>CM075061.1:127396230-128018730 GCA_037428765.1 Rubia yunnanensis
TTGTGCAATCTTCTTGGGTTATATAAGCACGTTCCTAATGTTTGATGGGTTATATCAGCACATTTCTAATGTTTGTAGGGTTATATCAGCACATTCTTAAAACTTATGGGGTTATATCATCACATATTTTAAATACTAAGTGTGTGGTACTCGGCTAGCCTTAACGGGCGATCACATCATCATATACACCATTATAACATCATAACAATATCTTATATAACATAAAATTTGACATCATTACACCATCATTTATATTAAACCCAATTACACATATCATAGCCTCATTTCAAAACTTATCAACATTAAAAACCTAGGTCGAAGAACACAGCAAAGTAACAATCACACATAACACCAAAGGTCATCTAATCATCAATCCGGACTAAAAACAACAAAATAAACAAAATATCATTAAAACCCTTATATTCTATAGTATGTGCTGATATGACCCTACATTTTTTACTAATATGCTGATATAACCCTATAAATTTTAGGAATGTGTTGATTTAACCCTACCAATTTTCATAATGTGCTGATATAACCCTACCTAATTTGGCGGCGGTCCAGTGGCAGAGTATTGATGAGTCTAAGGGTAATAATATCATTTCCTATTTTTTGTATTTTAAATTTTTTTTCAGAAGGACAAACATGTAATTTTATAAAATTCTGGCTAAAAATTGCCGGAAAGGATTATATTGACACTTTCACTAACTAGATAGGGTTATATTGACACTTTCAAATATTGAAAGGTTATATTGGCACTTATATCAACTAGGTTGGGTTATAAAAGTACTTTTTTTCTTTTTATTAAAACTAACCTACAATTAAACATATGACATTGAAACACAAGCAGAGGGACCAAAACACCCAAAACTAATGACCTTAGCCCCTACAAAAGTAAGGAATAATCTGCCTATGTGTTCAGCCCGTACGAAGACCCGGTTTGGACGGACCGAACCTGCAACCACCCCATTGAGTAGATCTGACGTTTCTTCCAATCACCAATACAGAAGAATACCATAATTCTGCTTTTTGATCAAAGTTCCAGAGAGTTGGTCCCTTGCCAACTAGTAGAAACTAACTTACACCACTAAAATTACGAAGCTGGAATCGATGCGAAGTCACAAACTACTAGGTCTGGAGAATCCAGAGAGACGTCAGCCCAACTAAAGTAAGAAAAAACCAGCATACGTTCATTCTGATTTCAAATGATGGCT
This sequence comes from Rubia yunnanensis, assembly GCA_037428765.1. Taxonomy (NCBI): domain Eukaryota; kingdom Viridiplantae; phylum Streptophyta; class Magnoliopsida; order Gentianales; family Rubiaceae; genus Rubia; species Rubia yunnanensis. Next base: position 127,397,445 of record CM075061.1, read on the forward strand.
TAGTTCAGCCACTACATGAACCCGCCACCGACTAAAACGGACGGATCTGACCCATGAATGCATCGTGGTCTGCGAAGTTTCTGCCGATCATAATTAAATGAAGGAATGCCAAAATTTTGCATTTTGATTTGACAGATCTGGAATTGGCTGAACCATTTCGCCACCTCTGGACATAGCTGATCGGATGGATCCGGTCTTCGCCGCCTATGGCTATTCTTGCCAGAGGCCATGTTCCACCACCGACGACCAAGTTCCGCCGCAAGCGGCCATTGATCTCCGCCGGATGTCGTGCTCCACCACCAGCCTTGCTCCGCTGCCCGCGGCCGCCGCCACTAGGCGTGCACCTCCTTGTTGGAGAAGTGCCGATCTAGGGTTTCCGTCAAGTTCGTGCGAAGTTTTTGTTTATCGACTTCTCGGTGCTGGCGAGCGCCGCCTTCTCTTCCAGAAAGGCAAATGAACCCCCCTTCGTCTGTGGCATAAGGTGCGACTGTATCTTCTTCATGCGGTGATGATGGTACATCTATCCTTCTTCTCCGGCTTCTGATCTGGTTTATTGTCTCTTCGTCGGTGAATTTCAGCTCTGAAACATGAACGAAAACAACAGATAGGGTGGTCCGAGCAGACCGGCGGATCTAGTGGGGCGGCAGCCCCCCAAAAACTAGGGTTTGAGTTCGGTAGCTTTGGGGAGAGAACTTAATCCGCTTACTCATTTGCATGAGAGTGTTGAACAAATTCCACCCCAGATGACTGTAAGAAAGTAGCACTACCATTTCCTCAGTCCATTTACTTTTGTCAAATCAGAAAGCATGCAAACTTGCCAATTAAACAGGGATTTGACAAATAAGCCCAACAAAATTAAAGTACTTTTCAAAAATTCTAAAGTGAGGGAGTAATTTCAAGATATTCTAAGGAATAAAAAACATATGAGGCTATATTCTCATCCCCTCTCCTATGAATTAAAGATTGGAGTAGTATTTTTCTTCATTATGGACAGGAGGAGTATTTTTCTTCGTTATTTGAAGCAACACCAGGCTGGTTAACTCAAAAAACAAGTATCTTTCTCCTTGTTTGAACCATTTCCTACTTCACCTCCTGTCCATAATGCATTTCCAATACAAGACTGGAATCAAATAGCACCAGAGATTGTAGAGTACTAAGAGTGGAAGTACGATATTTTCATATAATTTCAAGACAAAATGAAGTTTGGACGTACTTATCTGTAGATACATATATACCATCAACAAGAAGCAAAGAATACCATCTACTTTGGGTATCCATATTCTGTTAGCTTACAACTACCGACCTTGAAACTCCGTCCAACTAACATCGTTAGTCGAAGGTCCACTTTGTGAATAGAACTTCCCTTCTGGGAGTGGAAATGTAGCAGCATAACTTGGTAATTTGGGAAGAGGAATGTCAGCAATTTCACTGTTGAGCATCAAAAGCACATTAGACATACTCGGTCTATCATTTGGGGAGTCTTGAACGCACAATAGTCCAACTTGGACACATCTCTGGATTTCCATATCAACACTCGGATCAAGTTTTTCTGAAAACGCAAGTTTCACTGTTTCATTCTCATTCCAAAGTTTCCAGGCCTGGATTTTCAAGAAGTGGTCAGATTACAGGATTAGCTAGCAAATGCAAGTGAGATAGTTGGACTTTTAAGAAGCTTACATATTCTAGCAGGCTTAGATTCTCCTCTTCGTGATAAAAGGTAGTGTTTCTCTTGCCACTTACAATCTCCACTAGCAGAACTCCAAAGCTGTAGACATCCGACTTCTCCGAAAAATTTCCTCCCATCGCATACTCTGGAGCCATGTAACCGCTGCATAAAATCATTTATGTGACTTGAGTTTTAATATGCCATTTAAACAGGGGGAAAAAATAATAGTTCTAGTTGTGTACTACCTCTCTGTCCCAAAATCAGAGCCAACTTTCAACTCATGTTTTGAGTATTATAAATGGACAATCATTTTGGGACAGAGCTCACGAACAACTACTGCAGAAAGTATGTGCTTACTATGTGCCTACAACCCTGATTGTATCGGCTTGATCCTGCTTCACTCCAAAAATTCTTGCTAACCCAAAATCTGATATCTTGGGATTCAACTCCTCATCTAGGAGGATATTACTGGCTTTCAGATCTCTATGGATGATCCTCAGTCTTGAGTCTCTGTGAAGGTAAAGGAGTCCTCTACCAATCCCTTCAATGATGATACACCTTCTGTTCCAGTCAAGAAAGTCTTGTTTCTCTGAACCTGAAGGGTGCCAAAATGTAGTTGTACAATTTCATAAGTTTTGCAATGAAAATACAAGTTACTTCTTGCTTAGAGCCCAGAGGGCAGGAAAATACTTGGTACTAAAACAAAAACCAGATTAATTATGGTTAGAGAGCCATAATCAACTAACCAAATATATATGCATCCAAGCTTTTGTTTGGCAAGTACTCATAGACCAGCATCTTTTCTTCTCTTTCAACACAGCAACCAATTAGTCCAACAAGATTGCGATGTTGCAGTTTAGAAATGAGCATGACTTCATTCATAAACTCCTTCATCCCTTGAGTGGAAGAGTTTGACAGCCTTTTCACTGCAATTTCCTGCCCAGTTAAGAGCTTTCCCTGCACGTATGTCATGAAGTCATTCATGGTTAACAAATTTGTTTCCATTTTCATTTATTCATGCCATTGCCTAGCAATGCTAGATACCTTATAGACTGGACCAAAACCACCTTGTCCTAGCATATTTTTAATGTGAAAATTATCCGTTGCATTAGCCATGATCTCATAACTGTACAGTGGGAGCTCTTCAAGCTTTGATTTACTTGGGCTATCACTGAGCATCACCTCTCTTTTGCCCTCTTCCCCACTACGGATTAATGACAACTCACCTTCTTGCATCTTTCTTGATTTTTCTGCAGAAAAAAAAATCTTTTAAGTGAAATCATATTATAAAAGGATAATTTTTTAGGACAAATTAAGGTTATTACCTCGATTCTTAACCCGCAAATGCCATAAAATGTATAACGATACAACAAAGATTAAACATCCCACAGTAGCTAAAGAGGCAATAATTGCTGTTATTTTCTTGTTGCTTGCAGCAGAATCTGCATTGCAGAGAGTAAAAGAAGTTCAGAGTGTGAAAATTCATGAATAAAGATTGGAAAGTATAATAACAATCAAAGAATGTTTCCAACAGACAGCTGAGTAATCTAGCAAGCCTTACGATACAATCACTATAGCAAGGTGCATAGAGGCTAGAACAAAAGAGTAATCTATCAACAAACAAAAACTATCTCAATCAAAAACTGGAAATGACATAAGGTCAGTTTTTACCTAAAGAAGATATTTTAAGAAAAATAAACCAAGATATGTAAGTCTCACAGTATATATTATGAATGCACCATCATTCAGCCTTCCTATAAACGCAGACATAAGTTGTTACCTAGTTCGGAATGAGCCACGCGTATGTATAGATCTGAACCGCGCATAGAGAACTGTTGGATGTCGATCAAGTTATCATGAGCCCAGTGCAAGCATCCGATCCCCACAACAAAAGTATAGGCTGAACAGGAGCAATTCTTCAAGCAATTATCACTACATTCTTCTTCTGGAGTGGATATAATGTCTGAAAAATCTGGAATCTTAACCATTGTGCGCTTTAAATAGCCGTCTGCTTCACCTTGTTGCCCAGCAGAATTGTTTCTGTCACACTGAAGAAGGGCCTTTCTTGAGCAGCCAGCAGTCCAGTTCCCCTTGGTCCATTCTTCCTTATCTCTAGGCTCAAATCCTTGCAAACACGAACAAATAGGCGAACCTTTGGGATCACATATCCCATTAGGTCCACATTTTCCATAGAGATCGCAGTCAGTTTTTACACTTGTAAAAATCATTTCCCAGCCTCCTTTTCCATCAAGATCAAATTCTTGAAATGAACCATTGTAATTGATTCTGTAATGCAACAACCTAGTGTTATTCACATCATCATAGGTAAAATAGGTGAATCCGGGATCATCTGTGAGCATTTTAGTCCGTGAGCCATACACAGGACTCATTTCAGGTATTCCTATGAATACGTTACCAGTCCATGGACCCGTACGCCAATGAAGAACACCCTTATTCCAAACAAACATCTCCGGGATGCGAAGAGGGTTGAGCCCAAAAGTAAAATCACCAGTGGATGGATCAGAGGGACTTCTCCATGACCTCAGCTGCATTGTTCCATTTCCACTTCCTCCAATCCTCATCCCGGGCCAAAAGGTATCGGTGGGAATCTGAAAACTTTCCCACACACTGCTTTCATTTGAGCTGTCTCTCAAGACCAAGCTACCATTATTGAAGAGTGTAGCAGTTGACTTGGGAACAGCATTTGTAGCTTTGGATGACCAGAGTATCTCCTTCTTCCCATCCAACACTACAACATTCCCATCTTCAGAAATAGTGACAACCCCAGAAGAATCTCTCAAAGGGTTGTCCCTATTAGCCACCCACAATACAGACGCCTTGGGAGCATTATTATACATGATTCCAACATATCTGGTTGTGGTGTTTTCAGGGCTGAAGAATCCCAACTTATAAGTCCCACCTGATGAAACTATAAAGTTGGGATCTTGAAGGGGCTGTGCAGCTGAAATAGTGTCTACAGCATTGCAATGTCGTAAAAAGATCGAAACAAACAACAAAAGCAAATGCGATATGCAATATTGCAGACCTGGAAGTCTCTTCATGGTTTTATTTTCAGATTTCACAGTTCAGTGATTAGGTGCTTGCAGTTCATATTTCTGCATATATCAAGAAATGAGTGATGCAATTAGAGCTGAAAAAAAATGCATGGCTATGCTTAAAGTCTCAAATGGGCCCAAAAACAGCGAGAAGAAAGCCTAGAAATTTGAGTACAACTTAATTGACTTGAGCACCTCCACAAAGATGAATGATAGTTACGGAAGTGAGTAATGTCAACTTCAGAAAGGTGTGAACGCTCATCTGAATCTGAGAATTGCGGAGAAATTCGGAAATTGGTTGACTGAAAAGAGCACTTCCAAAATAGAAGAATCTATACGCCAGTTGACTTAGTTTTGTGCCTTGACGCCATCATTATAAATGCGCTGTGTATATTTGTGAGTCTAAGCCTTGAATCAGACCTTATGGAGGAGCTGACGCGGAAGCTGGTCAACTTTCAACCATTTTGCTGAAAACCCTTCCACTAGAATGTGAATGAGTTTGGTGGATGTGGCATTTACGCTAATGCTCGTGATGGCATTGATGATGTACGCCACTCCTTCGTCCGACATCAAAATTAGCACTTATTTTTAAGAGCATATGTATAGGGATGAAATTGCATTGCAATCGTTGGCACGCTCAAAAAATATATTTGACCGTTAATATATTTATTTATGTATAATAATGAAAAATAAAAGTTGATATTTAGAAATAACTTATTACGATGAATTGAACAGTAAAGTAAAGTATGAACACACAAGGCTAGGTTACGCAGCTCGATGAAATCTACCTACATCTTCGGGGTCTGACTCAATTCAGAATAAATCAACTAATCAGAAAGATATAGTGCAATGCACACCATACAACTATACTTATCTGTTCTAATTACAACATGTGGATTTGCTAGCTCCCCTAGCAACAGATCCGCCTTGATCAGACTCTCTTTGACTTCGAAACTCGTCGACGCTGGATTTCCTCCTCCCGAGAAATTAAGGTATATGATTCTGAACTTGATCAACGGTTTAAGTTCATGTTGGAACACAGATGAATGACTCTGTAGTACCTCTCGAAAGATATGAAAATCTAGATGCATATTTTCTTCAGTTAAATCTATGAGTGCACAACCGTGATATCCATCAATATATATACCATGCGCAGTTGGAATTCTCCACATTTGTCTACAAAATATTCCGTTTACAAATCTGCTTCTGGAGCATATCCAAATCTCATAAATAAATGGATGTTCCTTGTCTCAATTATCCCATAATATTCCATAAATCAAATTCCATAATTATAGGGATTTTCCATAAATCCAATATGCTTCAATCACACGCACATTCATATATTGCGAAATCTCCAAACTTTCATAATTTCCATGCAATATTCTTCATGCGGATATCACATTCATGTCCCAACTTTCCATATGTTTCAACATGGAAAATTTTGTATGCATGAAGTCTTGTGTGAGTATAATTCCTTCTCCACATAATATTTTGATTACAATCAAATCTATTGGAGATAAAAAGTACCAAATCTAATCCCTAAGTCAGGAACTAGTATATATCGTCTCTATCCTAACCACAACTGAATATTCCAATTCCATAACATTAATCAAATCTCACATATATAGGAACTGATATATTCTCCAACTCAAATACAACTTGGATGAGATGTATGCTTCTCGGATTCAGTCTTCAACATTTCCTTATTCCACCAAAAAAATTTCTTTGATGTTGCAGCACAATAAGACCATATTTGCATAATTATCACAAGTTGCCAATTAAGAAACCTAGACTTTATAATCTCCCACTTTGGCGTTTTGTGGACCCATCAATCTTTTGGACTTTCATCGCATCAACTATGCAAATAAGAATGTCAAATCATCACTAGTATGGATGTTGGAACATCAAATTCACAGTCAGTATTAGCTACCCAGAAAACCATGTTGGAACACAGGACCAACATAAACACATAAGTACCGAAATCCGAGAATAAACCACTCTGTATGTTGGAACATAATATCTCCCCCTGAATTCTATAACTCCCTCAACATCCAGGAATAATATGCATGTTGTAACATCAACCCAACGGAGCCAAGAAAGTCATCTAAGAAATCTAAAACACCCCCCTGGACCATAAACATGCCAAACGTAATAAACACAAAAAATAAAAATAAAAATCCAATAAATTCAACTCCCCCGGAAGAAAATATCTCGTCTATGTTGAACCACAATCATAGCAGAACCTTCAAATATCTTCAGGAGCAGCTATATGTTCCCTATCTAATCTAGCTTTCTCTGCCTCCAAAGTTGTCATCTGAATGGCTAAAGCTCTCAACTTTGCATTAATGGCCACAAACTTGACCTTCTTCTCATCAACACCAGAAGTTGTAGACTCGGGAATCCATGGCAGATCATGCATATGTCTCAAATCAAATGTCCTCTTGTTTGGCTGTTTCTCGAGTAAGAGTTGTAGTATTTCAAGAGGGAATCCTACATTTTACAATAATCAGGAATCGACAGAAATACCCGATAGTCAAGCTAGATGCAGTAGTGTTCGCTTGAGTAAACACTGAGACTGAAATCCTCCATAATTTCTGATAGAATTTGATTGTTCTTTTGTGCAAAGTCCTCAGCATATATAGTCTCTAAATCCTTGAGGGTGAGAAGTCAAAGTGACTGATTGATCAGTCTTCCAGAAAATCTCATTGTATTGCCTCTGATCTAAACTCTGGTGTATCACTCAGAATCTGGATCCATGTTGTCTCCCATAAAATTCTTCTACAATATCTCGGTTGTAGTCCTTGTAGAATAAGGCAGCAGTCTTGAAACCGAAATAGTCCATATAGGTTGTAAATCCATACTTCTCGTATGCACCCATATCAGTTGTCCTCTCAGATAAAATCGTCCTCTAACTTACAATATTATATCTCTCATGGTAGTCTGCATCAAAGAATAAAGAACCGAGTGCATCCTTGACTGAGGGAGCTGCCCTTGAACGATGTCCTCCTTCTGCTTTTATCTTCTTCTTGGTGGTTGTACTTCTTCTTTCGCTGATTCTACTGTCTGATCAATAGTGTCTTCAATAATCTACTCAACTTGTGTTGGAACATCAGTCCCAGATGTTAGAACATAGCGGCTCTCACCTTCACCCATTTTCTGATGTTTGAACATGGCACCTCTCATCTTCATCAGATCCTTTCATTGGTTCAGAATCAATACCCTTAGTCTGTATTGGTGTTGGAACATCACCATACTCAGCTTCCTTCACTCCATCAGTACTTTCTCCCCTTATCTCCATGTCTGGAGTTTTAACATAGGCTTGTTCACCATTCAGATAATGATCTTCTCTAGCCATATTTACTTATGTTGAACATCAGAATCTCCAATCACACCAGGCTCATCTATTTCCATCTCCACATTTTCTTTACCAGTCTCCATACTCTGTGTTGGAACATGATCAGCATCATTATCATCCAACTCCTCATCATCCTAAATCAGAATACCAGAAGTGGCTATCTCTCTGATCTATTCGACCTTCATGTGCATCTCATGATCAAACTTGACCATTTCATAATCATCCTCACTTGTATGCCAATCATAAATTCTCCTAATCTTTTCACCAATTGTCATCACATCAGTCACCATAATGTCTTCAACACCAACTTAAACATGTCCAACCATGCCTCCATTTTTCTCTCTCTTTTTTTATAATGTATGTATAGAAAAAAAAATCACACAAAGCTTAAGAAAATAATAAATACCTCAAATTCAACAAACACATAAGTTTTGTCTGAGGAGCTCAAAAGTTGTAGAGTCCAAAGGCTATGTGAAAATATCTGCAGATAATTTCGATGTTGGAACATCGTTAACCACAACTTCTTTCCTCTCAACCCAATCTCGAATAAACTAATGCCTTGTATCAATAAGCTTTGTATGGGAATGCTTTAATGGATTCTTTGAGATGTCAATAGCACTTTTGTTGTCACATAGCACTGTTAGAAGCCCTTCATTAATAACCACTCAACATTTGCTTCATCAATAATAATTGTGCACAACAGCTTCCACCAATAAAGAAACATCCACATGTGGTGCTTTTACAATCATTTGCATTACCAGCCCAATCATAATCACTATAATCAACCAGATGAGAGTCTTGATTCTTAGAATACCAGATTTCATACTTAGAAGTCTCATTAACATATCGAATTATCTTATTAATTGTAGTCATGTAAGATTCCATAGGATCAGCCTGAAATCTTGCAAATACTCCCACCATACTCATCTCAAATTCAGCATGCATCAACGTCACAAAATCTTGTACTAGGAATGGTAAAGTAGACCCAAAGATCATATCATCAACATAGATTTGAGCAACCAGTATATTTGATGATTCATTAGAAATAAGAAAGGTGCAATCTACTTCCCCCACGATAACCATTTTGAATATGAGAGGTAGTAAGTCGCTCATACCATGCCCTTGATGCTTGTTTTGATCCATACAAAGCCTTCTTGAGTCGATGATGTGCATCCTCACTAACCACACCATTTAAGAGAGCACTCTTGACAACTATTTGGTACAACGTAAAATTCATAGGGCAAGTCATAGCAAGGAGATTGCAAATAGATTCTAACTTGACAACTAGTGCAAATGTCTCATCAAAATAAACTCCTTCAACGTGAATGTAGTCCTGAGAAACTAACATTGCTTTATTATCATTGCATTCAAATTGCCCTAGTTCTTCTTACATTTCTGCAATCCAATACTCATCAAGTAGAGCCTCTTTGTGATTCTTGGGTTCAATGAGAGCGAGAAAACATTGTAGACCAGCAAGTTCCCTATAGTTAACCTTAGGGATCAATCGAGTCCTTCTTCTGCCTGATACAACCTGCACTGATGTTTGTACATAAGAGAGTTCTGGGGAGGACGGTATTCCAACATCGCTGAACTTATAAGAGTCATCAGCTTCATCTTTAAGATATGCCTCATCTGATGTTCCAACATCATTACATCCTTAATCTGAGAAATCATCCGATGATGGAACATGGTTAGCCATGCGATCTACTTTATCATATTCAACACTCAAGCAGTTCACTTCTTGTTCCAACAAGTAACATTTATCTGATGACCAAATACCAGTAAGCACTTTGTTGTTGCCAGGTTTCACTATGCACTTATCCTTATGGAATTCCACGGTCATATTATCATCTCATAGATGGCTGATACTTAGGAGATTAACCTTTAGATCTTCCACCAACAGAACACTAGTACAGGTTGGAAATCCCTTTATCGACAGCTCACATTTTCCAACTACCCTGCTTGTCTTTCCATTGCCAAATGTAACGAATCCACCATCATATTTGATGTTCTTTAGATACTCTTGAGATCCAGTCATATGTTGAGAACATCCACTATCAAGGTACCACAAATACCTAGGGTGTGCAATAAAGGAAGTGTGAGAAACAAAGTACAATTTAGGGGTTTTAGGGATCCATACCTTTCTAACCATCCTTGGTCGTTGCACTTGATCCATGTTGGAACATACTGTGAGCTGACGTCCATTCATAATATCTCTGAGAAGCTTAAAACAATGATCCTCTGTATGACCTTGATAGGTACAATAACCACACATTAAAGCTTTTTGTGGGCGTGTTTTGACCACTATTCTCTTCATAACTTGAATCTCTGTTTTGAGTACCTCAGTGCTGTCAGATGGTTTTTCGTAGCCTATCCCTTGTCAATTTTCAGAACTCTGACCCATGGTGAGAATGTCATCCAATTTTGCTTTTCCTGAATTCAATCCTTTAATAGTCGTCTCAGCAACTTCCACCCTCTTTGTCATCGAACTCAGATTTAATTCCAACAACTCAATTTCCCTTTGGAGTCGTTCCACTAGGGATGTCATCTCTCTTCCTTCCTTAGCTAAAAGGTTTTTCTCCCTCTTTAAGAGTTTGTTAGCATCAACAACTTTCACCCACATTTCATACATCTTTTCAAATGCAACATATACATCTTCATCACTCACAATCTTATCTTTGTCATCACTTGAGGAGTATTCCTCACATACCTTTTATGTGTTAGAACATTAGACTTCAGCACCTTGAACCATGTTGGAACATCGATCCACTTCTTCTTGTCCGATGTTGGAACATCCAGTAACAATTTTTGAATCTCCATGAAGTTTTGCTCTGAAATCCACATAATCACTGATCAATTCCTCTTCATCATCTTCACTCCATGAATTACCATATAAGTTTCGTTGCTTCCTTCCAGTGTTGGCACATTCAACCTGAATATGTCCATACCCTTCACATTTTCTGCATTGTATCCTTCTTGACTGCCTCAATTTACCATTTTGATTTCTTAAGAATTTCTGAGTGGTTTGCTCCATCCCTGGTTCATAATTGCTGCCAAAGTCTTGAAATCGTGATCCATTTCCATTAAACCTTTCCTGATAATTATTATCTACCACTTTCTTCAGCATCATTGAGAAATTATTTGTAATGAAAACAAGTTCTTCATTTACATCACCGCTATCCTCTTTATGATTGTTTCTTGATGATGGAGTTTTGAATGCCAACACCTTCGTTGGATGTTCCAACATCATTTCATAGGTTTCTAGTGATCTCATCAACTCATCTAAAGTCATTGTGGAAATATCTCTTACTTTTTCTATTGCTGTTACTTTAATGGAAAATCTTTGGGGAAGTGATCTCAGCGTCTTCTTCACCAACGTAGACTCTTTGTAAATTTTTCCCAACGGACGCGCCATATTTGTGATGTCTCTGAGTCTTCCATTGAATACAATAATAGTTTCATCTTCTTCCATTTTCAGCTCTTCAAATTTTGTGGCCAGTATTTGTAGCTTTGATTCACGTACACAAGTTGTCCCATCATGTACGGTTTGTAGAATATCTCATGCTTTCTTTCTTTATGGCACGTAGAGATGAGTTTGAACTGATCTTTATCTACTGCAGTAAAGATGACATTTAATGCTCCGGAGTTCGCCAAACCACCCATTTTTTCAACTGGTGTCCACGACTCTTTAGGCTTAACTACTAGCTCATTAGAACTAGATTCCCCTCCTTCAGAACTTCTAATAACTGGGGGTTTCAATTCCGTTTCAATATAGTGTCAAGCCAATTCATCTAGTGCATTTATAAACACCGGCATGCGAGCATTCTAGTAGTTATAGTTCGTTCCTTCCGGCAGTGATGACCGAGACACAGAAGCTCCTTCTCTGGTCGTCATTGGTAAAATCGGATCACACTTTCCTTGTCAAAACCAAGGTAAAATAAGACTTAGCTCTGATACCAATTGAAATTTTATTTTACTGAATTAATTCAATAATTACTGCTGTGTTCCAACATAGCCTATCTAATCAAGTATGTAGTAAAGTAAAGCATGTACACACAAGACTTGGTTACGCAGTTTGGTGAAATCTACCTACATCCACGGGGCCTAACCCAGTTCAAAATAAATTCACTAATCAGAAAGATAGAGTACAATGAACACCATACAACTATACTTATCTGCTCTAATCGCAAAGTGTGGATTTGCTAGCTCCCCTAGCTACCGATCTACTTTGATAAAATTCCCTCTGACTTCAAAACTCATCGCCAGATCTCCTTCTCCCGAGAAATTAAGGTACTCCCTCCGTCCCGGATTAAACTGCACACTTTACTATTTGATACTATTCACAGTCAAACTTTGACCGCATATTTAAATAGGTATATAAGCAATAATATTATCGTATTTGATATTTATGGATTCGTCAAAATGAGTAGTTTCTAAGAAGTAATTTTTATTTGTCAATATTGTAAAAAGTTAAATATATTAACGGTCAAATATGTTTCTTGATAACCGTAAAAAAGATTCTATGCAGTTTAATCCAGGACGAATGAAGTATATGATTCTGAACTTGATCAACATTTTAAGTTCATGTTGGAACACAGATGAATGGATCTGTAGTACCTCTCGAAAGATATGATAATCTGGATGCATATATTCTTCAATTAAATCTATGAGTACACAACCGTGATGTCCATCAATATATCTATACCATGAGCATATTAGAATTCTCCACATTTGTCTACAAAAAATTTCGTTTCCAAATCTGCTTCTGAAGCATATCCAAATCCCATAAATAAAAGACTTTTTCTTATCTCAATTATCACATAATATTTCATAAATCCAATTCCATGATTATAGGGATTTCCATAAATCCAATATGCTTCAATCACACGCACAATCATATATTGCAAAATCTCCAAACTTCCATAACACCCACACAGTATTCTTCATGCAGATATTGCATTTAAATCCCATTTTTTCATATATTTGAACATGGAAAGTTTTGTACGCATGAAGTCTTGTGCGAATATAATTTCTTATCCACATAATATCTGATTACAATCAAATCCCTTGGAGATAGGAATTACCAAATATAATCCATTTAAGTAAGGAACTAGAATATCTCGTCTCTATCCTAACCATAACTGAATATTCCAATTCCATAACATTAATCCAATCCAATAGATAAATGAACTGATATATTCTCCAACTCAAATACAACTTCGACGAGATGTATACTTCTCAGATTCAGTTTTCAACCTTTTCTTATTCCACCAAAATTTCTTTTTTGATGTTGTGGGACAATAATATCATACTTGCATAATTACCACATATTGTCAATTAATAAATCTAGACTTTACATTGTTCATACATCTATTCAAATATGCAGTCAAATTTTGATGGAGAATAGTGTCAAACAAACAAAAGTGCAATTTCAGCTGGGACGGATGGAGTATTACTGATGGCAAATTCTTGTGAAAGACCACGAGATTGAATTAGAATTATAAAATGGTAAAAAGTTTTAATTGCAATATAAAAATTTTATTATGCAAAGTGCAGTAGTTATAAGTTTATGACCCAATTAATGCAACCCAAAAATTTTGGTCTTTCCATGATTGTCTTTCAAGAGAATAGTGTCAAACAAATAAGAGTGCAATTTCAACTGGGACGGGGGAGATTACTGATGGCAAATTCTTGTGAAAGACCGTCTCTCCATAGACATGGAAAGATGGGGTTGAATTAGAATTATAGAAAGGTAAAAGGTTTTAGTTGCAATATTAAAACTTTATTATACAACGTGCAGTAGTTATAAGTTTATGACCCGATTAATGCAAGCCAAAACTTTTGGTCTTTCCTGACCGTCTTTCAAGAAACGTGCTCATTAATGAAAATACAATTTATTTTTTTCCACAAATAAATTTCGACTTTCATTTTTAGTTCATCCCACAAATAAGTTTATATTTGTAAATTTATAGTATGTGATCAATAAATCTACTAAATTTATCCCTATTAAATTCCAAAACTTACCATTATTATCAAATATTTAACATGACTCGCTCATGCAAAATCTTACGAAATTGGATTTTGATATTAAAAGATATGTCACATAATCCAACATAGCGCTAACAAAATTAACTTAGCAAAATCCAATATAAAAAATTGTTGCTGGCAACCGATTTTGGCTACATACCTTTATGCATTCGATAGTAATCGAATGGCTATAGATATGACTTGGACATTGGTTGTACCTGACCAATCGACATCAATCCACGCACAACCGACCTTTCAGCGAACCTCGAAAAAAAGGCTATTTTAGTGTTGTTCGTTGAGGAGGTCTTGTAATTTCACCGAAATGAGGCTGACGTTACTAATATGCCTTCAGCCCAATAAAGCGATGTTGACTAATTTTGGGGTGTTGTATTCTTATTACGACCAAACTGATATCATAGTGCATCTCCACTGTCTTTCCATTGTCCATAGTCGACCACTGGTCAACCTCGGTTACCATTTGGTATAATCAAAATGGAACCGACATGCATTCAATATCGGCTAAGGAATTATTTTTACCTCAGTTAAATGAAAACTGAGGTAAAAAGACTACTTTTTACCCCACATTTAAAAGGTAAAATTTATTTGTTACTTCCTTTTCTTTATAAATCGAAGTAAAAAAGTTTTTATATTGGTTTTTAGGATTTTTTTTCAAAAAATCGAGATAATAGGGTGATGTAAAAGATCTGTTTTCTAGTAGTGATCACGTTGAATGAAATATTAAGTGTGCAATTTAATCCGTGAGAGAGAGTGCTAAGTTTACTAGAATATTCCAAGTGTGTTTGAGGATAACAAAAAGTGTAATTTCAAGACGTTCTAAAGAAGCAAAGATATATGCTCATTCTCCACATTTTGTAAAGCAACATCAAGCTGGTTAACTCAAAATCTATTTGCTTTAACCGATTAGTTCCCTTCTTTCTCCTTGCTCTAACCATTTCCTTCTTCACTTCCTGTCTCATAATGCATCTCGGTCATACAAGAGATTACCCTCAAGCCATCATTCGGACCAATGGCTCTCACGCATGTTACCTATTCCGATCACCTACTCACATAAAAACTTTCTTTGTGCTTCGCTGTGTTATGGGTCTCTTTATATATTCATTTCTGCTGGCTTTCCACTGACATACTGGGGTTTCGACTTTTCGATTCGCCGACCTGTTTATGGAAAACAACGCTATGGTATATATAAAAAGTAACTCTTCTCTCGCTCGTGACCATTAGCTTAGTTTAGGCTATTTTTCGGTTGTATCATCTCTTTTGAAAGCAAGTATTTTTGCTTCAGGAGCTTCTGGTTGCTCTTGGACCATCATAAGGATGATCTTTTGTATACATGTATGAATTTTTAGGCATATTTGCCATTTCTATGGGTTAGGGGAGCCTAATACATCTTCCCCCCATCCTCGGATGGTTTAACTTAAAAAAAAATAAATAATGCATCTCGGTCACAAGACTAGAAATGACCACCACCAAAAGAATTGGTAGATTGTAGGCTAGGTAGTCTTTTTGGTCAACAGTACAATATTTTCATATAATTTCAAGACAAAAAATAAGTTTGGACGTACATATTTGTAGATACATATATACCATCGACAAGAAGCAGAGAATACCATCTACTCCAGGAAGTCATTCGGCTGCGAACTTTCAGTTCTCCAGATTCTGTTAACATAAAACTATCGGCCTTGACACTCCGTCCAACTGATGTCATTAATCGAAGGTGCAGTTTGAGAATAAAACTGTCCTTCTGGGAGTGGAAATGTAGCAGCATAACTGGGTAATTTGGGAAGAGGAATGTCTGCAATGTCGCTGTTGAGCATCAAAAGAACATTAGACATATTGGGTCTATCATTTGGGGAGTCTTGAACACACAATAGTCCAACTTGGACACATCTCTGGATTTCCATGTCAACACTCGGATCAAGTTTTTTTGAAAATGCCAATTTCACCGATTCATTCTCATTCCACAGTTTCCAGGCCTGAATTTTATAGTAGTGGTCAGATTACAGGAATAAAATTAACAAGTGCAAGTGAGATAGATAGAATTTTCAGAAGCTTACATATTCTAGCAGGCTTAGATTCTCCTCATCATAATAAAAGGTTGTGTTCTTCTTGCCACTAACAATCTCCACTAGCAGTACTCCAAAGCTGTAGACATCTGACTTCTCCGAAAAATTTCCTCCCATCGCATATTCTGGAGCCATATAACCACTGCATCAAATCATATATGTGAGTTGAGTGCTAATATACAATTTAAATTTTGAAGAAATATTAGTTTTAGTTATGTAAAAATAGAGCAAGTATTGCAGAAAATTATGTGCTTACTATGTGCCTACGACCCTGATGGTAGCAGCTTGATCCTGCTTTCCACCGAAAATTCTTGCTAACCCAAAATCTGATATCTTGGGATTCAACTCCTCGTCTAGAAGGATATTACTGGCTTTCAGATCTCTATGGATGATTCTGAGTCTTGAATCTCTGTGAAGGTAAAGGAGACCTCTACTGATCCCTTCGATGATGATCAACCTACCTTTCCAGTCAAGAAAGTCTTGTTTCTCTGAATCTGAAGGGTGCCAAAATGTTCAGTACAAAATCACAAGTTCCCCCAAATTTAGAGCCAAGATGGTAGTAAAATGCGTGGTACTAAAACAAAAACCAGATTAATTGTGTATGGTAAGAGAGAGCCATAATCAACTAACCAAATATATATGCATCCAAGCTTTTGTTTGGCAAGTACTCGTAGACCAGCATTTTTTCTTCCCTTTCAACACAACAACCAATGAGTCCAACAAGATTGCGATGTTGCAGTTTAGAAATGAGCGTGACTTCATTCATAAACTCCTTCATCCCTTGAGTAGAAGAGTTTGAAAGCCTTTTCACTGCAATTTCCTGACCAGTTAAGAGCTTTCCCTGCATACATGTCGTGAAGTCATGCATGGTTAACAAAATTCTTTCCATTTTGATTTTATCTATGCCATTGTCTAGCAATGTTAAATACCTTATACACTGGACCAAAACCTCCTCGACCTAGCATATTCTTGATGTGAAAATCATCCGTTGCATTCGCCATGGTCTCGTAACTGTACAGTGGCAGCTCTTCAAGCTTTGATTTTTGGCCCTTTTCCCTGGTTTGAATTGATAACTCACCTTCTTGCATTCTTCTTGATTTTCCTGCACAAAAACATTCCTTTAAGTGAAATCATGTTATAAAAGGACAGTTAGTTTTGGACAAGTTAAGGTTATTACCTCGGTGCATAGCCCGGAACTTCCATAAGAAGAATAATAATACAACAAAGAATAAACATCCCACAGTAACTAAAGAAGCAATAATTGCTGTCCTTTTCTTGTTGCTCCCAGCAGATTCTGTATTGCAGAGTATAGAAACATGTTCAAAGTCAAATTGGAAAGAAAAATAACAATCAAAGAAGGAAACAAAGTGAAAGCCTGAGGTTTCCAACTGACAGTTGAGTAATCCAGTGAGCCTTACAGGTTACAATACAATCACCTCATCCGTGTATATATGGACTAGAACAGGTGACTAATCTACCAACAAAAGGAAGCGGTCTCTATCAAACACTGGAAAACAGTTTTATCTAACCAAGAAATTTTAAGGAAAAGAAACCAAATGAAACATAAGTAAGTTTACCTAGTTCGGAATGAGCCACACGTATGTATAAGTCTGCACCGCGCATAGAGAACTGTTGAATATCAATCAAGTTATCATGAGCCCAGTGCAAGCATCCTATCCCCACAACAAAAGTATAGGCTGAACAGGAGCAGTTCTTCAAGCAATCATTACTACATTCTTCTTCTGGAGTGGATATAATGTTTGAAAAATCCGGAATCTTAACCATTGTTAGCTTCAAATAGCCGTCTCCTTCACCTTGTTGCCCAGCAGAACTGCCACACTGAAGAAGTGCCTTTCTTGAGCAGCCAGCTGTCCAGTTTCCCTTGGTCCACTCTTTCTTATCTCTAGGCTCAAATCCTTGCAAACATGAACAAATAGGCGAACCTTTGGGATCACATATCCCATTAGGTCCACACTTGCCATAGAGATCGCAGTCAGTTTTTATACTTGTAAATGTTAATTCCCAGCTTCCATTTCCATCAAGACGATATTCTTGAAATGAACCATTGTAACTGATTCTGTAATGCAACAAATCAGTGTTATTCACATCATCATAGGTAAAATATGTAAATCCGGGATCGTCTGTTAGCATTTTAGTCCGTGAGCCATACACAGGACTATATTCAGGTATTCCAATGAATACATTACCAGTCCATGGACCGGTACGCCAGTGAAGGACACCTCTATTCCAAACAAACATTTCTGGGTAGCGAAGAGGGTTGAGACCGAAAGTGAAATCTCCAGTGGATGGATCAGAGGGACTTCTCCATGATGTCAGCTGCATGGTTCCATTTCCACTTCCACCAATCCTCATCCCGGGCCAAAAAGTGTCTGTCGGATCCTGAAAACTTTCCCACACAATTCTTCCATCTGAGCTGTCTCTCAAAACAAAGCTACCATTATTCATGAGTGTAGCAGTTGAATTGGGAGCAGTATTTGTAGAGCTGGATGACCAGAGTATCTCCTTCTTCCCATCCAAAACCACAACACTCCCATCTTCTGAAACAGTGACAACCCCAGAAGAATCACTCAGAGGGCTGTCCCTATTAGCCACCCACAAAGCAGATGTTTTGGGAGCATTATTGTACATAATCCCCACATATCTGCTGGTGGTGTTATCATCAGGACTGAAGAATCCCAACTTATAAGTTCCACCTGACGAAACTATAAAGGTGGGATCTTGAAGGGGCTGCGCAGCTGAAATAGTTTCTACAGCATAGCAGTGTTGTAACGAAATGGAAGCAAACAACAAAAGCATATGCAGTATGCCATATGGCATACCTGTAACCCTCTTCATGGTTTGATTTTCAGATTTCAGTTTGGTGCTTGTGAAAGCTCGGCTCATCTTTCTGCAAATCACAAGAAATATCTGATCATGAGACTATGCTTAAAGTCTTATATGGACCCAGAAATAGGAAGAAGACGGCTTGAATTAGAGCACGTCTCAATTGACTCGAGTGCAATGTAACTCAAGTACCAATTGTTATGGGACTTCACACCTTTCCCTAATGACTCCGTTTACTATCCAACTTCTTACTATGATGAGACCGTAAGATTAGAGACAGGTCAACAAGAGTTGACATTAGCTTAGGATAGAGTTCAAATATAATTATTTATAATTTGGGGTCAAATTTAAAATGTTCTCTGAATTTAGGGGTTGAATTGCAAATGTTTTTCGAAATAAAATAAGCAGGATTGTCTTCTTCTCCGGAAAGTACCTTCGCTTTCTCGGAATTTACCGGCGGAGGTAGCCACCGTCTTCCGCCATCGCCGTGGGTCGAACTCGGAGTCGAGATCCTCAGGAAGAACTACCTCAGGTTCCGTTGCCTCCACATCGGATGCATTCCAACACACTGCTCCATTCCATGTCCAAATGATCGAAACCGTCTTCTCAGGGCACGGCTTCAACTTCACAGGCCAGTGGACCAAGAATCTACCACTCCAACCCAAGCCTCCTGAATTGATCCAAACAAAATCATTATATCTAGAGTCGTAGGATACAATCAAGAACATGTACAGGGAAATTGGGTTGAATACATGGCTGTTTAATGAAGTGTTTGGTTAAGTGCAGAATCCAGGTATGTTGCAGCAGGGACGGACGGTGCTGTATCGGGTTCCGGTGGTTCGGATTTCAGGTAATAAAAGGGTACAGGTCCAGGAGGTCCGGCCCGTGGGAAAAGGTACGGGTCAAAATCGGATCAAATTTAGGCCAGGCTATTGGGCTGATTAATTTTAAATTTAAATTTAAATTTAATTCATAAAACTCATATCTATCAAATTTAAAATAAATTAATTCTCTAAAATAAAATAAAATGAAATTATGTATGAAATTTTTATTTTAAACGGACTAATCGTTAGACATGATCATTTTATCATAGATGTAATTAATTGGGTAATTTGATATTTGTTTTTATTAATTGAAACGAGGTTCCTATAACTTTGAGTTTTTTAAAAATGTATTGCAATGTATTAATTTATTTTAATTTGACCATAACAGTTAGGGCAAATGACTTTTGAACCCTTTGAATTGTCACAATCGTTCACCTTTGACCACTTATATTTTTTTAACACTTTTGACCCCCCAACCTACAAAACAGTTGAATCATGGTCATTACGTTAGGTCAAGTGGGGTCATTTTATAATTATTATAATTGATGGGCTGATATGATGTTTGTTTTAAGAGTTCGTCTCTTGTGAGACCGTCTCATGGTGAGACCAAGGACTAGAGGCAAAATAGGAAAAGAGCAAACTAAATTTGGGGGCAAAAAACTAATAGAATTGGACTAAAATACAAATTATCACAATTACACATTAAATCCCAGAACTTTTAAAACATCAATATGAAACCTCGTCTTGAAATCTTTGCAATTTAATCCCCGGTCTCACCGTGAGACGGTCTTATACAAGACTTTGTCTTGTTTTAATTATTGCATGAGGTTCCACTACAATAAACATCACATTTTACCTCGATTCTTGAGGTGTTTTTACCTCAAATTTTCTCCTAAAAATAACTGAGATAACTATTGGTGCAGTAAAAAGTATGTTTTTTTACCTTGGTTCAGTTTTTGTGGGAAAAACCGTGGTAATAAATTTAGGATCGACACCAATACCGAGAGACGATCGACGTCGGTTGATGCAAATAAAGACCGAATGGTGGATATGTGTGTGACGTCGTTAAGCGCGACATCGCAATAAATATCATCGTCATCACAATGTACTTTGGTGAATGTCGCAAGTTTTGGAAACCTGTCATCGCAGAATTACTGACATGGCACATGGTTGAAACAACGCCATTTTTTATATACCAACGTCATAGTACCGACGTTGGTATTTAGGGTTTTTCACATGGCCTACACGTGATGTCAGCCTGCACGTGAATGTAGGTTAGTAAGAAATATATTTTGAAGAGTGTTGAAGGGGGAAATGTATTTATAGAATTATTTGTGAATTGGGCATGTTCAAACATGTTTCAATCAATGACAGTCTCTTCAGAACACTGGTCACACATGACTATTCGAAAATCCTATGCGCGCTACGATTTCGTAACTCATAAATTGGTCAATAGTTGGGAATTGGAAACTAGGATTTTATATTGTATAGATGTAGCCCCTGGAGAATCTTAGGACGGAGTATCTTAGGTATTTTTATAGGTACATCTGATATTGTAAATTGAGTCAGATCTAATTTTGAAAATGATGACTATTGTTCCGGCATTGGAACATATGTAGGAAATTATGTTCAATCTTCTAAGATGTTGGATTTTGAGAGAACGATTTCCCATAATGATTACTAATGGAATAAATAGAGTACAAGAGATAGACTATGAGTAAAATAACTCTAGCCTAGTCATCAAGATAAACATAAATCTATTCTAATCTAATCATCACATTGACTTAGTCTAACACCCCCCTCAAGCGAATCGTCAGATGCTTGTTGACTCAAATCTTGGATCTGAAGAACTCGAACAGCGGACGAGAAAGCCCTTTGGTGAAGATGTCCGCAATATGAAGAAAAGTAGGAACATAAGCAACACGCAGCTTGCCGGAAGCAACCAACTCTCGAACAAAGTGATAGTCGATGTCAATGTGCTTTTGCCACTTGTGAGAAACTGGATTCTGAGCCAAAAAGATAGCGCTAATGTCACATGACATCAATTGAGAACCAGACAATAGAGCTTGAAGATCTCGAAGCAAATGAGTCAGCCAAACAACCTCCGAAGCAGTGTTGGCAAGAGCACGATACTCATAATCGGTGCTAGAACGAGAAACTATTAGTTGTTTCTTGGCGCTCCAGGAAACAAGATTCCCACCAAGAAAAAATAATATATCCATATGTGGATCGGCGAGTCTCCAGACAACGGGCCTAATCAGCATCAGAATGCCCCAACACCTCAGGAGAGCTAGCAGACCAAAAAGTGAGACCAAAATGTAGTGTGCCTCAAACATATCGCAGAATCTTGATAACAGCATCAAAATGATCGTCTCTAGGGTCCTGAAGAAAATGGATAACAATATTGATCGAGAAGGCCAAATCAGGACAAGTGATGGTAAGGTACTGGAGTGCCCCAACTAGAGAACAATACAACGTCAAATTCTAAAACGGTTGACTGGTCGAACTGTGCAATTGAGAACCTGGCACAAATGGTGTAGAAACTGGAACAACATTAGACATCCCTCCACGAGTGAGAATGTCTCGAGCATACTTTTCTTGGAAAAGAAGTAAACTCGATGAAGTAGGCGGCGAAACTTCCAAGCCAAGAAAGTAGTGAAGTATCCTAGGTCCTTGATTGCAAATTCTTGATGTGTTCGATCAATGAACTGTCAAAGAAGAGCTGAATCGTTACTTGTAAGAATGATGTCATCGACATACACCAGAAGGTATAGTAATGATGATCCTAGCGAAAGAACGAACATAGAAGTGTCGGCTGAGCTGCACTGAAAACCAAGCTGAGTCAAATAGGTGCTAAAATGCTGAAACCATGCTCGAGGGGCTTGCTTAAGACCATAAATGGCCTCCACAAGTGAAAAACATAATCTGGATGAACATGGTCCTTGTATCCAACGGGTTGCTTCATATAAACTGGAGCATCGAGAAAGCCATTGAGAAATGCATTCTTGACATCCAGCTAATGAAGCGGCCAGGAACGCATCGTGGCAATGGAGAGAACTATCCAAACAGTGGAGGCTTTGACCACAGGACTGAAAGTGTGATCAAAGTCAAAACCCAAAATCTGAGAGAAACCCTATGCAACAAGTCGAGCCTTGTAGCGATCAACCATGCCATCAGGATGATACTTCTGTCGATAGACTCATTGGGAGCCAAAAATGTTGACGTCCGATGGGCGAGGAACCAAGTCCCATGTGTTCTTTCCATGAAGAGTTGCTATCTCCTCATCCATAATAGAAACACAAGACGAATCCTGAAGAAGGGAACGATAATCAGTGGGCTCGGACTGAGCAAGAAGGACAACCATAAGACCATGAGCGACAATCTCTGAATAATTCTTACGTTGAATAGCTCCAGTTGTTGATCGAGTGGCCATGCGATGAGTGCAAGACTGAGGGGGAGAGGCCAAAAGAGTGAAATCGACCGAGGAAGCTAGTGAAGAAGCAGTCGAGCTAGGTGGAGACTGAGCAGTTAGAATGACCAGCAAAGAAGTAGGAGGCACCTGTCGGGGTGCTGATGGTGGATTAGTAGCTCAAATGGAGTAAGGGGCCGAAGGAGATATAGTCAGCACAGGAGAAACTATAGGCAAAGGAGGTGCCAAATCAGAATCAAGATCAAGAAAGGGAGAAACATCCAACACTGTCAGTGGAGAACCAATCACCGAAGGAATGGATGGGGTGAATGGAAAGCATATTTCATTAAAATGAGTATGTCGAGTGACATAGATTCTGCCACTAGTACGATCGAGGTACCGAAAACCTTTATACCTCGAACTGTAGCCAATAAAAGCATAAGGAATACTGCGGGGGGACAGCTTGTGGTTGACAAAGGGGCAAACAAATGGGAATACTCGACAACCAAAAGCATGAAAATTGTTGTTATAGGAACCCAACCATTAATAACTTCATATGGTGATCGTCCGCTAAGATGGGAGTGGACAACCTTTATGGTATAAGTGGCTGCAGCAAAAGCATCAGGCCAGTGGGAGGAGGGATATGAGAGTGGTATAACACAGACAAGCTCATCTCAGCAATGTGGTGGTGCTTGCACTTAGCCCGACCAATTTGCTTAGGAGTATATGTGCAAGAAATCTAATGATGAATGCCCTTGGTCTGAAAGTGGGAGCGTAAGCGGCCATTTATGAACTTAGTCCCTTCATCACTCTGAAACACATTAATGGTGGAAGAGAACTTGTTCTCCACGAAAGCCTCAAACTGGTGATAAACATCCCAAAAATTAGATTTGCACAGTGGATAAAACCAGGAGAGTCGAGAATGATCATAAAGAAAAATGGCATAATAGGAGAAACCATCAGTAGATAAAATGGGAGAGGGCTCCCATAAATCACAATGAATCCGATCAAGTACCTCAGCAATACGTTTATCATTTGTACGAAAAGATAATCGTTTCTCTTTAGACTTTTTACAGGTATCACAAAGTGTGAGTTTAGGCAAAACCGAGGAAACATATAAGCATCTAGAAGCATGCAAACCAGAAATAACAAAATGCGGAACATGACCAAGTCTAGAATGCCAATTTTCAAAAGACGCACGCGACTTATTTAACTCAACAGTAGCAGATGCATCATAGTTTAAAACACAAATCCTATCATCAATATGTTTTATGCCGAATAATAAATGAACAATCATCAAAGCATACAATAACATTTAAATCCGAGTTAATTTGCTAATCAAAAGAAAATTTTTAGTAATATCAGGCACAATAAGCACATCGTAAACAGGCAAAGGCTTAGAAATCAGAGAATCACCGACATGAGTAATGGAAAGTTGGGAACCATTACCAACATATACGTGGGCAGAACCATTATATGGTTTCACATTATTAACAACAACGAAATATGATTTCATGTGTTTTGTGGCGCCATAATCCAAAATCCACTTGGAGCCATGATGTTTAAACCCCGAGAGACCATCAGAATAAGCCATAATGCACATAGAGACAAAATAGCAACAAATATGGCCAAAGCAGCTGAGCGCGTGTAGGGACAACGAAAATAACCATGGGTGTGTGTAAGGACGCGTTGGAGCCAGCGAGCATGTGCAATCACGCACGTGAAATCTGTGAGCCCGTGTGGCCACGCGCGAAAACCTAAGGATGTGTGAATCTGATGCGTTGGATAGCCACCACTTATGCAAACACTTTCCTGCAACTGATTCGACCGGGCTTTGCCACGAACGGAGAAGAAGGACAACCTTCGTAATGGAAGAGAACACCGATGCAAGCTCGCCGGATACTTGAGCAAAGAGTTGAGCAACAGAGAACAATGATGTGGAGAGAACGCCGGTGACCCAGAGATGAAGCGGAGAGCTGGAGACTTGATAAACCAAATGCCAGAGATAAACGCTAAGGACCTGTGAAGTCATCGACAAAGCCAAAAAGAAAGAATGTTTGGTCCTTGAAACTTGTGAAAAATGCCTGAAAAGTAGAAGGAAATGATGCCGAAGGATGCCAAAATTTGGCCAGAATCTGGTCGGAATCTAGCTGGAAGTTGATCGAAAACCGGTGGTGGTTCGGTTGGAAAAAAAGAGGAAGGGAGGAGGCCAACAAAGAATAAATATTAGGTTTTAGGGATTAGGATCAGAACTTGCTTTGATGCCATGAGAGAAAGGAATAAATAGAGTACAAGACATAGACTATGACTAAAATAACTTTAGCCTAGTCATCAAGGTAAACATAAATCTAATCTAATCATCACATTGACTTATTCTAATAAATCTTGCAGTGTTAAACAAAATGACATAATTAGGTTAGATCTGTATGATGCGGTTTGTAAATTTAAACAACAATGTTTTCAGGAACTATTTCATATGACCGATCCGGCATATTTTGATGAAATTTGTCAATTCTATGTAAATTTAACTGGGGGGGAGGTGGTTCATACACTACCAAGGTCAACAACAAGGATATTGATGACATAAAAGTTTTGATGACATTGACTTGGCGAATTTTGATGGCTCCCTCGACATATACCATGCCAATAAGTGGTTGGACCATGTTAATCCATGCTTGTTGGATCTCATAACACTAGTTCCCTTGTACTTTTTTTGTCGTGGGGGAGGGGGAATGATTTGGATAAGACAGAGTCCAATATATTAAACTTCATGACGATTGAAGAAAGGATTGTGTATGAGATGATTGCGAGGAGTATTGTAGCAACAGGAGGCCACATCTTGGAATCAACAGTCACAACCATCATGTTATTCTACTATGTCATCCAAGGGACAAAAATAAATCTAGGGTACACTCTATTGCTGCACATGGTGGCATCAGTGGTGAACTCCAAGATGGATGCGGGGCTGATCAAAACTACCATTATTCCCTCTCCATTAGAGCATGTGCAATGGTAAAACCGATCTCGAACCGCTCTTGCAATTTCAGATTATTAAATATTCAATCTATCTCTTACACCTCAGCAATTGGAATCACAAATGAACCACTCCATTTTTCTCTCTACAATGGTTGGAACCACTTTGTTACCATTTCATGAACCCCACATGCTTTTCTCTATCCTACTCATTAATTATACTTTTAATATTTAAGTTAAATAAATTTGTCTACCCTAATAAATTGAAATGTGAAATTTAATAATACATTTGAAAATTTTGAATTGAATTTCATTTCTTAAAACTTCATATTTAAAATTATTTTCAATTTTTAACTCATTTTATGAACAAGAATTAAAATGAACCACATTTTTTTAATGAATGTAATTTTAATTTTTAAAAAGATCCAAAATTTAATATATATATATATATATATATATTTTAAAAAAAGTCAGAATTTTTTTACCTATGTTTTTCAAAAAAAATTCGTTTTTAAATTTTTTTAGAAAATAGTTTTCAATTTTAATAATTCAGTTTTTTAAAATTTGTAGTTGGGACATGTGACACCATCTGGTTGGGCCATGTGTCCCAATCAACTGTACAAAAGTTTTTTAAAAAATGACCAACAACAGTTCACCACGTGGCCCAACCAGAGGGTGCCACGTGGCACTGTATGTGAAAAAGAAATAGCCCACATAGATGCGTGGGTCCTGTTTCATGCGAGTTCTGCCTTTTTTCAATTCGGAGCGGTCCCAACTTCCTCCAACTGAACAACGGTTTAAGTTGTGAGGGTTCAATTTGGAACCCCCATTGTAGAGTTCCAAAGTTTCAAATGGGTTCCAAATCAGGATTGGAATCAATATGGAACCCCCATTGCACATGCTCTTAAGATGGATGTGAGGCTGATCTACACTACACCCATCCCACTATCATTCATATTCTTAGAATTTTGGTTGAACCGCGTACGAATTCAAAACATTTTCGATGATGGAGACAGTGAAAATTGTGAATTGGGCCTTGGTTTAGTTGTAGTCCACACTCTCTATAACAAAGAGTTTCAGGGTTCAAAACACACTCCTATCAAGAATTGTGAATAATAGAGCAAATTCTTAATAAATATAGCCCAACATTATAGAATGTGTTGGTGGTTCTGCTATGGTTTGCCAATCCACAGGTAGTTGGTGACGGTGGTTCGTTGGTGGTGTAGCGATTGAGTGTTCTCAAGAGGGGTTCCTAGCTATTCAAATGTGTAAAGTCCAAAATGTATTAGTTGGCAATTTGTGACTATGTTGTAACATCAAAGAATGAGTTATGATGGAAGAAGGACATCGTGAAAGGAGAACGATGAATCTCGTTCAATAGTAATTGATTTGCCAAATATTTCATCTCTCATATTTGTGGTATTAGATTAAGATCTGTAGAGTTGGAAGAAGGAAGGAGTTCGGTTATGGAAAAGGATTGAAACAAGATATTTTGAATCCCTTACTTCAAGGGATTATATTTGCTAAATCCTATCTTCATCAAGATTTGATTAATACGAAAATATTGTGAAGATAGTGATGTATTCGCACAAGGAAACTGAGATGTGCTGAAGGACTATATATGACGGACATTACTGGCTAAGCTACTTACGGAATTACAGAGAGAAATCTACAATCAGAGTTTCATTTTCATCAAAGTAGCACAGAGCTATATATTAGTGTTCCTACATGATCAACGTTGTTTGATATCAAAGTTAAGAACAAAAGCCTTAATTCCTCGGGTGGAAGAGGTCCATTGTCGAGGGAGCTCGTGGTCAGAGGAGTCTGATCAAGGCAGATCGGTAACTAGGGGAGCTAGTAGAATTCACGAGTTAAATAAGAAAAGATAAGTATTATGTATGATGCATCTTGTACTATCTTTCTAATTAGTGGATTCATTCTGAACTGGGTCAGGCCCCGTAGATGTAGGTGTTTTTCACCAAACTGCGTAACCAATTTTGTGTGTTCTTAAAGTTTTACTTTACTTACAAACTTGGTTAATTAGGTGATGTTGAAACACGGTAATCACAATTGAAGTAATTAGGTAAAACCAAAATTTAATTGGTATCAGAGCTAAGTCACTTACTCTTACCTTGGTTGTGTTAAGGAAAGTGCCAATCCGGTTTTACCATGGCAACCAAAGAAGGTGCTTCAGTCTCCCGGCCTCCACTTCTGAAAGGGTCAAACTACAAAACTATTGGAAGACACGAATGTGTGTATTTATCAGCTCACTTGATGAACTGGCCTGGTATTTCGTCAAAATGGAATGGAATCATCTAATGGAATATGGTCAGCCAAGTTCAAAGGAGAAATAAGGAGAATCAAGTTCGGAAAAGAAAGGAGTCAAAGATAAGTGAACATGGAGTGCAGATGAGTTGAGGGCCTCAATGGCAAATTCCAAAATACTAAATGCTATCTTTACTGCAGTAGGTGAAAATGAGTTTAAACTTATTTCAAACTGCTATCAAGCAAAGACGGTATGGGATATCCTACCAACATTACATGAAGGAACAAATTGTGTATGGGATTCCAAGTTACAAATGTTGGCCACAAAGTTTGAAGAATTGAAGATGGAGGAAGATGAAACTGCTGCTATCTTCAACGACAAGATAAGGGATATTACCAATATGACGTATCAACTTGGGACAACTTACAAAGAAGAAAAAATGGTAAAGACGACATTAAGATCCCTTCCCAAACGCTTCTCTATGAAGGTGGCTACCATTGAAGAAGTACGAGATGTGACAACAATGTCACTTGACGAATTGATGGGATCACCGTAGACTTATGAGATGGCGTTTGATCAACCATCAAAGAAAGCCCATAGAGAGCTAGCCTTTAAGTCGGTAGCCCCAATAAATGATCATGAAGGAGATAGTGAGAGTGAAGCTGAAGAACTTGCACTTATTACCAAGAATTTCTCAAAAATGCTGAAAAAATGTAGTGAATAGAAAATTACAAGACAGAATGGGCAGAAACAGACCTTGGGCACAGGAGGTTGGAAATTCTCATGGACATAGAATTGAGCGGAACAACCAGCAATTTATGAGAAATGGGAATAATGAGTCAAAACAGGCAGGAAGGATCCAGTGTAGAGAATGCGAAGGGTTTGGTTATATCCAGGCGGAATGAGCTAACACTAGAAAGAAACAAGGCAGGTCATATGTTACTTCATGGAGTGAAGATGAGGAAGAGGATGCAGAAGAAGAACTCACCTGCAACTATGTAGCTTTTGGAGTGAAGATAAATGAAGTTGATACTACATGTTCCAACATCGAAAAAATGGAAGAGTCCGGATGTTCCAATATGGAAATACTGAGTGAAAACTCATCAGGCGACGATGATGGTCAATAAGTAAATGATGATGAAATTTGCCAAGTGTATGAGAAAATGTATTCCATGTGGCTGAAAGTTGTTGAGGCGAATAAAATATTGAAAGCTGAAAAACACCAGTAAGAAAGATGGAGTTAGTTGATATGATGGAGTTGTTGGAAAAAGAGATTGAGGTACTGAATCAGAAACTTAAATCAGCAACTGAAATAGCTGAAAATGTTGAAGATGCAATCAAACGACTGAATTCTGGAAAGGCAAAGCTTGATGAAATTCTGGAAATGGGAAAGAATGCGGATGGCCGACAAGAAATTGGGTACAACAAAGTTGAGACAAGACCGACTGATTTCAAAGCTGAGAGGCAAGCTATGAAGGTAAAAATTATGAAGACACGTCCCCGACGCAAGCCTATACTATGCCACTACTGATCATATCAATGCCATGAAGAGGAACAATGTCTCAGCCTACTTAGAAATATCATGAATGGATAGTTGTCCTTATGTATCAACATGAGCAATATTCGAAGAGCCAGACTCGTCAGAAAGGTATGGATTCATAAACGAAATACTGTATGTCTTGTAGCTCACACATCTCTCATTGCACACTCTAGAGACTCTTGGTACTTCGATAGTGACTGTTCTAGAAATATGACATGAACTCCAGAATACTTGAACAACATCAAACCATACGACGGTGGATTTGTTACTTTTGGAGATGGAAAGAAGAGCCGCGTGGCTGGAAAGGGAGAACTCCAGATAGTGGGATTTCCCAGCTTTGCAAATGTTCTATTGGTCGAATATTTAAAGGCTAACCTCATGAGTATCAGTCAATTATGCGATGAACATATGACTGTTGAGTTCCAAATGGACAAGTGTATTGTGGAGCATGGAGGAAACAAGGTACTGTTAAGAGCACGATCGTCAGACAACTACTATCTCCTGGAACAAGAAGTGAAGTGTTTAAATTCTAAGGAGGATGAAGGTACTTTGTGGCATCAAAAGCTTGGACACATAAATTACAAGACCTTGGTAAAAAATGCTAATGCCAAAGTAGTACGAGGTATGCCTATTCTTACACATAAAAAGGTATTGTGTGTGGACCATGCCAACAAGGTAAACATATTCGATCTCCTCACTCTTTTGTTCAATATATTACTACCTCACGAAATCTTGAATTACTGCATATGGATTTGATGGGTCCGGTTAACACTCCTAGTATTACTGGGAAAAAGTATATTTTTGTCTGTGTTGATAATTTTTTCAGATACATATGGGTAGCCTCTCTTAAGGAAAAATCAGATGCAGTGGATGTCTTCAGGAGTTTGGTGATGAAGTTACAAACCGAGAAAGGGAGTCACGCTAGAAAGATTGTGAGAATCTGTAGTGATCATGAGAGATAATTTGAAAACTCTCAGCTCTATGATTTCTGTGATAAACTTGGCATACAACACGAGTTCTCTGCTTCCATCACTCCTCATCAAAATGATAGTGTAGAAAGTAAGAACGGAACCCTGCAGGAGATGGCTCGAGCCATGTTGGCAGAAAAGGGTATTCACAAGAAATAGTGAGCAGAAGCTATCAATACAATATGTTACACCATAAACAGGGTATATCTGCTACCATTTACAAGCAAGACGTCGTATAAAATCTAGAAAGGGAGAAAGCCAAATGTGGCATACTTTCATGTGTTTGGGAGCAAATGCTACATACTCAGGGACAAAGAGCAACTAGAAAAATTTGACAATCACAGTGATGAAGGAGTATTACTGGGGTATTAAGTAAATAGAAGTGCATACAGAGTTTTTGATCTCCGCACTAACACCCTCATGGAGTCAATTAATGTGATTGTTGACGATTTAGATGATAAGCAAGGGTCAGGAAAATGGGAAGATGAAGTTGTTTCGTCAACACCAGAAATTCCGACCAGCCAGCATGTCGATGTTGGAACATCACAAACTTCAAATAGTCCAGATGCATCTGTTGAAAGTGATCTTGGAACATCAACTCCAGATGCCTCATCTCACATTTTAACACAAGCTGAACCTGAACCAAGTGCGAAAAAAACTCGAACTCTATCATGAGTGAATTACAGGGAACTTACTGGATTACAATGCTTCATCTCACTGATTGAGCCAAAAAACTACAAGGAAGCCTTTTTTGACGATAACTGGAATGTGGCAATGCAGGAAGAACTTGAATAGTTTGTAAGGAATGATGTATGGTACCTCACTCCCTGACCAAAAGGGGGTAAACGCCATTGGTACTAAGTGGATCTTCAAAAATAAATCTGATGCTGATGGTCAAATCACTCGTAATAAGGCCAGATTAGTGGTACAAGGATACACTCAATTAGAAGGTGTTGATTTTGATGAAACATTTGCACCCGTTGCTAATTTAGAATCCATTCACATCTTGCTTGCTATTTCATGCTCTATGAATTTCACATTGTACCAGATGGACGTGAAAAGTTCCTTTCTATACGGAGTAGCAAATGAAGAGGTCTATGTTGAACAGCCTAAAGGATTTGAGGATCCGTATCATCTCTATCATGTGTATAGACTAAAAAAGGCTATGTATGGGTTAAAGCGGGCACCAAGGGCATGGTATGAACGACTGATTACCTTTCTTATTAAGAAAGGTAATCGTCGAGGGGGAGTAGATCGCACCCTATTTGTGCTTACCAGGTCAACAAAAAATTTTGATTGCTTAAATTTATGTAGATGACATTATTTTTGGCTCTACCGCATCATCTATGGTACATGATTTTGTAAGTCTCATGCAGGATGAGTTCGAGTGAGCATGGTCGGTGAACTTACCTACTTCCTAGGACTCTAGGTAAAGTAACAAAAGAGTGGGATGTTCATAAATCAAAGCAAATACGCCATGAATTGAGCAATTCTCGATCAGTGAGAACTCATATGGGTGCTACAGACAAACTAGTGAAGGATGAGAAGGGTGTCTCAGTTGATCAGAAATTTTATAGAAGTATGATCGGGAGTATTCTATACCTCACAGCTGGTCGACCAGATATATGCTTCAGTGTTGGAGTGTGTGTAAGATTTCAGGAAAATCCAAAGGAATCCCATTTGACTACAGTAAAGAAGATTATTCGATATATTAGTGGAACTTCTGAGTATGAGATCTGACATTCTAAAACTCAAGATTCAGATCTTTTTGGCTATAGTTATTCAGGTTGGGCTAGAAATGTAGATGATCGAAAAAGCACAACTGGTGGATGTTTCTTTATTAGCACAAATTTGGTTTCTTGGTACAGTAAGAAACAGAATTCTATATCCTTGTCATCTACTGAAGCTGAATATTTAGCTGTCGGAATTGCTGTGTGCAGTTGTTATGGATGAAGCAAATGATGAAAAACTATGGGATTCATCAAGGGACTCTAAAGATTTTATGCGATAACAAGAGTGCTATAGATATATCCAAGAATCCTGTCCAGCACTCTCGGACAAAGCACATTGATATAAGGCATTACTTTATTCGAGATCTTGTGGAAAGAAGGGAAGTCACTGTGGTTTATGTTCCAACATCAGAATAATTAGCAGATATTTTACTAAGCCACAGGATTTAGCCACATTTGAACTTCTCAGACAACACTTAGGTGTTTGTCACATCTGAGGTATTTTTGCCTGATGCTTTTCTAGATGTAAACATTATTTTTTCCAGTGTACATAGAATTGTTTTTTAAATGGAAAAGAAGGAATTTGGGAAGAACTGATGCATGTCGGATTATGGTAAGTGAAATATGAAGAAAGAGAAAATGGGACAAAGTGGCAGTTGATAATTATGACATTGGAAAGGGAAAAAAAGAGGTTGAGTGTTTGAGGAAGGAAAGTAAATATTTTAAAATATTCACCTTCCCTTCTCTGTTTCGTATTCCTCTTTTACCAAACTTCCTCCCAAAATTTTTTCTAATTCTAAGAGTGTGAATCAAGGTAAAACTCCCCGGCCTACAACTCAAACTTAGCATGGATTCTCCACTCACAAGTAAAAAATTTCCGGACTCTCTATGTTGAACAAGTGCCAGACCTACAAGATGGAGAAAAGAAAGAAATTGCAAATGCTTTTTGGTGAACTGGAGATGACGGTTGAAATACCAAAGAGCTATTTGATTGAAGAATGGAATGGTGTGGAAGAATTGGGCATTATAGTGGTATGGTCACCAGCGGTGAAGCCCATCACGGCCAAATATGAGAAAGTAAAAATCAAGGTATTTTGGGAGAAAAAAATTTACTTTCAATAGTCAAACTTTTAAATCTCTAGAGGATTGTATGATTCATTACCTAGAGAAAAAGAAGAGAGTAGATTTAAGAGGATACAAGTCAATGTTTGGGTATGTGAATGGGGTGAATCTATTTTGGATATTGAAAGGGGAGATTAGGGGTATTAGGAAAGTTGAAAACAGGAACCCCAAGTTGAAAGAATTGGCATGCGTAAAGTATGAGGGTAAGAAGGTTATGTGTGTCTATACTACTGCATCGTTGCCAAAACAAGTGAAGTTGAGGGAAGTAAAGAACTGGCCTAAAAGGTGTAGAACTCTGAGCTCTACGAGTTACAAAGCTGTATAGGTATATGATCCTATGGTTAGCCAGAATCTTGAAAAACTTAGGGGTTTGACTTCTGACAGTGAGGAGGAAACAAATGTTGAAGAAGGATGTGCTGATGATGTTCCAGCACATGATGTACCAACACATGATGTTCCAGCACATGATGTTCCAGCACATGATGTTCCAACACCTGATACAGGGAGAAGCTGAAGTTGAGGAAGACATGGATGTTGATTTTGGAGGAGAAGATGTCATTCAGTCCCCACAGAAAGAAGTAGAAGTACATGAAGAAAGGACTCAGACTGGATGTGCTCAGGAAGATGCCTTGAACGAGCAGAATTTGAATCCCGAGATGGAGATGATGGGAGAAGGAAATGAAAACACTACTGGAGATGATGTTCCAACATCAAAAAAATCTGCTGCAACAATTGGAGAACTAGGCCTTGATGACGTTCCAACATCAGGCCAGGAGAAAGATGATGTTCTAACACAGGAAGTCAGTGTTGAAGATTTAACCTTCTCCATTGATGAAGTGCTTGATGAGTTTGTGTAGATTGAGTCAAGAAGGCTAAAGAGAAGAGCCCCGCAAGAGGAGAATGAACAAACAAAGAAGAAGAATAAATGGACTACTGCGGGTCAAAGCTCTAAACCATTAATTTTTGTTGAGGAAACTCTGAGTTCAATTTTTTTTATGAAGGATGTCTGAAGAGCAGTAAGGATATCTGTAAAAAGAAACTGATAACTGAACGACCTATTAATCTGGTGACTTAAAAGGAGTGTGGGTTCAGTGAATTTCTAAAATATTTAGGATTTACAAAGGCATGTTCCGTATACAAGCAACACAACCAGACTTTGGTACAAGAGTTCTACTCAAATTTAATGGAAGGAAATCTGGATCCTGAATCACCGTGGTACAATATAATATATGTTAGAGGGAAGGTAGTTAAATTTTTTAAGAAAGGATCAATAAGCTGTTGGGACCACCAGAACCTGGATTTGGATCAATATTTCCAGAAGATTTTGATGTATCCCTTGATCAGATCATGACTGAGATTACAGGGGGATATCAGACCGAGTGGCCTTGTCAAGGTAATGCTGCAACATCAGGTCTGAGTACCAGGTACTTCCGTCTTTTCAAGGTAGCTATTAACTCGTGGCTTCCATCCTCTAACACCACTGATATCACCCAAGATAT
Source organism: Rubia yunnanensis (assembly GCA_037428765.1). Lineage (NCBI taxonomy): Eukaryota > Viridiplantae > Streptophyta > Magnoliopsida > Gentianales > Rubiaceae > Rubia > Rubia yunnanensis. The sequence goes on from CM075061.1 coordinate 127,432,805, forward strand.
GGAAAAGGTACTATACTGTATTGGCACAAAATCTCTAATGAATCTTGGTATTCTTATCCAAGCTAACATATTGGAGAATGCTAGTTCTGCAAGGGCTAAAAACACTCTACCATATCCTTGAATTATCTATGATGTGCTCAAAGGAGAAAAGGTGAAGGCACAAAGAGGGTGCTATTATTGTTGCAGTGGTACCTCTGAAGCCCAATAAGAAGACTTTCAATTTGGGAAGTGTGAAAGATTTACTGTGGAAGCCATCACAGGGTGGATGCTCAGTCCAGAAAGGGAAGGAGGCCAAGAAGGCTGCTGTGAAAGCTAAGATTGTAGCCTTACAGGTTCAAATTGTTGCACTAGAAGAGGAGTTAAAGAGATTGGACTCAGAGGATGATATCCAGGATGCCAGTGCTGAAGAAGTTGAGGGCTGATAGGTCTATATTAGTTATTTGTTTTTGGATGTTTGGCATGTTTTATGGTCCCAAGGGGGAGTATTTTGGGTTTTCTAGATTTCTATCTCTGGATTTCTTGAAACGGATTTCTTTTGTGTTAACTTAATCCTAGCTGGAAGCTAAGGTTTTTTGTGTTTTCTTGGATTTCCAATAATTGCATTTTTTTGGTGGTTGAGTTTGTTAACTGAGTACTGATGTGATTTGATGTTCCAACATGGATATTGAATGTCTATATTTTTTTTATGCTGATGGATTCAGGGAGAGCTAAAATATTTTTTCTCAGATTATGTTCCAACATTCATATGTAGATTACTTAAGGTCTTTATTTTCAAAATTGGTGTTGAAAGTCCAAAAGATTGGTGGGTCCACAAAATGCCAAAGGGTGAAATTGTAAAGTCCAAAATATGTTAGTTGGCAATTTGTGACTATGTTGTAACATCAAAGAAGGAGTCATGATGGAAGAATGACATCATGAAAGGATGAATCCGAGAAGGATGAATCTCGTTCAATAGTAATTTATTTGCCAAATATTTCATCTCCCATATTTGTGGGATTGGATTAAGATCCGTAGAGTTAGAAGAAGGAAGGAGTTCGATTATGGAAAAGGATTGGAACATGCTATTCTGAATCCCTTACTTCAAGAGATTAGATTTGCTAAATTTTATCTTCATCAAGATTTGATTGATATGAAAATATTGTGAAAATAGTGATGTATTCGCACAAGGAAACTGAGACGTGCGAAAAGGGCTATATATGGAGGACATTACTGGCTAAGCTACTTACAGAATTACAAAGAGATATTTGCAATCAAAGTTTCACTTTCATCAAAGTAGCGCAGAGCTGTATATTGGTGTTCCAACATGATCAAGGTTGTTTGATCTCAAAGTTCAGAACGAAAGCCTTAATTCCTCGAGAAGAGAAGATCCAGCATCGACGGAGCTCGAGGTCAGAGCGAGTCTGATCAAGGCAGATCAGTAACTAGGGGAGCTAGTAGAATTCACAAGTTGAATTAGAAAAGATAAGTATTGTGTATGATGAATCTTGTACTATTTTTCTAATTAGTGGATTCATTTTGAACTGGGCCAGGCCCCGCAGATGTAGGTGTTTTTCACTGAACTACGTAACCAGTTTTGTATGTTCTTAAAGTTTTACTTTACTTACAAACTTGGTTAATTAGGTGATGTTGGAACACGGTAATCACAATTGAAGTAATTAGGTAAAACTAAATTTCAAAATGGATAGAATTTCATCCTCCACTGGATTTCAACAGACTTGATGGCAGTGTCTCCTTGTTTAATTCTAGAGTAGGATGTTTATATTTAATTTGGTTACTTCTGTGTAATATTTAAAAAATACAATGAAAATTCATAGTAAAATAGTAAAGTGAATGTAATGCAATTCATTAAAAAGACCATACTAACACCCCGTTATTAAGTGTAACTATATATGAATACATTTACTTTTTCTTTAATATCACATTAACCACCATATGATTTCACAGTATCATTTCACCATCTTTACAATTAAAGGGTAGTTACTAGTAGTTAGTACCTTGGAATAATAGAACGATTCATCTTATCTTAGGGTACTATGTAAAAGAAATCCTTCCAACCCCATGGTTGACACAAATGGTCGCCAGGGGTAGAAGAGTAATTTTGCATGCTAATGTAGACGCACATGGCTGCCTCACCATGTGCATCTATAGGTGCTACCAAGTAGCTGCCCAAAACGATGTCATTTTGGGCATTTTAAAATAAAAATGGCTGCTTAACCATGTGCGTCTACAGGTGCTGTCAAGTGACTGCCCAAAACGACATCATTTTGGGCCTTTTAAAAAATAATAATATACCATTGGACAGTTTGAGAGGTGAAGGTTCCAGTGGAGGATTTGAGAGGTAGTGGGTTCGAGTGGAAGGTTTGAGTGGTACTGGTTCGAGAGGTGAAGGTTCCATTGGAGGGTCGAGAGGTGAAAGTTCCAGTGAAGGGTTCGAGAGGTGAGAGTTCGACTGGAGGTTCAAGTGGTACTGGTTCGAGGGTCGAGCTGTGAGAGTTTGACTGGAGATTCGAGTGGTACTGGTTCGAGGGTACGGATTCAAGAGATGAAAGTTCCAGTGACGGTTCAAGAGGTGAGAGTTTGAGTTTAGGTTCGAGTTGTACTGGTTCGAAAGGTGAGGATTCGATAGGTGAATGTTCCATTGGAAGTTCGAGCAGTGAAGGTTTGAGTGGAGGTTCGAGCGGTGAGAGTCTGAGTGGAGGGTTCGAGTGATACTGGTTCGAGAGGTACGTATTTGAGAGGTGAAGGTTCAATTGGAGGTTCGAGAGGTGAAGGTTCCAGTGGAGGTTCGAGAGGTACTGATTCGAGAGGTGAAGGTTCCAGTGGAGGTTCAAGAGGCAGTGGGTTCGAGAGGTGAAGGTTCCAGTGGATGTTCGAGAGGTAGTGGGTTTGAGAGGTGAAAGTTCCAGTGGAGGTTCGAGAGGTGAATGTTCTAGTGGAGGTTCGAGAGGTGAGAGTTCGAGTGGAGGGTTCGTGTTGTACTGGTTCGAGAGGTATAGATTTGACAGGTGAAGGTTCCATTGGACGGATTCGAGAGGTGAAGGTTCCCGTAGATGTTCGAGAAGTGAGAGTTCAAGTGGAGAATTCGAGTTGTACTGGTTCGAGAGGTAAGGATTCGAGAGATGAAGGTTCCATTGGAGGTTCAAGTGGTGAAGGTTCCATTGGAGGTTTGAGTTGAAGGTTCCATTGGAGGTTCGAGTGGTGAAGGTTCTATTGGAGGTTCGAGCGGTAGTGAAGGTTCCATTGGAGCTTCGAGTGGTGAAGGTTCTAGTGGAGTTTCGACAATTAGTGGGTTCGAGTCGTACAGATTCGAAAGGTACTGATTCGAGAGGTGAAAGTTCCAGTGGAGGTTCAAGAGGTGAGAGTTCGAGTGGAGGTTTGAGTTGTACTGGTTCGAGAGGTAACTATTCGAGAGGTGAAGGTTCCATTGGAGGTTCGAGCGGTAGTGAAAGTTCCATTGGAGGTTCGAGTGGTGGAGGTTCAAGTGGAGGTTCGATAGGTAGTGTGTTCGAGTGGTACTGGTTCGAGAGGTACGAATTTGAGAGGTGAAATTTCTAGTGGAGGTTCGAGAGGTGAGAGCTCAAGTGGAGGGTTTGAGTGGTACAGATTCGAGAGGTGAAGGTTCCAGTGGGGGTTCGAGAGGTTAGAGTTCGAGTGGAGGTTCGAGTGGTAGTGGGTTCGAGTGGAGATATTCAAGAGGTGAAGGTTCTATTGGAGGTTTGAGAGGTGAGGTTACATTGGACAGTTAGAGAGGTGAAGGCTCCAGTGGAGGTTTGAAAGGTATTGTGTTTGAGTGGTACTAGTTTGAGAGGTATGGATTCGAGGATGAAGGTTCCAGTGGAGGTTCGAGGATGAAGGTTCCAGTGGAGGTTTGAGAGGTAGTGGGTTTGAGTGGTACTGGTTTGAGAGGTATGGATTTGAGAGGTGAAGGTTCCATTGAACGGTTCGAGAGGTGAAGGTTCTATTGGAGGTTCGAGCGGTGAGAGTTCGAGTGGTACTGGTTCGAGAGGTACGGATTCGAGAGGTGAAGGTTCCATTGGACAGGTAAAATGGTAAATAGAAAATGCGGTGGAACGTTCGGGTGGGTGACATAAATGTTCCCCCACCCATATTACAGTGTTGGTCCTACTTACCCCAAGCTAATAAATGATGAGCTGGGGTGGACTACATGTATATCCCTGTTGTGAATGGGAAAACTAGAGGGTAAGGAAAGGTATAATGAGTAGGGGTGAAAACCAATTCACTGCCCTATTCCTAAATACCGGTTCTGCCTCATACATCCAAGGCCTTCAATATCCGCTGAGAAGTGTTTTTCAGTCTGAGTGCAAGTCCAAGTTGAGTTGGTAATCCGGACCCATGCATACCAACCAGAGCGTGCACTCGCTCTACGTACACCAAATGTTATCATCCTAAATGCAGCCGAGGTTAATGGTCCCGGGTCATGTAGAATTGTGGAGAGTGATTGTCACCGGGTATTACTATTCCATGTTTTTGCTAGGAAAGCGGACTTCGGTGCCGATTAGCTCCGTCCTAGTGCAATAGAGAAGGATGGGCTCGGGTCTTGTCTGTGGGAAATTATTGTGATGTAAGAAAATTGAAACTGGGTCACCTATTGGCCGTTGTTCGGCGTGATGGTCAGCTTCAACCATATACATTCCTAAGGTGGGGAAAATGAGTGTTATTGGCTTCGAAGTGAAGGTTCCATTAGAAGTTCGAGAGATGAAGGTTCCAGTAGTGATTCGAGAGGTAGTGGCTTTGAGAGGTATGACTTCGAGAGGTGAGAGTTCGAGTGGAGGTTCGAGTGGTGAAGGTTAGAGTTCCAGTGTAGGTGAATGTTCATTGGAGGTTCGAGAGGTGAAAGTTCTGGTGGAGGTTCAAGAGGTAGTGTGTTCGAGTGGTACTAGTTCGAGAGGTATGAATTCGAGGATGAAGGTTCCAGTGGACTGGTAAAATGGTAAATAGAAATTGCGGTGGAACGTTCGGGTGGGTGACATGAATGTGCCCCCACCCGTATTACAATGTTGATCCTACTTACCCCAAGCTAATTAATGATGAGCTGGGGTGGACTACATGCATATCCCTGTTGTGAATGGGAAAACTAGAGGGTAAGGAATGGTATAATGAGTAGGGGTGAAAACAAATTCACTGCCCCATTCCAAAATACCGGTTCTACATCATATATCCAAGGCCTTCAATATCCACTGAGAAGTGTTTTTCAGCCTGAGTGCAAGTCCAAATTGAGTTGGTAATCCGGACCCATACATACCAACCAGAGTGTGCACTGGCTTTACATACACCAAACGTTATCATCCTAAACTCAGCCGAGGTTAATGGTCTAGGGTCTTGTAGAACTGTGGAAAGTAATTATCACCGGGTATTGCTATTCCATATTTTTTTGTTAGGAAAGCGGACATCAGTGCCGATTAGCTCCATCCTAGTGCAGCCGAGAAGGATGTGCTCGGGTCTTATTCGTGGGAAATCTTTGTGATGCGAGTAAATTGAAACTGGGTCACCTATCGGCCGTTGTTCGACGTGATGGTCAGCTTCTACCATATACATTCCTAAGGTGGGGGAAAAGGAGTGTTATTGGCCTTCGAAACGTTCTCTTTCCATGGGTATATCAGTGGCAAGAGCAGGGAATGGCATTTCCAAGTGCTCTTGTGAGATATGCCTTATACACCATAAAGGGATGTGGAGAATGGGCACAACTTGTACTACGTGTGCCTAGCGTGGAGGTTCTGTAACAGCCCACTCCATTTTTAGCAAATGGACAGTTTATGCCTTTATAACACTAGTGTTGCACAAGCATACAGCGCCTGATTGAATCCGTCAATATCATAGTAACAACCTAGGCTAGGAACCGCATGATGGGAATGTACATTCGAACCATGTTTCCTTTGCTTTGTGTGGCATTGAAGACATTATCCGTCAATTCGTTAGTAAATAGTTGCATGCTAGTCATCCAAGAGGATGGCAAATGAGACTTCCATGGCGAAACAGCAGCCAAATCCATAAATTGTGTCGTGAAGGCATCAGGTCGTCGAGTCCAGAGATCCTCGAGACCAGCCCTCCACTAAGGCGAAATGGTCCGAGGTGTTTTTGAACCACCAAAAAACCACCAACACCTGAAAACCATCCACACTCCTCCTTGGAATTATTGCCTTGGACTATGACACCTCGAACCATCCCTGAAGAATCTATCCGTCATTCTTACGATGAGAAACTAAAACTGGGCATCCAACATGAAAAACCCCCAAACCCCAGATCACCTCCCATCACCCCATGGTAAATCAATACATATGTTCATCCGCGAAAATCTGGTTTAACACCATGTAACAATCAGTTCTGATGATTTTGAAAGCTCTCTCCGATCTTGGTTGGATGCCATCATGAACCACTTTATTTCTTTCACTCCAAATACGGTAGATTGTTGTGATTAGTGCCAATGGGCCAAACTTTTTTCTAAGTTTGGAGCCCTTCACTTGCCTTTTGATCCACTTTTCAGAGCTTGGAATTGAAGTGGTCCGCCTCCTTAGCCCAATCCATTGTTTCACCTTGTTCCACATGGCTTGTGAGAAGTCACACGGGAAAAATAAGTGATTGTTAGATTCCACTTCGAGGTTACAGAGGGAACATATGCAATCAGAGTCTTCATCTTCTCATTCCCTGTACTTGTCTTTGGTGTGCAGTCTACCAAGAGCAGTTAACCATGCGATGAATGAAAACTTTTGAGGGATGAAGTTTCTCCAAATGGTGGTAAATTGGCTTTGTCTCGACTGATTTGGTTGGTCATAGATGGCCGGGTATCTTTGGCGGTGCATGAAATTGTAAGCCATTTTTGAGAACTTACCCGAACCAGCCCAAACACTAAGAGTGGTCCTCAACTCCACAAAGTTCCCACCAAACATAGATTTTAGTTCATCTCTTAGGCTGCAATTGTCGCCGAAGTAGCTGGAGAACCTCTCCCGAGCCTGCCATTTTGGGTCCTTGGGTTTATCCACCAAAGTCCATCGGTTTGTAAGTAGAAGGCATGAATCCATCTCACCCACATGTTGTCTTTCTTTGAGTGGATGTCCCATATTCTTTGCGACATTACTGCCCCCTATTCCAAGTGTAGAAATTCCTTAGGCTGAGACCTCCATTTGATTTTGGTGTGCACAATTTTTTCCATGCCACTTTGTTTTTGTGCTTACCTCCCCAAAGAAAACGTTTGCACTTTTGTTCAATTGCATCCATAACTGCCCTTTGGATGATGAAGTTATTGATCCAAAATCCAGCGATGCCACCAACAATGGCTTCACTAACTCCAATTTCCCGACATAAGAAAGGGTGTTAACTTTCCACTTAGCAATTTTCGAATCAACCTTTCCGAGCAATACACCGAATTGGGTGACCTTCAATTTGCTAGCATCAACTGGTACTCCTAGATATCTCACTCGGAAAGTGGCCCAAGGAATGCCCGTAAAGCTCAAGTCCTCCTTTATTCCTAAGGGTTCATCATCTATCCTCGGGTGTGGAATTTTTTGGGAACTTTTGTGTACGGACATAGTGAAGGTAGGAAAGCTAGGAAACCTTTGTGAATGGAACTTAAAGCCTACGGGGCAAACTTGAGCACACCTTGGATGGTTTTGGGAGACTTTAACGCAATCCTTGACGTCAAGGATCATCTTGGGTTCATGGTTCCTAGCCTTTACCCGATGAGGGAGTTCCAAGATGCTTGTATTAAATGCGGACTATGGGACGCACCATCCAGTGGTGAACACGTCACATGGCATAATGCGGATTGGAGATGTGGAAGGAAACTGGATCGTGTTCTCCTTAACCACGGCTGAGATAATGAAGCTTGTAGGATAACCTTTTTGCCAATCTTCTCACATTCGGATCACTCCCCATTTGTGGTGTCAATGTCACAAGAGATTGAAAACAAAAGGAAGCCTTTCCGAGTACAAAATATGTGGTTACAGCTGGGAGGTCGTCGCCGTACCTCTCAAAGATAATATTTATAAGCCCGAAATGCTTACTTTCTACACTAGGTAGATAGTGGCAAATCGGGGTCGTCCAAGGAGAAGAGGGATCTTCCTAAGCGTCTAAGCACAAAATGGTTGATATTAGGCTAGGAGTAGATATATATACACACACTTAAAAGCAAGTAAAGGGGGGGGGGTTGGTTGGTTGGTTTCCTAAGTTAACAAAGATAAAAAGACGAGATAACTAGCAACGTCAAGTGACTATGCTAATCATCAAACAAAACTAAAGAAAAGGGGTTTTAAACTACAAAGATAAAATGCCTTGGGGGCAACGGATATCCACTTCCACATCTAATGTAGTTCATCGAATCATTCACACATTCCATCATATAACATTCATGACCCAACACTCACGCACCCATCTAGCAAGTACCACAACACACACACCACAAGGAGTTCTAAGTTCATGCTCACAGATCTTCATGCAAAGGTGCTACGGAATTCGTCACGTTCCTACACCTAGACAAGTCAACCACACAAGCACTACCTATGCTCAAACAACTCATGGCACACATGCAGTGAAACACACCGTCAAGAGTACATAAACGCCGAATAACAAATGCTTCAAGAATGAATTTAAATCATCTATTCAATACTTCAACTACTTGTCGTGGAGACTAAACTCCTATCCTTCTTAGTTCGTAGTTTGCGAGAGTGAGTTCGACATCTCTCGTCAAACCTCACCAATGACTCCCGAGTCGCGACCACGACTCAAGGTGTCATTGGTGGCATTTAGCACGAAGAACCAACAAGCTTGGCAATGCCTATGACCACTACACCGTGACTAAGAATTTAACCAATTCATGCAATTACACGAGATCAGTCAAGAGCGACCACTCATAGACCACGAGCATATAACTCTTCTCGTTTGCTACACAAACGAACATGACGAAGAGTTCAACATCAATCACATTCGTCTAGCACATTGTCAACACACTAACACAATCAAAAGCTCTAATTCACACTCATACATTACTAACAAGAACAGGGGGGAAATTAACCCAAATCCCCCAAACCCTAGCTAGAAATTCATACAAACATTCATATCCTCAAGCTCCCAACAACATCAATGGAATCAACAATTAACATTCAAAGCACAATAAAAGCACAATAGCAAAAACACCAAATAAATAGATAGAAATGAGTTCTTGCTACATAGATAATGGAAGCTTCAATCCTTTGCTCCCAAGAACAAAAACTACTCTAGAACAACAAGAGACATAATTAAACTACAAAAACTAAGAAAAGAAAGAGAAGAAAACCAAGGGTTTCAAGCCCTAAAATGCAAGAAGAAGAGGGAAAAAAGCTGTGGAGAAAAGGGAGTGAAGGGGTATTTATAGGGGGAAGAAAAAGGGGAGAAAATGCTGCTACAGGGCTGATTTTAAGCTGTCGTCGCGAGTCGCGACGAGCTTGGTCGCGACTCGCGACCAAATCAGTAACTCAGCCTTGCTGTTTTGTTTTGCTTCCTCCGGGTGAACCGTTGATCCGTTTCGGGAGTTCTTGTAGTCGATTTTATAGTGCTCGAGAAGAGGAATCCAATGGTGCCACTCTTGAAGGCTGATTCTTCTCGGAAAATTCTGAGAACCCCGGACCATCTTTCACCCGTTGCTTTGCTCTCCTTTCTTCATCTCTTCACTTCTTCAAATCTTCACAAAGCTCAAATGTAAAGGTCTTCAAATCTTCAAATCTTCAAAGATAAATCTTCAAAGTATTCAAATCTTCAAAGTCTTCAAACAAATCACCTTGTCACACAAAATCATCTAAAAAGTGATAAAAATGTCAAAGCCGCCTTTATCCCTCCTTAGATGATTTCAAGGCAAAATGCCACATGTAGAGCACAAAATTGCACAAAACCTAATCCTAAAAAGCCTAAAATAACCATCTAAAATGGACACATCAACAGCACCCGAATTGTTCTAAAATTGTGGATGAGTTTTGGAGCTCTCAGGTGGACGGTTTCAAACAATATTCGGTGTGCCACAAACTATCAAGGTTAAAAGATCCACTTAGGCAATTGGGAATGATATATTTTAACCACATCTCAGAAAGAGCTAAATTGGCGGACAAGGAGTATAGTGATGCCTTCTTGAGACTGGATGTCATAAGCAGTTCGGAAAATGAAATTCATGAACTACGAAGATTGAAGAAGCAAGCCCTCTTCTACTTTCATGACGAATCCTCTTTTCTCTCTAGAAAAGGTAAAATAAATCACATTACCATGGTGTACAGGGGCACTTCTTACTTCCACCAAATGGTGGCGGAAAGGAAGGGAGGAGGTATTGCAGCAATTACGAATAGTGATAATCGCATTGTCACATCTAATGCGAGGAAGGGAAAACTCTTTGTGGAATATTACAAGAGCCTATTTGGCACAGTCAGAGATAGAGTTCCTATAGAGGAGGATGTCATACTCTCAGGACCAACCTTGAGTGATATAGACAGAGCTTTTTTGAGGCAAGATGTTTCAAGCCATGAAGTAAGAATTGTGATATTCTCTATGGATGAAAACAAAGCACCGGGCCCCGATGGTTATACGGCCGGTTTCTTCAAAAAAAATAGTGGAGCATAGGCGGAGGGGAAATTACGGAGGTGGTGTTAGAATTCTTCACCTCGGGGATGCTTCTCTCACAACTCAACCATACTTCCATTGCCCTCATACCGAAGAACACCGACAATTTAAAAGTTGGAGATTTTTGGCCTATTTCTAATTGCAACATCTTGTATAAAATTATCACCAAGATTATAGCAAACAGATTGGAAAACATCCTACCCACCATTATTGATCCATGCCAAGGGGCTTTTGTGAAGGGGAGAAACTTTTTGGGCAATTTCATGTTAACACAAGAGTTTGTCTGTGGAAATGGAAAGGCAAGAACATCACCTAGATGCATGATAATGGATGGACTTGCAAAAGGCATTTGATACAGTTTCATGGGATTTCTTAGAGGAAGTGGTAATTGGCCTCGGATTCCCGGTGACGATGAAGTAAAGAATCTTGGCTTGTGTGAACTCGACGTCTTTCTCAATTGCGGTCAATAGTCATCTATGTGACCACTTCAAGGGGGCAAGAGGAATAAGGCAGGGAGATCCCCTATCCCCTTTCCTTTTTGTGATTTGCATAGAGTACCTTTCCAGACTATTAAAGAGTAGCGCCGAATCTAAGCACTTTACATATCACCCAAGGTGTGAAGTGCTCAAGATTACTCACCTGGCCTTTGCGGATGATCTGATGCTTTTTTCAAAAGTGAATACGGATTCGGTCCACATACTTATGAAGGCGTTAAATGACTTTGAGCGTACCTCCGGGATAGCCATCAATGTGGCAAAATCAAAGTTCTTTGGAGTCGAATACACTGTGGCATTCTCCTAATGACTTCCACCCTATGAGTTCTCGGATCCCCGATGATCAATATTCTCGAGTTTGGTCAGAGATCAAAATTGTGGGTGTGCTTCCATCCTTTTAACATTTTCATAAAAATATTTAAAGGTTTATCCTATAACTTAATCTCCATAAAACCACAAAGCCCTACATTGTACTCGTAGATGATCCCCTTGACCCATCTCCGTTTTGGAGGGGCTGTTAAACCCCTGTTGTTCATGCATGCCATATTCATTTAGGGACCGAGGTCCCTTTTGGCTTCAGACTGCCTCCATGTTTAGAGTTATTTTCGAAGCTGTTTGAGGAGCTATTTGAGTTGCTAAAAGAGGTTGCCATGATATGTTGGAAGGGGCTTAGCACACCTCTCGATACCGGTATACGTGTCTTGCTCTTGCTTCAACTTCTGTTAACCGCACCTGAGCCATCTAGGGGGATGCTCTTGCTTCTGCTTATCCTTGGGATTTTAAAGGTTCTGGCCGTGGGGTATATTATTTTCAAGGGGATTTTACCGGAACTTTGCAGCTCTATGTCATCTCCTCCGAATGCCGGTATTATAGTTGTCTCCTTGGCAGTAGCATTTTGAATTGGCCCAATTTTTGTTTGCCTTTGTTTCCCCTTGGGGCTTCCCTTTCCTCTGTTCCAGTGAAGGTTTGAGAGATGAAGGTTCCAGTGGAGGTTCGAGAGGTGAAGATTCCAATGGAGATTCGAGAGGTAGTGGGTTCGAGTGGTACTGGTTCGAGAGGTATAGATTCGAGAGGTGAAGGTTCTATTGGAGGTTCGAGCCGTGAGAGTTCAAGTGTGGGGGGGGTTCGAGAGGTACTGATTCGAGAGGTGAAGGTTCAGGTGGAGAGGGTTCAAGTGGAGAGGTTCCAGTAGAGGGGTTCGACAGGTACTGATTCAAGAGGTGAAGGTTCAAGAGGTGAAGGTTCAAGTGGAGAGGTTCAAGTGGAGAGGTTCAAGAGGAGGGATTCCAGTGGAGGGGTTTGAGAGGTACTGATTCGAGAGGTGAAGGTTCCAGTGGAGGTTCGAGAGGTAGTAGGTTCGAGAGGTACGGATTCGAGAAGTGAGAGTTCGAGTGGTACGGATTCGAGAGGTGAAGGTTCTATTGGAGGTTCGAGAGGTGAAGGTTTGATTGGAGGTTCGAGAGGTTTCTCACCACTTGAACCATCTCTACCTGAACCTTCACCTCTCGAATCCATACCTCTCGAACCTCTCCACTGGAATCCCTCTGCTTGAACCTCTCCACCTAAACCTTCACCTCTCGAATCAGTACCTGTCGAACCCCTCCACTGGAACCTCTCAACTTGAACCCTCTCCACCTGAACCTTCACCTCTCAAATCAATGCCTCTCGAACCCCTCCACGGGTGCCCCTCCACTTGAACCTCTTCATCTGAGTCTTCAACTCTCGAGTTAGTATCTCTCAAACCCCTCCACTGGAACCCTCTCCACTTGAACCTTGATCTCTCCAATCATTACCTCTTGAACCCCTCCACTTGAACCCTCTCTACCTGAACCTTCACCTTTCGAATCGGTACCTCTTAAACCCCTCCAATGGAATCCCTCCACTTGAACCTCTCCACTTGAACATTCACCTCTCGAATTAGTGCCTGTCGAACCCCTCCACTTGAACCCTCTCGAATCAGTACCTCTCGAACCTCTCCACCTGAACCTCCACCTCTCGAATTAGTACCTCTCGAATCCCCCCCCCCTCTCAAACTGCACTGCAAGATTGACAATATGTTGTAACAGAAAAGAAATGTAAAGGGTAAAACCAAGTTTAGGGTTCACAAAAAATAGATTAACCTCATATGATGTATGGAATAAATGCTAACCTTGCTTGCTAAAAGTGATTCCCTACAAAAGGATAGTCAACATCTTTCAAACGGCCCTTGGTTTCGAGTAGAGGTTCGAGTGGTACTGGTTGAAAATGTATGGATTCGAGACGTGAAGGTTCCGTTGGAGGTTCGAGAGGTATGGAATTGAGAGGTGAAGGTTCCATTGGACGGTTCGAGAGGTGAACGTTCCATTGGAGGTTCGAGCAGTGAGAGTTCGAGTTGAGGTTCGAGAGGTAGTGTGTTCGAAGGGTACTGGTTCGAGATGTACGGATTCGAGAGGTGAAGGTTCCATTGGATGGTTCAAGAGGTGAAGGTTCCAGTGGAGGGTTCGAGCGGTAAGAGTTCGAGTGGAGGGTTCGAGCGGTAGGAGTTCGAATGGAGGGTTCGAAAGGTGAGAGAATGGTACGTTGCTTTAGTTGATAGCTCGAGTTAATTATGAGCTTCAATTACATGTAAAAATGGTACATTTGTAGTTTCAATTACAGCTCTTTTCACATTCTTATATTGTAGCAACATTCATACAGTATTTCTATAATTTATTATCAAGCTCACCGTACGATGCGCATCGCGCGGTGTTACCTAACTAGTATAACACAAGAAGAAAAGTTTGGAGGCACCTATTTGACAGACACATAACATCAGAAAGAAGCAAACTATACCACACGTTTGGGAAGTCATTCGGCAGCAAGCTTTCATGTCTTCCAAGTTTCTGCTAGTAATAAAACTATCTGCCTTGAACCATTGTCAAACTAACATCATTATATGAGGTTCCAGTTAATGGATAGCAATAGTCTTTTGAGAGCGATAACTCAGCTGTATAAACTGGTAATTTCGGAAGAGGAAGAGCCACAATTTCACTGTTGATCATCGAAAGCACATTCGACATGTTTGGTCTATCATTTGGGGAGTCTTGAACACACAATAGTCCAACTTGGACACATCTCTGGATTTCCATTTCACAAATTGGATAAAGTTTCCTCGTAAATGCCAAATTCTCTGCTTTGTTCTCGTTCCACAGTTTCCAGGCCTGAATATGTTTTGATAAACGATCAAATTAGTGACTTAAACAAGAAAATGCAACTGAGGTGAAGGGACTTTTTCAGAAGCTTACATATCCTATCAGGCTTATATTCTCTTCGTCGTGATAAAAGCTAGTGTTCCTCTTCCCGCTTACAATCTCCAATAGCAGCACTCCAAAGCTGTAGACATCTGACTTCTCCGAAAATTTTCCTCCCATCGCATATTCTGGAGCCATGTAACCGCTGCATCAAATCATTTATGTGAATTGTGCGTCAAAATGCAATGTACCATTATTGTCCCGAGAATTCGAACATTCTTAGATTCTACTCTAGGACAAAGGGATGGAATGTGAAGGAGTAGTATGTGCTTACTAGGTGCCAACAACCCTGTTGGTATTGGCTTGATCCTGGTTTCCTCCAAATATTCTCGCTAACCCAAAATCCGATATCTTGGGATTCAGGTCTTCATCAAGAAGGATGTTGCTCGCTTTTAGGTCTCGATGAATGATTCTCAGTCTTGAATCTCTGTGAAGGTAAAGAAGGCCTCTACCAATGCCTTCAATGATGGCAAACCTTCTGGTCCAATCAAGCAAGTCTTGTTTCCCTGAATCTGAATAGTACAATATGAGTTATCAGTTCCAAAATGCATGGTGCCAAAACTGAAACCAGACTAACATAATACAGTGAGAAAACATTCATGAACTAACCAAATATATATGCATCTAGGCTTTTATTTGGCATGTACTCGTAAACTAACATTTGTTCGGTTCTCTCAACGCAGCACCCAAGTAGTTTAACAAGATTGCGATGTTGCAGTTTAGAAATGACGGTAACTTCATTAGTAAACTCCTTAATCCCTTGACTGGAACCGTTTGAAAGCCTTTTCACTGCAATAACCTGACCATTGAAGAGTTTTCCCTGCATACATACATATGCATTAGGGACTCAGCAATGGTTAACAAAATCGCTTCCCTTCCAATTCTCTGATAACGTTGATCAATACCTTATATACTGGACCAAAACCTCCTTCGCCTAGCTTATTCTTAGTGTGAAAATCATCCGTTGCATCATCTATGATCTCATAACTGTACAGTGGAAGCTCTTCAAGTTTTGATGTTCCCGGATTGTCAATAAGAATCACTTCTGTTTTGCGCTTTCGCCCTGTTCCAACTGATGACAACTCGATCACCTCACATTTTTCCTCATTTTTGCAGACAAAATATTGATGGAGGGAACGCAAAATTGAATATGACATTTTCAGACAAAATAAGGTCCTCACCTCGTTGATTTATCCGCCATTTTCTCAAAAGGTATAATGACGCAGCAAGGAGTAAGCCTCCCACAGAAACTGTTGAAGCAATAATTGCTTTCTTTTTATGTTTGCTCATAGCATAATCTGCATATCAAGAGATTTCAAACCACGTTTAAAGTGCTAGGATCTTATGAAGTTGGAGCAATGAAAAACAAGAGAGGGTTACATATAGACTAGAACAAAACACTCATCTACCAACAAAGTGGAAATATCTCTTCTGAACTACGACTGGGAGGCTAATTTGAATAGAAACCAAGGCATCTTATGTACAGTATATAGTGTGTAAACATGCTCCAGAATTCACCTTCATAGAACCTGCAAATGCAGCAGAAGTAAGTTGTTACCTGGTTTCGAATAAGGCAGACGTACGTATAGATGGGGCGCATCCCTCGAGAATTGTTGGATATCGATCAAGTTATCGGCCCAGTGCAGGCATCCGACGCCCACTACAAACGTATAGGCTGAGCAGGAGCAATTTTTCAAGCACTCATTATAACAGCCTACTTCTGAAACTGCTCTACTGCATGACAAATCTGGAATTTTTACATTTTTGAGAGGCAAGAAGCTGTCTTTTCCATATTTTTGGCCTGCAGAACGATTCGGGTCACACTGAAGAAGTTCCTTTCTGAAGCAGCCACCCCTCCAATTTCCTCCAGTCCATTCTTGCTCATCTTTGGGTTCAAAGCCTTCCAAGCAAGAACAAATTGGTGAAGCCTTAGGATTACATATCCCATTAGGTCCACATCTACCATACACATCACATTCACTTCTCATAGCTGAAAATATTTCTGTCCAGTCTCTTTGGCTATCTAAAACCTTCCCTTGAAAATCCCCAGAGAAACTCAAGTGGTAGTGCAGGAAAGAAGTTGCGTTTTTGTAGAGATTGGTAAGATATTCTGTTCTGCCATTACCTTGCACCCAGTGATCATATCGACTTTGGTAATCAGTGCCCATTTCTGATACTCCGATGAATGCGTTACCGTCCCACAGACCACTACGCCAGTAAAGCACGCCCTGATCCCAAACAAACAACTCGGGAATGTGCAGAGGGTTGATGCCGTAACTGAAGTTTCCAATGGCTGGATCGGAGGGACTTCTCCATGATGTCAGTTGGATGGTTGTATTTCCAACTAAACCAATCCTCATATGGGGCAAAAAAGTGTCTGTTGGAGCCTCAAAGCTTTCCCACACTGTACTTGCTCTGTTCGAGTCTCTCAAGACTAAGTTACCAGTGTCCAGGAGCTGAGCAGTCGAGTTCGGAACTGCATTGGGTGCATTTGATGACCATAGCATCTCCCTCTTCCCGTTCAAAACAACAAGATTCCCGTCTGCTGAAACAGTAAGAATCCCGGACGAATCAGTCAAAGGCTTGTCCCTGTTAGCCACCCACACAACACACTCTCCAGGAACACGATAGTACATGACTCCTACATATGTGTTGGTGGTGTTTTCAGGGCTGAAAAATCCCAGCTTAAAAGTATGATCTGAGGAAACCATGTAGTCGGGATTTCGAAGGGGCTTTGAAGCTGAGATTGTGTCTATAGCGGTGCATTTTAGTAGAGAAAATGAAGCAGACAACAAAAGAAGATGCAACAAGGATGGCAGTCCCTTCATGTGTAAGTTCATGGAGAGAAACATATGTTTGCAGGCATTTTGTTTCAGCAAAGAAGATAGAGTCGTGTGCATGGTAGGGACAAAGACGACTTTGACAGAAGCACAAAGAGGCAAGAGGACTGTTTCAACACCATTTATTTCTGAGAATTTTTCTACAACTACATTTCCTGTGGCTTGCATCTGATTGAAACTGGAGATATTACATTGAGAACAACGATTGCACTAGAAGACAAGAAGCCTAATTAAAAGAGCTTGGAATACATTAGTAATTTGAGTATCATGCCATAGATATATTTAGATTCAATGTAACCTGTACTTTTTAAATCTCACTTTGTACGTCGTAATCACACTTAACCAAAGATAACAATGGCCAAACATACTTGGAAAAATAATTGAAATTGTGGTTTTACCTAATTATTTCAGTTGAGGTTACCGTGTTCCAACATCATCTGATTAACCAAGTTTGTAAGTAGAGTAAAACTTTAAAGACACACAAAATTGGTTACGCAATTCGGTGAAAATCACCTATGTCTGCGGGGCCTGGCCCAGTTCAGAATGAATCCACTAATTAGAAAGATAGTACAAGTTGCACCATACAAATACTTATCTTTTCTAATTCAACTTGTGAATTCTACTAGCTCCCCTAGTTGCCGATCCGCCTTGATCAGACTCCCTCTGACCTCGATCTCCGTCGGCACTGGATCTCCTCCTCCCGAGGAATTAAGGCTTTCGTTCTGAACTTTTTGATCAAACAACGTTGATCATGTTGGAACACCAATGAACAGCTCTGCACTACTTTGATGAAAACTCGAAACCTGTCTGCAGATTTCTCTTTTTAATTCCGTGCGTAGCTTAGCCTGTAGTGTCCGCCATATATAGCCCTTTCGCAAATCACAATTTCCTTGTGCGAATCAATCACTATCTTCATAATATTTTAGTATATTCAAATCTTGATGAAGATATGATTTAATCAATCTAATCCCTTGAAGTAAGAGATTTTGAATATCTCGTCCCAATCCTTTTCCATAACTGAATCTCCTTTCTTCTTTCGACTTCACAGATCTTGATCCAATCCCACAAATATGGGAGATGGAATATTCAGCAAATAAAATACTTTTGGGCGAGAATCATCCATCTCGGATTCATACTTTCGCAATGACCTTCTTCCACCATGACCCCTTCTTTGATGTTACAACATTGTCACAAAACTGCCAACTAAATATTTTGGTCTTTACAATCTCCCCCTTTGGCATTTTGTGGACTCATCAATGTTTTGGACTTTTACACACCAATTTGGAACACCCGTATTGTCTCATAAGCTGAAACCAATTACTTTAACTCCCCCTAAATCCTTCAGC
Source organism: Rubia yunnanensis (assembly GCA_037428765.1). Taxonomy (NCBI): domain Eukaryota; kingdom Viridiplantae; phylum Streptophyta; class Magnoliopsida; order Gentianales; family Rubiaceae; genus Rubia; species Rubia yunnanensis. The sequence continues at coordinate 127,451,347 of CM075061.1, forward strand.
ATACAACATTAGACCCACAACATCCATGTCGGAACATCAAATTTCACCAGTACACAATTATTAAATCCAATCACCAAAAACATGTAGATACTGGAATCCGAGAAATACACCATAAAACCGTAGTAGAGGTCTATAAATAAATAAAATAAATCTAGAAAAAAATATCTAGAATATCAAAAATATTTAAAAAAACTCCAAAATATCAAAAAAAAAAAAAACTCCCTCTTGGGGCCATAAACCATGCCAAACCTCCAACTGTTATAAACTTATAAATCTTCTGAATCCCCAGCTTCTGCAGCACTGCTAGTCTGGATATCATCCTCTGAATCCAACCTCTTTAGTTCCTCTTCTAGCGCGGAAATTTGAACCTGTAATGATGCAATTTTGGCTTGCACAACAGTCTTCTTGGCCTCCCTTCCTTTCTGAACAGAACATCCTTTCTGTGATGGCTTCTAAGGAAAATCTTTCACAAATCTTAAACCGAAGGTCTTCTTATTTGGCTTCAGAGAAACTGCTTCAACAATAACATCACCCTCATGAGCCTTCACCCTTTCTCCTTTTAGCACATCAGAGATAACACATGGATATGGAAGGGCATTTTTTTACCCTTGCAGAACTAGAGTTCTCCAATATGTTAGCTTATATAAGAAGCCCAAGATTCATAGGAGTTTTTGTTCCAATGCAGTACAAGATTTTTACCATATCTCTGGTGACAGCAGTAGTATTTGAGGATGGTAGCCATGAGTTAATAGCAACCTGGAAGAGACAGAAGTACCTGGTACTCAGACAGGATGCTACCGCATTACCTTGACAAGGCCACTCTGTCTTATATCCTCCTGTAATTTCAGTCAGAATCTGATCAAGGGTTACTTCAAAATCTTCTGCAAAGATTGATCCAAATCCAGGTGCTGGTAGCCCCAACAGTTTATTTATCCTTTCTCCCAAAAATCTGACTACCTTTCCTCTAACATAGACTTTATTGAACCAGGGTGATTTAGGATCCAGATTACCTTCCATTAAATTTGAATAGAACTCCTGTACAAGAGTCTGGTTGTATTGCTTGTATACCGAGCATGCCTCAGTAACCCCTAGATAGTTCATAAAATCACAGAACCCGCACTCCTTATATGCTTTAAGATCAACAGGTCGTTCAGTCATCAGTCTCTTTTTGCAGATCTCCTTACTACTTCTCAAGCATCCTTCATCAAAGAATTTTGAACTCAAACCTTCCTCTACAGAAATACCTGGTTTAGAGCTCTGACCAGCAACAATCTTTCTCTTCTTCTTCTTTCGTTGTTCATCCTCTTTTCGTGTGACTCTTCTTTTTGGCTTCTTTGACCTAGTCTGGACATACTCATCAAGAAATTCATCACTGGAGAAGGTTAGATCTACAATGATAACTTCCGATGTTGGAACATCAGTTCTCTCCTGGCTTGATGTTGGAACATCATTAAGGCCTGGTTCTTCAGTTTCTGGAGCAAACTGTTTTGATGTTAGAACATCATCTCTAGTGGTGTTTTCATCTCTTTCTTCCCTTATCCTCATCTCGAGATTCCAGCCTTGCTCTTCTGATGCATCTTCCTGAGCCCCTCCTGCCTGAGCCCTTTCTTCCTCCCCTTCAACTCATGTCTGGGGGGACTGAGTAACATCTTCTCCTCCAAGGTCTACATCCATGTCTTCCTCAGCTTTGACGTCCTATGCATCTCTAACATCTTGTGTTGGAACACCTTGTGTTCCATTCTCAGCACCTCCTTCTTCAACATCTATTACCTCCTCACTATCCGAGGCCAAATTCCTAAGCTTTCTAAGATTCTGGCTAACCTTAGGATCATACACCTGTACAACTTTATAACTTCTAGAGCTCAAAGTTCTCCTCCTTTCAGATCAGTTCTTCACTTCCTTCAACTTTACTTGTTTTGGCAATGATGCAGTAGTATAGACACACATAACCTTCTTTCCCTCATACTTTGCACATGCCAATTCTATCAACCTGGGGTTCCAGTTCTCAATTTTCCTAATACCCCCAATGCCCCCTTTAAAAATCCGAAACAGATTTACCCCATTCACATATCCACACATTGACTTGTATTCTCTTAAATCTACTCTCATTTTCTTCTCTAGGTAATGAGTCATACAATCTTCTAGAGATTTAAATATTTGACCATTGAAAGTAAATTTTTTCTCCTGAAATACCTTGATTTTTACTCTGAGATGGGCTTTACTGCTGATGACCGGACGACTTCAATGCCCGGTTCCTCCACACCACTCCATTCTTCAATCAGGTAGCTCTCTGGTATCTCCAATGTAGTATCTATTTCTCCAAAACAACATTTAAAACTTCTTGCTTTTCTCCATCCTGGAAGCTTGGCCCTTGTTCGTCATAGAGAATCTAGAAAATTTTGAAGGTGATGGAGTTGTGTGTTGAGATTGAGTTTCAACTAGGGGAGTTGTACTTCGACTCACACAGCCACGACAGAAATTTTGGGAAGAAGTTCAGTAAAAAGAGAATACAAAACAGAGAAATGAAGGTGATTTTTTTAAATATTCACTTTCCTTCCTCAAACACTCAACCTCCTTTTTCTCTTTCCAATTCCATAATTACCAGCCACTTTTTTTTTACTCTTTCTTCAAGTTCCACTTGCCAAATTCCAACATCCATCAAATCTATTCAACTTCCTTCTTTTCCATATAGCGTGGGTTTTCTGACAGGCGGCTTGTCCACCATAAGCTTATAGATAGGCCACTTATTTCTTACCTTATACATTGCATTTCTTAAATTACATACAAAATATAAAATTTTTGAAAATATTTTTTATATCATATATTTCTATATTTTCACCTTCAAATACATATTATTAATTTTTTTAACTTATAAAATGCAATATTTAAATTTTATAAAAAAATACAACATTTAATGCAAATGCCCCTGAGGACTGTCCATAAGCTTATGGAAATGCCGCCTTTCCTGAGACTTTCCCTTCCATATAATACCATTTCTATTTTTTTTATTTTTTAAAAAATAAATGGAGAGCAATGCTCAGTAATATTTACATCTAGAAAAGTATTAGGCAAAGATACCTCAAATATGACGAACACCTAGGTGTTGTCTGAGAAGTTCAAATGTGGATGAATCCAGTGGTTTTGTAAAAATATCCACAAATTGTTCTGATGTTGGAACATAGACCACTGTGACTTCCTTTCTTTCCACAAGGTCTCGAATAAAGTGATGTCGTATGTCAATGTGCTTTGTCCGAGAGTGCTGCACTGGATTCTTGGATATGTCTATATCACTCTTGTTATCGCATAAGATCTTTAGAGTCCCCTGATGAATCCCATAATCCTTCATCATTTGCTTCATCCATAATAACCGTGCACAACAACTCCCGGCAACCAAATACTCTGCTTCAGTGGATGACAATGATATAGAATTCTGCTTCTTGCTATACGAAGAGACCAATTTTGTGCCAATAAAGAAACATCCACTAGTTGTGCTCTTTCGATCATCTGCATTTCCAGTCCAATCAGAATCACTATAGCCAAACAAATCAGAATCCTGAGTTTTAGAATACCATATGCCATATTCAGATGTTCCACTAATATATCGAATAATCCTCTTTACCGCAGTTAAATGTGATTCCTTAGGATTTGCCTGAAATCTTGCACATACTCCAACACTGAAACATATATCTGGTCGACTAGCAGTGAGATACAAAAGACTCCCAATCATACATCTATACAATTTCTCATCAACTGAGACGACTTTCTCATCCTTCACTAATTTATCTGTAGCACCCATAGGAGTTCTTACTGATCGAGAATTTTCCAGTCCAAATCATTTCACTATATTCATGGCATACTTTCCTTGACTTATAAACATTCCATTCTTTTTATGCTTGACTTGAATTCCTAGAAAATAGGTAAGGTCACCAACCATGCTCATCTTGAACTCATCCTGCATTAGATTTACAAAATATTGTACCATGGATGGTAAGGTAGAACCAAAAACAATGCCATCCACATAAATTTGAGTAATCAAAAAATTTGATGACCTGGTAAGCACAAATAATGTGCGATCTACTCCCCCTCGACGATAACCTTTCTAAATAAGAAAGGTAGTCAGTCGGCCATACCATGCCCTTGGTGTATGTTTTAACCCATACATAGCCTTTTTGAGGCGATACACATGATAAGGATGATACGGATCCTCAAACCCTTTAGGTTGTTCAACATAAACCTCTTCATTAACCACCCCATTCAGGAAAGCACTTTTCACGTCCATCTGGTACAATGTGACATTCATAGAGCAAGAAATAGCAAGTAAGATACCAAAGGATTCTAACCTTGCAACAAGTGCAACCGTTTCATCAAAATCAACATCTTCCACTTGAGTGTACCCTTGTGCTAACATTTTTTCCTTATTGCGAGTGATTTGACCATCAACATCAAACTTGTTCTTGAAAATCCATTTAGTACTAATGACATTTACCCCTTTTGGACAAGGAGTGAGGTACCATACATCATTCCTTGCAAATTGTTCAAGTTCTTCTTGCATTGCTGCAATCCAGTATTCGTCAAGAAGTGCTTCTTTATAGTTCTTTGGTTCAATCAGTGAGATGAAGCATTGTAAACCTGCAAGTTCCCTATAGTTTACTCGTGGTAGCGTTCGAGTTATTTCACACTTGGTTCAGGTTCAGACTGTGTTGGAACATGAGGTATGGGGTCTAACGTTGATGTTCCAACATCACTTTCAGTAGGTGCATCTCGACTATCAGAGGGTTGTGATGTTCCAACATCGACTGACTGGCTGGTAGGAATTTCAGGTGATGATGTCGTAGCTTCATCTTCCCCTTTTTCTGCAATTACATTGATTAATTCCATAAGAGTATTAGTGTGAAGATTAAATACTCTGTATGCACGACTATTAATAGAATATCCCAGAAATACCCCTTCATCACTGCGATTGTCAAATTTTCCCAGCTGTTCTCTGTCCTTGAGTATGTTACACTTGCTCCCAAAAACATGAAAGTAAGCCACATTTGGTTCCTTCCTTTCCAGATTTCATGTGAAGTCTTGCTAGTAAATGGATGCGGTATACCTTATTTAATGGTATAGCATGCTGTGTTGATAGCTTCTGCCCACCATTTTTTGTGAATGCCTTTTTCTGCTAGCATGACTCGAGCCATCTCCTGTAGGGTTCTGTTCTTTCTTTCTACAATCCTATTCTGTTGAGGAGTGATGGGAGCGGAGAACTCATGTTGTATACCAAGTTCATCACAGAAATCACTGAACTGTGAATTTTCAAATTCTCTTCCATGATCACAACAGATTCTCACAATCTTTCCAATGTGATTTCCTTTCTCGGTTTGCAGCTTAATCACCAACCTCCTGAAGACATCCAATGCATCTGATTTTTCTTTGAGAAAATCTACCCAAGTGTATCTGGAAAAATCATCAACACAGACAAAAATATACTTTTTCCAGTATTACTGAGAGTATTAATTGGGCCCATCAAATTCATATGTAGTAACTTAAGATTACGTGAGGCAGTAATATATTGAACAGATGAGTGAGGTGATCGAATATGTTTACCTTATTGGTATGGTCCACACACAATACATTTTTGATGTGTAAGAATAGGCATACCTCGTACTGCTTTGGCATTGGAAATTTTTACCAAGATCTTATAATTTATATGTCCAAGCTTTCGATGCCACAGAGTAACTTTATCATCCTTAGAGCTTAAACACTTCACTTCTTGTTCCAGGAGATAGCAATTGTCTGATGATCGTGCTCCTGAAAGAACCTTGCTTTCTCCATGCTTCACAATGCACTTATCCCTTTGAAACTCGACAGTCATATCTTTATCGCACAATTGACTGATACTAAGGAGATTTGCTTTCAAATCTGCAACTAGTAGAACACTTGCAAAACTGGGAAATCCCACTATATGGAGTTCTCTCTTTCCAATCACAAAACTTTTCTTTCCATCACCAAACGTAACAAATCCACCATCGTATGGTTTGATGTTAGTCAAATAATCTGGAGTTCATGTCATATGTCTAGAACAACCACTATCGAAATACCACGAATCTCTAGAGTGTGCAATGAGAGATGTGTGAGCAACAAGACTTACAACGTTTTGTTTAGGAATCCATACCTTTCTAACGAGTTTGGCCCTTTGAATATTACTTATGTTGGAACATACTGACAATTGTAACCATTCATGATGTCTCTGAGTAGTCTGAGACATTGTTCCTTTTCATGACCTTGGTATGAGCAGTAGTGGCACAGTATAGGCTTGCGTCGGGGACGTGACTTCATAATTTTTACCTTCATGGCCTGCCTCTCAGTTTTGAAATCAGTTGGTATTGTTTCAATTTCTTTATAACCAATACCTTGTCTGTCTCATGTGTTCTTTCCCATCTCCAAGATTTCATCAAGCTTTGCCTTTCCAGAATTCAGTCGTTTGATTGCATTTTCAGCGGTTTCAGCTTGTTCAGTTGGTGATTTAAGCTTCTGATTCAGTACTTCAATCTCCTTTTCTAGTAACTCCATCATATCGACCAACTCCATTTTTCTTTCCATAAGCTGGTGTTTTTCGGCTTTCAGTATCTTATTTGTCTCTACAACTTTCAGCCACGTGGAGTACATTCTTTTCATATTCTTGGCGAATTTCGTCATCGTTGACTTCTTGATTATCTTTATCGCCTGATGAGTTTTCACTCAGAAATTCCATGTTGGGACATCGTGATTCACCCATTGTTTCGATGTTGGAACATGTAGCAATACCATCATTTATCTTGGCTCCAAACGCTACATAATTGCTGATAAGCTCTTCTTCTGCATCCTCTTCCCCATCATCACTCCATGACGTAACATATGATCTACCTTGTTTCTTTCTAGTATTAGCACATTCTGCCCGAATATGACCAAACTTCACATTCTCTGCATTGGATCCTTCCTGCATGTATTGTCTCATTATTTGGATTTCTCATAAATTGCTGGTTGTACCGCTCAACTTTGGGTCAACGAGAGTTTCCAACCTCTTGTGATCGAGGTTTGTTTCCACTCAGTTTGTCCTGTGATCTTCTGTTTACTACTCCCTCCGTCTCAGCTCTTTCTGCGGAGAGAGAAATTGGAAGTATTTTTAAGGATATATTATTTTATGTCTTTGCAGTGGGGTATCTTGAAATTGAAGTGGGGTATCCTAATATTATTGGGTTTAAAAAATTATAAATTGGGCCCAAATTGAGTAAACAAATAATAAAAGCAATCCATTTATGGCAAAAAATGAGGTAGTGCAAAAACAGCTGGGACGTCCAAAAAGGGAAAGAGTGTAAAAATAGCTGGGACGGAGGGAGTACCTTTTTCAGCATCTTCGAGAAATTCTTCGTAATGAGATCAATCTCTTCAGCGTCACTCTCACTATCTCATTCATGATCATGTTTTGAGGCTGACACCTTAAAGGCTAGTTCTTTATGGACTTTCTTTGATGGTTGATCAAACGTTATCTCATAAGTCTGTAGCGATCACATCAGCTCGTCAAGTGTCATTAATGTCACATTGCGTGCTTCTTCAATAGCAGCCACCTTCATGGCGAAACGTTTTGGAAGAGATCTTAATGTCTTCTTTACCAATTTTTCTTCCTTGTACGTTTTCCCAAGTTGATAAGCCATAATAGTGATATCCCTTATCTTTCCGTTGAAGATAGCAACAGTTTCTCCTTCCTCCATCTTCAATTCTTCAAACTTTGTGGCCAACATTTGCAGTTTGGAATCCCGTACACGACTTGTCCCTTCATGCACTGTTTGTAGAATATCCCATGCCTTCTTTGCTTGATAACAGTTTCAAATAAGCTTAAACTGATTTTTGTCTACTGCAGTAAAGATGGAATTTAGTGCTTTGAAGTTTGCCATTGAGGCCCTTAACTCATCTGCATTCCATGTAGACTTGTCCGTCAACGCTGGATCTCCTCCTCCCGAGGAATTAAGGCTTTCGTTCTGAACTTTGTTATCAAGCAACGTTGATCATGTTGGAACACCAATGAACAACTCTGCACTACTTCGATGAAAATTTAAAACCCGTCAGCAAATTTTTCTTGTTAATTCCGTGTGTAGCTTAGCCTTTTGTATCCGCCATATATAGCCCTTTCGCACATCACTGTTTCCTTGTGCGAATCAATCACCATCTTCATGATATTTTTGTATATTCAAATCTTGATGAATATATGATTTAACCGATCTAATCCCTTGAAGTAAGGGATTTTGAATATCTCATCCCAATTCTTTTCCATAACCGAATTTCCTTTCTTCTTTCGACTTCACAGATCTTAATCCAATCCCACAAATATGGGAGATGGAATATTCAGCAAATCAAATTCTTTTGGGCGAGAATCATCCATCTCGTATTCATACTTTCACAATGACCTTTTTCCACCATGATTCCTTTGATGTTACAACATCGTCACAAAACTGCTAACTAAACATTTTGGTCTTTACAATCTCCCCCTTTGGCATTTTGTGGACCCATCAATGTTTTGAACTTTTACACACCAATTTTGAACACCCGTATTGTCTCATAAGCTGAAACCAATTACTTTAACTCCCTCTGAATCCTTCAGCACACAACATTAGACCCACAACATCCATGTTGGAACATTAAATTTCACCAGTACACAATTATTAAATCCAATCACCAAAAACATGTAGATACTTGGAATCCAATCACCAAAAACAGCGGATTGTCATGGTTTTCTGATAGCAAAAATTTACATGTATAAACTGGTAATTTGGGAAGAGGAAGATCCACGATTTCACTGTTGAGCATCGAAAGCACATTCGACATATTTGGTCATTTGGGTTGTCTTCAACGCACAACAGTCCAACTTGGGAAATTCTCCAAACTTCCATTTCAACCATTGGATGAAGTTGTTCCGTAAATGCCAAATTCACTGATTCATTCACATTCCACAGTTTCGAGGCCTCGATTTGTTTTTGACAATTGTGCAAAATACTGGATTCAACTAAGAAAAGCAAGTGAGAATTTTAAGAAGCTTACGTATCCAAGAAGGCTAAGATTCTCCTCATCAAGATAAAAGCTGGTGTTTCTCTACCCACTTAAAATCTCCAGTAGCAGAACTCCAAAGCTATAGATGTTTGTCTTCTCCAAAAACTTTCCTCCCAACGCATACTCTGGAGCGATGTAACCGCTGCACCAAAACATTTACACCAAAGGAAAGGAACGGATGTGACTAACATTTTTTAGCATTTACAAAGCGTGTTCCAATTTTGGAAGAGGAAGTAACTGTTACGAAATAGTATGTGCTTATTATGTTTCCACAACCCTGTTTGTATTGGCTTGACCCTGCTTTCCTCCAAATATTCTTATTAACCCAAAATATAATATCTTAGGATTCAACTCCTCATTTAAGAGGATGTTACTAGCTTGCAGATCTCTATGGATGATTCTCAATCTTGAGTCTCTATGAAGGTAAATGAGGCCTCTAGAAATGATGAGAAACCTTTTATTCCAATCAAGCAAGTCTTGTTTCCCTAAATCTAAAGATTTCCAAAATACATAGTACGGTATCATATGTTTTGTAAAATCCATGGAGCTAAAATCAAAACCAGATTAAGTGAGTATAGTGAAAGAACAACAATCAACTAACCAAATACTATATATATGTATCTGTGAAGAAATGTGGTCTTCACCCAATTGTCCATGAACATTCACTTCTTTGGAGGATGTAGAGACAATCATTCAAAGCATTCAATTGCAACATTATTCTCATCACATGCTTAGCGATATGAAGCATTATTTCTTTGACTACTGGGGTTAAACTATAATAGTTTTTTTGGCAAGAACCATTTGGAAGTAATGTTCACAACCCATGCTTGAAGCAAGGAGGATGATTTCTTGGGATATTGAGATAATTATTGTTTGAGGGCTCTTGGCCATTGGTGAACTTGTAGTAGTATAAATAGGGGATAAACTTAGTAGTTCAAACACACTTCAAGCATAGCATTCCTTTGCTACTTGCATTCTTCTCCCTTTAACTTTCCTTTGTAGTTGTAAAAGCCAAAGCTCTCATCTTTATATTTTGCCACAAAATTCCTTCATAGGTGGTAGGAAAAGCCTTGTAATACTTTCTCCACATATAGTGAAGCTTCCGGTCTCCTCCGTCCGTGGATGTAGGTCAACTTGACCGAACCACACAAATCATTGTGTCCATTATTTCATTTATTTTATTTGTTATTTTTTTTGGGCCAATAGATATCTCGTAGAATTCGTATTTCTAACAGTATCCAAGCTTTTGTTTGTCAAGTACTCGTAGACTAGCATTGTTTCCACTTAGAAATGAGTGTATCTTCATTCATAGACTCCTTCATCCCCTGGCCCGAAGAGTTTGAAAGCCTTTTCACAGCGATTTCCTGACCATTTAAGAGCTGCCCCTGCAATGTTAAAGACTTCACTTGTTTTTCCATTGACTCGTTCATTTCTAGTAAATTTGTAATGCGACATACCTTGTATACTGAACCAAAACCACCTTGGCCCAGCTTATTGCAGGCATGGAAATGATTTGTTGCATTAGCTAGGGTATGATAATTATACAGTTGCAGCTCTTCAAGCTTTAATATTTCCGAGCTCTCGTTGTATATCAAGTCTGTTTTGAACTTTCCCCCTGTTTCAATCAATCTCCACTCATATTCTTGTTTCTTCATAGATTAGTGTAGAACAAGAAATTGTAGGGAAAACGTTATCACCTCGACGCTTATTCCACCTATTCCAGAAAATGAATAATGATGTGGCAAGTAATAAAAATCCCACACTAACTGCAATAGAAACAATTGCTTTCTTTCTCTTATTGCTCTTTGCATTATCTGTATTTGAGAGTTGTTATGGGAAAAAACAAATTGTACACGGGTGCCTTACAAAAGAATTCATTTTTTTAAAGATAAAACATCCACTAATAGTGGACGGGAGTATTTATTGGGCTCTCCAATCCCGAAAAAAATGAAAAGATTCAGTTGAATGTTACAGAGAGTACTATGAAGTTCTACGTATATTCTAAAGTTGTAATTTTGCTAAGGATCCTACAAAAGAGGAGTGCCTTTATCCATAACCTCCACCCCTTGTTAGCGAGATATAGGACAGACATCCAATGAAACCCAAATTCCTAATCCTATACAAGAGCTATAAAAGATGGTACAAAATGGTAAATAAAAATGGCATCCTTCGTGGAGTTGTGATTGTTGCAAAATTCCATCTACAACATAGAGTAGTGATGGAATCATCTTGGTGCATTAAGTCGCTTGTTGCTACATTGCTTGCATGTAGAGTGCCTTTTGTGTTTTGACCTATAAAAATCAGAAACAAGAAGTAGTAGCTATTTCTAAGGAGGATAATCATGAATTCTAACTGATGGCATGCCAATTTTATCAAGGTAAAGTAATCCCCTAAGTTCAGGAGGAACTGCATCCAGTTGGTATTCAACAACTTGGAGATTCATTTGGGATGATAATTTGGCCAATTTATCTGCAACCTTATTGCCCTCTCTTTTAGTAAATGTCACAGTAAGTCCCCTAGGAGAACTGGATACTTGATAAGCCAAATTATAGGACTTCCATGGTGCAGTTGAGGGATTGAGGTAGTAAGTTTTTGCATTAATGCAATCTGTCTCTAATTCGAACTGTTGAGAGGTGATTGACCTGTCTATTAATGCTCCATGATGTAAGGCTAGCAATTCTGAATCCAAAGTTGAATCAGAAGTTGTCTTGATACCTATGACCTTAATTAGATTACCTACGGAGTCCCTAACAATGATTCCAAGCCTGCAGTATTAGAAGCTAAGTCTTAAACAACATCAACGTTAATTTTAAAAGGAAATTTGGCCTAGTCCATGCAATTTTGTTAATTAAAGGTTTGGGCTTAGGTTTGATTACAGGAGTGAGGCCATAAGTATGCCAATTTTTGTCAAAAGGGTTGTTAGAGAAAAAATGATGATTTAGGAAAGTTAAGAAAAATCTTCTCTAATCCTATGGATTATGACATTGGTGCTAATTGAGTTCCCTTCGAATATCAAAGTGTTCCTAGCTTTCCATAAATTCCAGCAGACGAAGGATGGCATAATATGGACCAGCTGTGTGTGAATGTGAGAAAAGCCTTGAAATGTTCAGTAGGTCGATAATCTATCCAAATGTTGTGAAAGTGTTGTTGTGGAATAGCTAACATGTGATGCAAATGTTCCAAACATACAATGATGTGTTGCAACAATTAAAATAATGATCCAAAGAGTCACTACAGATACGGCATGTGTAACACCTCGATGATATATTGAATTTGCAGAACTGGAGAATATTATCGAAAGGTAAAAGTGAATTAAGAAATTTCCACATGAATATAGATACCTTTTTTGGTAGCCTCTTGTGCCAGATTTTGTCCAGTGACCGAATTCTTCTGTTCTTCGTTCTGATGAGGTCATATGCTGATTTAAAAGTAAAAGTTCCTTTCCAGCTTGGTGTCCAGATCATATGATCTTCGTGTGAGGATAATTCTACATTCAGCAATAAAGACAAGACCATCTGGGAGATTTGGTCTGAAATAGTAGGAATGTAAAGATCCTTGGATCGAATAAAATTAGAAATTGATAGTACTCTTGGTGTGTTTGTTAGATCTGGGCTGCAGATATCAATTAAGAGGCCTCGAAAGTTCCAGTTTGATTCCCATAATCAAGCCTTACCATTACCATGTATAACTGCGGTGTGGTTTTGAGCTAGTGAATCAACATGCATGATTATTTTGTAATTTCTAGATTTTCTCGAAGAGAGGGGCAGAGACCATATGAATTGAGACCATGGTGTGATTCCTTGTTGGAATTTCCACCGTAGTTTTAGAGAAAAAGCTGAAATTACATTCGAGAGATTCCTGATACCAATACCATTCTCAATGGTTGGGAAATTAAGACGTTTCCAAGACCTCCACACCTTCTTTGGTGCCTGATTCTGATTATCCCAGAAAAAATTACAGAGTTTTTTGGTGAGCTGTTTTATGACATTTTTTGGTGGATTAAGAATAGCCCATATGTGTTGAGGAACTGAGAATAAGCAAGTTTGAATTAGTGTCAACCTACCCACTGCACTAAGCCATTTATTCTTCCAATTCAATAGCTTAGAGTCCCATATTTCGAAAATGGGTTGGAAATGGACCTTTTTTGCTTTACCTGTAAAGATGGGGACACCTAAATACCTAGAAAGGTATTAGCCTTGGGTCATTTTCAGATTGTTGCGAATCAGGTTAATATCAGCTAATGTTGCATTTTTGGAGATGAAAAAATTACTTTTATGGTAATTTATCATCTGACCAATTGCAATTTCAAAATTTTCCAAAAAATCCTTGATTCGAATTATGTTCAGCTTGGTAACCTTCAAGAAAACAATTGTGTCATCTGCATAACTAAGATGTGAGATAGGGAGAGCTTGAAGAGGTAGCTGAAAGTACTCAAGTTTTCCTGTTTGAAATAGGAAAGATAAACTTCTTGAGAAAGATTCGGTGAAGATATTGAAGAGAAAAGGAGAAAGAGGTTCGCCTTGCTTGATTCCTCTAGACGGATTAAAAAATCTGGTTGGTTTTCCATTTATGAGAATCGAAAACCACGATTGAGAGATGTTATTGAGGATATTTCTCACAAAAAAAAATCATGAAAACCGAATCTTAGAAGGATGGAGTTAAGAAAAGGCCAACTTACTCGATCAAAAGCCTTGGCAAGATCAATCTTGATGACACAGTTTGATTTTTTTCTTTTCAGGTTGATGAATTTCATCATTTCTTGAAGATAAATCACGCTGTCCGCAATTTCTCTATTTTCCATGAAAGCAGATTGTTGTGGAAAATGATTTTGGGCATTAAAGGTTTTAGCCTCTCCATTAGAACTTTTGAAAAAAGTTTGTTTACAAAGTTGGAAAGGCTAATGGGTCGAAAATCACCAAAGTTGGAAGGAGTTGTTTTCTTGGGTATGAGAGTAACCCAAGTGCTAGAAATGCCCTTGGGGATGGGTTTACCAGCGAGGAATTCATTTGTGACTGTTAATAATTCTATACTTATTAAATCTGACATTTGAGTGAAGAAGGTTGGGGGGAAGCCATCAGGCTCGGGTGCACTAGAAGAGTTTAGGTTGAAAACTGCAATCTTAACCTCTTCAAGTGTGGCATCTTTGATAAGTTCAGAGTTACCCGAATCAGAAATGAGAGAAGGATTTTGGCTCAGAAATGGCTTGAAATATGATCCGGATGTAAGATGTTGGTCATCGGTGAGAAGGTTTTGAAAGTGGCGTATTGCTTCAGTTTCGATCTGGGACTGATCCTGAAGCCAAATGCCTTAAGAGTTTTTTTTATTTTGGTAATGAGTAGCTTTGTTTTAGCTTCCTGAACTGATTTATGAAATTTTTTTGTGTTAGCATCACCTTCTTTGAGCCATTTAGCTTTACACTTTTGTTTCCAAAATAGCTCTTTTTCTTTTAAAGCTCTAAGAAGATTTGCTTTGGCTCTATTCAATTTAATTAGCTCAGTTTCACTATTTAGATTTTGGAAAGTAATCTCCTGAGCCTGTAGCTCAGATTCAGCTTTGATGATGTTGTCATCATTATTACCAGAATTGTCCCTATTCTAAGTCTTAAGAATAGGCTTGAGTCTCTTAAGTTTGATAAAAAGGCCGAGCATATGGGTTGCATTAACTGGTATAACCTAGTTTTCTGCTATGATTTGTTTGAAGTCCGGCCTAGAAAACCAAACATTTAGAAATCTGAAAGGTTTGGGATAAGAGGGGAGTTGGCTACCTATTTGTAACACCATTGGGGAGCGATCAGAGGTGTATCTATTGAGGATTTGAATGTTGCTAGCAGGAAATAACTGTTTCCAGGCAAGGTTAGCTAAACCCCTATCCAATCTTTTGGATGTGGGGTTGTTTAATCTCTTATTAGACCAGGTAAAGAGATTACCAACTGTTTCAATTTCCTCAAGTTCATTTGTGAGAATGAAATTGTTGAAATCACTGATACTGCCAAGATTAGGAGAGCTTGGACCCTTGTATTCAGATATAGAAGTGATCACGTTAAAATCTCCAATAATGATCTTGCTATTCAGGTTTGGAGAGGTTTGCTGATCCCAAAGAGCTTCTCTACCAGTTCGATTAGTGAGAGCATAAATAAAATAAGCATCCATTTTGCAGTTCATTGATCTTAGGAAGATACTAACTGATAAGAATTGTGAGTTTTGACTTAAGAAGGAAACCTGTACTGAATCCATCCACATAATCCAAATTTTACCATTAGAGGATTGCATACAGTTTTTAAATTGAAGCCTGTGCATATAAGATTCACATTCATGGTTAAGATGCATGGGTTCAAGTAAACACAAAAACTGAACTTTATGAAACTTAGTTAATTTTTTTAATCTGAGAAGAGAGGTGTCTATCCCACGAACATTCCAGACCATAAAGTTTTCATTTATGTTGCAACTATTCATATTTCTTACTTTTGGATCTTTTTGAGGGGGATCTTAGAGTCATTTTGTTCAATTGTGAAAAAAGGTGTTTTTTCTTGGCTTTTCAGTTGCGAGTTTAGTAAGAGATGAACTTACCTGATCCAGCTGCAGCGCTCTAGGACTTGAATTTCTATTTAATTGCTCTTCTGAATCCTGTTCGTCTAGGAGAGGTAAAAATCTGTTTCTTATGGGCGATGATCTGTCGACATTGTGGAAGAACTGATTAGTAGGAGTAAGCCTTCCAGTATCTGGAAGGCATAAATCATCTTTTGCATAAATGGTAGGCCTAGTTATATCGTCCAGGTTCTGGTTAATTACGGTGTGCTGGGACGAAGGGGTGGAACTAGGTTTGTTGGTTGATGGTGAAATGAGGTTCCTGGATGATAATTTTTCTACAGTGATGGGAAGTTCTACACTATTAATGTGAGATGGACCAGAGTTAGTCCTAGAAAGGAGTCTATGTTTAGGGGATTCCTTAGATTCAAGTATAAGTTTATTAGAACCTGACTGTTGTAGTTGTTTAAAATTTCCATTTCCATTTCCATTAGTGACTTGACTAGGTGATGAGTAATGGACAAGGTTCTGAGCAGTCTGGTGTTGAGTGATTGGGGAGGTTGTGGGATTAACCTGCTTTGAGTGAAGGGCGGGTTGTTCATCTAGAATGGATGGTGGTTGATCAAACTTTTGTCCAATGGGAAGCCAACTATTACTATGAGTATCTTTAGGGCTCTTAATACGACAGTTTTCCAGGCTATTACCAACTTTCATACAGTGAGTACAGTAGAGTGGAACATCCTCATATTCGATTGCATATTTCTAATTATTCAAAACAGTCCCTAATCTAATGGATTGAGGCAAATTGTTTACGAGGTTGATTTCAACACAAATTTTAACAACTGATGGCCTAGTTAACGCCTCAGTTGCCTCATCCATTTTTATATAAGATCCTATCAGATTTCCTATGGACTGAATTGAAGCAGAGTTATAGTAATAAAGTGGAACGTCGCGAATAGTTACCCATATTGGAACAATTGAAGATTTGGCATGGGGGGTAAAATCCGGCATTCACCTTAGTACCTTCATCGGAGCCCCGTTGAACACCCAGCTTCCCTTGATCTAGCATCGTTGAAAATCCTCAGTGAGCTCGAAGCGGATAAGGATGTGTTTGAAGTCCAACAAACCTAGCTGAAATCTCCCCTTGAAGCCCGATGTCTTAAAAGAGGAATGGAGTTGCTCCATTGTGGGTCTTCCGCGAAGAAATTTACCGATGAGGGCATTATTGTAGGGCTCCGATAGCTTTTGTACCTATTCTTCGGAGTAGAGACAAGCTAATTCACCTCTAATTTCAGTGATTGGGTTGAAGTTATGAGTTGCAGGGAGGGTTTGAGTGAGGGGTGGGGAGCGGGTGTTGAGAGCTTGGAGAAATGATTTATTGCCAGCTATTGGCGGAGGTTCCGCCATCGCGAAAACGGTGGTGCCGGTGTAGGTTCCGGCGATTGCAGAAAGCTGTTGCAGGGAAAGACGTTGGGGAGGAAAGTAAGAGAGAAAAAAAATAAATATTTCTACAAAAGAATTCATAAAAACAACACATGTAAGTTGTTACCTAGTTCAGAATGAGCCACACGTAGGTACATATTTGATCCTAGCATGGAGAACTGTTGAATATCTATCATGTTTGTGAACTTCATTTGTGAACTTCAAGTACACATTGCCTTCCGAGTTGTTTCCTAGCATAATTGTTTGATCTGTCACACTGTTGCAGTGCCTTTCTTAAACATCCACCACTCCACTTTCCTGAAGTCCATCCATCCTTATTTCTCTGCTTAAATCCTCGCACACATGTACACATTTGGGAACCCTTTAAATGATCACACATCCCATTAGGTCCACATTTGCCATATACATCACATTCAATTAGTGGCGGAACCAGGACGTTATGTAAGGGGGCTAAAAAGAGGCAAATAATTTTTTTGCAACGCTAAATACAACAATATTTTAACAAACAACGCTTACATAATAATTATATTTTTACCTCGGGTAAAAAATATGTCAAATTAAACAAGAGTGCGTCTCTTGAAAGACGGTCTTTCCATAAGTCATGGAAAGACCAAGGTTTAAAGTGTAAATTAGAAGAAATTAAGATAAAATTTTCTGGTTGCATGAACCGGGTTATAAATTTTATAACTACTACATGTTGCATACTAAATTTTTAATGTTGCAACTAAGACCTTTTACCTTTTATTATTCGAATTAAACCCCGTCTTTCCATAACCATATGGAAAGACCGTCTTTCCCAAGAGTTTGCCATTAAACAATGTCAAATTATCCTATTTAAACA
Source organism: Rubia yunnanensis (assembly GCA_037428765.1). Lineage (NCBI taxonomy): Eukaryota > Viridiplantae > Streptophyta > Magnoliopsida > Gentianales > Rubiaceae > Rubia > Rubia yunnanensis. The sequence continues at coordinate 127,469,221 of CM075061.1, forward strand.
ATGTCAAATTTGACATACCCTATTCAGAATCTTTACACAGACAACGCTCACAGTTTGTCAAAAATATATCAAATTAAATATGTCAAAAATATGTCATATAGCAATGATATCTTGAAAATACTATGAAGCAAAGAACACAAGCAAATGCCACAAGCATGGCAGACCTGTGAGCCTCTTCATGGATTTTTAGACTTCTCACTTCAACACTAATCTTTTTTGCATATACAAAGAGATATTTGGTGCCAGACTAAATGCATGTTTAGGGTTAAAGTCTCCCATAATAGGGATTTGAGCACAACTTATATGACTTTGGGTTGGCACCACCACAAAGATGACTTTGGGTTGGCACCACCACAAAGATGATTGTTTCAGAAGACAGAGTAAAATAGAAGAGACATTCAACAAAAATGACAGCTGTAAGTTTGAATTGACACGTCTCCCGAACTCACAGAATATTTTGTAATGAAAACCTGACTTTTGCTATCATCCATTTTAGTTTGCTATCAATTTTAGTTTGAAGTTTTTGTTTCCAGACCTTGTTGAGCACTAAAGCCTAATGTCATGGTAAGTGTTCGATGATGATGAAGAATATCTGAGAGGATGCGCCTAGGGCAGAAGATTGGTTTTTGTAGGAAATAAGGGTAATAATCTGTGTTCTATTCATGAATTCAGGATACATTATATAGTAGTACAGAAACCTATCCCATCTAGGAGAAGGTAACAAAATACAATTATATCTACAATTATGGTAGGAATACAAATCCAATTCCAATACCAATACTAATTAACACTAATTCCATAACAACTATAATACTAATTCCATAACACTCCTCCTCAAGTTGGAGCATGCGGATCAGAAATGCCCAACTTGCCAAGTAAGGAATGAAACTGGTTACGTCCGAGAGCTTTGGTGAACAAATTCGCGGGTTGGTCAACCGTACGAATATGTTGAGTAACAATAGCGCCAGATTGAACAAGATCTCGAACAAAATGACAATCAACTTCAATGTGCTTAGTACGTTCATGGAAAACCGGGTTGGCTGCTATGTGAATGGTTGATTGACTGTCACAAAACAATTTCATAGGAAAAGTGTGCGAAACTCCTAAGTCTTTCAGCAAGGACCGAAGCCATAATAACTCACAGCAGGCAACAGCCATAGCACGATACTCTGCTTCGGTAGAAGACCGAGAAACAGTAGGTTGCTTCTTAGTTTTCCAGGAAACTGGAGAATCACCAATCATAACAAAATAACCGGATAAGGAACGCCTAGTTATAGGACAGGCGGCCCAATCCGAATCACAATAAGCAGTCAACTGGAGAGTACTACGGGAAGAAAGAAATAAACCTTGACCAGGATGACTCTTCAGATAGTGCAAAACACGAACCGCAGCTTGCCAGTGAGGAACACAAGGAGACTTCATGAATTGCGCAATAGTATGAATTGAATAACTAAGTTCAGGACGAGTAATAGTTAGATATATCAGACGCCCAACCAAGCGGCGATATTGCTCCGGGTCATGGTAGGCTGGACCTTCAACACGTGCCAAACCATGTTGTTGCTCCATCGGAAAATCAATTGGTTTAGAAGAAGATAAACCTGTATCAGGTAGGATGTCCAAAGCATATTTCCTTTGCGAGAGAAACATCCCCTCCGGTCTTCTAGCAATCTCTATGCCCAAAAAATACTTAAGCAAACCAAGGTCCTTCATGTGAAAACAAGAACCCAAGTATTTCTTGAACTCAGAGATGAGCAAAGAAGAACTACCAGCAATGACCAAATCATCCACATAAACCAGAACATGTAAAGACTGTGATCCACTGGAAAAGACAAATAAAGAGTAATCTGCCTTACTTTGAACAAAACCAAATGTCCGTAAAGCCTGTGCCAGTTTAGGAAACCAATTCCGAGGAGCCTGACGAAGACCATAAAGAGATTTTTGAAGGCGACAAACCTGATCAGGCGGAACCACATAGCCAGGTGGAGGTCGCATGAACACTTCTTCATGTAAATCACCATGGAGGAATGCATTATGAACATCCATCTGATGCAATTCCCAACCACGTATAACAGCAACTAACAGGAACAAGCGAACGGAACTCATCTTTGCGACTGGAGCAAAAGTCTCTGTGTAATCAATTCCTTCAATCTGGCGGTTTCCAAGAACCACGAGACGAGCTTTGTAACGTTCAATGGTACCGTCAGAGCGAAACTTCATTCAGTAAACCCATTTACAACCAATGGCCTTTTTATGCGCAGGCAAAGGAGACAAAGTCCAAGTCTGATTGCGCTCTAGGGCAGTGAGCTCCGCAACCATAGCATCTCGCCAATAAGAATGTCGGGAAGCCTCAGAGTAAGTAGTGGGATCTGCACTAGAAGTTACAGCACCCAAAAATCTAGTATGCAGACTAGAAAAATTATCACAATTTACATAATCAGTAAGAGGGTAGAGAACACCTGAGGATAGTGATGACGTATGGGGGAACGTAGTCGAAGAGGGGGGGTCTTCAGTAACAAGAGCACAAGTAGAATCATCACAATCATAGTCAGCCAAATACGCTGGTGGACGTCGAGCACGAACACTTTATCTGGTGGATGGTGGACTATTGGCAGCAGGCGAAGGAGTTAGTTGGACGCCGGTGATCGGCGTTGACTCACCGGCGTTGACCGGTGTTGGACCACCGGTGTTGACCCGCTGGCGTTGACCGACGTTGACTGGCCGGCGGTGACCGGCACTGACCAGCCGGTGTTGTCTAGCGTTGACCCACCGGCGTTGACCGGTGTTGACCCACTGGCGTTGACCGCCGTTGACCACCGGAGTTGACCGCCGTTGATCCACCGGAGTTGACTGGCGTTGACCGATCAGCATTGACCGGTGGAAGGGCGGGCGGCGGTTGATCGGAAAAGTCGTATGGTTCCGGTGAGTAGGAGGAGGAAACCGGCGGTGCAGTGGTGGCGCCGCCAGGTTCATCTGTAAAAGCGGATTGCTGAGATGTAGAATATAGGAACTGGTCTTCAAAGAAATCAGCATCCCGAGTGTTAAAGATAACTCGAGAGTCCAAATTGAGAAGACGATAACCTTTCTTTCCGGCAGGATAACCAAGGAACAAACACCGACGACTTCTTGGTGCAAACTTGTCACGGTATCGTGGAACACAAGCAGCAAAACACAAGCATCCAAAAACTCATAAAGAAGAGTAATTTGGCACCTGTCCATAGAGTAACTCAAAGGGAGTACGACCATTGAGAAACTGTGTCGGTGTTCGGTTGATCAGGTAGGCAACAGTAAGAACACATTCTCCCCAGAAGTCAATAGGAAGATTGACTTGAAACCGTAAAGCTCGCGCTACATTGAGTAAATGATGATGCTTTCTTTCAACTCGACCATTCTGTTGCGGAGTATCAACCATAGACGTCTCAAAAACGATCCCCGATGCAGTAAAGTGAGATCGGAGAGGCAAGAATTCAGTGCCGTTATCAGCTCGAATTCGTTGGATGGTTTTTCCCCACTGGTTCTTGACTAAAGCACTAAATTCTAAAAATCTAGAAGCTACTTCAGATTTAGCTACTAACAAATAAACCCAAACAGCTCGGGAAAAATCATCTACTATTGTCAAGAAATAAAATGCACCACTAGAAGATGGTGTATGATGGGGTCCTCAAATATCACAATGAATTAACTGAAATAATGCAGTAGCATTAGTAGTACTTAAAGGAAAACTATGTCTAGGTTGTTTTGCTCTATAACATATAGAACAAGGCACAAAATATTTATTATTGCTAGGAGAAATAGAAGACAACACCGTGGAAGATGGATGACCAAAACGCTGATGCCATAAATCAGAAGAGGACAGTGAAGCAACTGTAGGAAGAGGCTGCAGGATAGGACTTCGAACACGAGCATCCAGCAGACGAAGCCAAAACACCCCCCCTTTCTGTTCACCCACGCCAATCACTCTCCTCGTACTGATTGTCTGTAAAATGCAATAATTTTCAGTAAACAAAGCTAGATAGTTTAGGGTAGATAACAATCTAGAGCAAGACAGTAAGTTGCAGCGCAATGTAGGGATATATAACACATGCGGCAGTTTAAAACCATCAAAACAAATGGATCCAAATTGTGTAGCGGAGAACATCGAGCCATCGGGCAGAAAAATATTCACAGCATCAATAGTAGTAGTAAGATCAGAAAGAGAACCTTTGTCACCGGTCATATGATAGGAGGCTCCCGAATCAAGGATCCATGGTAAAGTATGCTTACCAGACTCATCACCAGGAGAGTGAAGCTGATTAAACAGGTTCATGGTCGTGTTCCATTGGTCATCAGACAGAGCAGGGCCAAAATCGGAGCAAGCAGGGACCGTAGAGGAGGCCGCTGCCGCCAGGCTTGGTGGCGACAAGGCGGCTTCGGTGAACGGTAGTGGGAGCGAGAGATCAGTGGTGCCACCAGTTTGATCGGCGTTGACTAATGGCCGATCAGGTGGTGCCGATTTCTTGCCCTTGTTGAACCACTCCGGGAAGCCGTGTATCTTAAAACAGGTGTCTTTGTCATGACCCTTGCGACGACAATGTGTGCAAATAAGATTCTTACGGTCGTCGGCAGAAAGAACCACGGGCAAACGTCGTGCAACATATGCCATAGATGTAGAAGAAGAATCACGGGCTCGAATGATAGCTCTATGATTCTCCTCCTGAGTAACAAGGGCATACACCCTCCTGACAGATGACAGTGGCTCAATGCTCAAGATATGGGATTGCAAGGTGTGAAAACCTTCGTCGAGACCAGAGATGAATTGGTAGATCAAATCCTTCTCTCTCTCTTGGAGGGTTTTCGCCTGAAAATTGCACTGACATAATGCCTTGCAATCTTCACAGATACAGACCACAGGAGGTCGCATGCAGTGATAATCTGCAAACAACTTCTTCAGTGTGGTAAAATAGATGGTGATGGGCTGACCATTCTGCCTGCAACCTTGAATGGCTTCTTGTGTCTGCATAAGCTTCATTCCATCAGCGAAAATAAAGCATGCCTTAAGATCATCCCACAAATCCTTGACGGTAGAGAAAGAACTTGTTGAAGATCGTATCACTGGATCCAGGGTCTGTGAGATCCAGCAGACAAGAGTAGCATTAACCCCAGGCCAGACAGCAGCATCTGGATGATCATCCTGGGGTTTTGTGATGGATCCATTAAGGAACCCAATCTTATGTTTGGCCAAGAATGCGCAACAAATCGCATCAGACCATTCATTGTAGTTTTCTGGTCCTTTCAGCATGATTGGTACAAGTTGTAGTCTTGGACCATCGCCGGAACCAATGTAGTAAGGATCAGTCGACATACGACCAATCGGTAAAGCAGCATGAGCGCCAGATTGTGATTGCAGCTGTTTGAGTAAAGCTGTAATTGCGTCACTAGCACTCAGATCCTGAAGTTTTGTACCCTCAGGAATCTCAAAATGAGGTTGTTCATCAGAACCCGACATATTGTAAAATCATGGACGGATAAGAACACCGGTGAACAATTGCTGTCGGCGCGTGGCGGACGGCGCGTGAAGGAGGCGGCGGCGCGTGGTGTCGGTCGGCAGCGGATCAAAAACACGAGCAGCAAACGTCGTTGATGGGGTCGTCATCGGAAACCTGGCGGACAGCGGCGGCGATGGTGCAGCGGCGGTGGTGCGTGGATTTCGGCGGACGGCGGCGGCTCGGGAAAGATCAGGGCAGCGGAAAATTTTCTAGTTTTAGGTTTCGGAATTTTAGGCTCTGATACCATGTAGGAAATAAGGGTAATAATCTGTGTTCTATTCATGAATTCAGGATACATTATATAGTAGTACAGGAAACCTATCCCAGCTAGGAGAAGGTAACAGAATACAATTATATCTACAATTATGGTAGGAATACAAATCCAATTCCAATACCAATACTGTTAGAATAAAGAAAGTAGATGATTAGATAGTATTTTATTCCATGTTAATGACTAGTACTATAGTTATATTTAGACTAGTATTCTTTGTACTCTATATATATTCTTCATCATTAATCAGAATCATTATGGGAAATTACTTTATCATGGTATCAGAGCAAACCTGGTTCTAAACCCTCTCTTCTTTATTTTTATTTTTTTCCGCCGCCGTAACTCAATTTCGGCCGCAGATTTTGTTTTTCATCTCAACACTTTGTTTCCGCAGCCTTTGTTTAAACAAGATTCCCAACACTTTGTTTCTGCAGCCTTTGTTTAAACAAGATTCCCAACACTTTGCTTTGTTTTTCACATTATTCACATTCCGAAGTCATTATTCCCATTCCAAAATTTTTATCCTCTCATCATGTCTGACGATAAATTATCTTATAATACCTTGCTCCACATGATGACTATCAAATTATCATCATCCAATTATTTGTTGTGGAAGCGTCAAGCTGGTTATGTTCTTCGACCTCAGAAGCTGTATGGTTTTCTTGATGGTTCCAGGCCCTGTCCGACTGTTCCTCCTCGCCCCCTGGCCGCCGCTTCTGTCTCCAATGCAGGGGCTGTTGCTTCCACTCCAGTTCGGGGTTCCTCCTCCAAGCCTGATCCCATGGAGGCTTACTTGAAGGCTCAATCTGATTATGAGAATTGGGTTGATGAAGATCAATGTGTTTGCAGTCTTCTCTTTTCTTCCCTCACCCCGGAGGCTTTGGCAGTCTTGCCTGACTGTGCCACTTCAAAGGAAAATTGGGACAATCTTCAGTCGATCTATCACGACAGCAGTGCTTCATCCGTTCTTCGTCTTCGTGCTGCTGCCCATGGTATACGTAAGACTGGTACAGTTCATGAACTCCATCTCCAATTTAAAGATATTTTTGAGCAGTTGTCTATGATGGGTTCTCCTGTATCCAATGATGATCAACTTATTTGGTTTTTGACTGCTCTTGGAACTGAGTTTAAGGATTTTTCTGTACCATTAATTAATTCATCTCCTACTCCATTGTATGCCGATGTCTTATCTCGTGCCAAAAACCACGAGGCTTTTCTGAAAAACTTACAGGACCATTCAGCCCCGGCCACTGGACCTGCTGCATTCACATCAGCAGAATTTCCCTCGACCGGTCGCGCGTGGGATCACGCGCCAGCGAGGGGAGGTGGCGCGTACGGCTCACGTGCCACCAGGGGTGGCTGTTTCAGCGGTCGACGCAGCGGCAGAGCCGGTTTTCAGTCCTCGGCTGGGGCTGGTCGTGGTCGGCTGCACTGCACTTTGTGTGGTCATCCCGGTCACTATGCTGCGACTTGCTACAGGATGCTTGCTCAGACTGGTTCTCAGGGTCCAACTCGTCGTACAGACTCCACTTATCTGGCGGAACGTTTTCAGTCATCCTTGCAGTTAGAGCCTACTGCCCGATCTTCTGACTGGTTTATTGACTCTGGTGCTACCAGTCATATGGCATCCTCCGCCTCTGGTTTAGAGTCTGTCGCTCCATATTCTGGTAATTCTACTGTTTCTGTTGGCAATGGTGCTTCTCTTCGAATCTCTCATATTGGTGACACTAAGCTCTCTGATGATTTATGCCTTTATGATGTTCTGGTTGTTCCTGATATTACTAAGAATCTGCTGTCTATTAGTAAACTAACCAGAGATTTAAATGCTTTTGTCACTTTTGATGATCGGAACTTTGTCATTCAGAACAAAGTTTCCAAGGCGGTCGTAGGCAGGGGCCACAGTGATGGTGGTCTCTATGTTTTGGATAGAGGTGATTCAGCATTTTTCTTGCATTTATAGCAGAATAAAGGACGGGCATCTCATGAGCTTTGGCATGCTCGCTTGGGTCATGCATCGTCGACAGTTATTTCTAGTTTGCAGAAGTCTGGTCTAGTTTCTTTATCTTCTTTGTTGCCCAAACCTGTTGCCTGCACCCCCTGTGCTATGGCGAAAGGTCAACGGTTGGCATTTGTTGAGAACCATAAACATGCTACGCATGTACTTGATTTGATTCATTGTGACTTATGGGGACCTTCCCCTGTTTTATCATCAACTGGTTTTTCTTACTATGCTTTATTTTTGGATGATTATTCTCGTTTCACCTGGCTTTATCCACTTCGTCGTAAGTCAGATTTCTTTGATGCTTATTTACAATTTGAGGCATTTGTGGAGAATCAGTTTTCATCCAAAATTAAAGTGTTTCAGAGTGATGGTGGCACTGAGTTTCTAAACACTCGTCTACGGAGTCATTTTGCTACTAAGGGCATTCACCATCAGATATCGTGTCCTTACACTCCGGAACAGAATGGTAGGGCGGAGCGCAAACATAGGCATGTTGCCGAGATGGGTCTTACTATGCTATTTCATTCGCACATGCCTATCTCTTACTGGGATGATGCTTTTGCTGCAGCTGCATACACGATCAATCGATTGCCTACTCCTGTACTGCATGGTTCTTCTCCTTATGGGCTTCTATATGGTCGGGATCCTTGCTACTCAAATTTTCATCCTTTCGGTTGCCGGGTTTTTCCATTTGTTCGACCATATGCGGATCACAAATTATCTCCTCGCAGCATTCCATGCGTCTTCCTTGGCTACAGTTCCCAGTACAAAGGTTTTCGTTGTCTAGATTCTTCCACAGGCAGAGTCTACATCACTCGCCATGCTCGATTTGATGAGACATATTTTCCTTTTGCCACTTCTTCGACTTTGGGCTCTCCAACATCTGTTCTTGAATTCTCAGCTTTTATTGATCCTGATGGTGATATTGATACCTCTGCGCCGTTTTCAGCTTCATCTCCTTTGCCGCCTTGCATCATTTGCCCGACAGAACCAGAACCAGCTCTTTCGTCGACAGTTCCGCCGTCCTTACCACTTGTCACGGTGCCTCCTCCAGCTGCGGCCACCTCTCCTCCGGCTGCGTCCGTCGGCCGCGACTCGATTGCCTCTTTCGAGTCTTCTCCGGCGTCATCCGCCAGCTCCACTTCTTCCGCCTCGCTGCCTCCGCCTAGCACACATCGAATGTCCACCCGGTCATCTACTGGTGCCATTCAGCGACGGGATTATTCGGATATTATTGCACATGGCCTTACTGCTGCTCTTCTTTCTCGGACAGAACCCACGGATTATCGCTCAGCTCTTCAGGATCCAGCCTGGGTTTCAGCTATGGATGATGAGATGGCTGCTCTTCGTAGTCAGCATACTTGGGATTTGGTGCCTCGACCTTCGGATGCCAACATCGTTGGCTCCAAATGGGTCTATCGTCTCAAGTATCGTCTGGATGGTACCATTGACCGTCACAAAGCCAGACTTGTGGCGCAAGGTTTTTCGCAGATTCCAGGTTTTGATTTTGACCATACTTTTAGTCCTGTGGTCAAGGCCTCCACTGTTCGGACTGTTCTTGCAATTGCCACCATGCGTTCTTGGCCACTTCATCAGCTGGATGTCAAGAATGCTTTTCTTAATGGTGTTCTGGATAGTCCAGTCTACATGAAGCAGCCAGTTGGTTATCAGGATTCTTCTCATCCAGACTATGTCGTCGTTTGTGCAAGGCTATTTATGGCCTTAAGCAAGCCCCTAGAGCTTGGTTTCAGCGATTTAGCAGCTATCTTACCCAGCTTGGTTTTCGGTGCAGCTCTGCTGATACTTCTTTATTTGTTCTGGCGAAGGGGTCCTCATTGTTGTACCTCCTTGTGTATGTTGACGACATTATTCTTACAGGGAATGATTCGACTCTTCTTCGTCAGTTCATTTCTCGGACGCACAAGGAGTTTGCGATCAAGGATCTTGGTGCTCTTAATTACTTTCTTGGTCTTGAAGTTTCTCCTACTCCCTCCGGGTTGCTTCTAGGCCAAGCGAAGTATGCTCGGGATATCCTGACTAGGGTTGGTATGTCTGCTTGCGCGCCTGTTTCCACGCCGTTTCTTGCTGGCTCTCAGCTGCACAGTTCAACTAGTCCAGCGTTTCGTGATCCTACTCTTTATCGCTCTCTTGTTGGGGCCCTTCAGTATCTCACCATTACTCGTCCAGATTTGGCCTTCTCGGTCAACACTGTCAGTCAGTACCTTCAGGATCCTAGAGATGATCATTTTGCTGCAGTTACACGGATTTTGCGTTATGTTCGTGGTACTCTTCATTTTGGTTTGGTTTTCAATTCTGCTAGCACTCCAGATGTGTTAGGCTATTCTGATGCTGACTGGGCCCGCTGTCTAGAGACTCGACGTTCCACTTATGGATATGCAGTTTACCTGGGTGGGAATCTTGTTCTTGGAGTGCCAAGAAACAACCCACTGTTTCTCGTTCCAGTACGGAGTCTGAGTATCGTGCTCTTGCCAACACTGCTTCTGAGGTTGTCTGGCTCACTCATTTGCTTCGTGATCTTCGAGTTCTGCTTTCTGGGTCACCATTGTTGTTATGTGACAACAGTAGTGCTATCTTCTTGGCTCAGAATCCGGTGGCGCATAAGCGGGCCAAGCATATTGACATTGATTATCATTTTGTTCGTGAGCTGGTGACTTCCGGCAAACTGCGTATTGCTCATGTTCCAACTTCTCTTCAGATTGCTGACATCTTCACCAAGGGTCTTCCTCGTCCGCTGTTCGAATTCTTCAGATCCAAGCTTTGCGTCGGCGAGCATCCGACGCTTCGCTTGAGGGGGTTGTTAGAATAAAGAAAGTAGATGATTAGATAGTATTTTATTCCATGTTAATGACTAGTACTATAGTTATATTTAGACTAGTATTCTTTGTACTCTATATATATTCTTCATCATTAATCAGAATCATTATGGGAAATTACTTTATCAAATACTAATTAACACTAATTCCATAACAACTATAATACTAATTCCATAACAGTTTTAGTGCCCAAACAATTCCATGTAATTGAATAGATATGATATCTACGGGCTAAGTGAAGTAGTTAAAACTGTCATCTATATTGGAAAAAACTAAGGTGCATACAAGAAAAGTTAGCAATACGAAAACAAGAAAAGATTGTTCAGAGGTTTCCTCACACGCGTACCAGAAACAAGAATAAAACAATAGATTGATGACAAAATGATAAAAAAGAAGTCATTTAGCTGCAACTTTGTTAGCCAGAATAACAATGATGAAATGCATGAATGTTCTATCGTAAGGACCTATAATTCAGACGAAAAGAGTGCGACGAAAGTCAATTCACTGTTGTCTAGGAAGGAAAGAGTTTCGGTCATTTACAACGCGCTTACTAAGTGCCAACAACCCTGTTGGTATGGGGTTGACTCTGCTTGCCACAAATTTTTTTTGCTAAACTAAATTATGATATCTTAGTATCCAGCTCCTCATCTAGGAAAATAGTACTTGCATTCAGATCTCCATGGATGATTCTCAGTCTCGAATCCCTGTGGAGGTAGAGGAGGCCTCTGCTAATCCCATCGATGATAATCCACCTTCTATTCCAGTTAAGCAATTCTCGGTTTCGCGAATCCGAAGAGTGGAAGAGTGTAGAGTAAATGCTGAGCAATGCAAATACTAGTCATCGATTTCATATATGAGACAGAAAATGCACGATGCAAATATGAGGGTAAAACCCAGAGGTTGGTCAGTGCATTATAAGTTCTAACCACACAAGGTAAAATTTATTTTCACCAAGTTTAAGGAGATTTGATAAACTAACCGTAAAAAAGTTCAAAACAAGACTGTCGCCGAAAACCATATAACCATAAAAAAAACTTCGGATCAGTTTGCTTCTTCGAAGAATAGTAGAACTTGTAGAGACGTACTATTTGGCTGCAAGCTATCAAGTCTTCCCTTTTATGCTAGCTAGTAAGAGCAAGAAACTATCTGCCTTGAAGCTCAGTCAAAGCAATACCGTTATTTTAGGCTTTGTGGACATCAATGGTCTTCTGAGACCCAAAATGTATAAACTGGTAACTTGGGATGAGAGAGGTCCGCCATTTCAATATTAAGCATTGAAAGAACTTTAAACATTTGGTGCATCATTTGGATTGTCTTGAACGCACAACATTCCAACTTGGGCAAATCTCAGAACTTCCATTTCAACGGTTGGATCAAATTGTTTTGTAAATGCTAAATTCACTGCTTCAATCTCATTCCACAGTTTCTAGGCCTGAATTGTTTTTTCACGATTGATCAAAGTACTGGATTCAACTAGAAAATGCATGTAAGAATTTTTAAAAGCTTACATATCCAAGAAGGCTAAGATTATCTTCGTCAACATAAAAGCTGGTGTTTCTCTTCCCACTTATAATCTCCAGAAGCCGCACTCCAAAGCTGTAGACATCAGACATCACCAAAAAATTTCCACCCAATGCACACTCTGGAGCCATGTAACCGCTGCATCAAATCATTCAGAGAAAAAGAAAGAATTGAAGGGACCAGAATGTGCTTATGTGTCTAAACAATTTTAAAATCGAGGGAGTTTGGTGTAGCTGTAACAACTACAACAGAATAGAATGCACTTACTATGTTCCCACAACCTTGTTGTTATTGACGTGATCTTGATTGCCTCCAAAAATTCTTGCTAACCCATGAAATTCTGTTTCACCTAAAGTCTATACTTTTATGCCAAGTTGTTTAACGTTTGGTGTTAAAACACGAATTAAAATAAGCAGTGCACACACAACTTGGTTACGCAGTTCGGTGCAATTACACCTACGTCTGCGGGGCCTTGCCCAGATCAGAAACCATCCACTAGAAAGCAGTCTTTAGTGCAAGAAGCTTAACTTGAATACTAATTCATTGCTAACCTATGAGTGAATGTCGTGAGATCCCCTCACTGCCGATCCTACGTCGTTGAACCTGCACGAACAACACGTCTCCCTGGATCTCCTCCTCCCGAGGAATTAAGGCTTCCTTGTTTCTGATCTTTACGAACTTGGTCGGATGACTCAACACTCCTCCAAACACCACAGGCAGATCGCTCCAACACTTCTCACGTAGAGATGAATTCTTGGTCACTCATTGATTGCGTTGTATCTTCTTCCTTTTATCATCTTCGCAATCCTGCCTTGTACACAACTCTTTCCTTGTCTAACTCTACCAAGAATAGACTTCTAGACTCAGAAAAGATCTAACTCTAATCTGGTATTTAAATGGACAATCCTTTATCAATAGGACTTGTACCATAAATAAACTACTTAATCAATTCCTAACTATTACAAGGAATATTCGTTTACCAGAAATAGATTGCCACGAAATCACATACTAATCATCACAATATTCTGATCTGATCGCATGATTATACTCCATAATTCGTGGCTAGAAACCTGCTGTCTGAAAAGCTTGACCGCAATGGTGTTAAAACACCACATCATAAGTTCACACAATATGCCACAATTAAGTCCAACTCCAGAGGACTTTACAATCTCCCCCTTGGCATATTTGTGAATTCAACAGCACACAGACAACATAAACAAAATGAATAACATGTCAAAAAAAAAACAATCAAAATCCGTCCAAGTTAAATCATTCAACAAAAATATCCAAATCTCCAAATTTCTCCCCCTGAATTCATTAATATGTCAAGACACCATTTATTCCATATTGTCATCAGACTCATCCACACCATCAGCATCCTCTGAGCCACCATCCTCTGAACCATCAGCATCTGAACCATCAGCATTCTGAGTTGCTGCAGCCAGCAAATCGCCTCGCTCAGCCTCTAATGCAGCCAACTCCCCCTGAATCTTCACTACAGCAGCCTGATGGCGTTCAAGCAATTCCTGACACACTGCTGCTCTTGCCTCAATAGCTCTCAACCGAGCCGCACCAGCATCCGAGCACGCTGTTTCCGGAGGTGTCCAGGGTAAATCCTTTACAATTCTACCACTCAATGTTCTGAGGGTCAGCTTTAAGGTTTGAGTAGAAATCAATTCATCAGACTCCCTTGTGGCTGCAGCCCCTTATTGCAGCACCATTGTGATGGCACATGGATGTACCAATGCTTCCTTTCTAGTCTTTCGAGCACAGTCCATGATATCGTTAAACACCAGTCTTCCCATATTGACCTTGTGCCTTGCTCCCAGGCTATATAGGAGTGTAGCCATTTCTTTGGTGACACTGGTATTATTGACTGAAGGAATCCAATTGTGTACTGCTACCATATACAAGCAATAATACGGGGAGGTGAGATTGGATGCAGGTATCTGCTGTCTACCAGTCACTGGCCATGTACTCTCCACTCCACTAGTAAGCTCCACTGCCACTTCATCAAAATTTTCTAGCATCCGGTGTTTGAACACCGACTGATCATTACTGGAAGTGCCACTATGGAACCAAGGGGAATCTTCATCTTCACACTCCTCTTTCAGATTTGAATAAAATTCCAACACAATCTGCTTGTTATAATCACCAAAACATGTAGCAGCTTTCAAAACTTTGAGATATTGTAAATAATCCGTGAATCCACACTCTCTATATTTCTCGGAATCAGCTGGCCTTTCTGCCAGTATTTTTCTACCACAGATGAACTCCCATTTTTCTCGGCTAGCTTCATCATAAAACTCAGTGCTAATTGCTCCACTAACCGCAGGTGCTGGTGGTGTATGAGACTCCATTGTCTCAATTGGTTTCTGCCGCCGGTCTGCACGTAACTTCTTCAGTTTCAACCCAATCGGCTCATCACTGTCTTCACTTGTGTCCATATTCTTATCTCTGCACCGCTTCGATCTTCGAACACCCTTGGAAGCTGAGGCCACACTATCCCTGGCCTTCTTTGTCCTCTGAGTGTTAGGTATTTCCCCAGACTCTGGTGATGTTTCAACACCCATCTCCTTACTTTTCCTCTTGAGTCCACGGGTCTGTCTAGTCTCTGGTGGTGTTTCAACCCCAACACCAGGACCCTCAGGAGTTTGCTCCCTCTCAGCCAGGTTCACAACTGGTGTTGGAATACCAGTACCAGGCACATCAGCACCTTCTAAACCTTCCACAGCAATATTCTCATCATCTTCATTCTCATAATCTGATTTCAAAAATTCCGACAGAGTCTCACTCATCACAGGGGCATTCTCAGAAACCGTCTCACCTTCAATGGCTCCCCCTGAATGTACTGTCTCCTCTTCGCTATCACTAATCTCTATTACTGGAACAGGCAATTGTCTCAACAATTCTTGAAGCAGGAACATAGATCCATTAAAGCACTCTACCTCTTTGCCACTTGCTCTGGAAAAGTCAATGGATTTAACCACTGTTACCCAGGGTTGCACAACCGCATCATCCCCTAAGCTCCTAATAACAGGCCTGTGCAGCGAGGCTATTCTTGTATAAATATTAAAATACTGACCTATTTCATCCCCTACTTTGTACTGTTCTCCAAAATCGACCCCAACCAACGTGGCATTAAAATCACTAATTTCACGAATTTCTCCTATACCACCAGTTAACAATTCCTTTAAGTCAAATCCGTTAACCTTGCCAAGCAAATTCTTATATTTTCGAAGGTCGACATAGTCTCTGTTTTGAACCATCCATTCTATAAATTCGAGAACAGAGCAAAAATAAATTCCATCATAAACGAAGGAATGATCAAACCTTGCCTTAGGTCGTCGACGATTTACTCCGCCCCACGTGGTCAGCCTCTGTTCTCGACCTCCACATAACTCACTCAAGTCTACATCGGAGTCGAGCTCTTCAATTTGTGGATTTTCAGGCACCCGCACAGTGGCAAAATCTCGGACCAATTTCTGGAATGTGGGACTCACCATTGTCAAGGGGTTTTTGAGTGGGCTACAAAATCTGAGGGTTTTTTTTTGAAAAAATTCTGGTTGCTGGAGAGGCAGTCGCGCGAGCTCTGTTCTTTGGAAGATGAACAGTCGACGAGAAATTGAATTTTTGTGGGAATTCTACACTTGTCACTTTCACACACCTTTTTAGAAAACCAGAACCATCACACTTCTCTTTCTACTGGGTTCTGACAAAGTCAAGCCCATTCTCACACATCTCTGGCCCAAGTTCAGCCCTTCTGGTCTACTCCCCACGATATTCCTCGGTGTTTAAACACCACTTCACATATTTTTGGTATTTTCAATATTTCTATTTATTTTTTTACTATATTTAAAAGGGAAAACAAATAAATAATACAACAGAATGGACAAATCAGGGTACCTTACATTCGAAAGACACCCAAGTGCTGTCTGAGGCCTTCAAAAGTCTCACCATCCAGAGGCTTTGTAAAGATATCAGCCAGTTGTTCTGATGTCGGTACATACTGGACTGTGACTTCTCCTTTTTCAACCAAGTCCCTAATAAAATGATGTCGGATATTGATGTGCTTTGTCCTAGAGTGTTGCACAGGATTCCTGGAAATATCAATGGCGCTTTTATTATCACATAGGACTGTCAAACTCACATCATTGAACCCATAGTCTCTCATCATCTGCTTCATCCGTAATAGCTACGCACAACAACTCCCAGCAGCTAAGTATTCTGCTTCAGCCGTAGACAATGATATAGAATTCTGCTTTTTACTGTACCAGCTGACCAGATTTGATCCAGCAAAGAAGCACCCACCAGTGGTACTCTTACGATCATCAGCATTCCCAGCCCAGTCAGAGTCACTGAACCCTACCAGTTGCGAATCCTTGTTCTGAGAAAACCATACTCCATACTCCACCGTTCCACTTATATACCGAATAATCCTTTTCACAGCTGACATATGTGATTCCTTTGAATTAGCTTGGTAGCGGGCACAGATACCAACACTCAAACAGATGTCTGGTCTACTTGCAGTTAAATACAACAAGCTGCCAATCATACTCCTATACAATTTTTGGTCAATACTTTGACCCAGTTCATCTTTTGTAAGCTTGTCGGTGGTAGCCATTGGAGTGCGTACTGTTTTTGCACTAGTAAGTCCGAATATTTTGATCAAGTTTTCAGCATATTTCTGTTGGTTGATGAAAAGACCATTCTTCTCCTGAGTAACCTGTAATCCTAGAAAATATGACAATTTGCCTACCATACTCATTTCGAACTCCTTAGTCTTAAGTCAACAAACTCCTTTACCAATACTGAAGAGGTAGATCCAAAAACAATATCATCCACATAAATCTGTGCGATCAGAATGTTTGTCCCCTTATGCAGTACGAACAGTGTACGGTCCACTCCCCCTCGATGATATCCCTTCTGAATCAGAAAGGTTGTCAGTCGCTCATACCATGCACGAGGTGCCTGCTTGAGTCCATACAATGCTTTATTCAACCGATAGACATGATTAGGAAAATGTGGGTCTTAAAACCCCTTAGGTTGCTCCACGTAAACTTCCTCCTTTACTAGGCCATTCAGGAATGCACTCTTGACATCCATCTGATAAAGAGTAAAGTCCAGAATGCAGGACACTGCCAACATCAGTCTGATCAACTCCAATCTGGCTACAGGTGCAAAAGTTTCATCAAAATCAACCCATTCTACTTGAGTGTACCCTTGAGCAACTAGTCGCGCTTTATTTCTTGTGACGTTACCATCTGCATCAGATTTGTTCTTAAAAATCCACTTGGTTCCAATCACATTCACATTAGCAGGTCGTGGGGTAAGATACCAAACATTGTTTCTCTCGAATTGCTGCAATTCTTCTTGCATTGCTGAAATCCAATACTCATCGAGCAGAGCTTCTTTGTAATTTTTTGGCTCAGTAAGAGAGATGAAACATGATAGTCCTGCCAATTCTCTGTAATTCACCCGTGGTTGATCCCTTAAGTGCATATGTCTAGCTGGATTTTGTTTAGATTCACCTGTTCCAGTTTCCGGAGTTTCAATACCAGTTGACGATGCTGGTGTTTTAACACCAGTAAGGTTCACTGGTTCGAGGATATCACTTTCACCAACAGTGTCTTCTTCTGAATCATCAACAACCACATTAATAGACTCCATGACTGTTCCAGAGCGTTGATTAAGCACTCGGTAAGCTCGACTGGTAGGAGAATAACCCAAGAATACACCGATATCACTTCTAGATTCAAATTTAGCTAAAGGCTCTCGGTCCTTCAGAATATAGCACTTACTCCCAAGACATGAAAATACGACACATCTGGTTTCTTCCCTTTCCAGATCTCACGTGGTGTCTTCTCAGTAAACGGACGCAGATATACTCTGTTGATGGTGTAGCATGAAGTGTGTACAGCCTCAGCCCAGTATCTAGCATTAATTTTCTTCTCGGCTAACATTGCTCGTGCCATTTCCTGCAGTGTTCGATTCTTTCTTTCTACTATACCATTTTGTTGAGGAGTTATGGGGGCAGAGAACTCGTGGTGTATACCAAGTGTTTCGCAGATGTCATGAAACTTAGAATTTTCAAATTCTTTTCCATGGTCACTCCTGATACGTGCAATTCTTACTTGAGTGGTTCCTTTTTCTACATGTAGCTTGTGCGCCAAGTTCTTGAAAATATCAGCAGCCTCTGACTTCTCTTTGAGCAATGATACCCACGTATACCTCGAGAAGTCATCTACACAGACGAAAATATACTTCTTTCCTGCCACACTTGGGGTATTGACTGGCCCCATCAAGTCCATATGTAGTAGCTCCAAAAGTCTTGACGTTGAAACATCATTTACGGCATGGTGTGGTATCCGAGTTTGCTTTCCTTCTTTACACGATCCGCAAACTACCTCCTTGTTGTCACTGATTTCGGGAATACCTCTGACTGCATTCAGTCTGGAAATACGAGCTAAGGATTTATAATTTATGTGTCCCAATTTTCTGTGCCACAGAGTACTGAGTTCCTTTTTCGAGTTGAAGCATGTGACGTCTTGGTCGAGCAAATAACAGTTATCCATTGATCTAGATCCAGTGAATACTTCAGTTCCATGGTTGACTACACATTTCTCCTTGTCGAAAAACACCGTCATTTCATTGTCACATATATGGATAATGCTCAACAGGTTAGCTTTCAGACCTTCCACCAGTAATACATCTTGGAACACAGGAAGCCTTTTGATGGCTAACTCACCTTTGCCGATTATTCTACTACGCTTCCCATCACCAAATCTAACATGTCCACCAAATCCAGGTTTGAATTTTTGAAGAAATTCAGGTACTCCAGTCATATTTCTTGAGCACGCACTATCGAAATACCAGGAGTTTCCTGTATGTGCCCCAAAACAGACGAAACTTGAAAGACAAACATCTTGAGATTTTCGAACCCATACCTGGCTTACTGGTCGAGTGATGTGATGCGGACTTTGATTGACACGTGTGTTCAGAAATCCGGTTCTATATCCTCTAGTGTTAAGTCGATGCCTCGTATCATATCCTGGCATGGTGTTGAAACTCCGATCTGCTGTGTTAACAGACAGTGTCCTAAGAAGCTTAAAACACCTATTCCTGACATGCCCTAGAGCTCCACAGTATCCGCATCGCCTGATCCTCTTGGTGGAAAAATTCCTCTCGATTATTCTTGGGGCTGGTGCACCTTGATCTGCCTTGTTTCTCCACAAATTTACTGATCCTTTATAACCAATTCCGTATTTGGTCGTCTGTCCCATTCTTAGACAGTCTTCGAGCTTAGCTTTCCCTGTATTGAGACGTCTGATAGCTTGTTCTGCTGCCTCTGCTCGTTGCGCCACTTCAGCAAATTCCTTCTTATTTTTTCCAGTTTACCAATTGCCTTTTCTTTTTCAAGTTCGTTCACTTTAGCTTTTTCACTTAAACTCTTGTTCTCAAACTTGAGCTCTTTGTTCTCATCTGCCACTTTTAACCACATCTTGTACATCTCCATACTTTCCTTGCGAATGTCATCATCACTAATGCTCCTAGCCTCTTCATCTGAGCTACCACTCTCATCTTCATTCAGCACACCGAGACCTTCCTCAAAAGTGTCTTCCAACTCCACCATTGACACACTGAAAGCAACATGATTTGTATACTCCTCTCCATCCTTAACATCATCTCCTACGTCATCATCACTCCAGGTTGTGGCATATGATTTTCCTTGTCTTTTAAGCGTATTGGCACACTCAGCTTGTATGTGTCCAAAACCTTCACATTCTCTGCACTGGATTTTCCTGTTCAGGTTGGGATTTGTCGATTTAAACTTTGGTGTTTCAACACCAGTTGCTTGACCAAATCTTGGAGTGGAGTTTGCGTTAAGATTTTTGCTCCCACTTGACTTATCTTGTGGTTTCCTGCCCATCTTCTTCATAAATCTGGAGAAGTTCCTGGTTATGTTTGCAATTTCATCGGAATCTTCATTATCTATATGATCTTCTGACTTTCCAGAATTTATGCTTGAAAAAGCCATCTCTTTCTTTCCTGTTTTGGTTTATCAAGAGTCATTGTCCAGAGATCCCATAAGTTCATCAAGAGTCATTGTCCCTATTCTTCCATTTTCATTAATCGTTGTGACCTTCATATTGAAACGTGGAGGTAATGCCCTCAGCACCTTCCTGACAAGCTTTTGATCTTTGTACTTTTTGCCAAACTGAAACACTTTGTTTGCAATATCTCGGACTCGTCCATTGAACTCGGAAATAGTCTCATCTTCGCGCATCTTTAGTTCTTCGAATTTTGACGTGTAATACTGCAACTTAGATTCTCTGACGGAACTTGTCCCCTCATGATACGTTTGCAACACATCCCACGCTTCCTTCGCAGTCTCACAATTTGAAATCATCTTAAATTGATCTTCATCTACTGCCGTGAAGATGGCATTTAATGCCTTTGAGTTGGACACGTGTGCTTTGTGCTCCTCGGTAGAATATTTAGAAAATGGTTTAGCCGTCGATGAGCTTGATCCCTCAGTTTCGTCACTTGAAGGTGGAGTGTACTGATTTATGACATAGTTCCAGGCTTGATCATCTAGTGCTCCAATGAACACTTTCATATGTGCCTTCCAATAGGCATAGTTTCCTTGTTCCAGCAACGGTGGTCGCGTGACCGACGCCCCCTCCTTTGGTGCCATGGTGAAACCTGATCTCACTCTCCCTGTATAGGGGTCAGCAAGTGCTGTGCTCTGATACCAATTGAAATTCTGTTTCACCTAAAGTCTATACTTTTATGCCAAGTTGTTTAACGTTTGGTGTTAAAACACGAAATAAAATAAGCAGTGCACACACAACTTGGTTACGCAGTTCGGTGCAATTACACCTACGTCTGCGGGGCCTTGCCCAGATCAGAAACCATCCACTAGAAAGCAGTCTTTAGTACAAGAAGCTTAACTTGAATACTAATCCATTGCTAACCTATTAGTGAATGTCATGAGATCCCCTCACTGCCGATCCTACGTCGTTGAACCTGCACGAACAACACGTCTCCCTGGATCTCCTCCTCCCGAGGAATTAAGGCTTCCTTATTTCTGATCTTTACGAACTTGGTCGGATGACTCAACACTCCTCCAAACACCACAGGCAGATCGCTCCAACACTTCTCACGTAGAGATGAATTCTTGGTCACTCATTGATTGCGTTGTATCTTCTTCCTTTTATCATCTTCGCAATCCTGCCTTGTACACAACTCTTTCCTTGTCTAACTCTACCAAGAATAGACTTCTAGACTCAGAAAAGATCTAACTCTAATCTGGTATTTAAATGGACAATCCTTTATCAATAGGACTTGTACCATAAATAAACTACTTAATCAATTCCTAACTATTACAAGGAATATTCGTTTACCAGAAATAGATTGCCACGAAATCACATACTAATCTTCACAATATTCTGATCTGATCGCATGATTATACTCCATAATTCGTGGCTAGAAACCTGCTGTCTGAAAAGCTTGACCGCAATGGTGTTAAAACACCACATCATAAGTTCACAGAATATGCCACAACTAAGTCCAACTCCAGAGGCCTTTACAACCCAAAATCTGATGTCTTGGGATTTAAGTCTTCATCGAGGAGAATATTACTAGATTTCATCTCTCTATGGATGATTCTTAGTCTTGAATCTCTGAGAAAGTAAAGGAGGTCTCTACCAATCCCTTCAACGATGAGACACCTTCTATTCCAATCAAGTAAGTTTTGTTTCGTGGAATCCAAAGAGAATGCAAAGTTGAATATTATATTTTTCTGTAACTCAAGTACAAGTTACCTCTAGCTGAGGGGGTAGTAAAATGTGTGGAAATAGAATCAAAACCATTCATTCTGGTGAGAGAGCAGTTGTCAACTAACCAAATATATATGTATCCAAGCTTTTGTTAGGCAAGTACTCGTAGACTAGCATTTTTTTTGCTCTTTCAACAGAGCAACCAAGCAGTCTAACGAGATTGCGATGTTGTAATCTCCTTAATCCCTTGATTAGAAGAGTTTGAAAGCCTTTTCACCTCAATTTCCCAACCATCTAAGAGCTTTCCCTGCATTCAGATGCTTTATGGTTAACAAATATGTTTCTATTTCCATCTATCTATGACATTGTCAGGTAATGAGAAATACCTTATATACTGGACCAAAACCTCCTTGTCCTAGCTTATTATTAATGTCAAAATTATCCGTTGTATTAGCTATGGCCTCATAACTATACAGTGGCAGGCTGGCAGCTCTTCAAGCTTTGATTTTTCTGAATTGTTACCGAACCCAGTTTCTGTTCTGCACTCTCCTCCACGTTCCAAGCAATGACAACTCACCTTCTGGTTTTCACTTCATTTTTTTTTGTGCACGAAAGATTGATTGAAGGGAAATCATTATCAAAAGTGACAATTACTGACAAGTTAAGGTTACTACCTCGAAGCTTAATTCCCGAAGTCCACAAACTGTACAGTGATACAGCAGGAAATAAGCACCCAAGACTAACTGAAGAAACAATAATTGCTTTCTTCTTCGGTTTGCTTCTAGCAGATTCTGCATTTCAGAGGGTTGTAAAAAGTTCAAAGTGTTAGGAGTAGGCTGCCATGTGAACCAACAAATAGACAATCTCTCCTAAGAAAGAGATGCAACTACAAAAGCTGGACATTACTAAAAACATTCATATCTAATAGATTTCAGGAAAGAAACTTAGACGTGCAAGTCTCACAGAAAATACCATGAAAACAGGTCTATCGATGCATCGTCACTGAACCTTGAAATACAGCACGAGTAAGTATTACCCAGTGCGGAATGAGTCACACGTACGTATAGATCTGAGAGAACTTGATCCATATATGCATGGTCAACCAAAAAAGGATGCATTAGTGCATGTTATTATATATGGATGCAGATATGGAGGACGCATTCAAAGAATGCGTTCTCACTGATTTTTAATTTTTTTTTCTGTATGTGAATTAGAGGACGCATTCCATGAATGCGTCCTCATATTTTTCTATTTTTTTAAAAAAATTTAATTAGAGGACGCATTCCATGAATGCGTCCTCATATTTTTATATTTTTTTAAAACATATTTAATTAGAGGATGCATTCCATGAATGCATCCTCATTTTTTATATATTTTTTTAAATAAATATAATTAGAGGACGCATTCCATAAATGCGTCCTCAGATTTTATTTAATTTTTTAAATATTTTTGTTAAAAAATATTTTTACATAAATTGTTACATAAATTGTTAAAAATTGTAAAAATTGTAAAAATATTTTTTAAATATTTTTGTTAAAAATATTTTTTAAATATTTTTGTTAAAAATATTTTTACAATTTTTAACAATTTATGTAACAATTTATTTTAGAATTTTTGTGTCGAATTGTTAAAAAATAATATATTCATCTTCATTTCGCATTCCAAACCGGTATTGAATTTGACAAATTAATACATTTCGCATTCCAAAATAGTATACCTTTTTTAAATCAGTGTTATTAAAAATGGTCATTGTATTTTACATGTATATTAGTACTGTACACAAATTGTGAAACATCCATTAATTCGTGCATCACGTGCGATTTACTGTACCTACGTGCGATTTTGGTGCGATTTTCCCAAAACGCACATCTCTCTGCCGTTTTACTCTCTCCCTTCTTCTTCACTCTATTCCTTCTAACTGATAACTGTCGGATTCTGAGTTTTTCTTACTGTTTTATGGCGGCTCCTCCGCCTGGCCATGGTGGCAACGCCGGGGCCAAGTCGTTCCTTCAAGCTCTAGGAAACCGCCAGCCACCATTACATGTAGCCCTCCCATCTAACCCTGAAATTCAATCAAAGATTCACTACAAAGGAGATATTGCCTGCTTGGTTTCCCGTCGCGATGCAGAAACCTTGGCCTCACATTACCAGAATGCCCTGGTGGGTAAATTTGCAAGAGGAAAGCCACCCATGCCCGCCTTGAATGAAGCTTTCAAGTCCGTGGGTTTCAAAGGAAACTTTCAAATTGGATCGATTGACTATAGACACATCTTAATCCGATTTCAAGACAAAGAGGATTACCAGAGGCTTTGGTTTAAGGGTCAATGGATTTTCAACCAGGCTCCGATGAAGGTTCTCAAATGGACAACGGATTTCTCACCAGAGGCTGAATCTTCAATTGTACCGGTATGGGTTACCATTCCCTATATCCCTGTCTTTTTCTATAACACTGCTATGCTACAATCTATGGGAAATCAGATAGGGACTTTTATTAAGATGGATGCAGCTACTGCTGCTCTCACTCGTCCTTCAGCAGTGAAACTATGTGTTGAAATAGATTTAAAAAATAAGCTTCCATTATTCATTCGAGTGGGAATTGAGGAGGATGGAATAGAATACAATGTGGTTAAATTACCATTACAATTTGAGGATATACCTTTATATTGTCATCACTGTAAATCAATTGGTCATGATGATAATCAGTGTATATACCTGCACCCTGAACTCAAGAGATCCAAGGCTCATAGGGTGGATAAATTTCCTAGCCAGATGAATGATGAGGTTATTAAGACTGGGCTCCAATTCAAGGAAAATCAAAGAGATTTAGATAATCTAACTAGGGTGGGTGTTGGCTTTCCTCATGATGAAGCTACCAAGGCAGATGGTTCTGGCTTGTCAGTTGCAGAGAAACCAAGAGCTCATACCACAAAGACTTTTAAATATGTCCCAAAACGGAGGGAGTTTCCAGTTATAGCAACTGATGATGCTGAACCTCCGAAATCCTTAGAAGAGATAAATAGGGAGAAGCTCTCTGAGATCTTAGACTCTAAGGTAGATAAACATGTTGGAGAAAAGAAGATAGAGGTCTCATCTCCATCAAAGGCACTTGAACCTGAGTCTAGGGATCAGTTGGTCATAAATCAGCATGAAAAAACAGAGTTGACTCCTAGAGTAACTAAGATTTGTGAAGCCCAAAGAGAATTTGCAGAATGCTCAAACACCCTAAAGCAGCTTCCTGATTATCAGATAAAGCTTTCCCTGTCTGCTCCACCAAATATCACCACAAAAAAGGTTTTTGCTAAGGATGACATTCTTAGCAAAAGAGGTAAATCTTTCTCTCCTTTCCATACCATTATTGCTGCTAAAAACTTCATCTTCTCTCAGCAGAAATCTAGGCACAACAGGTTTCTCCCGCTTGAGGATGATGATGGATCCAGTGTGGAGAACACTCCAAATAATACTACAATCAGTACTGAGGCGCCACAGGTTACAGAAACAGAACACATGGGAAACTATTCAACATACAGTACTGATAAGGATACAAATCAGGTTAGCCAGGTAATTTCAACCATTTGTCACTCTAAACCATCTAAGATGAATAAAGATAGACAATCAGGGAAAGTATCCAATCATAGGAATGAGACCTATTTAACACAGTTAAATACTATCATGACTAGATCAAAAAGCTCCAATAATGTTTTAATATGAATAATACAACACTTAGGATAAAATTC
Organism: Rubia yunnanensis; assembly: GCA_037428765.1. Classification (NCBI taxonomy): domain Eukaryota; kingdom Viridiplantae; phylum Streptophyta; class Magnoliopsida; order Gentianales; family Rubiaceae; genus Rubia; species Rubia yunnanensis. The sequence continues at coordinate 127,494,887 of CM075061.1, forward strand.
TTGGTTTGGAATTTGCGAGGAATGGATACTTCCATGCTCAGACTACAAAATCTGATCACTAGGCATAATTTTGAGCTTATCTGTTTAATTGAACCGAAACATGACAATTTGCAATGTGATTCATATAGACAATTGTTACATTTTGATAATTGTTTGTATGCAATGAATGGTCAGATTTGGCTATTTTGGAATGCCACCATATCTCTGGCTGTCAAATGTGATAATTTGCAATTCCTTGCTGTTTCTTTGTACAGTCTCACTTTGAACAAAAACATGGATGCCTTTTTTGTGTATGGGCTTAGAACTACAGAGGGGAGAAAATCTCTTTGGTCTGATCTTAGATCCTCCCCTCACTCAGATGCTATCTTTATTGGGGATTTTAATGCCATTACATCTGTAAATGAATATAAAGGCCCTTCTAACCCTAAATTAGGTAGTATGAAAGATTTTAATGATTTCATCAATGTTATGGCTTTGGAAGAAATTAACACAGTGGGCAATTTATTTACATGGACTAACAACAGGCTGAGAAATCCTACTATCCAAAGATTGGATAGAGGTCTTTGTAACTCTGCATGGTCAGCTACTTTTCCTACATCCTCAGTTCAAATTTTAAATAGGAATTCTTCTGATCATAGTCCTATGCTCTTGACTATTGGAAGTGATATCCAATCTAATCCTAGGCCTTTCAGATTTTTGAACACCTGGTTTAAAAGGAAAGAGTTCATGAATGTAATTAAAAATAACTGGGATCTCCCTCTCAATAATTCAGGAATGCTTGGTTTCTATCTCAAACTCATAAGATTAAAAAAGGAATTAAAAATCTGGAATAAGGAGCATTTTGGTAATATTCATGATAATGTGGTTCAGGCTGAAACTACTCTGCAGGTTCAGGAACAAACATGTGATCTAAATGCTTCTTTGGCTAATTTGGTTAAACTAAAAGAGGCTAGGGCTATGTTAGTGAGAGCTCTAACAGAACAGAAAAGCTTCTGGAAACATAAGGCAAAGATTAAGTGGTTAAAAGAGGGAGATAATAACACCAGTTTTTTCCACAACTTGGTCAAAGAAAGGAAAAGTAGATTAAAGATCACAAAAATCAAAAGTAGTAATGGTCAATGGCTAGATAGTATACATGACATTGAAAACGAAGCCATACATTACTACCAAGCCCTCTTAGCAGATAACAGCTCCCCTGATAGTAACTTCTTCAAATCCCACTTTCTCAGTCAGATCCCTAATTTGGTCACCCAACAAGATAATGACAACCTTCTGCACTCGGTTTCAATGACTGAGCTCAAAGGAATAGTCCTCAGTCTTAACAAAAATAGTAGCCCGGGTCCGGATGGCTTCACATCTAAATTTTACATCAAAGCTTGGGATATAATATCTACTGACTTACTAGATGCTGTTCATGATTTTCTTGATGGAAATACCATTCCTAGGGGTTTTAGCAGCACATGGATTACAATCATCCCTAAAAAGGAAACACCTATTTCATTTGATGATTACAGGCCAATAAGTCTTTCCAATGTGGTTAACAAGATCTGTTCAAAAATTCTTATGGAAAGACTGAAACAACTAATGCCAAAACTCATTTCTCCACACCAAACTGCCTTTCTTAAAGGTAGAGATATTTCTGACAATGTAATTTACTTGCAAGAAATGGTAAGATTCCTGAATAGGAAGCAAAGACAACCAAATTGCATTGTCAAATTAGACCTTAAGAAAGCTTTTGATAGGGTTAAATGGTCCTTTCTATACAGTGTCCTTGCTAAATTTGGTTTCCATGCTAGATTTATCTTTTCCATCATGAATAATCTATCACAGGCTTGGTTCTCTATCTTGATCAATGGTAAGCCAGTTGGTTTCTTTCAAGCTATGAGGGGCATCAAACAGGGAGACCCCCTTTCTCCCTTTCTTTTTAACATTTTTTTAGAGGCTTTTACGAGAAGTTTAGCTTTCATCTTCCATTCTGGTAAATTGGCCTACTATAATCTCCCAGGTAAAGCTCTACAAATCTCTCACCTATCTTATGCGGATGATACAGTAGTTTTTCTAAAAGCTGAAAATAAAACATTGGTTAGATTTAAAGCTTTCCTGTCTACATTTGAGGATGTCACTGGTCAACAAATTAATTATGGTAAAAATGATATCGACATTGGAAAGCATGCCTCGGCTCACACACTTAACAATATAAAGAGGACACTTGGTATGAAAATTGGTTTTTTTCCATTTATATATTTAGGAGTGCCTATTTTCACAGGTGCTGCATGTAAGGCTTATTTCCAACCTTTAATGGAGCAGATTGATAATAGGATTTGTAGTTGGAAAAATAGATGGCTATCTAAGGGGGGAAAAATCACACTTATAAAATCCTGCATTTTCTCTATTCCCCAACATATATGGTCAGTTCTAAAACCTAGTAAGGATATAGTTTCCTCCATAGAAAAAAAACTTAATAGATTCTTTTGGGGGTTCATTGAGCAAAAACCTAAAAGATCATGGAGAAGATGGGATGCTCTCTGTTTACCTATTAACCAAAATGGGCTAGGTTTTAGATCAATAAACTCCATAATTGATACTTGCTCTGTTAAACTGTGGTGGAAATATCAAAAGGCTGAGGCCTTATGGACACATTTTGTTGCATCCCTGCCTCCCTCATATAGATCTTCCTCTAACTGGAAACGAATATGCTTTTTTAATGATTGGGCTGAATCAAATTCCAGAGTTATTGTGGGCAAGGGTGACTGTAATTTTTGGACGTCAAACTGGCTAGATATAGGTCCTATCATAGATCTCTGTGATCCAAATCATGTAGATATCTCTGTGGATTGTATAGTTTCAGATTTCATCTCTAATAAACCTATTTTGATCCAGAAAATTTCACATTTACTCCCCCTAATGCTATCTCTCTTTTGCAGGAATCTAAACTCTCTCCACAGAGGAATGTAGGCTCATTTGGAAGCCTGGTATCAAAGGTGAATTCACATTTAAATCAACATATCTCCTGATCAGTCCACAGTCAGGTACCATTGCTTCGACTCAACTTTTTTGGACTTCCAGAATTGAAAAGAAAATCTCAATTTTCATGTGGAAACTGATTAATTCGTATTTACCTTTTGATAATGTTCTGCAGAAATTGAGATTTTGTTTGCCTTCTAAGTGTTGTATGTGCAGTAATCATGTGGATTCTTTAGACCATTTCTTCAATTCATGCCCTTTCTCTATACATTTTTGGAGTATTGTGCATAAATTCATGGGTATTAGGGACAGAATTTTCCTTCAATTTGGGAAAGACTTTCATGCTATCTTACATATCCAGGCTTAAGTTCCTTGCATTCTACAATAATTAGAACTGCACCCCTAATTACATGTTGGAACCTATGGAAAATGAGAAACAAATGTATACATGATTCTATCTTGCCAATTAGGGATACTGTTGGTATGCCTTGAATACTGTAATAGCCGCTTCTGCGACCCTGGCCTGGGGGTCCGGGGGGGGGCGGCAGTCGCTCCTGGGAAATAAACGGGGGTCTCGCTGCCCGGTCAGCGAGTCGGGGGGTCCAGGGGGGCGGAGCGCACCCTGGCCTGGGGGTCCGAGGGGGCGGAGTCGCCCCTGGTCCGACAGTATAGCTTGTCTCTTTATTGGACTGCTGTTGATTTGGGCCGAATTATGTTTTTGGCCCAGTTTGTTAGGGTTTAGTGGAGACATCATATAAAGTGTCTCTCTTCTCTCTGTAAACCAACTCTAATTCTGTTCCGCACAAAATTAGTGAATTCATCTCCCGTGGATGTAGCCAAATTGGTGAACCACGTAAATCTTGTGTCTTGTTATTTTCGTTCATATTTTCTGTTCTTTCTCCATTCCGCACAACAAACTGGTATCAGAGCGGTTTCTTTTTTCGGCGATATCCGTAGTGGGTATATCGGATTCTGGGCTCATCAGATCGGGGCTGATCGGGGAGAAAGATGTCTGGGTTGAACGTGAAGATCGACAAGTTTACTGGGAGAAATAGTTTCAGCTTATGGCAGATCAATATGCGAGCTTTGCTGAAACAGTAAGGTTTGTGGACTCCGCTGACGAAGGATTTCGCGAGCAATTCTGGCGATGTTGTGAGTCTGGAAGAAAAGGCACACTCGACGATTATGCTGTGTCTCGCGGATGAAATCATCACCGATGTCTCAGATCAGGAAACTGCTGCACAACTGTGGCTGAAGTTGGAGAGTTTGTATATGACGAAATCTCTAACCAACAAGTTGCTTCTGAAACAACGCCTCTTCGGTCTCTGAATGCAGGAAGGTACGCAACTCAGAGAACATCTAGAGCAATTGAATACTTTGTTATTATAATTGCGAAATATAGATGTGAAAATTGAAGATGAAGATGCTGCTTTGATTTTGCTAGTTTCTTTACCACTTTCGTATGAGAATTTTGTTTAGTCATTCATTGTTGGTAAAGATTCTGTGTCTCTGGAGGAAGTAAGATCCTCTCTCCATAGTAGAGAGTTGCGATATAAGGCAAACAGTACAGGTACAGAAAGTCAGGCCTCTGGCTTGTTTGCTAGTGACGGAAACACAAAGGGCAAGGGAACCGGTAGTAAGAAGAAGGGCAAGAAGTCATCTTCAAAGGGTCCCAAGGCCAATGATGTTTGTAACTATTGTAAGGAGAAGGGGCATTGGAAAAAGGAGTGTCCGAAGAAGGCTAGTAAATCTGGGAGTACATCTGGTACTGCTGCTGTGGCTGAAGGGGATTTCAGTTCTGAAGATGATTTTGCTCTAGCTGCTACTGGGCAAAATAATCATCCTAATGCGTGGTTTCTTGATTCTGGGGCATATATCTTACCATATATGCCCAAGGAGAGATTATTTCTCAACTTATGAGCAAGCTGAGGGCATCATTACTACGGCAAATGGTGTTGCGTGCAAGGTAGTTGGGATTGGTTCAATCAAGATCAGGACGCATGATGGTAGTTTCTGTACTTTGAACGATGTCAGGCATGTTCCATCGATGACAAAGAATCTGATTTCTCTTCCTACGTTGGATAGAAAGGGTTTCGTCTACTCAGGGAGTGATGGAGTTCTGTGTGTCTGCAAAGGTTCTAGGCTGGCTCTGAAAGGTGTTCTGCATGGTACTTTGTATTTTCTACAAGGTTCCACGGTTATGGATTCTGTTAATGTTGCATCTTCGGAGGTTCACCAGGATGATATGACTAAGTTATGGCATATGAGGCTTGGTCACATGGGTGAAAGAGGGATGCAGATTCTGTCGAAGTATGATCTTCTTGGTGGCCACAAGGTCAAGAGCTTAGACTTCTGTGAGCATTGTGTTTTTGGGAAGCATCACCGCAGCAAGTTTCCTAAGGCGATTCATAGAAAAAAGGGCACATTGGATTACATCCATTCTGATTGTTGGGGACCTTCCGGAGTTGAGTCACTGGGAGGTCACAGGTACTTTGTTTCTCTGATTGATGATTACTCAAGGATGACTTGGGTTATCATGATGAAACATAAGAGTGAAGCTTTCTCGAAGTTCAAGGAGTGGAAAGCTTTAGTGGAGAATCAGACCGGGAAGAAGATCAAGAGGCTTCGAACTGATAATGGGCTGGAATTCTGCTCGTCTGAGTTTGATCAGTTTTGTAGGGATGAAGGGATTGCTCGTCATCATACAGTCAGGAATACGCCACAGCAGAATGGTATAGCTGAGCGGATGAATCAGACATTGCTGGCGAGAGCGAGGTGCATGCTCTCTAATGCTGGTTTGGAAACGAGATTCTGGGCAGAGGCGGTGAGTACAGCTTGTTACCTGATCAACCGCGGGCCTCACACGGGTATGGAGTGCAAAATACCTATGGAGTTGTGGTCAGGTAAAGTTGTTGATTACTCCAAGTTAAAAGTTTTTGGTTGTACATCTTATTATCATGCTGCGGTGATATCTGACATCAATATGCTTGGTCCTCTCATGATGGACCTGATCCTTGGCTAGGTAGATTGCACTCAAGCTGTCACAGTACACAGTAGCCTGATCATGATGTAGACTAAGATCACTAACTAGCCCTTTCAGCCATATTCCCTCCTTTGCAGCCTCTGTCAGAGCCATGTACTCTACTTCCGTAGTAACAACGTCACTGTAGGTTGCAAAGTTGCCTTCCAACTAACCACAGAACCTCCCAAAGTGAATACATAACCAGTCATCGATCTCCTCGTGTCAACATCACCAGCATAATCAGAAGGGCCCCGAGCCAAGAAGGGTGTCTTTGTGGGTTATTGAGATGGAGTTAAAGGCTCCAGGATATGGTCTCCATCTGAGAAGAGGGTTATTCTGAGCAGGGACGTTGTCTTTGATGAAAATTCTTTGCTTAGATCTATGGTGAAGCCCACAGTTGTGCCAGAAACTAGTGGAGTTGATAAACAGGTGGAGCTTGAAGTCACTCAAGGTGAAAATAGATTGGAACAATTTGAGGTGGATCAATAGCCACAGACAGAATCTGAGATACCGGAATCTCCACCACCAGATCCTCAACCATCAGGAGCTACAGTCCGTAGTTTAGCTCAGGACCGACCCAGGAGGGTTGGAGTTGGGGCGCCAAATAGATATGGGTTTGAGGATATGGTGGGTTATGCACTGTCAGTTACCGAGGAAGTGGATACTTAAGAGCCATCAACCTTCAGAGAGGCTACTTCATGTATTGATGCTGATAAATGGCTTGCTGCAATGGGAGATGAGATGGAGTCTCTTCAGAAGAATCAGACATGGGAATTGGTCAAACAACCTCAAGGGAGAAAGGTAATCAGTTGCAAATGGGTTTTCGAGAAGAAGGAAGGAATATCACCTGCAGAGGGAGTCAAGTACAAGGCAAGAGTTGTTGCAAGAGGTTTCAGTCAAAGGGAGGGGGTAGACTATAATGAGATTTTCTCACCAGTGGTCAGACACACTTCCATCAGAGTGTTTCTAGCCTTGGTGACACATCAGGATTTGGAGCTCGAGCAACTTGATGTGAAGACCGCTTTTCTACATGGAGAGTTGGAGGAAGAGTTGTACATGACTCAGCCAGATGGTTTCCAGGTTCCTGGCAAGGAAAAGTATGTTTGCAAGTTGAAGAAGTCTTTGTATGGACATAAGCAGTCTCCGAGGCAGTGGTACAAGAAGTTTGACAGTTACATGCTTCAGCTGGGATATACGAGGTGTGCTTATGACTGTTGTGTCTACTACAACAGGTTGAGAGATGGGTCATTCATCTATCTGGTGCTTTATGTAGATGACATGCTGGTAGCCGCAAAGAGTAAGCACGAGGTTCAGAAGTTGAAAGGACTTCTTAGTGCAGAGTTTGAGATGAAGGATCTGGGTGCAGCTCGGAAGATACTAGGAATGGAGATTCTTAGGGATCGAAGTCAGCGGAAACTTTTCTTGTCACAGAAAGGCTACATTCAGAAAGTGTTGGCTAGGTTTGGCATGTCTACAGCCAAGCCTATAGACACTCCTAGTGTTGCAAATATTCATCTCACCACTATGTTTGCTCCTCAGTCAGACGAGGAGAAGGAGTATATGTCTCGGGTTCCTTATGCCAGCGCGGTGGGGAGCTTGATGTATGCTATGGTTTGCACGAGGCCAGATTTAGCACAGGCAGTCAGTGTTGTGAGCAGGTTCATGGGGCAACCGGGAAAGGAACATTGGCAACCTGTGAAGAGGATTTTCAGGTATCTTAGAGGTACGTCTGAGGTGGGTCTCATTTATGAAGGTGATATCGAGTGCTTAGTTACAGGCTACTCTGATTCTGATTATGCTGGTGATGTTGACACAAGGAGATCGATGACTGGTTATGTATTCACTTTGGGAGGTTCTGTGGTTAGTTGGAAGGCGACTTTGCAACCTACAGTGACGTTGTCTACTACGGAAGCAGAGTACATGGCTCTGACAGAGGCCGCAAAGGAGGGAATATGGCTGAAAGGGCTAGTTAGTGATCTTGGTCTACATCATGATCCGGCTACTGTGTACTGTGACAGCTTGAGTGCAATCTGCCTAGCCAAGGATCAGGTCCATCATGAGAGGACCAAGCATATTGATGTCAGATATCATTTCTTGAGGAGTGAGAGGAGAATCAGGGTGAAGAAAGTGGGAACTGCAGATAACCCCGCTGATATGTTCACCAAATCTGTTCCACATAGCAAGTTTCAACATTGTTTGGACTTGCTGAACATCAGAGCTGATTAGGTGCTCTATGGGCAGTCCCGGGAGTGGAGGGCGGAATCTACTCATCTGGCACTGTAATGGTGCATCTGGAGTTTTCTACTTTGAGGATTCAAGTCAAGGTGGAGATTTGTTGGTATGCCTTGAATACTGTAATAGCCGCTTCTGCGACCCTGGCCTGGGGGTCCGGGGGGGCGGCAGTCGCTCCTGGGAAACAAACGGGGGTCTCGCTGCCCGGTCAGCAAGTCGGGGGGTTCAGGGGGGCGGAGTGCACCCTGGCCTAGGGGTCCGGGGGGGCGGAGTCGCCCCCGGTCCGACAATATAGCTTATCTCTTTATTGGACTGCTGTTGATTTGGGCCGAATTGTGTTTTTGGCCCAGTTTGTTAGGGTTTAGTGGAGACAGCATATAAAGTGTCTCTCTTCTCTCTGTAAACCAACTCTAATTTTGTTCCGCACAAAATTAGTGAATTCGTCTCCCGTGGATGTAGCCAAATTGGTGAACCACGTAAATCTTGTGTCTTGTTATTTTCGTTCATATTTTCTGTTCTTTCTCCATTCCGCACAACAAACTGGTATCCGAGCGGTTTCTTTTTCCGGCGATATCCGTAGTGGGTATATCGGATTCTGGGCTCATCAGATCGGGGCTGATCGGGAAGAAAGATGTTTGGGTTGAACGTGAAGATCGACAAGTTTACTGGGAGAAATAGTTTCAGTTTATGGCAGATCAAGATGCGAGCTTTGCTGAAACAGCAAGGTTTGTGGACTCCGCTGACGAAGGATTCTCGCGAGCAGTTTTGGAAGCAACAAATGTTGCTTCATGAGCTGTATGCTCACTTCTGTATATCCTAACTAAGCTTCGGCTTCATCTACCTTTTGGTATAATGTTTCTTTTATATGGCTTGGGAAAGCCTAATACAGTTTCCCCCATCTATGGATGGTTTAATTAAAAAAAATAGTACTGTACATAAATTTTTTTTAGGCCCATATTTTATTAGTGAAATATATAAATTGTAATTTTAATCAGTGAAATATATAATTTGTAAATTATTCTTTATATTTGTTTTTGGGTGAATATAGTGCATTGGTAGAATCCGTCCTCAATTTTTTCAAAAATTTTTGTAACGAATTGTTTAGAGGACGCATTACATGAATGCCTTCTCATGAATTTATTTTTTGAAATAAACAAATGAATTTAATTTTAATTTTTAATTTTTTTGAAATACTGTTTGAATTATACCTGTTTTAAATCAGTGTTATTAAAAACGGGTATTGAATTTGACATGTATATTATTACCGTACACAATTTTTTTTAGTCCACATTTTATTAGAAAAATATATAAATTATAATTATAAGCAAACAAATGGATTCATGCGCATGCAAGGGTCAAATCATTGGCATGCATGCAATTCCCTGGGTTCATGCGCATGCAAGGGTCAATATTTGGCATGCAATATCTGGCCAATGAGGACGCATGAGGACAATGCGTCCTCATGCCAAGTCAAACACAAAAATGAAATTAAATTGAGGACGCATTCCGAAAATGCGTCCTCTTCATACCAGGGTGAAAAAAAATTTAAAAGCATTGAGGACGCATTTGCCAAATGCGTCCTCAGGCAAAAAAAATGGAAAACATAGAGGACGCATTGTGCTAATGTGTCCTGCACAATTGTATCCATGGCCATGCACTGTAGCCATGGATATAGAATTTTCCCTGACCCGCCCTCATCCCAGTGCAGGCATCCAATTCCTATAACACATGTATAGACTGCGCAAGAGTAGTTCTGCAAACTGCAAGCATTCATTACCACATTCTCCTTCTGAAGTTGCTCTAATGTTGGACAAATCTTCTGGAACCTTAACTTTTGTGAGCTTCAAATATCCGTCTCCTTCACCTTGCTGGCCAGAAGAATTGCTTCTTTTTTTTTTTAATCAAAACACTCATCCCTGATGAGTGGGTTTTGTTTATTAAGGGATCCCACTCCCTTTATTACTGCCCAAAATAGAAGCTTACAAGAGGAGTAGACGTTTTACATAGAGTTCTGGTCTTGGATGATTTTTGTTGGTTGTGATTCCTTCGATAAGCTCTCCACCCCCTGTGTGAAGCTTACGAAGGACAGACAATCAACAAGAATCAGTCCAAGAATCAGTTCAAGGATCAACTAGAATCGACTAAAACTCATCTAACTGATTAAGTAATTCTTCCATCTAAATTGCGGAAACGAAGTTTCCCTACGATCAAGAAAGTTGAACCTGATCGACTCTTGAATTTCCATAAATGGAGAGGAGAGCCTTCTTCTAACTGCTAGTTTAGCTAGAAAGTCCGGAGTTTGGTTGCCATCTCTATGGATGTGAGTATATGTAACAGATTGGAACCTTGAAGCAGCCATTGTAATCTTCTCTCGGATCTTCATGAGCGGCCACGGGCAGATATTTCCACCAAGAATTTGTATCGCAATTGAGCAGTCTGATTGAATGTGTACCTGTTGAGTCCTGCCCATTGCTTCTCTGACACCGAAGAGGAGCCTTTCTTAAGCACCCACTGCTCCAATTTCCCTCGGCCCATTCTTCCCTATTTCTGGGGCCAAATCCTTGCAAACATGAACAAATTGGTGAACCTCTGAGATCACACATCCCATTAGTTTCACATTTGCCGTAAACATCGCATTCACTTCTTTCCTTTGGATATGTTACTTCCCAACCCAGTTTTCACCAATGACTAATTGTTGAAATACACCGGAGTGATTAAGTTTGAAATGGAACAACTGAGTGTAATTCTTGTAATCATTGGTAAAATTTATTGCTCCGGCATTGTCTTTAACCATATTAACCAGAGCCACATCAACAGGATTCATTTCATGTATTCCTATGTAAAAGAAAAATAATTGGGATGGAGCTGGGAAAATATTTACTACCAATTTTTTTGGTAAATTTCATCTCGGCGGGAGCTCAAGTCCCCTCTAGCCCTTGCCTAGCTCCGCCCCTGCATTACCATTCCATGGATCACTCCTCCAGTAAAGAGCACCTTTGTTCCATAAAAATGTTACTCCCTCCGTTGTCCCAAGCTGTATTTACACAGTTTCCTCTTTGGGAATTTGCACTTATCACTTTTTTGCCATCTTTGGTAACTTTTAAATATTATTTTATTTGGGTTGGCCCAAATATTTTCTGAGTTAATTACACTAATCCAGCCCAAGCCACACACTAACCCAACCTATCCCTAATTCTCTGGAAGCATCAAGCAAGTTATGTCATTCGTTCTCAATGTCTGTACGGTTTCATTAATGGCACTAGATCTCGTCCCACTCTACCACCACCACCACCACCGCAGACTCTGTCCTTTGCTGCCACAGTCTCAACTCCTTTGGGTGGCAGCAAGGTTGATCTCCAGGAGGCTTATTTGAAAATAAAAGAAGAGTATGATCAATGGGTTGATGAAGATTAACGTCTCTGCAGTCTCTTGTTTTCCTCTCTCACCGCTGAAGTTCTTGCGGAACTCCCAGATTGTGCCACTTCCAAAGATATCTGGGATAATCTTGCTCTTATCTATCAAAATAGCAGTGCCTCCACCATTCTTCGTCTTCACGCAGATGCGCATGGTATTCGTAAGTTTGTCACTGTTCATGAACTTCATCTCAAATTTAAGGAGATTTTTGAACAACTGTCTGTCATGGGTAACCCAGTTTCAAATGTTGATTAAATTGTATGGTTCTTGACTGCTCTTGGTCCTGAGTATAAAGATTTTTCTGCTCCTTTGATTAATACTGTTCCAACCCATCTTTATGCAGATGTTCTTGCCCGTGCCAAAAACCACGAGCCCTTTTTGATGAATTTATAGGGACACTCTGGACCAACCGCATGACAGATCGCCTTCCAGACCAGCGATGCACCTCAAGCCGACCGCACGTGGGATCACATGCCAACTCGAGGTGGCCATGTGTGGCCTTATTGCAGAGCCCTTTTGATGAATTTATAGGGACACTCAGGACCAGCAGCAGGACAGGTCGCCTTCCAGACCAGCGACGAACCTCAAGCCGGCCGCGCGTGGGATCACATGCCAACTCGAGGTGGCCGTGCGTGGCATTATCGTGGTAGCCACAACAGTTGTTTCGTTGGGAGGCACGGCAGTGGCCGACCGTCCTTTTCTAGTTCTCAGGCGGATGGTCCGGTCCCTGGTCGCGGTCGTCCTCACTGTTCCTGGTGCGGACGGCCCGGACACTATGCTGTGACATTTTACCAGATGCAGGCACAGATTGGTCGTTCGCCAAGCACTCATTTGGTAGAAAATTATCACCCTTCTCAACAGTCCGATACTTCTTCTCGTTTGTCAGATTGGTACCTTGATTCCAGCGCTACCAGTCATATGGCAACTTCCACCACGGGCCTAGACACTTTCACTCCTTATACTGGTAAATCTCGTGTTCTTGTTGGTAATGGTGCTCCAGTTATGATATCTCACATTGGTGATTCTAAAGTCTCTGAGAACTTGCACTTGTCTGGTGTCTTGGTTGTGACTGATATTACTAATAATTTATTGTCTATTAGTCGGTTAACAAGAGATATGGGTTTCCTAATTACATTTGATGACCAAAATTTTGTCATTCAGAACAAAGTAACCAGGGCCGTCGTGGGTTGGGGACACAGTGAGGTTGGATTGTACATTTTGGACCAGGGGGATGCAGCATTTGTTTCAGTTTTACAGAAGAATAAGAGTCGAGCTTCATATGAATTGTGGCATGCACGCCTAGGTCATGTTCCTAGTGCAGTAATTACTAGTTTACATTGGTTTACTTTCAGTTTCTTCTTTTTTGCCTAAACCGCATAACTACGCCCCCTGTGTTACGGCGAAAGGTCAACGGTTGGCTTTTGTTGAGAACTCTCAACGTGCTGACAATGTTCTTGATTTAATACATTATGATTTATGGGGTCCATCCCCAGTTTTATCTACAAATAGTTTTTCGTATTATGCATTATTTGTGGATGATTTTTCGAGATTCACTTGGTTGTACCCCCTTCGTCGAAAATCAGATTTTGTTGACACTTATTTGCAGTTTGAGGCACTTGTTGAGAATCAATTTTCTGCAAAAATTAAAGTTTTTCAAAGTGATGGTGGCACTGAACCTTTGAATGCAAGACTCAGATCACACTTTGTGGAAAAAGGTATTCATCATCAGGTTTCTTGTCCGGCCACTCCGGAATAGAATGGACGCGCAGAAAGCAAGCATCGCCATGTTGTTGAAATGGGTCTCACGATGATTTTTCACTCACATCTTCCGATTCCTCGTTGGGATGATGAGTTCACCACTACTGTCTACATTATCAACCGTTTGCCTACTCCAGCTCTGCAGGGATTGACCCCTTATGGTCTTCTTTATCAGTAGGATCCTATCTATAGTAACTTTCATCCTTTTGGTTGTCGGATTTTTCCTTTTGTTCGCCCCTTTGCTGATCATAAGCTATCTTCCCGTAGTATTCCATGTATCTTTATCGGTTATAGCTCACAGTATAAGGGGTTTCAGTGTCCCAATCGTACCACTGGCAAGGTTTATGTTACTCACCATGCTCGATTTGAAGAGGCTTATTTTCCCCTGGCTCTAGTTTTGGGAACTGGGTCTCCCTCCTCAGGTTTGGATGTCTCTGCCTTTATTGAACTAGTTCGTTGGATAGCAGTGCCACCAGCCTCGGCTCCGTCTTCACCTCAATTTCATTTTCCTGATGATGAGCCATCTCGACCTGAATCCGACCACGGTGGCTCCTTGCCTATGGCTAGCTGCAGTGGTCCCTCACCCGTGCCCAGTTTTCTCTCGCCTGCGCCTGAGCCCGGTGGTCTCTCTCCCGCATCCGCGCCCAGCTGTGATGGCTCACACACGGTAGCAACGGGCACCCCAGACAGCCCCAACCGTGGATGGCTATGAATGGACAGTCCCAGCTCACTCTTCCTGCATGGCCACGGGCCTTCTTCCTGCACAGCCAAGGGCGTCCTTCCCGCACAGCCACGGGTCTTCTTCCCGCACAACCACAGGTTTTCTTCCAGCACGGCCACGGTCGGTTCCAGCTCGAGCCCGGTAGCCACGAGCCTCCTTCCCGCCTCAGCCACTGCCTCGGCCGATCATGGCTCCACCATTTCGGCCACGTACCAGATCATGGGTTCTTCGAATCTAGCAGCTTCTCGCATGGTTACGCATTATTTCACCGGAGTTATCCAGCGCTGAGATTATTATAATATTCATGCTCACGGTCTTCTTGCAAATTTTCTTGCTCGGATAGAACTAGCTGATTATTGTTCCGCAAACCAAGATCCTTCTTGGGTTTCTAACATGGATGAGGAAATGGCCGCTCTTCGTAGTTAGCATACTTGGGATCTTGTTCCGTGCCCTCAGGACGTCAACATTGTTAGGTCTAAAGGGGTTTATTGGCTAAAGTACAAGCCTGATGGTTCGGTTGATCGCCATAAGGCAAGTTTGGAAGCTCAGGGTTTCTCTCAGATTCCTAGTTTTGACTTTGACCATACTTTCAGCCTTGTGGTTAAAGTTTCTATAGTTCGGACAGTTCTTGTTATTGCTACTATGCGTGCTGGTCTCTACATCAGTTGGACGTTAAGAATGCCTTTCTTAATGGTGTTCTTGATTCTTCAGTTTTTATGGTGCAACCCATTAACTATAAGGATTCCACTCATCTGGAATATGTTTTTCATCTACAGAAGGTCATTTATGGTCTGAAGTAGGTGCCTCGAGTATGGTTTCAGCATTTCAGTGCTTATCTTTTGCAGCTTGGGTTTTGTTGCAGTTTTTCTAATACTTCATTGTTTGCGTCGTCTCGTGGTTCGTCATTGTTGTATCTTTTGGTCTATGTTGATGATATCATTTTTACTGGCAATGATTCCATTTGGCTGTTCATTGATCGCACCCATCAGGAGTTTGCCATTAAAGATTTGGGTGCCTTACATTACTTTCTTGGCTTGGAGGTCACGCCCACTGCCTCAGGGGTTCTTCTGGGACAGACGAAGTATGCTTAGGACATTCTTTCTCGGTCTGGTATGTTAGATGCTTTGCCAATATCTACACAATTTCTGCCAAATTTTTAGTTTCACAACAGTACAAGTTCCCAGTTCCAGAATCCGACGTTATATTGCTCTTTGGTTGGTGTTCTCTAGTATCTAATCATCGCTCATCCGGACTTGGAATTTGCTGTTAATTCTGTTAGTCAGTATCTTCAGGACCCTCGGGAAGATCATTTTTCGGCTGTCACTCAGATTCTTCGCTATGTTCAGGGGACTCTACATTTTGGTCTCAATTTTCGTGTAGCTTCTTCTCTAGAGGGGCTTGGTTATTCTGATGCAGATTAGGCCATGTGTTTGGAGACTCGTCGTTCTACTTATGGTATGTTTTCTTCTTAGGCAGTAACTTGATTTCTTGGAGTGCGAAGAAATAGCCCACTGTGTCCAGGTACAGCACTGAGTCGGAGTATCGTGCTTTGGCCAACACTGCTTTTGAGGACATTTGGATGACTCATTTGCTTCGTGATCGTCATGTTCCTCTTTCTGGTGTGCCTTTTTTGCTTTGTGACAACAACAGTGCCATCTTCTTGGCTTAGAATCCGGTGGCACATAAATGGGCTAAGGATATTGACATTGATTATCATTTTGTTCGTGAGTTGGTTTCTTTGGCTAAGCTTCATATTGCCCATGTTCCTACATCTCTACAGGTTGCTGATATCTTCACCAAGGGTCTTTCTAGTCCCTTGTTTGAGTTCTTCAGATCCAAGCTTTGCGTCTCTGAGAATCCAACGCTTCGCTTAGGGGGTGTTAGGATAAATAATATTATTGATTAGATTATGATTTATTATTATTAGAGTTATTTCCTTATTACACCTCTATTGTACTCTCTATATATTCAGTCATCAATGATACAATTCCTTACGGAAAATCATTCTCTCAGGGTGAGAAGAGTAGTGGCGCTGCTACTCCAACCACGAGCTCATCGACGAGATTGAATCCCATCTCAGATCCACCCTCAACCTTGCTATGGCTGGTGAAGATGCGCTCATGGCCGACGCTCACAAAGGCTGAAGAATAGATGCTGCATTGGGGTGGGCAGAGTAGTGACGACGCTGCTCCAACCATGAGCTCATCGACGAGGTTGAATCCCATCTCAGATCTGCGCTCAACCTTGACCACGGCTGGAGAAAAGGCGCTCACGGCAAAGAAGAAGTGCTCACGATGGTCGGAGAAGAGAGTATTGGGTTGGGTTGTGAGTGTGTGTGGTGGACCGATTTCTAGGTTTTTAATTCTTGCTATGAACTTATGCATAAAAATCTGCATACTGATCAATAAACTCTCTGATTTATTGGATGTTTGGATGGTATTTCTCTCTTTGATTGAATTAAATATTTGACATTTTTTCTTGTTTTTGGGTTCTTCCTGTTGTTTCAATGTTGTGTGGTGGCGCCGCCTGATTAAGGCCCTAATCAGCCAGCACAAGCAGAAATGGGAAGGTCAGAAAACAAAAAATATGGCAGCCCCACTGCCACACCAAGACAGAAGGAGTAAATAATTTCAATGATTGAAATACATTAAACAAGTATAAATTCTTGACAATAAGTGGTAAATTCTTGATTCAAGTTTAAGAAAATGTGAATTGGGGTTTCAGAGTGGTTTCAGTTCGGAACAAAAATCACTCCAAACCCGAACTGAAACTTTGAAACCCCACAGTAGGAGTTTTAAAGTGGCTCCAATAAATTGGAATTGGTGGACGATTTCCAAAAATTTGAACCGTCTGAATTCTAACGCAAGTCAGATGGCCATGTGATTGGGGGCCTGTGCGTTAGCGGGCCATTTTCTTTATCCAGTCATGCCACGTGTCACCTTTTGATTGGGACATGTGGCAACCAACAACCTTTTTTTAAAAAAATTCACGCCTTATGGCACATGGCGACATCTGAATGGGCCACGTGTTAAAATACGTCAACTTTTTTTGAAAAAAAGCAGTTGTGCCACGTGTAAATCTCTGGTTGGTCCACGCGGCCCAATGACTATATTCTCTCTTCCATCAATTCAAATGGACACATGGCTCAATCAGATGGCGTCAAGTGTCATAACGGTCATTTTTTAAAATTATGATGATTTTTTTATTGTTTTTGTGTTTTTCTCCTCCTTTCAATTTTTTAGCCTATAGATATGGCCAAATGAACCTAAGATGTTCACACTACTTTCAATTCCAAAGTTTCTCCCTTCATTTATTCTTCTCTATAATTTCTCTCAAAAATTAGTCTCCAAATATCAATTTCATTCCCATAAATTGAAATGGATTCATGAAGGTTTTCATAGGGAAAAGATAAAGTCAATCTAAAATTTTCTTCTTCCAAAAATTTGCTTGCATTTCAGAATGTTCGTCACAATTTTTAAAATCCAGAAAATTTTCGAAGCTCTCCAAATCTACCTCTCAATTTATATATGAGACAAAGTCTTGTGTGAGACGGTCTCACAGCGAGACCGGGGATTCAAATCTAAGGAATTCAGCATGGGGTTTTTAATTAAATTTTTAAAAGTTCAGGGGCTAGTGTGTAATTTAGTGAATTTACATTTAAGTCCAGGTACAAATATTAATCTTTCATCTTCTTCTCTCAAATCTCCCTCTCTTTTTCTTCAACTGCTCTGCTTCTGTCCCCTTTTCTCTCCGAGCTCCAGATTTCAACCGCTTCTCTCCTTTCCTTCGATTCGACCACTCCTCTCCTCTCTAAATTTCTAATTTTAGCTTCGGTTTCTGGCAATAGAACACAATACAACCTTTGTTTAGTGTTTATCTTCGAAGGTAATGTCTTCGCTCTATTTTTATATGCGTATTTTTAATTTTTTGTTTAATTTTTATGGTTCATGCAATTTCTAGGGTTTGTGTAGGTTATACTAAGTATTTTTGTGCTTATTTTGTGTTATTTGTTCAATATGTAGTTGAATCGTGGTTTATTGTGTGTTCTAGGGTTTATATTGTTCACTGTGTTAATATTTGAGGTTTTTTTTGTGTTTGGTGAATTGTTCTTACGGATCTGTGCTAATTTTTGTATTGTTGTCATTTCTGAGATGTTTAAGAATTCTTTCCTCATTGCTACTGCATTCTACAAGGAAGGAAGATCTATAAGTTTTATTATTTTTCAGCAGTGATGTTTTAGATATTGTTGTTGATGTTTCTCGTTTCTCATTTCCTTTTTTGTTGTTTCATGTTCAGATTTTAAGTATTGTTATCTGTGTTGGTGTGATGTTTTAATTTCAGTGTTTGATGTTTGTGGTATTTTCATGCTTAAGTGTGCAATTGATATGCATGTTTGATAGTGTGTGATATCTTAGGGTTTTGTTACGATTTGTGCTAATTTTTGTGTTGTTGTTGTTTCTTAGATGTCTAAGAAGACTTTCCGCTACTGCTACAATCAAGAAGGGAGGAGGATATGTGAGGTTTATTATTTTTCAGATGTGATGTTTTATATACTGTTGTTGATGCTTCTGGTTTATAGTTTGATGTTTCATGTTTAGGTTTCACATTTTTCTATCTGTGTTGGTGTGATGTTTTAATTTCAGTGTTTGATACTTATGGTGTTTTCATACTTAAGTTTGCAATTGATGTGCAGATTTGATTGTGTGTGATATCTTAGGGTTTTGTTACACTTTGTTCTAATTTTGTGTTGTTGTTGTTGTTTCTTAGATGTCTAAGAATACTTTCCCAGTTATACTGCAATCAAGAAGGAAGTAGGACCTTAAGTTTTCTTCTTTTTCAACTATGATGTTTTATATACTATTGTTGATGTTTATGGTTCTGTATTTGATCTTTCATGTTTTAGCTTTAAGTATTGTTATTTGTGTTGTTGTGATGTTTCAATTTCAGTGTTTGATACTTATGGTGTTTTCATGTTCAACTATGCAACTGATGTTCAATTTTCTTGTTTTGATAATTTAGTGTGTTGTTGATATTTTGAAATTGATGTTTTATATATTGTATGCGACATTTCTCAATATAGTTGTCAGTGATGTTGTGTGTGCTATTGTGATGTTTTAATTTTAGACATTGATGTTTTTATTACTGTATGTAATGTTTTATATTATTTCACATGAATACTTTCCATGTCAGAGCTCTAAGATGCCATTGATGAGTGAATAAAAATGGTATGAGGAACTATGCTCCGAAGGTGTTCCTTTGAATAGAGAATTGTAGTCGACCATTGCCATGTGCGTTGATGGAGTATGAGAATCATCCTCTTCAAAATCAATAGAAGAAGACAAGTTTGTGAAAAAAGCCAGCGGCAAAGGGAAACAAGTCGGGGAAATATAGAATTTGATTTGTTAGGATGTATTGTTTGACATTGATTTTTCAATTATGATGGTTGATTGTTAGTGTTGAGGCACTTGATTGCTATAGATGTTTTAGCTTGATCAGAAATTTTTAGTTTTTATGTTAGCGATTTGTTTTGGCCATTTGAACCCTTTTGTAATGAATGATGTTTAATGGTTCGATAGTTATGGCGATTGACATTTTCACCTGTTAACGTAAAACTTCAAATTAAAGTTTGCCACTTTTATATGCTAATTTTATATGTATTTGTCGTGCCAGTGATAATTCATTGAATTCCTTCGATTTTGAGTTGTCGGTATATGATGTTTTATGTCTTGTTCATACATAAAGTGATATGTATTATCTCACATATATAAATTATCATGTAAAAAATAATAACATCAGTGGATAGAATTGGAATGTCAAAATAATTTTTTCAAATGCAACAACAGTGGAGTGTATATAGGGGTGTTCAACCAATCGGTTTTGTCGGTTAGGCGGTTAATCGGTTTTGGTTTTTATCGGTTTATAAAAAAAATTTAAGGAACCTGGTAACCGGCCGATAATGTTGTTGGTTTTACCGATTTGGTGAGTATTGGTTTCGGATGATGTGTCAGTTATTACCGGTTACTACACACACACACACACACACACACATATATATATATATATCAATCATTAAAAATTAAAAATATAAATCCATTTAAATATATATTAGTAGTTAGAGCCGCAAAAAAATTAATAAAGGATAAGAAATTTAGGAATTGGATAAATGTGTTGCATAGGATTTAAATAATTGTTTGAATTAATATTAAAATTGTACCATGAGTTGCATCGATAATTATTAGTATTAGGCAAAGTTATTAGCTACATCAACTTTTGTTTGCATAATTATTTTTTTGGGCATAGTTATTATTTAAAGATATATGGGCTAATAATATAGAGTTTAAAGAATAAGTTAATTTGGATTAAGGACTTAAAGTTTTCTTATTGGGTGTGTGATTAGACCCAAAGTTTAATGAATTAATTTTTGGGGTTGAAATAAATAAATTAATTAATGTGCTCTAAATCTCTTACCGGTTATCCGGCTAGATTGATTACCAAATAATAAAATCGATAAGAAATTGATTAACCAACACTAACCAAATAACCGTAACAGATATTAACCGATTACCCAATTAATCGGTTAATCAAATTAAATGCCGGTTTGGTCTTTATCGATTTTCGGTTTTCTAGTTTTTTGAACAGCCCTAACTGTATATTTTCATCTTATTTTTATAAGGCGCTTTACAATGTTAGTTTGATATTTTAATTTTCTAATTTGATGTTTAGTAATTTTTATAGAGTGCATCTCTTGAAAGACGGTTTTTCCATAAGTTATGGAAAGACCAAGGTTTAAAGTGTAAATTAGAAGAAATGAAGAAAAAATTTTCGGGTTGCATGAACCGTGTTATAAATTTTATAACTACTACAGGTTGCATACTAATTTTTAATGTTGCAACTAAGACCTTTTACCTTTTATTATTCGAATTAAACCCCGTCTTTCTATAAGGCTATGGAAAGACCGTCTTTCCCAAGACTTTGCCATTTTATATGATGTGTATTATTTAAAGCTAAATTTAAAGCCCCAAACCAAAACTCATATCCATCCCATATCCAGCCCAAAGCCCAATAACCGGACCCAAATAATCAGCCCAACATAATAACCTGATTTAGCCGGTCACTGGAAAATCGCTTCGGCGGTTATCACCGGACAACCTTGCCAGTCCGATGATTTCAATGCCAAATTCTACAAATTCGATGCCAAATCCGACGATTCTCGAGCATGACTCCAACTCTGATGTGTAACCCATCCAGTGAGGAGCTTGTTGATTGTTGTCATGGACTCGTCATCGGCCGATCAGGAAATTTCCAACATATTCGAACTCAATGCAACGACTAGGTGAGGGCGATGTGACGATGATGCGGAAGATATGGGACGGCAATGGAGATGCGGGGCGAGAAACGGTGACAGTGAGGCGATGGCGACTAGGGTTTCCCGGAGAAGAAAGTGTTTCTTTTATTTTTCAACTCAGTACCTATATTTCTCCGGGTTCTTTAAAATTTAACCCGAGAATAAAGATATTGTATTTTGATCCCCTGAATTTAACTTATTTTTGTTTTATGGCCTTCTCCCCCAAATCCATACTCCAATTCTCAAAAATCATGCCCAAATTTTATTAGTCAAAACTTCCAATCTCCACATCTTGAGAATATTAACGAATCAAGAGCATTTTTACATGAAGGAGAGCGGGGTACATTTGGTCAATATGGTCGACAATCCGAAGGTCACGATATGCCGTATGGTAAGCCACATTTTAAATGATTTATTATTATTATTGTTGTTGTGAAATTATTTATATATACTGTAGCATATTTTAAACAGTTTTATTTGAATTAGTATATTTAAATTGAATTTAATCTATCTAGATTAGTTTATATGTAAAATAAAAAATTTAAATAAGTAAATTTTAATTTAATTAGTTTATATAAATTATTTTATTTGAATAAAAAATTAAAATGTGTAAACATTAATAAATTTAAAATATCCCTTTTATTGTGATATTTTTGTAGAGTGCGTCTCTTGAAAGACGGTCTTTCCATAAGTCGTGGAAAGACCAAGGTTTAAAGTGTAAATTAGAAGATATGAAAATAAAATTTTCGGATTACATGAACCGAGTTATAAATTTTATAACTACTATATGTTGCATACTAAATTTTTAATGTTGCAACTATGACCTTTTACCTTTTATTATTCAAATTAAACCTGGTCTTTCCATAAGCGTATGGAAAGACCGTCTTTCCCAAGACTTTGCCATTTTTGTATGTAAATTTTCATATGTAAAATAATTTATTTAAATTAGTATATTTAAATGAAATTGAATCTATCTAGGCAATTTTATGTAAAATAACAAATTTAAATAAGTATATTTTAAATAAACAATTAGTTTATGTACAATAGTTTATTTTCATTCGTATTGTGAATTAGTCTATGTCAATTTAGCATTTGTAAACATTAGTAAAATTAACATATCCTTTTTTACTTTTTCTGAAAATGAAGTTGGAGAAGAAAGCGATGAAGTAATAGAAGTGTCCGGGAGTAACAACACAAAGAAGACACCCGCTAAAGATGGACTGTCGAAGATGATAACACATTTATGCTATGATTGGTTCACCCATTCCACTGATGCTTCAGTTGGTACATGTCAGAACGCTGGTGTATTTTGGACCAAAATCGTGGATGGGCTGAATCAATACCGCACGGAATGCACCAGGTTCTTGAAGTCGTGCAAGGTAAGGTGGCAAAGAATTTATCACGACATTGCCAAGTTCGTGGGATGTGAAAGCAAAGCCATACGCAATTACAATCAACACGACAGTGGCACCAATGAAACTGACATTAAGTCTTTTGCCCTGAAGTTGTTCGTGGATGAACGTAACAACCTACAATTCTCTTTCTTTCATTACTATACCGTGTGCAATGGCCACCCAAAATTTATGGCACAGTATGTCACATGCGATGAATACTCACCATGAGCATTAGCAACATCAATAACTAGCGATGAATTAGGTACACCACAATATCCACCGAAGCCTATTGGTGTTAAAGCTGCTAAATATATGCAAGGCAAAAGGAAAGGAAAAGGAAAAGGGGAGGACAAAGGAAGGTAGGCAATCTGGTTGATTGCAAGAACAGGATGAGATTGAGTTTTTTGGCGAGAGTAACAAACTTTAGGAAAGGTTACTAGTTCTTGAAAGAGAAAAATTAGTTTGGACCGTGAAGCAGCGAGGAATCGAACTAGAAGAGTAGGGAAAGGATCGAGTGTAGCAGGAAAAGAACCGAGAATAGCGGGAGTGTGATAATCACTTCAATATTTTACAAGTTTTGTTGGCAAAGGAAGTGTAGTCCCCTGCGAAGGAAGAGCTGAGATTCAATATATTGAACCTAATTTATGGAATTCAAATGTTTTGATTTGTTTATTTGTAATATTGATCAGACAAGACCATACCTTTTAGTTATCTCTTAGTAACAATTGGTCAGACTAGATCAATATTTATGTTGCCTGGGTTATTTTTATTTATTTTTAGTTGTAATGATTTGCCCGATTTATATCTATATGCAATTTATTTACATAAATTCATCATTCAAATATTCAAATAGCAATAATTCGTTAATGCAAATGTCATATTTTGAAATCTATTTCTTAATTACTTGATTTCATTTCGTAATATAATTTAACAAACAAAATTAATATTAAATTTAATTTCCTAAAATTAATTTATAAAATGAAATTAATTAATTAAATTAAATTTCCTTATATTAATTTAAAAAATGAAATTAATTAGTAAAATTTAATTTTGTAAAATAATATAAAATAGAAGCAAATATAAAGAAAGATTTACAAAAAGAAATTGGAATAACAGAAGATTAATTTTCCAGATTTTATCCTAGGTTAAGATTGAGACACGTGGTAAACATGTTGTCCAGTTTTTTAATGTTCTTGCAATATGACACGTGGCATCATTTGTTTAGACCACATGTCAAGATGCGTCCCAACCTCTGTTTAAAAAAAGAGATGTTTCGCCATGTGGCAACCTTTGGTTGGTCCACGTGGCCCAACGGCTATAATTCCAACAATTCAAATTGGACATGTGGCCCAATCAGAAGCCACCACGTGTCCTCACTGTTATTTTTTCAAATTATTTATATTTTTTTAAAAAATCATTTTAATTTTTTTGTTGTAAAATTTGTTTACCCTCCCCAATTTTGTTGCCTATAAATAGGAGCACATGAGCACAATATTTTCACACTGCTTTCAATTCCAAAGTTTCTAACTTCACTTATTCTTCTCCATTATTTTAATAAAAAATTCATCTCCAATTGCAACTCCATTTCCATAAATTGAAATGAATTCGTAATCAGGACCGTTTTTACATCAAACAGGGCGGGGTGCACTTGGTCAACATGATCGACAATTTGAAAGTCATGGTATTCCGCATGATAAGCAACATTTTAAATTATTTTATTGCTATTATTATTGTGAAATTCTTTATGTGTAAAATAGTTTATTTAAATTATTATATTTAAATAAAATTAATTTATCTAGACTAGTTTATGTTAAATAACAATAAAATAAGTATATTTCTTTAGAAAATTATTTTATGTAAAATAATTTATTTTCATTTGTATTTGTGAATTAGTCTATGTTAATTTAGTATTCATAAACATTAGTAAATTTAAGATATCCTTTTATTGTGGTATTCTTTGTATGTAAATTATCATATGTAAAATATTTCTTTAGAAAACTATTTTATGTAAAATAGTTTATTTTCATTTGTATTTGTGAATTAGTCTATGCTAATTTAGTATTTGTAAACATTAGTAAATTTAAAATATCCTTTTTGTTGTGATATTCTTTGTATGTAAATTAGCATATGTAAAAAATTTGTTTAGAAAATTGTTTGATGTGAAATAGTTTATTTTCATATGTATTTGTGAGTTAGTCTATGTCGATTTAGTATTTATAAAAGTTAGTAAATTTAAAATATCCTTCTTATTGTGATATTCTTTGTATGTAAATTAGTATATTTAAATGAAATTAAATCTATCTAAACTAGTTTATGTAAAATAACAAATTGAAATAAGTATATTTCAATTAAATTTGTCCATGCCAAATTAGTAGGTGTAA
The DNA here is from genome assembly GCA_037428765.1 of Rubia yunnanensis. Classification (NCBI taxonomy): domain Eukaryota; kingdom Viridiplantae; phylum Streptophyta; class Magnoliopsida; order Gentianales; family Rubiaceae; genus Rubia; species Rubia yunnanensis. The sequence continues at coordinate 127,520,118 of CM075061.1, forward strand.
ACATTAGTAAATCTTATATATCATTTTCGTTGTGAAATTCTGAAAATGAAGTTTGTGAAGATGATGATTTTCACTTTGGATCACCGCCTAGACGATGGAGGTTTCATTTGTTAGATCAAACTCCTCCCCAGTTGATTAACTATGCCTTGAAATTGCCAGAAATTGCAAAACGATTGTACAAGTCCATTGTGAATAAGAGAGCTCAAAATCCTCCTACCTTGCCCAAGAAATTTCAAAGGCATATCAAGAGAGATCGTGTACCAGCCGAGGAAACAATCCAGAAACAATATTTTGCTCAACCTCCTCAAAGAATGTACGACGATCACCAATTTTGAAGGAAGTTCTGTGTGCGTAGACATGTATTCCAACGTATTGTGGATAATGTAGCCAACCACGATCCCTATTTTCAACAAAGGACGGATGCGTGGGGTCGTCAAGGATTTTCGTCGCTCCACAAGTGCACGGTGGCAATTCTTCATTTGGCATATGGTTGTGCATACGACCAATTTGATAAATCCTTACAAATAGGTACATCAACAGTCAAAGAAATGGTATCCCATTTTGTTAAGGCAATTATTGTCGTGTATCGTCCGACATACCTCCGTCCAACAAATCAACATGACATTGCACAACTTATGCATGTAGCTCATGGACGTGGATTTCGTGGTATGCTTGGAAGTAATGATTGTATGCATTGGGAATGGAAAAATTGCCATGTGGGTTGTAGATGTCAATTTCAAGGTAGAAGTGCGTACACCTCAATAATTTTGGAAGCAGCGGCCTTATACGATACATTGATATGGCACGGATTTTTTGGAATAGCAGGATCTAACGACAATAGCAACATTCTCGACAAGACTTGTTTGATGACGTATGTGAAGGCAGGGCTCCTCCAGTTAATTTTGAAGTCAATGGCCACACCTACGATCAGGGGCATCATCTTATTGATGGAATCTATCCTAAGAGGGCAGCTTTTACCGTATATCCGTCTCCAAATGACCCTAAGAAACAACTATTCATGAGACGTCGAGAGAGTTAGGAAAGACGTCGAACATGCTTTTGGTATTTTACAAGCTCAGTTCTCCATGATTTGCAACCCGGTTCGATGTTGGAATTTCGACACGTTGGGTAATATTATGATAGTTTGTATCATATTGGCCAACATGATAGTTGAAGGTAAACAAAATACATATGCGTTTCATGTTGGAGCGGGTGGCTATGACCAAGTCGAGGACTCTCATTTCAATTACAACGCACAACAACATACAAGTCTTGCTCATTTTAGAGGCACTTGGAGGGAAGTACGCAATAGAGTTAAACATGAGCAATTGAAAAGCAACCTTACAGAACATCTTTACCAATATGAGCAGGGTCAAAAATAGGTTGTCAGTATGGTTTCATCTACCAAATTTTCTAGTTGTTCTTATTTGTAATTTCTTACGGATTAGTAATTATTGGTCAGACTAGATCAATATTTCAATTTCCGATTGGTAATAATTGGTCAGACTAGATAAATGTGTTCGCATCTAAGTATTGTTTGTAATTTTTCTAGTCGCAATAATTCATCATTGCAAATGTCATATTTTCTTATAATTATTTCTTTATTATTTACTTTTAATTGACATAATAATTAAGAAAAACGAAAATAAGTATAAAATTGAAAAACAAAATTTTATTATTGAATTAAATAAACGAAATTAAAAATAAAATTGTGAAAAATGAAATTAAAATATGAAATTAAAGAACGAAATTAAAAAATGAAATTAACATACAAAATTTTAAAATGAAATTAACATACAAAATTAAAATACAAAATTAAAACAAGAATTGAAATTATATAAGTATTGGTATTATTTAATATCACATTTCAATTTATTTTGGGTAGACACATTTATTTAAATTAAATATTAAAGGTATAATTAATGAGTAGGATAGAGAAAATCAAGTGGGGTCCATGAAGTGGTTTCAACCATTGTGGAGAGAAAAATGGAGTGGTTTCTTTGTGGTTTCAGTTGATGAGGTGTAAGAAAGAGATTGAATATTGAACTGAAATCATAAGAGCGGTTTCACCATTGTACATCAAAGATAGATCGTGAAGTAAGAGTTATGTTAAAGTGTGTTATCCTATGAATTCATGAAGTTTATTTTTAAGTTTATAGAAAAGTTTTCAATTTATGAAATTAAAGAGAAGGTATCAATGTCAAGATCTCTTGGAGAAGTATAAAATGATCTCTCATTTGTCATTCTAGATACACTACTACACAATACGATATGAAAGAAAAGGAACATGTTTTTCCTTCTCTAAAGCTCTTGCTCTTTGTAAAGTCCAGATTTGATAAGTTGACAATTTGTGGGAATTATGCAAATATAGTATTATTGTGTTGTAACATCAAAGAAGGAATTTTGGTGATATAAGGAATGGTTGAAGATGAAATTCGAGAAGTGTATCTCGTCCCGTTCATTTGATTTGGAGAATATATCAATTCTTATATTTATGAGATTGAATTAGATTTACGGAATTGGAATTGATATATGAGTTTCGGCTATGGTATAGCTAAGGACGAAATATTCTAGTTCCTTACTTAAAGGGATTAGATTTGGTAATTCTTATCTCCAAAGGAGTTGATGATGATCAGAATATTTGATGGAGAAGGAATTCTATTCGCACAAGATAACTGAGACGTGCGATCGGGCTATGTGTTGTGGACATTCTGGCTAAGCTAGTTGCAGATTTATTTTGAGAAAATCTGCATCCTAGTTTTCGATATTCAGAAGTAGCCGAGAGCTTTACATTTATGTTCTAACATGATCAAAACTGTTTGATCCAAAAGTTTAGAATCATATGCCTTAATTCCTTGGGAGGAGGAGATCCAGTATCGATGAGTTTCGAGGTCAGAGGGAGTCTGATCAAAGTGGGTCGACAACTAGGGGAGCTAGTAGAATTCACGTGTTTAATTAGAAAAGATAAGTATCTTGTATGATGTACTTTGTACTATTTTCTTATTAGTGGATTCATTCTGAATTGGGCCAGGCCCCGGAGATGAGGTGAAATTCAACGAACTGCGTAACCAAGTTGTGCGTCTTTGTGTTTTTACTTTATTACATACTTGGTTGATTAGGTCATGTTGGAACACAGTAATCATAATTTAATTAATTAAGTAAAACCAAATTTCAATTCGTATCAGAGCTGAATCACTTATTCTTACCTTGGTTGTGTCAAGGAAAGTGCTAATCCTATTTTACCATGGCGACCAAAGAAGGAGCTTCGATGTCTCAGCCTCCACTGCTAGAAGGAACAAATTACAACTATTAGAAGGGAAGTATAAGGGTCTTTATCAGCTCACCTGATGAACTTTCCTGGTATTTCATTGAAACATAATGGAGTCATCTTATGGAAGATGTCGAATCTAGGTCAAAGGAGAAGGTAGGACAATCAAGTGCAAAGAGACAAAGACTTAAAGATAAGTCAACATGGACTCCAGATGAGCTGAAGGCCTCGATGGAAAACTCCAAGGCTTTAAATGCTATCTTCACAGCAGTGGATGAAAACCAGTTCAAACTCACATCAACTTGCTACCAAGCAAAGAAAGCATGGTATATACTACAAATAGTGCATGAAGGAACAAGTCGAGTGCGTGGTTCAAAGATATAAATGTTAGCCAAAAAAATTGAGGAGCTGAAGATGGAGAAAGATGAAAAAATTGCTATATTCAATGGAAAGCTAAGAGATATGTCCAATATGGCATACCAACTGGTGAAAACCTACAAGGAGGCAAATTTGGTGAAAAAAACTCTGAGATCTCTTCCTAAAAGATTTTCTATGAAGGTTGATGCTATTGAAGAAGCAAGAGATGTGACGAATTTGTCACTAGATGAGTTGATGGGATCATTGCATACATATGAGATGACACTTGAACAACCATCAAAGAAAATGCATAAAGAGTTAGTGTTCAAAGCCTCATCCTCAAAGAATGGTCATGAAGGTGACAATGAAGGTGAAGTAGAAGAAATTTCTTTTATAACCAAGCATTTCTCAAGAATGTTGAAAAATGTGGTGAACAAAAAGTTACAGGACAACTCTAGTGGAAATAGATCTCGTCCACATGAGTTTGGAAACTCTCGAGGACCACGGATGGAACTTAACAATCAACAGTTTTTGAGAAATAAGAAGAATGAATCAAAGCATTCAGGAAGAATTCAATGCAGAGAATGTGAAAGTTATTATGTGCTAATACACGAAAGAAGCAAGGGAGATCATATGTTACCTCATGGAGTGAAAATGAAGAAGATGAGGAAGAAGAAGAACTCACTAGCAACTATGTGGAATTCAGAGCAAAGATTAATGATATGGTTGAAACTGATAAATCGACATGTTCCAACATAGAAAAGATAAGTGGTAGTTCTTCAAGCAATGATGGTCAGGAGGTAGATGATGATGATATCTACCAAGAGTATTAGAATATGTATGCAATGTGGCTCAAAGTTGTAGGCAAATGCTTACACGACTGGGAAATGAGGCACGAGACGCATTCTAATATACATGTTGAAAGTTTAAACTTCTCTGACTTACCTGAATGCAAAATGAAATAACATCAAACTTAGCTTGCATGTATTCTCTATAATATCTAGGAAGAAAATGGTACCTTGGAACTTATTAAGTAACATAGATATTAGTTGTAATTGTAATTAGATTCTATTACATTATCCTAGATTGTATAGGTATTATGTACCACTATATAATGTACACTGAGATCATGAATACATTAACAGATTATTACCCTTATTTTCTACATGGTATCTAAAATCCTGAAACCCTAAAGAAAATTTTCCGCTGCTTTCCCGAGCTCCATCCGCCACCCGTAATCCTCACGCATTGCCATCCCCACCACCGCTGTCGCTCGCCATTTCCACTGTTCACCAACCACCACACTGCCACCTAGTTGCCGCAATCCATTTGTCTACGTTCCTGCTCTGATCGGTCTGTCTGTCGTTGCTCACGCACCGATCCTGTTGTCCACACGTCACTGTTCTTCACACCATGCACCGCAACATTTTTTGTGACAATCCGATCCGCCGCCGATCTTACTGGTCTACCACTGATCCGTACCTAATTTTGCACTATGTCTGGCTCAAGATTTAATCCCGAAGAACAGGCTCGTATTGATGCTTCATCTGAGGCTACTAAGCTTCAAGACATGAATGGCTATGAGGCAATTGTAACTTTACTGAACAGTTACAGTTGCAATCTGGCCCTGGACAAATGTACATGTTGGTCATTTGTCAAATAATCCCTACTTTATTGACTCTTTTGACGGACTTGGTTTGGTTATTGCACCCACCATCCTGAAAGTTCTAGAGAATTACCTTGAATGGTCTGATGGTATTTGTTAGGTTATGCTTGCTAAGCATAAGATTGGGCTCATTGATGGATCCATTACTAAACCTTAGGATGATTTTCCTAATGCTGCTGATTGGTTTGTGGTTAATGCCACTCTTATCTGTTGGATCTTGCAAACCCTGGATCCAGCAGTACGATCTTCTACAAGTTTTTTTGCCACAGTTAAGGAATCGTGAGATAACTTGAAGGCACGTTTTACTGTTGGTGATGGTATGAAAATTCTGCAGATGCGCGATGAAATTCATAACTTTAGGTAGAATTGTCAGACTATTGCCATTAACTTTGACAATCTGAAGAAGCTATTTGGGAACTACAACTCTGTGCGGCCTCCTTTAGTTAGCGACTGTGAAGCTATGAAACACCTATGCACTTGTAATCTTTCTACACATGCCTCCCTTGAATGAGAGAAGGATTTGATTTATCAATTCATCTTTGGTCTTGAAGAAGGCTACCACACCTTGTGATCACATATCATGAGTCTTGATCCACGCCCATTGGTCAATCGTGTGTATGCGCTTGTGACCCAGGAGGAGAATCACCGGGCTGTCATCCAATCTCATGAGCCTTTTTCTGACTCCTTTCTATATGCCACTCTATGCCCACAACCTACGGGTTCTTCGACAGCTATTCCTACAGTTGATTGTAAGAATATCGTCTGTAAGCAATGTCATTACAAGGGTCACAAAAAAGCTTCTTGTTTTTAGATTACATGCATTCTAGAATGGTTCAAGGAGTTGAGGGAGAAATCCAACGCCGCCAGGAAGACGATGCCAGCTGCCCGGCCGATCGCTGCTGCCACCCTCGAGTTCCCATCATCGCATCCCTTCCACTTCCGCCACCATTCGTCGGTGCTACCGTGTTGCCTTTAGGGTTTGCAACGGCGGCTTCCAGCGGTAGTGCCCATACCTGTTCTGACTTTGGTTCTGCTCTGTCTGATGACCAATGGAGCACGACCATGCATTTATTCAATAAATTTAACTCTCTTTCTAACCATGTGTCAGGTAAGTCTAATATGTCTTGGATTCTTGATTTAGGAGCCTCATATCACATGACTGGTGACAAGGGTTCTCTTACTAATATTACTACTGTTATCAATACTGTGAATGTAATACTGTCTGATGGATTTGTGTCCTCTACTACACAATATGGTTCTATATTCTTTGGTGATATCACCCTTAATCACGTGTTATACATACATGCTTTTTTATGCAACTTATTATCATACTCTAGATTGTTATCTACATTAAACTGTCTAGCTTTGTTTACTGGAAAATATTGTATTTTACAGAAAATTAATACGAGGACTGTGATTGGCATGGGTGAACAAAAGGGGGTGGGGTTTATTGGCTTCATCTGCTAGATACCGTGTTCGTTCTCCTATCCTACAGTCTTTTTCGATAGTTGCCTCCGTGTCTTCTTTTGATTTATAGCATCACCATCTTGGACATCCTTCCTCTACTGTATTGTCATTTTTTCCCTCTATTGATTTTAGCACAAATAAGACTTATGTTCCTTACTCTGTATGTTATAGGGCAAAACAGACTAGACATAGTTTTTCTTTGAGTTCTTCAAATGCTACTTCATTAGTAGAACTAATACATTATGATGTTTGGGGGTCCTTATGGAACCTCATCTTCTAGTGGTGCATTTTATTTTTTAATCATAGTTGATGATTATTCCCAAGCTGTATGGGTTTATCTATTAGTTGCTAAGTCAGAAGTAGCTTTAGATTTATAGAATTTTGTCTTTTAATCAAGAACTAGTTTGGCCACAGAGCTCTACACGTCCGGGCTGATAATGACACTAAGTTTCTGCCATTGAGATTATACTTTGCTGAATCTGGGATAATGTTTTAGACATCTATGGTTGATACTCCATAGCAGAATGGCCATGTTGAACGAAACCATTGTCATTTGTTAAATGTGGCGCGTGCCTTGTGTTGTCAAGCCAATATGTCAATTAATTTTGGGGAGAATGCGTTCTTACTGATACTTAACTGATTAACCGGACACCGAAAAATCTTCTCAATGGTTGTACTCCATTTGAGATACTCTTTGGACGAGATCCAAATTACTAACCTTTGAAGGTATTTGGATGCTTTTTTTGCTACTTACATTCCCAGATGCCATGACAAGTTTGCACCGAGAAGTCGGCAATGTTTATTTCTTGGTTATCCTACCAGAGAGAAAGGCTATTGCCTTTATGACTTGGAATCCCGTACTTTCTTCAATAGTCGAGATGCTGATTATTTAGAAGATCAGTTTCCATATGAAAACACTCCACACCGACCTCAGTGCATCCCAGCGGAGCCACCACCTCACCATTGGTACCACCTCCACCTCTACCAAAGTCCTACCCACCAGCCGCCATTACGTCTTTACCGTCGGCCATCGATTCACCTGCCCAGCCAGATTCACCATCCGATCCTGACCACTGGTATACTCATTTGCTGGTCTGGTCCGACACCGCATCGCTGGAGTTGACACTGTCGAGCACCTCACGTGCTATTGGCTTTCGTCGACGACGTGCATCACACACCGCCATTACCGGACTGGCCTGCCATTCTGCCGCCCGATGCATCTTCTCTGGAATCGAACACTTTCATCCACCACCGCCTATTGCTAGCTGCTCCACCAGCTCTGCCATTTATTCCGGTGCCGCTTTCAACTGCCGAGCACGCTCCTCTGAGACAGAGTGTCTGATATCACCAACCTCCTCCTTACTTGGAAGATTATGACTATGATGATTATTATCTCTATGCTATTACTACTGAAGACCCCCCTACTTCTACGATCACTCATGCTCCATCACTATCCTCAGGTGTTCTCTATCCTCTTACTGATTATGTAAATTGCGATAAATTTTCTTGTACGCATTCTAGATTTTTGGGTGCAGTAACTTATAGTGTAGATCCCACTTATTATTATGAGGCATGAAAGCATGCTTATTGGTAAGATGCTATGACTGAAGAGCTTACTGTACTTGAGCACAATCAGACTTGGACTTTGGCTTCTCTACCTCTGGACAAGACCGCAATTGGTTGCAAATGGGTTTACCGTACAAAGTTCAAATTTGATGGTACCATTAAGTGTCATAAGGCATGCCTAGTGGTTCTCGGGAATTGCTAGGTTGAAGAGATTGACTATACTTAAACATTTTCTCCGTTTGCAAAGATGAGTTCAGTTCGTCTATTCTTGTCTGTTGCAGTTATTCGTGGTTGGGAACTACATCAGATGGATGTACATAATTCTTTCCTGCATGGTGATCTGCATGAAGAGGTTTTCATGCGATCTCCACCAAGCTATCATGCACCACCTAGCAAGGTATGTGGCCTTCAAAAATCTCTTTATGGTCTTCGTCAGGCTCCTCGCAATAGGTTTTGCGAAACTAGCTCAGGCTTTACATGCATTTGGATTTATTCAAAGTAAAGTAGATTACTCTCTATTTTCTTTTTCCCGTGGTTTGGTATCTTTGCATGTATTGGTTTATGTGGATAATTTGGTTATTGCTGGTAATTCTACATTGCTTATCTCTGAATTCAAGAAATACTTGAGTTCTTGTTTGCACATGAAAGATCTTAGTTTGCTTAAGTATTTCTTGGGTATAGAGATTGCTAGAAGACCGGGGGAGATGTTTCTTTCACAACAGAAATATGCAATGGACATCTTATCTGATGCAAGTTTATCTGCATATAAACCGAATGATTTTTCAATGGAGCAACAACACGATTTAGCACGTGTTGAGGGTCTGCTTTACCATGATCCTGAGCAGTATTGGCATCTGGTTTGGCGCCCGATATATCTCACTGTCACGCATCCTGAGCTTAGTTATTCTATTCATACACTAGCTCAATTCATGAAGTCTCCTTATGTTCCTCACTGGCAAGCTACAGTTCACATGTTGCACTACTTGAAGAGCCATCCTGGTCAAGGTTTATTTTTCTCTTCCCGTAGTGCATTGCAGTTGACTGCTTACTGTGATTTTAATTGGGCTGCTTGCCTTCTTACCCGGCTTTCTCTTTCTGAATACTTTGTGATGATTGCCGATTCTCCAGTTTCTTGGAAGACTAACAAGCAACCTATAATTTCTAGATCTTCTGCTGAAGCGGAGTATCGTGATATGACTGTTACCTATTGTGAGTTGCTGTGGCTTGATTCTTTGCTTAAAGATTTGGGGGTTACGCATACTATTCCTATGCGTTTATTTTGTGACAGTCAATCTGATCTTCATCGAAAAATCCAGTTTTCCATGAGCGTACAAAACATATTGAAGTTGATTGTCATTTTGCCCGGGGATCTTGTGCAGTCAGGCACCATTTTTACTCATCATATCCGCACTATAGACCAACCTGCGGACTTGTTTACCAAATCTCTCGGACGTAACTAGTTTCATTCCTTACTTGGCAAGTTGGCCATTTTTTATCCTCATGCTCCAATTTGAGGAGGAGTATTAAGGAATGGAAATATTACTTGTAATTGTAATTAGATTCTATTACCTTTTCCTAGCTTGTATAGGTATTCTGTACCACTATATAATGTACCATGAGATCATGAATGCATTCAATGATTTAGCTAGAGAAGCAATAGATATTTTCAAACAAATGCTATCAAAAGCAGTGAAACCAAATTATGCAACTTTGAATTTCATGCTTCTTGCATATGCCCTTGATACAAATATGCAGCAGGCAAAGAGTAGGAGAGGGAGCTCTTGCTGCTGTGCAATGATCTCACTATTGCTATCAAATGTAGGAGGAGCAAAATTATTTGAAAATTTTGTTTTATCAATTCAGTCTAAAACCAATAATTAATACCAATTGACAATTTAACCAAGTATGCAAAAACATAAAAGTGACTTCACGAGACTTGGTTATGTAGTTTGGGGAATTCACCTACATCTGCAGGGCCAAGCCCAGTTTAAAAGAAATTCACTAATCAGGAATGATAAAGTATAGAGTAACTCATACAATAATACTTATTTAAACCAATTATTATTATGACGGATTTTGCAAGCTCCCCTTAATACGGATCAACCTTGAACAGACTTCCCATGACCTCGAAGCTCGTCAATGTTTGATCTCCCCCTCTTGAGATATTAAGGCATATGCTTATGAACTTTTCAAGAATTTAAAATATGCTGGGATAAAAGAAATGGCTCTGAATGCTCTCAAGAATATTGAAAATTGTAGCTTCATATTTTCATTTTCTTAATGAAAATTTTTACTGAGGAAGTAGTCGTATATTTCTTTTTAAAGCTGAAAACCAACACATAGAGTTGATTTCGAAGTCATTATGAAGAGAATAACCGTGCCGGAACATTCCATCTTCAACTTTTATTCTGATGACTTAGCATATCCAATCTAATCCCATGAAAGTATAGATTATCCAATCCAATCTAATCTAAAAAGATATGCTTTATCTGATCCATATAAGTGCTGGATTTAGAAACCAAATTGTAAAGTCAGGGGATTTGCAAGTGAATATTTAATTGGCAATTTTATGTGAAGTTATTTTGAACCGAAAATTCTTCCATGTTGGAACATGTTGTGTTCAGAATATTTACGCCAAGGAGTTATGGAAATCAAAGTCAGAATATTGTAGTATTTTGTGATATATGGAATTCGTATATCTGACTAAGTATATCAGGCGTGTGAAGCATAATTGATTTATGGAAAATCCCTACTTATAAGGAGATGATATATTCGAATATATGGGATAGATTGATATAAGGTAAATCCCTTTATTTATGGGATTTGGATATGCTTCAAGAAGCAGATTTGGAATAGGAATATTGTGGAGATAATCAAGGAGTATTCCAATCTGTTTGTGGATATAAATTGAGACAAACACGGCTTCATACTCACGGATTTAACAGATCAAAAATCTGCCTACAGATTTTTGAGACTTTCGAGAATTGCAAAGAGTCAGACTACTGTGTTCCAACATACCTGACCTGCTGCACAAAGTTCATAATAATAAGCCTTAATTCCTCGGGAGGAGGAGATCCTGCGTTGACGGAGTTCGAGATCAGAGAGAGTCTGATCAAAGCGGATCGGTAGTTAGGGGAGCTAGCAGAATTCACACATTATAGTTAGTAAAGATAAGTATTTTGTAACATGTACTCTGTACTGTATCTTTCTAATTAGTGGATTCATTCTGAACTGGGCCAGGCCCCGCAGATGTAGGTGGATTACACCGAACTGCGTAACCAAGTCATGTGTTCTTTACGTTTTACGTTATTATGCACTTGGTTAAATTAGTCATGTTGGAACACACTAGTAAGGACTAGAAAAAGTGGTAAAACAAAATTTCACAAATCATCTTCAACTTCTTAACATCAATCCGTGTGTTGTACATTATCTCGACTACATCTCCAGCTTCATTTGATGTTCCAACATGAAACAATTCACAAATGCCAATCTAAACTATAGGTCCAACCACTTTAGACTTTACAATCTCTCCCTTTGACATTTTGTGGACCCAACAACTATCTGTAGAATTGCAATCCTAAAAATAAATGAGACATGCATTACAATCAACAATGAACATCCACTCAATAATAAGAACCGATGTTGGAACACCAAGAAATCAGTGTCAAGAGTTAAAATATAGTTGTCTGATGTTGGAACACAAATAATATAAATTTGTCTGGTATTGGAACACCAAAATATATCCAAAGACCATAAACAACATCAGAATTTCAAAAACACTAGCAGATGTTGGAACATCAAAGACAACAGTTCCCAAAATCCAAAATTACTCCCCTTGGATCATAATTAGTGGATTCATTCTGAACTGGGCCAGGCCCCACAGATGTAGGTGTATTACACCGAACTGCATAACCAAGTTATGTGTTCTTTACGTTTTACGTTATTATGCACTTGGTTAAATTAGTTATGTTGGAACACACTAGTAAGGACTAGAAAAAGTGGTAAAACAAAATTTGAATTGGTATCAGAGCTTGGTCACTTCTTATTTCCTTGGTTGTTTCAAGGAAAGTGAGATCCAGTTTTACCATGACGACAAGTGAAGGAGCTTCAGTCTCTCAACCACCCCTGCTAGAAGGCAATAACTACAACTATTGGAAGGCACGCATGAGGGTCTTCATCAATTCACTGGATGAACTTGCATGGTTCTATGTTGAGAATGAATGGAATCATCCTACAGAAGATGCTGATACAAGTTCTATGGCGGTAGAAGGAGAGTCAAGTCAAAGGAAGTAGAAACCCAAAGACAAAGCTAGATGGACTTCAGATGACCTCAAAGAATCTCTAGCGAATTCGAAGGCACTTAATGCAATCTTTACTGCAGTTGATGAAAATCAGTTCAAGCTTATATCTACATGTCATCAAGCAAAGAAAGCATGGGATATTCTACAGACTGTTCACGAAGGAACCAGTCGAGTTCGTGAATCGAAACTACAGATATTGGTTACCAAGTTCGAAGAACTCAAAATGGAGGAGGACGACACTATTTCTACATTCAATGGAAAACTCAGGGACATCTCCAACATGGCGTATCAACTTGGAAAGGTGTACAAAGAAACAAAGCTGGTGAAAAAGACCTTGAGGTCTCTTCCCAAAAGATTTTCAATGAAAGTAGCAGCAATAGAGGAAGCAAGAGACGTAGCCACCATGAGCCTAGATGAACTAATGGGTTCATTACAGACATATGAGATGACATTCCAACAAGCTACAAAAAGATTCTCTAAGGAATTGGTGTTCAAAGTGTCTCTATCTAAGGACAATCACGAGTCTGACAGCGATGATGAGATTGAAAAACTTGCACTTATCACAAAGAATTTCTCGAGAATGCTAAAGAAGGTGGTCAACAAGAAATCTCAGGAAAGGTTTGGCGGAAATAGACAAAGACAACCAGACTTGAGTAATGAGATTTGAACAAGGGAATCTGCAGTTCGGGAGAAATCAGAACAACGAACCAAAACAAGCTGGACGAATTCAATGCAGAGAATGTGAAGGATATGGTCATATTCAGGCTGAATGTGCTAACACTCGCAAGAAACAAGGAAAATCATGTGTCACCTCTTGGAGTGAAAATGATGAGAAGGATGAAGAGGAACTTACCAGTAACTACGTAGCTTTTGGAGCAAAGGTCCATGATACATCAGAGGATCAATGTTCCAACACACTGAACAAAGGTAAAGCTGTATGTTCCAACATAGATCTGAACGATGCACACAACAATGAAGATGATGATTTGTCTGTAAGTGATGAAGAAATCTACAGCACCTATGAAAAAATGTATGCTATGTGGGTTCAAGTAGTCGACACGAACAAAGAGCTGAACGAAGAAAAAAGGAAGTTAATAGAAAGCGAAAGAGAATTACGATTCACGATTGCAGAACTTGAAAAGAGTAATGAAGAACTGAATGGAAAACTGATAACAACAGTCAAGAGGGCCGAGATGTCTGAAGCAACTATCTTTAAATTAAATTCCGAAAAGGCAAAGCTTGATGATATTTTGGATATGGGAAGAAACTTTGGTGATCGACACGGGATTGGATACAGGAAAGAACCCAAGACTGAATTGCATGAAAAATCAGTAACCCTCAAGGCTAAGATCTGTGAAGTGAAACGGAAGTATGGGATACCTCATCAAAGAAAGCCACTTATTTGTAGATATTGTACGTATCAAGGACATGCTGAAAAGCAGTGCAGAAGACTGATCAGAGATCAAATGGCAGGATGACAACCTCTGCCATGTTCCAACATAGGCAATATTCATACAGTAAAATCTATCAGAAAGGTATGGATTGTTAAACGATTAAACTCATGTCTGGTTGCACACACTTCTCTCATAGCCTATTCCAGAGATTCGTGGTACTTCGATAGCGGCTGTTCTCACCACATGACTGGCACTCCAGAATATCTCACGAACATTACTCCATATGATGGCGGATATGTAACCTTTGGTGATGGAAAGAAAAGTAGAGTAATTGGAAAAGGCAAATTGAGAATTGAAGGGTTTCCAGTATTCATAAGTGTATTATTTGTTGAAGATCTAAAGGCAAACTTGTTAAGTATAAGCCAGCTGTGTGACAATAACATGGTGGTGGAATTTCAAAAAGACAAATGTATAGTAAAGCATGGAGAAAACACGGTTCTTTTTGGAATAAGATCTATAGACAATTGTTATCTGCTGGAACAAGGAGTACGGTGCATGATTTCGAAGCAAGATGAAGGAGTTCTGTGGCACAGGAAGCTCGGTTATATCAATTACAAAACATTGGTGAAAATCTCAAATGTAAAAGCTGTACGAGGAATGCCTACCTTAACCAGCAAGGAAGGAATTGTATGTGGACCATGCCAACAAGGTAAACAAATTCAATCTCCTCACTCTTCAGTTCAGTATATTACTACATCTAGAAATCTGGAATTATTGCATATGGATTTGATAGGTCTAGTCAATACACCTAGTATAGGTGGAAAGAAATATATCTCTGTATGTGTTGATGATTTCTCCAGATTTACATGGGTAGCTTTTTTTGAAAGAAAAATCAGATACGTTAGAAGTATTTAGAAGCCTTATAGTGAAGTTACAAACTGAAAAAGGGAATCCAGTAGGGAAGATAATTCGAATTCGAAGTAATTATGGTAGAGAATTTGAAAATGTACAATTCAGTGACTTCTGTGATGAGCTTGGAAACCAGCATGAATTTTCGGCTCCCTTCACCCCTCAGCAGAATGGTATTGTAGAACGTAAGAACAAAACCTTGCAGGAGCTGGCTCGAGTTATGTTGGCAGAAAAAGATATTCACAAGAAATGGTTGGCAGAAGCAGTTAATACAACATGTTATACAATCAATCGAGTGTATCTTCGACCATTCACCAGCAAGACATCCTACGAGATTTGGAAGGGAAGGAAACCAAATGTGTCATATTTTCATGTGTTCGGGAGCAAATGCTACATTCTCAGAGATAAAGAACAGTTGGCAAAATTTGATAATCGGAGTGATACATGAATTTTTCTCGGGTACTCCATCAATAGCCGTGCCTATATATTTTTTAATCATCGAACCAACACTCTCATGGAATCCATAAATGTTATTGTGGATGATTCAGAGAAGGAACAACAACCAGAAGGTGTAGAGGAAGAACCTAGCAACACTCATGTTCCAACACAGCCTCGAAACTCTGACAGGGCAGATCTATCAGTCGAATCTGAACTTCACTAGCATGCTGGAACAACTGAGCAAAATAATCCTAACTCTGCCGAAGCTGACCATGTTGGAACACTGTCCCCTGCTACTGATCCCCATGTCCCAACACAGGACCAATCAAAATCCACCATGAGAAGTACTCGATCAGCTCCTCGAGTGGATTATCGTAGGCTAGCTGGATTGCACTGTTTTGTCTCTCTCATTGAACCCAAGAACTACAAAGAAGCCTTACTTGATGAGTATTGGATTGCTGCAATGCAAGATGAACTTGGTCAGTTTACACGGAATGATGTTTGGTACCTTACTCCTCGCCCTAAAGGAATTAATGTCATTGGTACAAAGTGGATCTTCAAGAATAAATTAGATGTGGATGGCTTAATCACTCGAAACAAAGCCAGACTTGTCGCTCAAGGTTATACATAAGTGGAAGGTGTCGACTTCGACGAAACATTCGCGCCTGTTGCTAGGTTAGAATCTATCCAAATTTTACTAGCTATTGCCTGCTCTATGAACTTTACGTTGTATCAAATGAATGTCAAGAGTGCTTTTTTAAATGGAGTGGTGAATGAAGAAGTATATGTGGAACAACCTAAAGGATTTGAAGATCCTCATTATCCACATCATGTATATCGCCTTAAGAAGACTTTATATGGACTAAAGCAAGCACCCAGGGCATGGTATGAATGACTTACTACCTTTCTTCTTCATAAAGGTTATCGTCGAGGGGGAGTAGATCACACTTTGTTCATGCTTGACAAGGCTTCAACGTTTTTAATTGCTCAAATTTATGTGGATGATATAGTATTTGGTTCTACTTCAACATCTATGGTATAGGACTTTGTTACCATCATGCAAGATGAATTCGAAATAAGCATGGTTGGAGAGCTTACTTACTTTCTGGGATTGCAAGTCAAGCAAGGAAGGAACGGTTTATTCATAAATCAAAGTAAGTATGCCTTGAATCGAGTTAAGAAATTCGGTCTGAGTAATGCTCGAGCAGTTCGAACTCCTATGGGTGTTTCTGATAAATTGGTGAAGGATGAAAAAGAAGTTGCGGTCGATTAGAAATTATACAGAGGCATGATTAGAAGCTTATTGTATTTAACTGCAAGCAGACCAGATATATGTTTCAGTGTTGGAATATGTGCAAGATTTCAAGCTGATCCTAAGGAATCTCATCTTACTGCAGTTAAACGAGTTATTCGATATGTAAGTGGGACTTCTGAGAATAGTGTTTGGTATTCTAAGAATCAAGATTCAGAGTTGATTGGGTACAGTGATTCTGATTGGGCTGGTAATGCTGATGATCGAAAAAGTACCATAGGTGGATGTTTCTTTATTGGAACAAATTTGGTGTCCTGGTATAGTAAGAAACAGAACTCGATTTCTCTATCTACTGCAGAAGCTGAATATCTTGCAGCAGGGAGTTGTTGTGCACAATTATTATGGATGAAACAAATGTTGAAAGACTATGGAATTAATCAAGGCCCCTTAAAAATTCTATGTGACAACACAAGTGCTATTGATATCTTGAAAAATCGAGTTCAACACTCGAGAACCAAACACATTGACATAAGGCATCACTTTATTAGAGATATGGTTGAAAGAAAGGAAGTGGAAGTAGTCTATGTTCCAATACACGAGCAATTTGCTGATATATTTACGAAGCCATTGGATGCCACCTCTTTTGAAAGCCTTCAACAACACTTAGGTGTGTGTCAAATCTGAGGTAATTTTTACCGAAATTTTTTCTCCTGTAAATATTTTTTTTGGTTATTTTTTTATCAAAATCGGAAAAGAACAAAAAAATGGAAGGTATCAAGGTTGTACAAAAATAGGAGATGGTTAGTATGGTGTGTTGGAAGTTAATTGTGGCATGACAACTTGATTTGACAAGAGGAGAAAGTGCCATCATTACAAGTTTGGGAAATCTAAAAAGGGGCTTCGTGGGAAAAGAGGTCAATAGATGAAGAGTTAAAGTGGGATTCAAACTTGCCCAAAAATCCTTTCGTATCCCTCTACTCTCGGCCGATATTTTCCTCTCCAAGTCCCTGCCGAAAAATTCTGGCACTCCACAACTCTTCTCCATCGCTACATTGTGCTATAGAATGTCTACTCCAAACTCTCCCACGCATGAACCAGAGGTGCCAGATATTATGGAGGAAGATCAATGTTCAAAAAATTTGGAATTGGTTTTGTCAGATGGAAAGAGAAATTATGCTGACCAAGAAATAAGAGAATTAGATGAGGAAGAAAATCAAGATCAGGCTGAAGGAAGCATGGATAAAGATAAGGTTGAGGAGACAGTTGTACTAGAGCCTGATGAAGCCGAAGAACAAGGGGAAGAGGAAGAGGCTCCCGGAAACAGTAAACAGAGTGGGGAATTCGAAGTTGAACCCGATGCTCAAGAAAAATCCTCTAGAACCAAGAAGAAGAAACCCACGGTAACTGGTCCTAATCCTACTCCATTAAAATTCATGGGCATTGAATGTAAGAGTGTTGATGAAATCTTTGAGTGGCTTGAGGCAAATAGAGTTGCCATAGATTTAACAAAGATTAAGAGGATAACAGGAGAATATCTTAATGTTAAAGTTAAGGAGTTAGTGACGGGTAACATAGGTGGAATAAGGAGGCTTGAGAATTATAATGTGAAATTTGTGATGGGAAGATATGCTGAATTTAGAGAAAAAGACAGATTCTATGTGCATTGCTATATTCCATTGCCGAGTTTTGTTTCTTTGAAAGAAATAAATGACAGTGAAGTGGCTGGAAGGGAAGTTATGAGAAACAGAGATAAACTGCAGGTGGGATTCTATGATTCGAATTCTGCCAAAAGAATGGAAGAATTAAGAAAGCCCATCATCATTGAGCTGTCAGATAGTGACAGTGTTCCAACACAGAAGGGTGAACATGATGATAATATGGATTTGGGGTCGGATGCTGATCTAGGGGGTGCAGATGATGGGATGCAGGATAATATGAATACTGAGTCATCAGATGAAGATTTTTCTAACCAGAAGTATGTCTCTGAGAGTGATGATGAGATTGATGAGGATTTGGATCAAGATGATCAACCTGAAGGAGAATCTGAGGAGAAGAATGAGGCTGAAGGTTCAGGAAGTGTTCCAACAAAGGAAAATCCAGATCTAGCATACTCAAGTGATTGGATGTACATTGTTGGTTGCCCTCTACTAATACCACAGCCTTGACAAGGGAAATGGCTAAATTGCTGTACTGTGTTGGAACACAGAAGGATGTCAACCTAGGACTACTTATTCAGCAGCATTTAGTCAGACAAGCTACTGCTCCCAAGGTCAATGATGCCATTATTTACCCTGCTCTGATCTCTACACTAGCCAAGAGTGAAAAAGTAAAAGGGAAGGCCTCGGATGTTGTGATTGATACAGAGTTTCTGAGGCCCAACAAGAAGATGTTCGGGTTAAGGCTGTGCATGATCTCCCGTGGAAACCATCAGGATCGACTTCTTCATCAGCAGCAGAAAAAGAGGCTAGGCTGATTGTTCTGAATGCTAGACTTAGAGCTATAGGTATACAAATGGCTGCGTTGGAGGCAGGAAAAACTAGTCTGGAGGCAGAGAAGTCACGGTTAGAAGCTTGAGTTGATGTCTGATGCAGGGGGGCTTACTTGATGCTGTTAGTTTGATGTTTTTGATGTTGCCTTTGGCCTGTGTGTGCTCCCAGGGGGAGTTATTTTGGATGTTGTTTTGTTCAATTTGGCTGTAATGACATTTATGTTCTGGATTTCCTGGATTTCTGGTTTCTGGGTTTCGGATTTCATGTTTAAGGGAATTCTAGTATTATGTTCTGCTATTTTGGTGAAAGCTTATGTTTTTTATGCTGGAATTTTTTCGTTGGGAATTACATGTCCAAAATATTATGGGTCCACAAAAATGCCAAAAGGGGGAGATTGTAAAGTCAAGGGATTTGCAAGTGAATATTTAATTGGCAATTTTGTGTGAAGTTATTTTGAACCGAAAATCCTTCCATGTTGGAACACGCTGTGTTCAGAATATTTACGCCAATGAGTTATGGAAATCAAAGTTAGAATATTGTAGTATTTTGTGATATATGGAATTCGTATATATGACTAAGTATATCAGGCGTGTGAAGTATAATTGATGTATGGAAAATCCCTACTTATACGGAGATGATATATTAGAATATATGAGATAGATTGATATAAGGTAAATCCCTTTATTTATGGGATTTGGATATGCTTCAAGAAGCAGATTTGGAATAGGAATATTGTGGAGATAATCAAGGAGTATTCCAATCTGTTCGTGGATATAAATTGGGACAAACACGGCTTCATACTCACGGATTTAACAAATCAAAAATCTGCCTACAGATTTTTGAGACTTTCGAGAATTGCAAAGAGTCAGACTACTGTGTTCCAACATACCTGACCTGCTGCACAAAGTTCATAATCATAAGCCTTAATTCCTCGGGAGGAGGAGATCCTGCGTTGACGGAGTTCGAGATCAGAGGGAGTCTGATCAAAGCGGATCGGTAGCTAGGGGAGCTAGCAGAATTAACACATTATAGTTAGTAAAGATAAGTATTTTGTAACATGTACTCTGTACTGTATCTTTCTAATTAGTGGATTCATTCTGAACTGGGCCAGGCCCCGCAGATGTAGGTGGATTACACCGAACTGTGTAACCAAGTCATGTGTTCTTTACGTTTTACGTTATTATGCACTTGGTTAAATTAGTCATGTTGGAACACACTAGTAAGGACTAGAAAAAGTGGTAAAACAAAATTTCACAAATCATCTTCAACTTCTTAACATCAATCCGTGTGTTGTACATTATCTCGACTACATCTCCAGCTTCATTTGATGTTCCAACATGAAACAATTCACAAATGCCAATCTAAACTATAGGTCCAACCACTTTAGACTTTACAATCTCTCCCTTTGACATTTTGTGGACCCAACAACTATCTGTAGAATTGCAATCCTAAAAATAAATGAGACATGCATTACAATCAACAATGAACATCCACTCAATAATAAGAACCGATGTTGGAACACCAAGAAATCAGTGTCAAGAGTTAAAATATAGTTGTCTGATGTTGGAACACAAATAATATAAATTTGTCTAGTATTGGAACACCAAAATATATCCAAAGACCATAAATGGTGATGGTTTCTTGGAATGATTGCCAACTCCGTCATCTTGCTCGTGAAATTTCCAACCTCTGTTTCCTCATTTGTATAAAGAATCGATTTTGATTGTCGTCTGCGTGGTGGAAGAAACCATCATCTTTACCCTCTCGCATACCATCCCTCAACTGTCGGAGCACCCTGGTATTACCGACGATGTCTTTCTTGTGCTTCTGTTTGAACTCCTGCACAAAATGGTTCACCAGCCGGTTGTCGAAGTCCTCACCTCCGAGATGGGTGTCTCCAGCAGCGATCTTCACTTCAAAAATCCCCTCCTCGATCGTTAAAATTGACATGTCAAAAGTCCCGCCCCCAAGGTCGAAAATAAGGACGTTCTTCTCCCTGCTCCGGGAAGCCTTATTGTCCAATCCGTAGACTATCGCCGCGGCGGTGGGCTCGTTGATGATTCTCATCACATTCAGCCTGGAGATGGCACCGGCGTCCTTGGCCGCCTGTCTCTGAGACTCGTTGAAGTACGTCATAACAGTTACGATGACATTTTTGACCGTCTGCCCCAAGAAAGACTCTGCCACCTCTTTCATCTTGGTTAGCACCATGGACGAGATCTCCTCCGGCGAAAACTGCTTGTCTTCTCCCTTATACTGGACCACAATCATGAGCTTGTCATCAGCGCCACTCTAAGTTGAATCCAAAGATGTGGACTCTGAGCGCCACACTGACTAATCAGGAGATGTGATGGTTTGGTTTAGTGCTTGTGGTGGTATGGTGGTGCGAACAAGATCTTTCGAGAATACTAATATGAGTGCCCTTATTATTTTCTTACTATTGTTTGTGTTTTTTCCCATGTTTAAGCTGTGATTTTTGAGTTTAGCCACATGGTTCTCTATATTGGGGAAATTATATGACTAATTTGAGCATGATATTTTTTACTTAGTTTCTTATATGGGTTGCGTATGGGCGTTCATACTTGTTAGGATAAGATAAGATATGATTGAGATATTAGGATATGATTGAGATATTAGGATATGATTGGGATATGATTCAGATATGATAGGAATCTTATGTCTAGATACATTGTATATCTAGGCTAGTATTTCTATATGTATTCATGATTCACAAACATTAATCTATGGAGAATTACCACATTCACATGGTATCAGAGTAAGGTTTACGGTCATTTTTTTTCATAGCAGCCGTGTCTGCTCTTCTTTTCTCTTCTCCAAACCGCCGTCCACTCTCTTCTCCTCCTCAAGAAATTTTTTCTCCTCTCACCAGGACTAAATTATCCAAGATTCCCTACAATAATCTTCTACATATGTTCACCATCAAGCTTTCTTCAACAAACTACTTACTATGGAAACGGCAAGTTGTTCATATTCTCAAACCACAGGAACTATATGGTTTTCTCGATAGCACCAAGCCATATCCAATTCTTCCTCCACCACCATCGGATTCCATGCCATCGTCTTCCTCCTATGCAACGGTCACTGGCTCTTCTTCTGGTTCCACGAAGGAGGATTTGAAGGATGCTTATGAGCAAGCCTTGGTTTCGCGTGAAGCATGGCTTAACGAGAATCAACGAGTCTGTAGTCTCTTGTTCTCGTCCCTGTCTCTGGAAGCCCTAGCTGAGCTTAACGATTATAAGACCTCGTAACAAATGTGGGAGAACATTGCTGTTGTTTGTCAGAACCAAAGTAAGTTGGCCATTCTACGCCTTCGTTCCACTGTATTTACTATCTGTAAGAATGGTTCAGTGCATGATTTACACCTTCAATTTAAGACCGTGTTCGATCAACTTGCTGGTTTGGGTGCTCCTGCATCAAATGATGATCAACTTCTTTGGTTTTTGACTGCTTTGGGTTCTGAATTTAAGGATTTTTCTGCCCCATTTATCACTGCTTCTCCAAATCCTTTGTATGCCGAGATAGTTAATTTTGCAAAGGACCACAAAGAATTTTTGAACAATTTACAGGGACAATACGCTCTTGTGGTACTGTAGTTGGGCTGGTCGCATTCACGGCATCAGAATCCAACTCCGGCGGCCGTGCGTGGTCTCACACACCGGTGGGTGCGGCGCTTGGTGGTGGCTCATCTAGCACACGCACCGGGCATTCTGGCCGGTTCTCAGGTTGCGGACGTGGCAGGTTTCTGGGGTAGTCCTCTGGTGGTTGGGGCTATGGTCTACAATGCCAGTGGTGTCGTAAAATTGGTCATGATGGTGCTCACTTTTATCGTTTGGTTCGACGTCCATCCGAGACTTCTAATCTTGCTCAGTAATTTCAGTCCTCCCTTCAGCTTGAGCCGGCCGCTGTCACCTCTGATTGGTACCTTGACTCTGGAGCTTCTGCTCATATGAGTTTGTCTGCTTTGAACCTTGAGAGTGTCACACCCTATAATGGTAAATCCTTTGTTTCTGTTGGAAATGGTACTAATATATGTATTTCTGCCATTGGTGATTCTCAACTTACGCCTTCATTGCGACTTTCTGATGTTTTGGTTGTTCCTGATATAACCAAAAACTTATTATCTATAAGCAAGCTTACCCGAGATCTTGGCGTACTGAACACTTTTGATGACCGTTCTTTTGTGATTCAACACAAACTCACCAGTGCAGTCATGGGCAGATGCCATAATGAGGATGGTTTATATGTGTTGGATCGTGGTGAAGAAGCTTTACTTTCCTTTACTAAGCAAAATAAATCTCGGGCCTCTTTTGAACCGTTTGGGACATGTGTCCCCTAGTACTATTTCCTTGTTAGCTAAAAATGGTGAACTATCTGTTTCCTCTTTATTGCCTAAACCTAATGCTTGTGCCTCCTGTGTGATGGCAAAATGCCATAAACTATCATTTGTTGAAAACTCTAAACGAGTTATGCATGTCTTGGATTTGATTCATTGTGATTTGTGGGGACCATCTCTTGTTTTATCTGGTCATGGATTTGTTTACTATGCTCTCTTTGTGGATGATTTCTCAAGATTTACATGGATTTACCCTCTTCGTCATAAATCTGAGTTTGTTGATGTATATATGAAATTTGAGACGTTTGTTGAAAATCAATTCTCCTCTCGGATTAAAGTGTTTCTGAGTGATGGGGGAACAGAGTTTGTGAACACACATCTCCGAAATTATTTTGAGACAAAAGGAATCCTTTATCAGGTTTCCTGTCTGTACACACCCGAGCAGAATGGGCGTGCGGAACGAAAACACCGTCACGTGGCAGAAATGAGGCTTACTGTGTTTTTTCATTCACATCTGCCACTATCTTTTTGGGATGATGCATTTTCGACAGTTGCATATGTCATTAATCATCTTCCCACCCCTGTGCTTGATGACGCTTCTCCTTATGGTATTTTGTTTGACCGGGCACCAACATACTCTAACTTCCATCCTTTTGGTTGTAGAGTATATCCATTTGTCCATCCCTATGCTATGCATAAGCTATCGCCTCGAAGTATTCCTTATGTGTTTGTTGGGTATAGTTCTCAATACAAGGGATTTCGCTGTCTGGATCCTAATTCTGGTCCGGTGTATATCACCCATTATGCCCGGTATGATGAAACTTGCTATCCTTTTTCCGCGTCATCTTCGAGTTCTTCAGTTTTCTCTTCTCTTGATGTATCTTCATTTATTGATCCAGTCCTTCCAGATACTATGCCGCCATCACCATCGCTTTCTCCTTTGGCACCTTGCTCGCTGTGTTCAGCTGACTCACCTATTTTGTCGTACCCCCTATCTGCGACTCTTGATCAAATCCCTGGTTCTCCGTTGTGCTCTGAGTCTACTGCTGATGACTCTTCTGACAATTCTCCTAGTCCACCATCATCTCGGCCTCATCACATGGTCACTCGGACTCGTACCATTTTGCGTCGACCTCGACATCTTGATGATTATGTTGTCACTGGTCTTACTGCGGCTGTACTCGACCACCCTGAACCTCAAAATTATTGAGCTGCTCTTCGTGATCCTCAGTGGGTTGCTGCTATGGATGAAGAGATGTCTGCTCTTCGAAAGAAACACACTTGGGATCTAGTTCCTCGGCCATCTAATGTAAACGTTATTGGCTCCAAATGGGACTTCCGAGTCAAATATCTACCTGACGGCACGGTTGACCGCTACAAAGCCCGACTTGTGGCTCAAGAGTTTTCCCAGCTACTGGGATTTGACTTTGACCACACTTTCAGTCATGTGGTCAAAGCATCCACTATTCGTATGGTTCTTGCCATTGCTACTATTTGAAAATGGCCCTTGCACCAGTTAGATGTGAAGAATGCGTTCCTGAATGGTGTTCTCGATGCCCCAGTGTACATGGCTCAACCCGTTGGCTTCAAGGATCCTACTCGACCTGATCATGTTTGCTGTCTGTGGAAAGCCATTTACGGGCTTAAGCAGGCTCTGAGGGCTTGGTTTGATCGGTTCAGTTCATCTCTTCACCAACTTGGTTTTGTCTGCAGTTCTTCTGACATATCTCTATTTGTGTTTTCTCGAGGTACTATTCTGCTATATCTACTGGTATATTTGGATGATATCATCCTTACTGGCAATGACTCTGCTTCCATTCGTCAGTTCATTTCTCGCACTCATCAGGAGTTCGTCATCAAGGATCTTGGCTCCCTTAGCTACTTTCTTGGTCTTGAGGTCTCTTCCAGTACCTCTGGTATCTTCTTGGGTCAAGCTAAGTATGCTAGGGATATCCTTCGTCGAGCTGGTATGGATGATGTTAAGCCGGTTTTCATCCCCTTTGTACCTTCTTCTCAGCTTCTCGGTAGTTCGAGCGAACCTTTCAACAATCCCACTTTGTATCGGTCTTTGGTTGGTGCTCTGCAGTACCTTACCATTACTCGACTAGATTTGGCTGTGAACTCTGTTAGTCAATTTCTCTAGGATTCTCATGATGATCACTTTGCGAAAGTTTCCCAGATTCTTCGCTATGTCAGTGGCTCTCTTCATTTCGGATTATCCTTTCATTCTTCCGCTTCCACGGATGTGTTAGGATATTCTGATGCTGATCGGGCTCACTTCCTAGAGACTCGGCGCTCGACTTATGGCTACGCCATTTTTCTTGGAGGTAATCTCATTTCTTGGATTGCCAAGAAGCAGCCTACTGTGTCCCGCTCCAGTTCAGAGTCTGAGTATCATGCTTTGGCCAACACTGCGGCGGAGGTTGTTTGGCTTTCTCACTTGCTTCGTGATTTTTGCTTTCTGCTTTGTGAGTCGCCCATCCTGTTGTGTGACAAAAACAACGCCATTTTTCTTGCTCAGAATCCGGTGGCTCATAAGTGCGCCAAACATATTGATATCGACTATCACTTCGTTCGGGAGCTGGTTGCCTTAGGGAAGCTGCGTGTTCGTCATGTGCCGACATCTCTCCAAGTTGCTGACATATTCACCAAGGGCCTTTCTCGCCCTTTATTTGAGTTTTTTTAGATGCAAGCTCTGCGTCTCAGCCAACCCGACACTTTGCTTGGGGGGGGGTGTTAGGATAAGATGAGATATGATTGGGATATGATTGAGTTATTAGGATATGATTGGGATATGATTGATATATGATAGGAATCTTATGTCTAGATACATTGTATGTCTAGGCCAGTATTTCTATATGTATTTCATGATTCACAAACATTAATCTATGGAGAATTACCACATTCACAATACTATTTGTTGCTGGCTAGGTTAATCTATTCTTCTCCATATTTAAGTGAGTTTGTGCTGGTGAGGTCTAATGTTTAAGTAGTTTTTTTCCTAGAATAGTGTCACTTTGGCTGTTTATACTAAGAAGCATCAACTTGAGACTCCCATACTATATTATATAGACATTCTGGTACAGTTTATATCTGAAAAAATGGGTACCTACTTACCCTTCCTCCTCATGGTTCTGAAATATACATTGATGAAATTTTTTTGAGATGCTACAAAAGATGACATCATGAAGTTTTGTGAAGATATAGGAGAAGTTAGAGTGGTTTGTCATGTTGCTTTTGATTGCGTAGTTTGACATTTGCCTATGTGAGTCTAATGTTGTTTATCATTTGGCATAGGTGAGAGTAAAGAAAGAAAAGATTCCAATGAGAACAAATGCTTTGCATTTGGGTGTTTCAAAGATGTTGAGATTGTAAAGACACAAATTATGAATCTTAATAGCACTGAATTTAAGGTATAATTTTCAATTTGTTGGAGTTGGTTCTTGGGCACAATGGGAAATTATGTAATATTTTATTTGATATGGTTTTGCTTCATGTTTCAGCATAATGTAAGAAACTGATTGCTTGTATCATTTGCTCTTCTCACTTATCTTCCCTTTGGAATTTAGGGGAAAACAGTAACTGTTTTCCAGCCCGAGCAAAGAACAGCTTATACATCGGTTATGTTCCCAAAAAAAGGAGTGATGAAGATCTAAAGAATGTTGTGATGGAGGTTGAGTCTGGTATTACTTCAGTGATACTGGTTAAGGTTTGTATGATCACCTCTTCTATTTAATTTTTGAACTTCGTGTCTTCTATTTAATTTTTGCATGATGTAAACATTCTCAAAATAGTAGAGGATTTTGCACTACATGCATTAGCAAAATACTCAAGGCAGAAGATGACAAATCCTAGCTTTAAATATAAACCACAATGGCCATGCACAGTGCATTTCAAAAAGAGTGCGAGGCATTCTCCGCCATAATGTAAAGGCCACTGGTTTTTGTCTTGTTCAAATTTTGTTTTGTTTTGTGATTTTTTTTATTGAAGTTTTAGTTTTGTTTGTGATTTTTGTTGACTCATAAAAATCCTCTATTGGAAGTCTGTATTATTTACAGAAGTCAAACTTTAAGATGAAAGAAGTCGCATGTATGATCGAACTTAACAATTGGCAGAGTGCTGCAGTGGCTCTTGGCTCATTTGTAGGGTCAGTGTGTGACCCTTGACGAGCTAATCTTGTGCTGCTTTAGGGGAGACAAATGGATGACTTGCGTTTCAAAGGATTATGGAAAGGATGAAGAGAAGTTCTGAAGCTAGAGCTATTCTAGCTGACCGCCCTCATGTCATATCCTCAGAAGTTGGACATGCTTAAGGCATACCACCAATTGCAACACATTTTATATTGCATATGCAACATTCATGGGATCCAGAAATTTGTCTCCAATGATCTACCACCCGTGAGATTCATGGATACAGAAAAGTTGGCCTATGTTGCAGTCGTTCTCAACAGGCGCATGACTTTGTCCTTACCTTATTCGAGGTTCATACCAACTTAATTGGTGAACAAGTATTTAAGGTATTAGGATTCAAACATATGCTGCTTCCTATGTGTGCAATGGCAGTTGGGGATATTGCTAGGTTCATAGATGTGCATAAAGGCTGGTTGTTCTACCAACACTATTTCCCCTGGACAGTGAAGGCTGGTTTCCAATGCTATGATCTGATGTGCTTTGTATGAAGAGTCAATAATTGCATTAGCTACTGTCTCAAAAACTCTTGTTTAATCATTTATGTCTTTCATGATGAGCGGGCAAATCAATGAATCTTCAAGTTCTTCGCACAAGGGGAATGATGAAGAGCCTAATCTGTTTGAACTAATGATGAAAACTGTTATTTAATTATTTTTCTAAAGGATTTCTTACAGAAATACAACCCTTTTTTTTCAACATTGTCACATAAACTATTGAAGATTATATTAATGATTTTTGTTATTATCTTTTAATATCAAGATCATTGTTTCTATTTTCTTATTGCTCCTAAACTTCGCTCTAAATTATTTGAGATCTAAAATGACATCCACCTTTTCCCTCAAAAATCCTCTCTTATGGATTTTATCAAGTCTAAAACCGGGGATTTTAAAAATCTTATAAAACAATTATTTGTAGAGTGAGATTCAAAACAAGAGAGTAAAATAAGAACATTAAAGAGAGGGGTCACATGAAATCGGCAACTAAAAGAGACGGAGAAAACAGAACTAATTTTACCAACAAATGTAAAAGAGAATAGGAAATATGCAAAATGGATGATCTCTTACTTTTGGTAATTTAGGTCGTAATTTCATTACTTTTATTTCCCATTAACCTATGCTAGATGTGAACATAATCTTACCTATTCTCAAGGTATTCTCAATACAATGAGTGTTGAAGGTAAATATCATGTACATTTCCATTTTACACAAATATTATTTGAGTGTCAACTATTATTTTTATTTGAGTAGCTATCACATTCACCGTGCGATGTGCGATGTGCGATGTGCGGTGTGGTCTCACTAGTACTAGTTAAATAGCAGAGGGGACGTAAGAATTAAGTGTAGAAGATACGGCGCTCAGTAGGGGAAACCAAATAGCATGCGCCGTCAGCAAACCACTCTGGTGCAACGATTCTCTTTTGCCCTTTTCCGACAGCCATCGACTAACCTGGGGCTATCATCTGCCAGTGCCATGAATGTCCGTTAAAGTGACTTCACAGTTTGTATACTCTGGCAAGTACTCGGTTATGTGTTCCTCGAATCTAGTCGTGTACGATGGTTTGGGACGAGGAAGCTCTCTGATGTTGCTGTTGAGCATTGAAAGCACATCAGACATATTCGGTCTATCATCTGCGGAGTGTTGAACACACAATAGCCCAACTTGAATACATTTCTTGATTTCCAATCCAACACTTAGATCAAGGATTTCTGTGAACGCAGCATTCACTGCGTGTCTCTCGTCCCACAATTTCCAGGCAGACCAGGCCTGCAAATTTTGAGGCAGCCAGATCAAATTACTTGATCAAACTAGCAAATGCAAGTGAGATGCTGGTTGGACTTACATATTCTGGCAGCATCACACATTCGCCGCCATAAAATTTATAGTTTTTCTTTCCAAATACAACCTCCAATAGGAGCACTCCAAAGCTGTAAACATCCGACTTCTCTGAATATATTCCATACCTCGCATATTCTGGAGCCATGTAACCTCTGCATAAAATATTCACACATGCCAAGAAAACAGCACGGAAGTCAAATCAGGTAATTGGGAACTGAAAAAGACCAACAGCTGGGTGAGTATGTTCTTACACGGTGCCTGCGACCCTCTCAGTCTTGGCTTCATCCTGGTTGCCTCCAAAAGTTCTCGCTAGACCAAAATCTGATATCTTGGGATTGAGGTCTTCATCGAGGAGGATATTACTCACTTTGATATCTCTATGGATGATCCTCACTCTTGAATCTCTGTGGAGGTAAAGTAGGCCTCTACCGATTCCTTTGATTATGATCAACCTTCTATCCCAATCAAGCAAATCTTGTCCACGGGAATCTGAAGAGTAGTAAATGCCAATAATATGTTTTGTTGCAAAAATACAAGTCATATGTTCCAATTTCCAAAGTGGAGCGAAGATTCATGGCGCTAAAACTAAAATAATTAGAATAGCTCATATGATAAGATCAGAACTATCATTAACTAACCAAATAGATGTACATCAAGGCTTTTGTTCGGCATGTACTCATAGAGTAGCATTTTTTCTTCTTTTTCAACACAGCCACCAAGGAGTCTAATGAGATTGCGGTGTTGCAATTTAGAAATGACAGTAACTTCATTCATAAACTCCATAATCCCTTGCCTAGAAGAGTTTGAAAGCCTTTTCACCGCAATTTTCGGGCCGTTTAAGAGCTTCCCCTGTGATATTTAATACAAGGTTAAAGCATTGGTTTTTCTTCACACACAACCGTGCAAATAATTCACTATCAATGCCAAATATATACCTTGTACACTTGACCATAGCCTCCTCGGCCTATCCGATTTCTGGTACCAAAATTGTCTGTTGCATTAGCTATGGTCTCATAACTATACAGCGGAAGACCTTCAAGCTCTAATGTTTCCCCTGTTCCAACTAATGTTTCCCCTGTTTCAACTAATGACAACACACCTTCAATCATCTACTTAGAGATAAAACATTTACGGGAGGAAATAATACATGGTGCAGCAGTTTCTAACAAATTAAGGAACGAGAACAATGCAAGTAGCTTGACTGTAGTTGAGTTGAAATAATGAATAGCAGAATCGGGAAAATTTTAAGTGGAAATAAGAGGATGATTAAATGATCACATCGTTACATTCTAGCTGTATAAAGAAAATCTTACTTACACAACGCTGCAAAATGCACGACTTTTCTTACACTATAGTCGGTGGAGAAGAAGATGACAGCTTGAGCATTTAGAAAAGTAAGATCAACATTTAGGCATGTACACTATTTTCTAAGGAAGTATAAAAGTAAGATCAACATCTAGCATCATTTATTTATCAAGGTAACTACACATATGCAGTAAAGTTTATGGTAGAAAGAATGCAAAGGAACTTGTGTATTACGCCTTAAGTATCCTCAATATGGAAGCAAAGACTGAACTGACCATGACAAAATCAAAATCAAGAGAAGGCATCGATCCTACTTGGTTAAGTGGCTTACCTCTGGTCGGACCTATTTTCCAAGGCCAAATCCGAAATGGTTTGCGTATGCGATTGGGCACTTTCTTTCTCGTGAGTTGTATCCTAGGCTGTGATGCAACGCTCTCTTCAAGTGTAGCTACTGGACCCTGCCTCATCTCACCTGCTTGAACAGTTTCTAATTCAAAATGCTGGATAGGTTGGGCCTCAACAGCAGGCTTCTCATGCAGCTGCAATGCCTGCTGTAGACTGGCCACCAGTTGAGCCATTGTTGGTCGATTTTTAGGATTCTGTTGCAAGCAACTTTCAACACATGTCACAAATTCTTTTAGACCTCCAGGTGATATGCTGCTATATATATTAGGATCAACTATTCTGTCAAATTCCTCCCGACAAAGGCATTCTTGAAAACATGCCACCAGACTAGCTTCTGCTGGATTCTTGAAAGCATTGTCCAGTGCAGGCCTCCCTGACAGTACAACCAACAAAACAATGCCAAAAGAATACACATCACTTTTCTTGGTCAATCTGCGAGTTGAACAATAATATGGATCCAGGTAACCAGGCGTGCCTTTAATTCTTGTGCTGATGTAACTCTGTGATTGGCTTGGCTCTTCGAGTCTGGATAGCCCAAAATCTGAAATTTTGGCCACCAAGCAGTCATCCAACAGAATGTTTGAGTCTTTCACATCCCGGTGTATTATTCCAGTCTCACTGCCAGTGTGGAGGTATTCCAGTCCACGAGCAGCACCAATACAGATCCTTAGCCTATCCTCCCAGCTAAGAAGAGTACAGTCCTCCCCATTTCGTGCAAATTTGTACAAGTTTTCAGCAAGTGTCCCACCACAGATGTATTCATATACAAGTATCATCTCTCCATCTTCGTCACAATAACCAATCAAGGAGACAAGATTAACGTGCCGGAGTTTAGAAAGTGTTTAAATTTCAGTCCAAAACTCGCGAGCTCCTTGCCTCGAGAAGGAACTCAATCTCTTTATCGCAACGATCTCTGGAAATCCATAAATGAGCCCTTTATAAACCTTACCAAATCCACCCCTTCCAATCACAAATGCATCGCTGAAGTTTTGAGTTGCAGACTTGATGTCAGCCAGTGAGAAACGACGGTTTGATGGTTCAACAGCAGACACATTCACATTATTCCCAGAATTTTCTTCTGAAATTATCCTCAAGCAATAGACAGAAGTATTCACAATCAAGATTATGACTAGCATACCTGTGCCGATTGCATTATTTCGGCTAAAAAGAGAAAAGAACCTTCTTCGAGCCTTCACATTCCAATTGGTTGACACTTTGTTCACAAATGCAGCACTGGAACTCGAAGTTGCAAGACTGTTTTGAAGGTTGCTTAACCTGAAGATTTCTATCCCTTTAAAACATCCAAGAGACAGTTCATGAAACGACTGCAAGGCAATGACGAGATCACATTGGCTTCCTTCTCTGTCTCCTTTCATCATAACAACATAGTCCTTGTATACAGGAAAGCCAGTACCACCACTCCATCTCATAACATCAGCACGTGCTTCCGTAATCTGATTGTTTATGAGGATGCTGAACTCCTTTCCCTCACCGTCTTTCATTTCAGCATCAAGATCGCAAAAATGGAGCCTGACCAGATATCCAAAGCCTGAGGTTATGGGTATTTTCCATGTAAAGCTATTCAGCTGGTGAGTTGCTGCAGTTGATTTCCAGGATGTCTGGAAAACTTTTGGTGGAGCAATGAGTAGAGGTCCAGGTAAGTTGGTGTATGATGTCAGCTGAGGAGCCCTATAATTCATCAAACATGCTCTGGATTCTTGAAAGTAAGCAGAATCTGCATTCCATCGGCGAAACATGCCAAAGTCTTCCACCGATGAAATAAAGCTTCCTCCAACGTTCAGCCTTTGCACCATTTCAAGTGCTGTGCGGTTGTCGATGCCATAGTATCTATTGTTTTGACCCACAACCGAGGCACCTGTATCACCATCAGGTGTGTAATAAAGACCGGTTGGCATTGAAGTGATCTCAATTCCATTCACAAAAGCGTATGCCATGTGGGGTTTAGAAGGAAAAAATGTAATTTTCAATTTCCCATGTTGCTCCACATTCAAACAAAACTCTTTTACAATATATTTTACCCCCAAGGGGTCTGAACCAGAAGCATGTGTGGGACTGAAGTGATTGAGGAGGATAAAAGGGCCAGCTTTAACAGTAAAGAGATCCAAAGACTTCTCAAATCCGTGATATAAAGCTGGATAAAAATGAAGACGGATGAATTTCTGACCGGAGCTCACCTGAAAAGTAAAGTGGAATGAAGCGGAAGAGATTCTTGAAGTCATGTATGGCACGTGGTCAGCACCATAGAAGGATGTTGCAACAACAGCTGAGCTTGTTGATTGGCCGGATATCGATGCTGAGGCCGATTCTCCAGTCCATTCCCGGCCATCCAGTGCGGTGGAGTTCCATTTGGAGCCACAATTAATAGAAATGTCACCTGCTGCTTCTGTATTGCCATGGAAGAGCAAGATGCATGCAACTGTGAATGCTGAAACAGATAGGAAAACAGATGCTTCCATCACTCCCTTCTTCAAGCTAGATGATTGCACCGTGGCTTAGAATCAGAGAAATTTTGTTAGATGAGTACACAGAGAGGCATATTGTTGAAGTGGTTGTCGTTGACTTCATTTCAGGGTTGTCGTTGACTTCAGAGTCGGCCTTCGGTTGGCCCCACATTGCATGTGATTGATGGTGTTTTCACTGTTACCAGTCAACAAGACAACAACCCTGAGCACAACAGGTGCAAGGAGAGGTGTAAATCCGGCTTATCGTGTCAGATTTGCATCGGGTTAAAAATGTGTGGTGTTGAATTAGATCGGATTGAAATGTGTTGATTTCACTTGTCGTGTCGGATTGGGTTGGGTTGTTTTACAGTCGTGTCGGATTGAAAATGTGTCAGATTCTTTTCCTCGGGCGTGATCGTGTCGGGTCGAGTTAATATTGGGTTGGGTTCCCGCCGTGTAATTTTTATACTCGGGTTAGGTCGGGTCGGATCATAATATTGTCAGGTAGGATCGATTGGGTTATTGTTGTGTCATTTTTTGTACTGAAGTTTTGTTCTGGTCTGATCATGTCAGTTTTTTTTATAATGTCTCATATTGATTTCGGATATATTTTGGGTTGGTTCATTTTAGATCGAGTCATTATACTACCCGATTAAATTTTGGTTGGTTTAGGTTATATTTCAATAATATTATTGTTACAACTGCACTATTATCATGTTTTATTTTGTTGTAACTCGTAACTTGCAAAATGTAAAAATTGACTCATAACTCTAAATTAAAATCCGCTCGAAAGTGATGATACCATGTACACCCCCATTGTATTTTCCTAGTACGTAAAAAAATTATTTATCAACAATCGAGCATAAAAATATATCCGTAATCATTTTCGATTTCCCTTTCTTACTTCTTAGAAATCAACTTTAAATTACACTAGAACATGTATTAGTGCTTTCCAACATTTCATCTAAAATTTAATTAATTTAATATTTATATATTTAGGCAAGAATAACAAAAATAATGTATTTTGGAGCAACGGATAATGGGGTAACACAATTTTGGGTCACAGTGTAATTTTTCAAGACTGTGTAGAAGTATTCAATGTTGACTTTCAAGACCCTTATGTTCACCAATACATGCCTAAATCACAGAGTCGTAATAATACCAGTGTTCTAAACGGCGGCGCCTAGGCGGTCTTAGGCGGCGCCTAGGCGCCACCAAAACGCCCGGATTAGGGCCTGTTCGGCAACATTAGGCGTTTTTGCCTCTGGGCGGCACCCAGACCCGCCTAATCGGGTCTAGGCGCTAATCGGTCGGATCAGTTTATTCGGATTTTTTCTTAAAAGTTGAAAACCGAAACCGACCCAAACCATTTAAATTATTATCCAAGTTATCCGAACCGAATTTAAAATTTGGATTCGGTTTAAAACCGAATTAAAGCAAATAACCAGAATTAATTTCAATTTTTATCAAATTGAATTCAATTAAATTAGTTTTGGACCATACCAAAAAACCCATAAATACACTAAAATTTTAACTTCAAATAGGTAATTTCAGCCCAAATATTAAGGCCAAATCCCTTGCCATTAAAGGCCCAATTGGCATTTGCAAGCTATGCTTGCTTTGCCTTAAAGAGAAGGGTGGAGTTGTTCTCTATTTATAGAAGGAATTGAAGCCAATGCTTCAAGGCACTTCCGATGTGGGATTCCAAGATTGTAGTAAGGCTGAAGCTCCTTCCATGCGTCCAGCTTTGGCATTTTTTCCAATTTTCCAAACTTTTCATGAGGCTTTAATTTCATTCCATTTCCACCTTTTCTTCCATTATTTTTTTAATTGTATTTATTATGAGTCTGTCTCTTGAAATACGGTCTTTCCATATATCATAGAAATATTATGGTTTAAAATGTAAATTAGAAGAAATGAAGATAAAATTTATGGGTTGAATGAATCGGGTTATAAACTTTATAACTACTACACGTTGCATAATAAAATTTTAATATTGCAACTAAGACATTTTACTTTGTATTATTATAATTAAACTCTATCTTTCCATAAGATAATATTTCGACAATATATATATATATATAATATATTCATTTGTGTCGTTTATTATGAAATTTTCGTTCTTGTATTGTATCATTTGTATGTAATATAAGTTATTGTCACTTGGGAAATAGGTTTTTATTTTATTTTTAAATATAATTTGTATTATTTGATTAATTATATATAAAAAATAATTAAATAATACAAATCCGCCTAGACCGATTAATCCCCGATTAATCCCCGATTAATCCCCTAGGCGCTAGGCCCCAGCAAACCGCCCGACTAGCGCCTAGCGATTTTTAGACCACTGAATAATACATTGTTGAATTGCATTTTGGTATCGCCTATACACCCCCATTGCATGTCCGTAACGGAATATTTATCAATAATTGGGTACAAGAACATATCCATAATCTTTTTCGATTTCTTTTTCTTACTTTTAGGCAATCAACTTTAAGTTACTCTAGAACATGTACTAGCGCTTTCCAAAATTTCACTCAAAAAAACATTTGTTTTCTATTTCTATATTTATGCAAGAATAACAAAAATTGTGTAATTTGGAGCGACGGATAATGTCGTAACATTTTTTGGGCCATAGCGTAATTTTCCATAAATATGTCAGAGACACTTTTGTGCATACTATCTTAGTTGAATAGCAGTGTTGAGTATTCTTTAAATTCAATTCACTTTTTAAAATACTTCAGTGCATTTTTGTGTTGTAATAAATATTCAGATTATAATTTTTTTAATAAAAACTAGTGGAGTCCTACCGCACGTTGCGCGGTATTATCACTACTGGAAAACAAGTGCATAGGCACCGGTACAAATGTATCGGTGCCGAAATACTTGTGCTAAAAATGTCATAGGCACCGGTATGTCAGTGATACCAGTGCTAAAAAACTAAAATTCAGCACCGGTAAATAAAAAACCGGTGCCTATGCACTAAATACCGATGCTACAAAACCTAAATTCAGTACCGGTACACAAAAAACCGATGCCTATGAATAAGTTCAGCATTGGTAAACAAAAACCCGGTGCTTATGCACTGAATACCAGTGCTACAAAACCAAAATTCAGCACCAGTACACAAAAACCGGTGCCTATGAATAAATTCAACACTGGTAATACAATTTTGGGCCACAATGTAATTTTCCAAGAATTTATAGAAGTAATCAATCTTGACTTTCGAGACCCTTCCATTCACCCATACATTCCCAAATTGTAGAGTTACGATCGTATATTATTGAATTACATTTTAGTTCCGTCAATTTTGTGATCCGATGACTCCAACTTTCTTAGAGAGACCTAAGTGCAAAAGGTAAAAACTTTACTCGTAACTCCAAATTGAAATTCAGTTGAACGTGATCCTACCCTATATACACCCATTATATTTTTCATGCCTGTAAGGGAATATTTAGGGCAAAATACTGATATGACCCTATGTTTTGAGGGTTTGTGCTGATATGACCCTGTAAAGTTGGAAAGTGCTATTGTAGCCCTGTGTTTTGCATCAAAAGTGCCGATATAACCCTGTGGCACTATTCCGGCATTGACTTGGCATTTTTCGGCATTGACTATAACTAAAAAGACTAAAATAACCCTAGTCTTAAAACTAAAAATGTAAAGACAAAATTACCCCAAACTCTTCTTCTTTTCTACAACACAGCTATTGCTCCGCCATCTCCGCCACCATCGCTGCTCTGCCACTGCGGTGCTCCGCCATCACCACCGCTGCCCCGCCGTTGCCGCTGACGAAAATGAACCATCACCAGACAATAATGAGGACTATATTAAATGTGGCGAGCAAACTAGAGTCCACCACCACCGCTGCCTCACCTCGCCGCCTCACCACCTCAGTTACCCCAACAAACCCTAGCACCGGTGAATACTTCCACTGAAGCTCGACCCCAACTCCTCTCGAACTAGCCACTGCTGCTAGAACGCCACCTCTCGAACTAGCTAGTGCTGCTCGAACGCCACCTCTCAAACCACCTCTCAAACACCACCTCTCGAACCACCTACGTCGTCGCAGCTTCGCCACTGCCACCACTCGTCCCAACCACCACCACCACCGCTCAACCCTAGTCTCGCCACCATTCGTCCCTAGCCCCACCACCACTCAGCCCAATTACCACCACCACCACCCCTCACCCTATCCTCCGCTGAATAGGGCCAAATTAAAACAAAAACCCAAAAATGTAAACTGAAATGAAATCAAACTTCCCGACTATAAACTGAAATGGAATTGGGCAGAATCGGGCTTGCTGCTGCCATCTCCGCTGTGGAGGCTTAGAATCGGGATTGCCGATGTGCCTTGGCCACTGTTTCTGTCGAATAGCTAGGTGGAGCGGAGCGGAGGTTAGGTGGAGCGGAGGTTCGGCAGAGTGGAGGTTAGGTGGAGTGGAGTTGTGTGAAGGTAGGTGGAACGGCAGATCTAAGGCGGCAGCGGCGGAGCGGAGGCGGCGGCGGCGGAGCGGAGGCGGCGCGGAGGTGGCAGCGGCGGAGCGGAGGAAGGAAACCCTATTTGGCAACCAAAAACAAGTTTGCTGGAATAGTGTCCAGTTTGCTCGCCATATCTGACACGACAAAGAATAAGGAAATACATGAATGGGGGCATAATTGTCCTTTCAATTGTTCTGAATTTTTATTTTTTTAAAAACAAGGGTATAATAGCCATTTCATGTATTTTCGATCAAATTCAGGCCTCCAGGGTCATATTAGCACATTCTAGCAAAACACAGGGTTACAATAGTATTTTCCAACTTCACAGGGTCATATTAGCACAAACCACCAAAACATAGGGTTATATGAGCAATTTACTCGAATATTTATAAAAAATCGAGCACAAAAACATATTCATAATCCTTTCCGATTTCACTTTGTAACTTCCAACTAATCAACCATAAGTTACTTTAGAACATGTACTAGCATTTTTAAATATTTCACCAAAAAAATCCTTTATTTTATATTTCCATATTTATGCAAGAATAACAAAAATCATATATTTTGGAGCAATGCATAATAGGGTAACACAATTTTGGGCCACAATGTAATTTTTCAAGAATTTATAGAAGTAATCAATGTTGACCTTCGAGACGGTTCCATTCACTCATACATACCCAAATTGCAAAGTTGCGATCATA
This sequence comes from Rubia yunnanensis, assembly GCA_037428765.1. Lineage (NCBI taxonomy): Eukaryota > Viridiplantae > Streptophyta > Magnoliopsida > Gentianales > Rubiaceae > Rubia > Rubia yunnanensis. The sequence continues at coordinate 127,558,960 of CM075061.1, forward strand.
TATTATTGAATTGCATTTTGGTTCCGCCAATTTTGTGATCGGACGACTCGAACTTTCTTGGAGGGACCTAAGTGTAAAAAGTAAAAACTTTACTCCTAACCCCAAATTGAAATCCGCTCGAATTTGATCCTACCCTATACACCCTCATTGTATTTTCCAAGTCCATAACAAAATATTTATTAACAATTGGGCACAAGAATATATCCATAACCATTTCTGATTTCCCTTTCTATCTTTTAAGTGATCAGCTCTAGGTTACTATAGAACATGTAGTAGCGTTTTTCAAAATTTCATCAAAAAATAATTTATTTTCTATTTCTATATTTATTCAATAATAACAAAATTTGCATATTTTGGACAGAAGGATAATGTCGTAACAAATTTTTGGGCTATAGCATAATTTTCCAAAAATATGTTAGAGACGCTTTCGTTCACCCATTGTACCTCAAATTTTAAAGACGCAATCATCTCTTATTTAATTTCATTTTGGTGTCTTCAATTTTATGATTCGCCACCTCCAAATTTCTTCTATAGACCTATAAAAAGTTAACTTAGAGATCAAATAATACTGGCACCGGCATTGTTTTTCATTCATACCGGTGCTATGTTATGGCAGGATAAGGAATTTTTTGAATTTTCATTCTAAATTTTGTAGAGATTTTTTAAAATTTTGGAATGAGGACCGGTATTAGTTACTTAGGCATCGGTATGTGTACTGGTGCTCAACACTTAGAAAAAATTTCCCAGGTTTGCTTTCGGGTTCAATTTTTTTTTTAAAAAAAAACCATTCAAAGTAACCTTAAGTAGATGCTTTTTGTATGTTTAGGCACCAGTATGAGCATTTTGACCGGTGCTCAACACTTAGAAAAAAACTCCAAGGTTTCCTCTCAGGTTCATTTTTTTTTAAAAAAAACCATTCAAAGCATCCCTAAGCAGTTGTGTTTCGATTTCTTAGGCAACAGTATGGGCATTTTGGCCATCGGTACCGGTGCTTAACACTTAAAAAAGCGCCCAACTTTGTTTCATCTGAACCGTTGAATTCTTTTGTTGATTGAATTTCAACCGTTAAAATTTTGGCTATATATACTACCCCCTGAAACCCTAAATCTACCCACCCTCATTTCTTTCCTCTTCATCTTTTCCCTCCTCCTCCCCTCTCTACTTTGATGTCGCCACCGATGCAATCTCCTGACGCCATATCCGGACACCATCCCAACTCCATCTCCTGACCACCCCGACTCCATCTCACGAACCATCATGACCCATCCTCGACGCCATCTCACGGACTATCCCGACTCCATCTCTGCCCTCCCCATGGTGCACCATCCCCAACACCATCTCCCCATGCTCTACTCAATGGTCAGAGTTGCGAGCTCCACCAAGATCCAAGTCACCTTCATTGTTTTGGTTCGTTGATGTTATTTAGGATTTCTGAAAATTAGGTTCTAGTTTTCATATGTAATAAAGTTCTAGGTTGTGGTATGAATTTTCCAGTTTTTACATGAGCTTATATTTTTTTGTGTTTTATTCGTTCTGGGTTTCATATTCCGGCCAGTGAATTTATTCTCACTGGCCGGATTTTTTTAATTGATCGCCTATTTACCAGCACTGGCATTTCATGCATAGGCGCCGGTAAATGGTACCGGTGCTGAAATATATTCTAGCACTGGTATGACAAAGTGAAAATTGGGCACCGACAAGTGATATCCAGTGCTGGCTTAAATTTCTAGCACCAGCACCACAAACCGGTGCCTATGTATCACATTACTATCACCGTTCACATACGCACCGGCATGAAAATTCATAAAATACCAGTGCCTGTGGTATGAAAATACTGGTGCCTATGGGGGTACTTTCCAGTAGCGTATTAACTAAAAATTTTGGATTACTTTTATGTATATTTGTGTCTTACATTTAAGAGCCAGTCTCTTGAAAGACGGTCTTTCCATAAGTCATGGAAAGACCAAGGTTTAAAATGTAAATTAGAAGAAATGAAGATAAAATTTTTGGGTTGCATTAAACGTCTCATAAACTTTATAACTAGTACACGTTGCATAACCAAAATTTTAATATTGCAACTAAAACCTTTTACCTTATTATTTTTTTTAATTAAACTCCGACTTTCCATAAGCCTATGTAAAGACAGTCTTTCCCAAGACTTTGCCTACATTTAAACAGAAAATAAAGATTTTTATTTACAATTTTCAAGTTTAGTTATCTAAGGGAAACTATATGAGTAATGAAGTGAAATAATTAGTTTAGTTAGAAATAGTTACATATTAAATAAAATAAAAATGATTATTATCATATTATTTCATTCAAATTATTTTGAAAATAATTATTATATGTTGAGCTCATTTTAAAGGTTATCATAATTATATATATATATATATATATATATATATATATATATATCTCACTAAATAAAATTAAATATAAAATATTCTTATTAGTCCCACTAATTATAAAATACCCTCATCGAACAATTACTCGGTCTATAACAAGAATTTTTAAATTAATATTTAGTCGACTCTATTTATTTATTAATTCAAAATCATAATTTTAATGAGATATCTCACTTTATTTGACTATTTTTCGTGTGCATTTTTAACTTAACCTTGTGTATTCACATTTGTTATGAGTTGACTTTACATATAAGTAGTCATATCTGTAAACTCGTAATATATAAAAATCCCACTTTATTCTAATAAATATGTCTAAAGAATTTATTATTTTGATTCATAATCAATTTGACTTGGTTCCATATTAAATGTTAATTGACTTTTTATAACTACATCTGTTTTGGGTTGATTATACGTAGGGTTCTATAGTTGATTTATTAGGTTGAACTAGGTTCAGGTTAAATTGGATTCGGGTTGGATTGGGTTCAGGTTAATCTCAGGTTCGTATTCAGGTCGGGTTTGGGTTCAGATTATTAGGTCATATTTGGGTTTTGGGTTGAATTTGGTCTTATCGGGCTCGGGTACAAGTCAATATTTCTCGGGTTAAAATTGGGTTTTGGGTTGAGTGCGGTCATGTCAAATTGGGTTCGGGGTCAATATTTCTTGGATCATATTGGATTTCAGGTTGATTTGGTTGTGTCGGTCCAGGCGGGGTTCTTGATTCATGTCAGAGATTGACAGCTATAGGTGCAAGACATAGTCAAACATAAGACATAAACCTAGACCAAAAACAAAAAGCCACAAAACCTTCAACACATCATACCAAGATATAGCCCCAACTAAATGGCACCAACTAATGAGTCATACCTACACAAGAGCACACAACGCAATCGATCGAAAATCACAACGATTCCGAGAAGTTAACGGCAGAACAAAGGACTCCCCGGTGCCACGAGGTCCCTGCGATAAACGAATATGGCCAGAAACGAAGAGCCAAATCCCAGAGAATGGACAGGTCGAGCCATACCCCAACGCACAAAACCCCCAGAGACAAAAACCATGGCCAACACTTACGAACTGCAATCGGTGGCGAACAAGGATACAAGAGACCTACTGACCGGAGTTTGGGCACCTAACGCCTGAAGAGGATCGGGAATGGGTAGATATGACCCAACCCATGGCATCGGAGAACACGGTCATCGGCACTATTGACGGCGGGCCCTCAGGACTAGAGCAACTCGAGCGGAAAAGATAGGGGCAAGGAAAAATGAAGGACCACGAAAAACAGATATGGGCCATCATTCAAGAACTAATGTCCATCGTCGATGAAATCAGGGTAGAAGAATCAATGGAGGTGAGCATCATTGTAAAACAGGGACACGACAGAGGAGGAGAGAAATGGAGAAGACTAAGAACGTGTGCAATGGGGTTCCAAATCAGTTCCAAAACTGATTTGACCTCTTTGGAACCCACAATAGGGGGTTCAAAAGGGTTCCAAAAGCTTAGAACCAGTCAACGGTCCAAACATTTTGAAACAATTCCCGCTGCAAATAATCTGACCAGCACACGTTAAGCAAGGGGCCTGCGCTGATGAGCGTGCCATTTTCTTTCAAATGAGCTACCACGTGGCAGCCACTGATTGGTCCACGTGGCAGCAGATGTTCCCCATTTTGATTTTGTTTTTTATTTGTGTTGCTCTGAATGGGACACGTGGCCCAATCAGGTGGTGCCACGTGTCCCGACTGAAAATAATTTTAAAAAGCCATTTTTTTGAAAATTTAAAAATAATTTCTTCAATATTTAAATAATAAAAAAAATCAAAAAAAATTCTGAATTTGATATTAAAAATTAGAAATTAAATTTTAGTTCTTTTTAAAAATTGAAATTACATTCTTTTAAAAAATATGGTTCATTTTAATTATTGTTCATCAAATATTGAGTTAAAAATTGAAATAAATTTTAAATATGAAATTTTAAGAAACAAAATTCAATTCAAAAATGTCAAATGTATCATTAAATTTCACATTTTAATTTATCTGGGTAGGAAAATTTATTTAAATTAAATATTAAGGTATACTTAGTAAGTATGATAGAGAAAAATAAGTGGCGTGCATGGAGTGGTTTATTTGTGGTTCCAATTGTTGAGGTGAAGGAAGGAGGTTGAATATTCAATAAAGTGAAACTACAAGAGCGGTTCGAAAGCGGTTTTACCTTTGTACATGCTCTAAAAGAGAAACATAGAATGGGGGTGTGGAGGATGGGGCCAGTAGTGAGTAGTGTCAGGAAACCCAAATTAAATGAAGGGTAGAATGGTCAAAGGCTTTGGGAACTTGAGTTAAGAAGAACAAGCCCCGCAACAGAATGAAAGCAATTAGCTCAGCCAGCTCAGTTTCTTTCAAGTTTGAGTTACTTGAGCTAAGAACAAGTGCAATGGTGGTTTCTTGGGTTTAAAAAACCGCTCTAGAAACTGAAAACACCCAAGGCTTTGGGAACTTGAGCTAAGAAGAACAAGCACTGCAGCAGAATGAAAGCATTTAGCTCAACCAGCTCAGTTTCTTTTAAGTTTGAGTTACTTGAGCTAAGAGAAAGTGCAATGGTGGTTTCTTGGGCTTAAAAAATCGCTCTAGAAACTGAAAACACCCACAGTGGTGGTTTCTGACACTACTCACTACTCAGAAATTCTATTAATAAAAATTATAATGTATTATTAAATTTCAAATTCGACTTATTTTGTGTGAACAAATTAAATTAAATTAAATATGAATGGTAAAATTAATGAGTAGGATAGAGAAAATCAGATGGGGTCAATGAATAGTCAAAAGTGGTTTCTTACCATTGTGTGAAAAAAATGGCGGTTTCTTAAGGTTAGGTGGAAGAGAGAGAATGAAAAAAATAATATATTTAATTGGTAAAAGACCGGTAGCAGTTTCTACCACTGCACTTAGTCTAAGAAGAACAAGCACATCAACAGAATGAAAGCAATTAGCTCAGCCAACTCAGTTTGTTTTAAGTTTGAGTTAAATGTTCATTTGACCCTATGTTTTGATTGAAAGTGCTAACATAACCTTGTAAAATTTGAAAGTGCAATTATAACCCTAACATTTGCTTGAAAGTGCCCAATCTAACCCTGAGAACCTAAAATAAGCTGGATTTTTATGAATTGACTATTAAACCCCAGATTTAAAAAATTTTAAAATTTAAAAAATAGAAAAGACTATATAGGCTTTGTGTGATCAGAAACCTAATATTTCAACAATTATCTCCTCTAATTGTGAATTGCTATATCATGCCCTGTATTTTACTTGAGTCTGCCCTGTATTTATTCCATTAAATATACAATTTGTATTTTTAATTTAATTTAAATAATTAAAAAGTTTAAATTAATATTAAATAAAATTTAATTTCAAACACATTACCACCGCCACTGGAGGTGTTTCCCGGCGGTGGTGCACGATGGCCAGCGGTGAATTCGCTGGAGGTGGAGGGCGGTGGCAAGTTCGTCTTCTCCGAGGATGAAGGACGGCGGCAGTGATTTCAACGGAGGTGGAGGACGGCCGGCAGTGAGTTCTTCTTCTCCGGTGACTAGTTCGTCTTCTCTGGCGACTCCTGTTCTCTTTTCCTCGCCCCACCTCGGTTCTCGTCACCTCAATCTCCTCTCCCCGCTCTCCTTCTCGGTCCCGATCTCCTTCTCCTCTCCCCGCTCTCATTCTCCGGTCCGGCTTCTCCTTCTCTTCTCCGGTTCTCTTCGCCCGGTTCTCCTCACCCAGTTCTCCTCACCCAGTTCTCCCACCCCAGTTCTCATCTGCCCTATCAACTCTGGTTCTCCTTCTTCTCTTCGATTCTCATTCTCGTTTCCTTGCCCTCGTTCTCGCTTACTTGCCCTCGTTCTCGCTGGACCAGAGTTTCTCGGACTGGGTTTTGCTCGGTGGGGGACAAAGGTGGAGCATCGGTGGGGCATCGGTGGTGGGTGGCTGGGGATGGGGACGGCGGGCTAGGGATGGTGGCAGCCTATGGTGGAGCTGGGGACAGATGGTTGGGACGAAGGCCGGGGACGGCGGTGGCGGCGGCGGTGGCAATATTGTTTATTTTATTTTTTTATTTTTAAAAATTAAAATTAGGGCGTAACCTAATAAAATACAGGGCATGATACTACAAAACCCCCTCCAATTTGAAGAAGCTGCTCATCGTTTTCTCCACCACATTCACCAAATTACACCGAACACCCAACTAACGAAATAACCCCAACCCATTTTTCAAAATCCAATTTTGCGAGGCGGGCACCTCTCAATTCTCCAGCGTTTTAGTGGGTTCTTCTGGATCGTTGGAGAAGAAATTTGGGATTTTTTAAAAACTTAATTATGGTGGTTTGATACATTCCAGCTCCGAGAAGTTGTCTCCGTTGGATTTGATTACGGTGATTTTTAGCGGAGTTAAATTTGACGACTCTAACATGTCGGTGTCCAGTGGGCAGGTGATTCCAATGGTGGCGATGCTGACGGAGAACAAACAGCTGTGATGATCTTGACCACGACGGTGGCGGTGCTAATCGACTGCGTGGTGGCATTAGTATGGCGGCGGTCGACGGTGGCAGCTAAAAAGGCATTGCTTTCTCAGGGCGGAGGGTGGAGGTGGTGAGACGGAGGTGGCGGTGAGGCAGAGAACGGAGGTGGTGAGGTGTGGAGGTGGTGAAGCCAGATTTCACCGCTGCTCTGCCACCACATCTATCGTTACTCTGTCACCGCTCAATGAGCATGGAAGAGTATGATATACAGTAGGGAGCACTGGTACTGCTACATCATCGACGTCGACGCGCAGATCTACTCCGGCACTGCAACTAGATTAGAGTCATACTAGTACTAGCCTTCTTTCGCATTACATATATTCTCATCAGTAATACGATATTCATTACGGGAAATCACTCCTTCATGGTATTACAACAAGTCTGATCTTGGTTTTTTTTCTTTTCTTTACCCCTCTCTTTCTTCTTTCCGACTGTAACACCATCTGTATCCCGGCATATCTCCTGCACTCCGGCAAAGTTCCGACCTTGTGTGAGCAGTCTAGTTTCCCTGATGGGGTTGATTTTACCATTTATTTTGGGTTTTTATTTAGTTGAATGGTTGATTAAATCCTTGAATATTTACGTTATTTGTAATGTTCTTGCAGTTTAAAAATTTAGAGCTGAATTGGCAAGTTGTTGCAGTTTGTGGTCATTTGTGCCTGTAGATGGAATATGAGAAAAATATGGATATGCTGAAATGATTATGGAGAATTTTGGTGCTGAATTATGCCAATTACAAATGTAGTTGGTGAAGAATCATGATTGATTTGAAGACTCCTAAATGTTAGGAGGGAAAATTACATTTAGCTATTTGAGTTCTAATTAGATAAGGAAAGACATATTTTAATCCTTATCTATCTCTTGTTTGTATTAATATTTTGGAGACCATTTATTTTCATTCACGCGAGAGGACAGAGACAAAAATACGTACGCACAATCCATGTACGCAGACAGTATTTGCGATTTGGGTTTTCCAGTATTTTATTCAGACAATTTCATCATTTATTTTTATGCTTTTGATTGATAATGTAATTATTTATTCTAGCTAAATTCTTCCTTTCCGGTAAAGATCAAGGAAGTACTGGCGTCGATTCTCGTGAGATCTAATTAGTTTTTATACTTTGACTGCATGCTAGCATATGTTGTTCTTGATTATAATGTTTATGATTGCTTTCATGTTATTGAGTAGTGCACAATATTTGTTTGCATGTTAGTTAATTTGATGCCAATTGAACCAATCATCCGTAATTGTGATTCCAGTTCAATCAGTGGTAGGGAATAATAGTCTTAATTTAACAATTCAGCGTTCAAGTTTGTTGGTTACGAATTGGGTCTTTCTCATTCTTAATGCTGCTAGCATGTTAAATCTATAGAGCGTCTCTTAGGTTATATGTTAGTTAGAGAAATAATTAATGAGGCGTCCTCCTGATTATCGACAAGGTACGAAAAGATTGGTTGCTTGCAACTATAACCAATTTGTGTGCATGCATTTAAAGTCATCTTTGCATCAAGGATCGAGATAGAAAGCCAGTACTGAATTGATCGAAACCAGAATTTTCTCGTCATAGTTGAATTGTTTTGCAACCTGTAACAATCTCTCATTCTTGTTTTTACTCGATTTTTTAGTTTCTCTTATTCACAACCCTCATTTGGTTCTTTTGGTTACAAATTCACAGATTAAAGATCAAGGAAAAGGTCTCGCCAATCTCTTGGGAAACGAACCTGCTCGCATCTATACTGGTCGGTATGCCCATACCGACCGCAGAATCCTGAACTAAAAATTCAGCTTATAACTTGATTTATTTTTTGTGTAAAATGACAAACCAAATTTTGGCGCCGCTGTCGAGGAATGGTTTTAAGCAGTATTTTTTCTTTTAATTCTATAGTTTGTTTCACTTTTTCTTGGTTTATGCCTCATTCTCTCGTACAAGCGAATTGATCTTCACTCCAGAGATTGAGAAACTTGCACGAAGTCAATCGAAGCAGACAAAAGCCTTGAAAGGATCTTCCTCGTCTGAGTCAAATGCCTTCGAAATCCATTTCAACATGGTTGACAAACAAAGACGTGAGAAGGAACCACCAGCCCAGCGTATAAGAGACATGGGGCATTATAGACACAATCGTCCTTTGTGTATTGTCCTTCCCAACATCAATCGCAACTCCGAAATTAAACCAGGTTTCATACAAGTATTACCTAAATTTGGTGATATGATAGGTGAGAGTGCTCATAACCATGTTGATGAATTTGACCTCGTATGTGCAACTCTTCGACCACAAGGTTTTTTGGAGGATCATATTAAACTACTCACCTTTATACACACATTGCAAGGAAAAGCCCATGAATGATTTTTTGAACTCCCACCCGGTTCAATTCAAACTTGGGAAGATTTGGAGGAGAAATTTTTACAAATTTTTTTTCTAGAGTCTAGAGCAGCTAATTTGAGATCTGCAATAAGTGGTATTAGACAAAAGAAGGGAAAAAGTCTTGCAAGTTATTGGGATAGATTTAATCAATTGTGTTGTAAGTGTCCTAACCATGGTTTTACTGAGTATCAGCTCATCACTAATTACTTTTATGATGGTATGTGCTCTATTGACAGGAAGATTTTTTATGCAACTTGTGGAGGAAATGTGCTGAACAAAACCGTGGATGAAGCAAAAGAGATTATCCTTGATATGGTCACTCATGAGTATGATAAAGATAATGATAAATCTAGACCAGTCAAGGTAGCCGGTAACTCATATTTGGATGAGAAGCTAGATGCCCTCACTTCAATCATAAAAGATCTAGCCATGAAGAGTGCCGAAGAAGCGAAGTGCGAAATTTGCTCACAAATGGGACACTACACTGATGCTTTCCCTAGTCTTCAAGATCCTCAGACCGAACAAGCTTTCTTTGGATGTGAAGATATCCCACAGAGGCCAAGGCAAAACGACCCATTTTTGGACACATACAATCCGGGATGGAGGAATCATCCGAACTTCAGATGGAATCAAAAGTGCCCTGGAATGTATGCTCCGAAATAAGCACAAGCTGTTCGTGATGTAAATCCATCAGCGGATGATCAAAGAGTCATCATGAATGAAGTTCTTAAGACGATGGCCCAAAGCAGCGAAGTGGTGCAAAATTTAGCCAAAAACACAAATGCTTTCCAGCAAGAGACAAGGGCTACGATAGGGAACATTGAGCGACAAATGACTCAACTGGTTGCGGAGGTAAACAAGTTCAAGTTCAACACTGGGAGGCTACCATCCTAGACTGAACCGAACCCTAGGGAGAATGCAAGTGTAGTCACACTAAGGAATGGGAAGATATTGGATGGTTCCGAGCCTAAGGAAGTTGAAAAAGAGAAAGACAAGCATGAAGAAGCCAAGGAGAGTAAAAATGAGTCCTCAAAGGTAAATCCTGAACCTATGACATCTATTTCTAACCCAAAGGTCTCTCCACCTTTCCCATCCAGATTAGCCCGTGACAAGAAGGAAGATGATGAGAAGGAGATTTTCAAGAAGGTAGAAATAAATTTGCCCTTAATTCAAGCTGTTAAGCAGGTTCCCAGGTACGCAAAATTTTTTAAAGAACTTTGTTCAAAGAAGATGAAGTATGGGAAAGATACAAAAATTAGGGTGGGGGAAAATGTTTCTGCTGTCATTCAACGTAAGTTGCCACAAAAATGTAAGGACCCGGGAATGTTTTCTATTCCATGCATAATTGGCACAAAAACAGTGGAAAAAGCCATGTTAGATCTAGGTGCATCAATTAATGTCATGCCTCTATCTGTGTATAATGACTTGCAATTAGGACCATTGAAGGAAACTCGTGTGATAATCCAATTGGCTGATAGGTCTAATGCATACCCTGAGGGAATGATAGAGGATGTACTTTGGAAAGTAAATGAATTGATCTTTCCTATGGATTTCTACATTGTTGATATGGATGACTCATTCTCTGCTAATAGATCCTTAATTCTTCTAGGAACACCATTCATGTAAACGGCGAAAGCCAAAATTGATGTTGATAAGGGAATCCTTATTCTTAAGTTTGATGGAGATGTAGTTTCTTGCAATATTTTTTATGCCATGAAACATGTAGATGATCCTGAATCCATGTTTACCCTTGATGTAATTGACCCGTTGGTTGATGATTATATAGAGACATGCTCCAGGGATGACAAGTTGGAACATGTGCTCTTCAATGGATGAGTTGAAAAAGATATGATGGATGGTTTGGATGAAACATAATGTGAAATCATAATGCAGCTTTACTCCACCAAAGAATACATCTCCCAACCAGTTTCGGTCGGTATGCCCATACCGCCCATTTTCTGCTCAAAAACTCAAAAACTTAGCTCCCATCCACTTTCGGTCGATATGCCCATACCGCCCATTTTCTGCTCAGAAACTCAGAAAATCAGCTCCTAACCACTTTTGGTCAGTATGCCCATACCACCCGTTTTCTGCTCAGAAACTAAAAAAATCAGCTCCCAGCCACTTTTGGTCGGTATGCCCATACTGCCCATTTTCTTCTCAGAAACTCAAAAGCTCCTAGCCACTTTTGGTCGGTATGTCCATACTGCCCACAACCAGATCAGAAGTTCATCATGTCTCTCAGTCTACATCAGTCGGGATGATCATTCCACCTATCTTCGAACGCACTCTTCCTTTGATTGAGAAAAAACCCAAGCTGGAACTGAAGACCTCACCTGAACATCTCAAGTATGCATTCTTAGGGGAGAATGAGACTTTACCAGTTATCATCAGTAAGGACCTGAGATTGGAGCAAGAAGATAAACTGTTAAGACTTTTGAGGACACATAAATCTGCAATAGGATGGACGTTAGTAGACATAAAAGGTATTAGCCCATCAATCTGTATGCATCGCATTTTACTTGAGCATGATAGCAAACCTTCTAGAGATCCTCAGAGAAAGTTGAATCAAGTCATGAAATAAGTTGTGCACAAAGAAATCCTTAAATTGTTAGAATTAGGGATTATCTAGCCTATATCTGATAGTGCATGGGTGAGTCCACTGCATGTGGTACCTAAGAAGTCCGGGTTTCAATTGGTTAAAAATGATAACAATGAACTAATACCCATGAGACTTCAAATTGGTTGGCGTATGCATATAGACTATTGAACGTTGAATAACGCTACTAGGAAGGACCATTTTCCCTTACCCTTTATTGATGAGATGCTTGAGAGATTGGTTGGGAAATTATATTTTTATTTTCTTGATGGTTATTTTGGTTATTTTCAAATATATGTGGCTCAGGAAGACCAGGAAAAAACAACTTTTACATGTCCATTTGGAACTTTTGCTTATCGTCGCATGCCTTTTTGTCTTTGTAATGCTCTAGAAAAATTTCAAAGGTGTATGATGACTATTTTTTTCTGACATGCTTGAAAGTTGTATTGAGATTTTCATGGATGATTTTACTGTGCATGGTGACTCATATGATCAATGTCTTGATAATCTTGATAGAGTTTTGCAAAAATGCACTGATACTAACCTTGTTTTGAACTATGAGAAATATCACTTTATGATCAGAGAAGGCATTGTACTTGGACATGTGATCTCCGAATGGGGGATAGAGGCTGATAAGGGTAAACGTGATACCATTGTTAAGATACCTTATCCTACTAATGTGAAAGAGATTCGTTCTTTCTTAGGTTATACAGGTTTCTACAGGCGCTTCATCAAATATTTTTCAAAGGTCTCACAACCCCTAACAAGGTTGTTACAACAAGAAGGTCCATTCAACTTTGATGACAAATGCCGGGAAGCTTTCTACCTCTTGAAGAAGAAGTTGACAACAGCCCCTATAATTCAACCACCAAAATAGGGAGAGCCAATTGAAATCATGTGTGATGGGAGCGACTTTGATGTTGGAGCAGTGCTTTGGTAAAAGAATGGGAAAGAGAGTCATGTCATCTATTATGCCTAAAAAACTTTTAACCCTGCCCAATGCAACTACACAACAATAGAAAAATAGCTTCTAGCTGTGGTTTTTTCTCGTGAAAAATTTCGATCATACTTGATTGGTTCTAAAGTTGTTGTTTATTCTGATCATACAGCACTCAAGTACTTACTCTCAAAGAAGGAATCTAAGCCTAGAATCATACAGTGGATCCTTCTACTGCAAGAATTCGACTTGGAGATCAAAGTTTAAAAGGGTGCTAAAAATAAAGTGGCGGATCACATAAGTAGGCTGCAGTCGGATTCGGTCGGTATGCCTATACAGAACAAATTTCCAGATGAGCATTTGTTCACTCTTCAAGGTAAGACCCCTTGGTATGCTGATTTGGTTAATTTCTTAACAGCTGGAATTTTTTCCAAAGGCATGGAGACAGCTTGAAAGAACAAATTAAGGATTCAAGCCAAGTACTTTATATGGGATGATCCATACCTATGGAAAATCTGTTCTGATCAAATTATTAGACGATGCATCCCTAAAGAGGAGGTTCGTTCCATCTTAGAGTACTGACATGCCCTTGCTTGTGGTGGCCATTTTGGACCTACAAGGATAGCTAGGAAGGTTCTTGATACTGGTTGCTACTGGGAAACCATTTTCAAGGATTCTTTTTAATTTTTTAAGAATTGTGATCGTTGTCAACGCACAGGTAATATTTCTTCCTGGAATGAAATGCCCTAAAATCCTATTCTGGTATGTGAAATATTTTATAATTAGGGAATAGATTTTATGGGACCTTTCCCGAGCTCTTTTGGAAACCTACGCATTATATTGGCTATTGATTATGTCTCGAAATGGGTAGAAGCAAAAGCTACCCGAACTTATGATTATAAAGTGGTTGTAGGTTTTCTTAAGTATACTATCTTTCATAGATTTGGTGTACCACGAGCCATCATCAGTGACCAGGGATTTCATTTCATCAATAAGACTCTTGAGGCTCTTCTCAAGAAGTATGGGGTGCATTATTGAGTGGCCACAACTTATCATCCACAGTCAAATGGACAAGCCAAAGTTTCAAATCGAGAGATAAAGAACATTTTGGAGAAAATGATGAATCCAAATAGGAAAGACTGGAGTTCACGACTGGATGATGTTGTATGGGCATATCGCACATCATACAAGGCTCCAATTGGAATGTCCCCGTACAGACCTATATTTGGTAAACAGTGTCACCTTCCAGTGGAGTTAGCTCACAAGGCATATGGGGCTGTCAAGCAAGTTTGCATGGATCCAAATGTTGTGGGACAAGAGAGAAAATATCAACTGCAAGAGTTAGAGGAAGCAAGACTAGAATCCTATAATAGTGCTTGTTTCTACAAAGAGCGTACTAAGTTTCTCCATGACAAACACATTAGAAGGAAGCAATTCAAAGTGGGATAAAAGGTGTTACTTTTCAATGCTAGCCTTAAGTGGATGCCTGGAAAGTTGAAATCATGATGGATGGGTCCTTATGTGGTCATCAATGTTATTTCTCATGGGATGGTGGAAATTAGAAGTGTAGACACTCATAAGACATTCAAGGTGAATGAACAGTTATTGAAGCCATACCACGAGGGGACAGAGTTTCTCAAATTTGAGGAAATAACACTGGCATTACCCACATCTACCTGATCTGAACAAGCCAGCTGAGTCTAGCCTAAGACGTTAAATAAGGGCACTGCTTGGGAGGCAACCCAAGATTTTATTATTATTATTATTTTTGAAAATAAAAAAATAATATAAAAAGGCATGCAATTTTTTTCCCAATTATTTTGACCTGTTTTGATGATTCTACATTCCAGGGTTGTAGAGAGAAAATTTTCAAAGTGGTTGGAGGATTCTAGAAGCTTGAAATTCAGACTTAGGAGGAGATTTTAAAATAGGAATAAAGGATGGAGGGCTTTTGTTCAATTTACTAAACTACTAACCCTAACCTTTTTCCCACTGGGTTCAGAATTTCTTCACTCAAATGGCTCCATTCTCCCGCCATCCCTCATCCGTGTAACCACCAGAGACGAACTCTCTGTCCACCAGAGCTCAGCCGTGCGCCAGCAGCAGAGCTTCCTGCCGTTCTCCAGTCGTGCGCCACCAGCAGAGCTTTCAACCGCTAGTCCACCGGAGTTGAACAGTGCCATCATCTTTCAGTTCACCAGTTGCCATACTCTAGCCATGCGCCACCAGCAGAATTCTGCCAGCGAAGTCTAGAGCAGCGCCGCTAGGTTGCTCTTCGTCTGTGAGTCACCACGCGCCGACGAGTTCAGGCAGCGCCGTTAGTTAACCACCAGCCGAGCGGGTCCAGCACCATCTGACCTCAACACCGGGAAAATAAGCTCTACCATTATTCTCCACCTATTTTCCGCAGGGACCTGACTCTCCGACGAGAGAAAAAAAACTCCGGTGAGTCATTGAAGACATGGATCGTAAATTTGTTTTGAAGTCTAGAGGCCCGAGCAAGATTTCCTCTCCACCAAAAGAAACAAAGAAACGCTGACAACCATCTTTGGAGCAAGGGCAGCCAGCTCGTCGGAAAATACAGCGCCACCTTCTTAGCGTAAAAAGACGGTTTCGGACTCGAGAAACTTCCTACCTGCGAACCTGAATTTGAAGGAGACAGTGGTGACAATGCTGAAACTACACAACCCGGAGGTGCAGTTCCACAGGTTTAGCCTTTATCCTACGATGAAAAGCATCACAGGTATTCTCATCTTCAAAGTAGACCTCTTGTGAAGTGGTATGAATTTGATTGGAAAACTTTGCATAAGTTATATGTGAAACTTGAAGTTGAGGCATTGTTTTCTAATATTGGTAGGAATGCGCTTCTGTGTGTTACTGAACCAGTATGTCGAAAAGTATGCTTAGAATTTTATAGCTCTTTTGTTTGCCAGGATTTAACAAAAACAGTGGATGTCATGAGCTCTAATTTTGTCACATTTGATCTTGGGGGACAAACTTGGACTAAATCAATTTCTGATATGGTTGTTTTATTGGGTTTTGAAAACCCCGAGGGTATATCTTTTGATGCGTGTATTGCATATGAAACTATACCTGACCCAAAGTATGCTAAATCGGTGAACAAAGAGTGGAGTATTCTGTCTTCTGAAACTGCTCATGTTAAAAACATGTCAAAGAGTACTTCGATAAAAGATGGTGCATTAGGACTTTGTCATCATTATTTGGCATATAACTTGTTTGGTAGGATGGATGGTGCAAATGTTGTCACCCAAACTGAAGTTTCTTTGTTGTTCAAGATGTGGAGAGAACGTAAAGTGAACTTTAGTTATTGGTTCCTTAAATAATTCAAATATAATTGTACTCATATGAAAGGGAAGTTGGCCCTATGAGCATTAATAACCAAACTTGCTAAGTGTTTAGGTGTGTTTAATGAGTCTAGTAATCTCTATGGGTTGCAACCTAGTCGGACTGACATGCCTGCTTTGGAAATAATGAAATTAGTTAATCTTGACACTGCTTCTGGGCGGTATAACTTGTTTGAGCCAGGGGTTCTACCCTCGAACAGAGCCTCCACTTCTGTTGCGGGTACTTCAATTGCGAGTATGATGCATAGTGGACTTGGGGTAGCCACACCGCAATGGGCGGTTAACCTGTCCAATCAAGTCAAAGAACTTCACGACCAGCAAAGACAGCTCCAAGAGCAACAACATATCCTTGTTGAGATGGTCCAAGGATTGGTGCAGAAAGTTTCAGCCCAAAGTAGCCCAACATATCCACATTGACCGAGATTCACCGGTTGACCCCATGGCTAATTAGCCGCCCATGGAGCATTTTCTTTAGAGTTTTTTTTTTCATTTTTAGTTGAACTTTAGTACATTTGTCGATTAAGTGCATGATTTCATATTTTCTACATCATTTGCATATGTTACCTTTCTCTTACACAATGAGAACATTGTGTCATCTAAGTGTGGGGTGGAGGTGTAACATCATTAGTTTGTTTTTCATAAATTTTTTTTATTTTCTTTCATAAAAAAACAAAATTTTATGAGGAAAAAAATACAAAAAATATTTTCAGTTTTTTTTCATCATTTGAGTCAAAAAAACAGCAGCCTTGAATTAGAAATTTGAATGGTTAGAGTTGAAATTTGGTTTGTGGTAAGATTGAATGGTGTTTCCCTTTGTGAAAGAAATCATGGATGCCTTATATGCATTTTAGGATGATGAATGTGCAATAAGTCATTTTGCTCTAAAACTAGATATATTGTGAGGATTTGAGCCTTAAAAGAGCAAAAACCAAAAATAGGCATAAATGAAGAAAATGATGATAATAAGTAGCTCTTTATCTCTTTGTTGAGTGAACATATTTTGATATTCATTGCTTGGTTTGTGTCATGATTTCGAGACTGTTTTTGATACTTGAGTGTGAAAATGATAGAGACACTTAGGAATGAGCCCTACTTAGCTTCTACTATATATTTCCTTCCTGACATTGATCCCCTAGTTAGCCCCATTGAAGCCAGAAAACTCTTTCTTTGGTATTTAGTCACTAAATATTTAGCCAAGAGCCTTAGCCTTTTCTTAACCCTCTGAGAATGTGTAAGTGATTTATTATTGCTTGTGATATGGCTTGGAATTTTATGGTGGGTTAGATATGGTTGAGATTTTGTGCTAATACATGTGGAGCATAGAGTATTTTGGACTTATATTCATTAGGAAGGTGCATGTATAGTTTTTGCATGATATTATTGATCTTGTATGCCCAAAAATGCTTGTAAGTGCTGCTGTCCAGAAAACAAAAGGTGAAAAAAATGGAAAAAAAAATTCTGAAAAAAAGAAGAAAAAAAATCTGGTTAGTAGTATATTGGGCTGGAAATTTTGGATAGCAATATGGGTATGGTTTAGTGCTTGGTGGTGGTTTTTATACTTCGTTGTGTATTAATGTTGCATATTCATTCGAAGTATAAACATAGAGGAGCATGAGGTGATAATGAATTGCTTGCATATTCTCAGATTTTTAGCCTTGTACTCCATTTATCCTACATCTTTGACCCTAGCCCCATTACAACCTTGATAAAGACATCATTGATTGAACTCAAGTGTTCAATTATTACGGTGGAGATAGTTGTATATACAAACCTGTTGTGATGAGTATTGAATATGATTTGTGTGATTGACCTGATTATAATTTTGAGAGATATTGAGTGATCTTGGTGATGCTGGACTTTATTGCATATTTTTTACTAGAATGTGAGGATGATGTGATTTTATAAGCAAAGGGGAATGGTTTGTGGTATGATGGTTGATTGTGTTTTGACTCTACTGTGATGGTTTTTTATTTTAGGGCTGCTGTAGTTTTTAAAAAATTTGAGTCTCCCGTTTACATTTGTGTTTTTCATTTGCATATGCTCGAGGGCTAGCATAATCTAAGTGTGGGGTATTTTGATGGGGTTGATTTTACCATATATTTTGGGTTGTTATTGAGTTGAATGGTTGATTAAATCCTTAAATATTTATGTTATTTGTATTGTTCTCGCAGTTTAAAGATTTAGAGTTGAATTGGCAAGTTGTTGCAGTTTGTGGTCATTTGTGCTTGTAGATGGAAGAGGATAAAAATATGGAGATGCTGGAATAATTATAGAGAATTTTGGTGCTGAATTATGCCAATTACAAATGTAGTTGGAGAAGAATCATGATTGATTTGAAGACTCCTAAATGTTAGGAGAGAATATTGTATTTATCTCTTTGAGTTCTAATTAGATAAGGAAAGACATATTTTATTCCTTATCTATCTTTTGGTTGTATTAATATTTTGGAGACCATTTATTTTCATTCATGCGAGAGGACAGAGACAGAAATACGTACGCACAGTCCATATGCGCAGAACAATATTTGCGATTTGGGTTTTCTAGTATTTTATTCAGACAATTTTCATCATTTATTTTTATACTTTTGATTGTTAATTTAATTATGTATTCTATCTAAATTATTCCTTTCTGGTAAAGATCAAGGAAGTACTGGCGTCGATTCTCGTTAGATCTAATTAGTTTTTATACTTTGACTGCATGCTAGCATATGTTGTTCTTGATTATAATGTTTATGATTGCTTTCATGTTATTGAGTAGTGCACAATATTTGTTTGCATGTTAGTTAATTTGATGCCAATTGAACCAATCATCCGTAATTGTGATTCCAGTTCAATCAGTGGTAGGGAATAACAGTCTTAATTTAACAATTCGGCGTCCAAGTTTGTTGGTTATGAATTGGGTCTTTCTCATTTTTAATGCTGCTAGCATATTAAATCTATAGAGCGTCTCCTAGGTTATATGTTAGTTAGAGAAATAATTGGTGAGACATCCTCCTAATTATCAACAAGGTAAGGAAAGATTGGTTGCTTGCAACTATAACCAATTTATGTGCATGCATTTAAATTCATCTTTGCATCTAGGATCGAGATAGAAAGCCAGTACGGAATTTATCGAAACCAAAATTTTCTCATCATAGAACACGATTCTTCGACCAAGGACTTATTCAGCGGAAATTCTTTTATGTTAGAGATTTCCTATGATAAGGTGACGAACTAGTAATGAGCTAATTTTAAGGAGGTGGTTCATGATAGTTTTGTACACTGGGCAAGTTCTTACTAGTCCCTCAATTTAACACAGTAAAATCCATAACATAAAAAAATGTATGCTTCTTCAGCAGCCTTTTATTTGGCGCGTATCCAACACGCGCAAGCCTCACAAGGCTTCCTCTTGTGAGCGTGACTTTCACCCACAGTGTCACTTCCACACATTAGGTCACTTTTGCGCATGAGTTAACGCGTCCATCACTTGTCTGCTGCAAGTTGTTTGCTCTACGCCTTGCCCGCATTTGTTGCCTTTTTGCCATACTTCTTCGTAATATGGCTCACTCTAATGGTATCTCAAAATTTAAGCACCATGGCTCCAAGTGGATTGTAGATTCCGGCACCACAAAACACATAGCATCGTCCCCTAATGTTGTTGATCATGTCACTGCTTATCGTGGTTCTTCCAGCATCTATATTGGTAATGGTTCTAAACTCGCTATTACTCATGTTGGTGATTCTCGGATTTCTAAATCCTTGTCTCTTTATCATGTGATTATTGTGCTTGATATCACTAAAAAATTTCTTTCGATTAGCAAATTAACTCAGGATTTAAATGTGGTTGTCTACTTTGATGATAGCTCATTTATTATTCGACATAAAATCACTTGCAAAACTTTGGGCCACTGTTATAGTGAAAATGGGCTTTATGTTTTAGACTATGGCGCATATTCTTTGTAGTCTACTATGGAATCAAATAATCATGTGCGTCTTTTGAAATCTAGCATGCTAGACTTGGTCATATTCCACATTCCATCTTTATCCGTCTCATCGGCTTTGCCAAAACCTACCATTTGTGATGTGTGTGAAACGGCTAAAGGGAGACGTTTATCTTTTCATTCAAATGATAGAAGTGCTGGTAGGGTACTTGATCTAGTTCATTGTAACTTATGGGGGCCCTCTCCTATTTTATCTGCTGATGGTTTCTCCTACTATGTCATTTTCCTTAATGATCATTCCCGGCTCTCGTGGTTTTACCCACTTTGCTGCAAATATGATTTTTGGGATGTCTATCTCCAGTTTGAGACTTTTGTGGAGGACCAGTTTTCTTCCACAATTAATGTGTTTCGAGTGATGGGGGGGACTGAGTTCATAAATGGTCACTTACGCTCTCACTTTTAGAAAAAGTGCATTCATCATCAGATTCTTACCCGTATACTCCTGAGCAGAACGGTCGGGTTGAGCACAAGCACCGCCACATTGCTGAGATGGGCTTGTCTATGTTGTATCACTCTCATGTCCCTCTATCCCACTGGCCTCACGTATTTGCTACGGCCGCTTATACCATAAATCGGTTGCCCACTCCATTTCTTGTCGGACGATCACCATATGAAGTTGTTAATGGTCGAGTTCCCATATACACAAGCTTCCATGCATTTGGTTGTCATGTGTGCTCTTATCTTCGTCCGTATGCAGCTCACAAACTCACTCCTTGCAGTTTGCTATGTATCTTTCTTGGGTATGACTCCTAATACAAAGGATATCGATGTATGGATCCTATGTTTGGAAAGATATATGTCACAAGACATGCTCGGTTTCATGATACTTTTTTACCTTATGCCAGTGGTTCTACTTCAGTATCTCCATTCTCTCTGGATGTTTCTACTTTTTTGGATCCAGCTGATACATCAACCGATATTCCTGCTTCTTCCACGGTGGCATCTTCTCATGCTCGGCTTGTCACTTCGGTTGCCTACCCTCCTAGCTCATCGATCCTATCATCCTCACCGACTACAACACCCTGCTCTGTCTCCTTTATCGATTTAGACCATCCAGTGGCCGCTCGAACGCATCCTGCTCTGCCCATCTCGCCATCGACCAATACACTTAGTTTACCGACGTGCAAATTCGGCTCGCTGGCCACCTCACCGACCTTTTCATCGGCCACCTCATCAGCCCATTTAGTGGTTGCGACTGCTCATTCGGTCTCTCCACCCCGGTTTCACACTCATCGTATGGCTACTCAATCAACGACTAAACTATTCAGTGAAAAGATTATTCTGATATTGTTGCTCATAGTCTTACTGCTATCTTACTTGCTCAGTCAGAGTCCACGGATTACTGCACTGCTCTTTAGGATCCGGCTTGAGTTTCTGTCATGGATGATGAGATAGCCGCCCTTCGTGGATAGCGCACTTGGGATTTGTTGCCTTGTGCGTCGGATGTCAACATTGTTGGCTCGAAATGGGTTTACCGATTAAGGTGTCGACCAGATAGCACTATTGAGCATTATAAAGCTAGGCTTGTGGCGCAAGGTTTCTTACAGATTCCAGGGTTTGACTTTGACCATACCTAATGTCCAGTGGTTAAAGCATCCACAGTTTGTACTATTCTGGCTATTGCTACGATGCACTCCTGGCCTCTTCATCATCTGGATATCAAGAATGCCTTTCTTAATGGCATTCTTCATGGCACTATTGATCTCCACAAAGCCAAACTTGTGGTGCAGGGTTTCTCGCAGAATTTGGGTTTTGACTTTGACCACATTTTTAGTCATGTGGTCAAAGCCACCACTATTCGGACGGTCCTCTCCATTGCCACCATGTGCTCTTGGCCGCTTTAAGTTTAGTCAATGGTGGAAAATGTTAAGTCAACACCAGAATAGTATCAAAAGGTTACATCGGCACATTTGATGCAAAAAGTTAGGGTTATAATCGAACTTTCATATTATAAAGGGTTATATTGGCACTTTTGGAAAAATAATAGGGTTATATATGTATTTACTGATGGGGAACCGTGGTTTGTTAGTTAATTTGTTTTGTGAATTCATATGCTTTGTATTTTACTAAATCAGGCCTATATCTGTACTATTGAAATAATGTATGTATTTTGATGCGTCTCGAAATCAATTGGACTATGCCGCTAACTCCCCTGTTGTGACCTGCAAAACAAAGACCCCAGAATTATTTGTGGGAAGAACCTCCAATGATAAAGTCAGTAAAGTGATCGATATCATCTCAAAGACAGAATGAATCTCAAATAAATTTGTAACTTACTATTTATAATACTTGAATCCTAACAGTCATTGTACGTAACAGAAACTTTTATTAAAATATTAAATGATAATATTGATTAATCATGCTTAAACCATATTGGGCTAAACCAACCCAAAGATATTCTTTGGACTATAGCCTAACTCTTATTATTTAATGAGTTGGGTTGTGGCCCAACTCTAACTTCATAAGAGTATGATCAAAATCCCCCGGAAAATATATGGTCTTCGAACCTATGAACACTTAAGTTTTCTAAGATAGTTACGATTTAATTTTGAATTTGGAGGGGTGCGCGTAGCGAGTTTCCTTCCTCGCTCGAGGGATCTCTCAAAAATATTATGCTTCAAGAGAATTTCCGACAAGGTCAGTTTCCCAATTGTCGAAAGGCCATGAATCACGTATGTTCATCATCTTCTCCAGAGGGACCTAGTTGATAAGTGCATACTTTTGACCTCAATAGCAAGACTGGATGTACTTGTTAGCGTCATCCGATATCATAGGTAAGTAGTGCCCAACTCGAATAAGTGTCTTTGCAACCACTCGGGTTGCAAGTTGGCTTCCACGAACTCCCTCGTGGACCTCTTTGATTAGGTGGTCTGTTACATAAGTGGTAACACCTCGAAGGAGTGACTGAAGGAAGATTTGTCGATAATGAATGTAATCTCATTTTTCCTTTATGATAAATTTCCTTTCATTGCCTTTGTAGTGTATGAACCTGAGAGAAGCATTAGAGGATTCTAGTTATCATTCGACTATGACCAATCATCGAGTCGATAAGGGTTAAGTGGGACTTAACCAACACCAATGAGGATTTAGAATCCTAGTGTAATATTAGTCACCCAACCATACGAGGCAAGGAGATTTCAAGCTCGCGTTAGCGAGATGGTGGAGCAAAACAGGTGTGCCAAGGAAGAGAATAACGTCCATCGAGGAACTATTGAAGCCCATGATACAATTTTTGGAGATCTTGCAAATAATGATTCCTACCTTAAGGGTGAACTTCTAGATAAAGCTCTATCATTGAGTCCCTCATGGAGTCTTTAAGAGAGTTTATCATTACAGCATATCATGCTATACATTGTAATATTTATATATTTGTCGAGGTATGCTTGAAGTAATTTTACTCAATTAAGTCTACGGAGTTTTAGACTCGACGTAGATTGGGACAATGTCAATCTAGGCATACGAAGTTGACCAAGCCATTGGTAAATATGTAGAACTGAGCATACATGTTATAATCATAAATCTCATAGTTGGATGTAGTGACGAGTGTATGATTCCTTAATATTGAATCTAGAGTCGAGGAGGGTGTCCTTAACTTTCGACGGTGGTTTCCTGGAATCTAGAATTGTTTCAAGGAGTGGCTCTTATAATCGTTTCACTCAAATCATCACAGATAATGCAGCTTATCATCATACAACTAGAATCATCATAGGGAGTGCAGCTTATCAGCATACAACTCGAATCATCACAGGGAGTGTAGCTTATCAGCATACTCGAATCATCACAGGGAGTGTAGCTTATTAGCATATCACTCGAATAATCCCAGGGAGTGCAGCTTATCAGCATATCACTCGAATCATCATAGGGAGTGTAGCTTATCAGCATATCACTAGAATTATCACAAGGAGTGCCGCTTATCAGCATATCACTCAAATCATCACAGAGTGTAGCTTATAAGCATACTCGAATCATCATAGGGAGTGTAGCTTATCAACATACTCAAATAATCACAGAGTGTGTAGCTTATCAGCATACTCGAATCATCACAGAGAGTGCCGCTTATCAGCATTCTTGAATCCTCACATGGAGTGTAGCTTATCAGCATACTCGAATCATCATAGAGAGTGCTGCTTATCACCATACTCGAATCATTATAGAGAGTGTAGCTTATCAGTATATCACTCGAATCATCACAGGGAGTGCCACTTATCAAGACACTCAAATTATCACAAGGAGTGTAGCTTATCAACATACCCGAATCATTACAGGGAGTATAGCTTATAAGCATATAACTCGAATCATCACAGGGAGTTCTACTTATCAACATATCACTCGATCGAAGATCCTTTGAATTCAATTATAAGAGCAATATCAATATCAATAATGTTAATATTGTAATGATAAAGTCTGACACATGCCTTTAGGGTATAGCGTATGAATATTGAGATAGAATAAGTATAATTAATATGGTATTGAGAAGGGTGTCCTTCGATTTACTACAATGATTTTCCTTGGGTGCGCTACCCCTCCAATCGAAGGACACCAGTCCATTTGTTTTCTTATTTTTGAAAGAAGGCCACAATAATATAGAGACTAACCAGAGTGTACTATCCAATCACTTGGGAAAAGTTCTACTCATCTATCCGTAGAATGTAGCCCCTAGTTAGCACTTCAACTGTAACAAAAGTAGTATTCTCCTCATTTTCATGCATTTAGCAAAATCGCACATTTCCACTTCATGCTATAACACCTCCACAATTCAAAAGAGCAACAAATACCACACCATCAGAGAATAATACCGAGAACTGTCTTGAGTAATAAAGAGACTTAAATAGAGTAGCTCCTCAAATAAATAACACATGTTGCACTAATCCTTTAGTTTGTAGTGGCTGCCACAATAGATATTAATTCCACCGATTTCAAGTATATTATCAACTACAAGAATTAATTTTGCTCCCAATGCAATCCAAGTGTTTTTATATGTTTCAAACACTAACACGAAAATTAGCTAATCAGAAATCACATATATTCCGAATGCTTTGATGTAATTAAAACCAATATTTTCACCACTCGTCCTTGTAGATTAGCCACTCTTGGGCCTTTTTATATTCAAATGAAAAGCCCTTAATTATGAAATATTAATTTATTATTTTTATTCAAAAAATAAAATTCTTCGGTAAAACCTAAGTTGAAACTACACGGTGAGAAATCTTTGAAACAATAACACCAAATCAAATTATACTCCACATAAGCACTATAGATAAGAATGGAGCTAATATACCATATAATTATTTTTAATCTCTTAATTAATGGGTAACATCAAATTTTCCACAAAAATAAAACCGAGACATAAGATTGACTTCCGAGAGACTAAACTCACAAAATTTTACCAGCTCGAATGAATAAAGTTACTGGAACTAGTTAATCCTCATAATGTTATTCGTTAGACTTATACAATAGAACTCCCAATACTTATGATTCACATATGGTTTTGGTGAAGGTATGTTAACAAATATCATATTGGTGTAAGAATAAGATCACTGCATGCACTTCCTAGTTTCCAATGATACTCAAATCTACACCAAAATATCATATTGATACAAGTATTATATTTTCATCAGATTTCAATCGATCGATTGTATATGTGAGCTCAACTAAGACCAAAACATGACCTAAACATGCATTTACTTTCTCACGAGGAGGGTGTGAGAGGTGCATAGTATATTCATTTCGGTATTGTACAGAAGAGAAGAGATCATATCTAATTCTATTCCATTCACTTTGGTTCGGTGACATCTCTTCTTCTTCTTCTTCTTTTTTCTTTTTTTTTAAAGGAAAAATATAATCAATTTAAAAGTAACACTTCTTTCATAAAACAAAGTTTCAATTAACTCTCCATAAGCACAATACGAGCAAGAAAATTGCACATTTAAGGTTTAGTTGTGACCTGAGACCTTTGTTTGAAGATACCGTTGAGCGCAAATAATCCAGCACAAAACTATTCAAAATTTCACAACTACCATAGTGTGGCTAGGCGAAAAGACTAGCGGTACGGCCGGCTTGTGTGATGAAAGCCAAATAACTCCTCAAAGCTCTTCAGTCAACAAAGGTTGGCTTGCACTTCCAAAATATTCCAACTTCTTTGAAGCCCAAATTATTTTACTCAATTTTCAGCAAGAAACTATTATTTTGATATTTAAGTCAAAAAACTAATGCGTCGTTGTTGCCCCAAAATTTATTTTAAAATTTGAAAAAGAATTAAAATAATTTCAAATTTTAAAATAATTTTAATCCAACCTCCATAATCATTTAGTAAGAGCATGTGCAATGTGGGTTCCATATTGGTTCCAGTTCGGAACTGGAACCAATGTGAACCCATAAAGTCTAGATTTATCTAATTGGCAATTTGTGTAAGTTATGCAAATATGGAATTGTTGGGCAGAAACATCAAAGAAGGTAATTTCGGTAATATAAGGAATTTGGAGTTGTAATTCGAGAAAAAATATTTTCGTCCATGGTATTTTTATTGAAGAATATATCAATTCCTATATTTATGGGGTTGGACTGGATTTATGGAAATTGGAATTGATGTGATATATATTCTTTTGAATGAGATATGGACGGGATATTTTAATTATTTTCTTTAAGAGATTAGATTTGATAATTTCTATCTCCTGGGGATTTGATTGTAATCAGAATATTATGTGAAGAAGAAACTATAGGTGCACATGACTTCATGCGAATCAGAATTGGAGATGGAATAAACTTCATGAGTACGAAGACTATGTATGTTGTAACATACATACAACCGCAACCTAAAAGGTTTTCACGGAAGAACAGAATATTGAGATTGAATATTCTGTAATATGCTAGGCGGTGTTAGAAGCATATTGGGTTTATGAAAAATTATTATAATTATGGAAAAAGATTTATGGGATATTTGAGATAAGGAAAATCATTTTATTTATGGAATTTGGATATGCTTCAGAAGCAGATAAATAATAGGAATATTATGGAGAAAATCATGGAGGGTTCCAATATGCTCATGGAAGATATAAAGAGGGCATCACAGCTGCATTAAACATACAGACTTAATAGAAAAATCTGCATACAGATTTTATATCTTTCGAGAGTATTGCAAAAGCCAGAATTCTATGTTCCAACATACGTAACATGTTGTTCAAAGTTTAGAATCGTATAACTTAATTTCTCGAGAGAAAGAGATCCAGTGTCGATGAATTTTGAGGTCAGAGGGAGTCTGATCAAGGTGGATCGGTAGCAAGGGGAGCTTGCAGGATTCACGTTAGAGTTAGATAATATAAGTATAATTGTAAGGTGTACTTTGTACTGTATCTTTCTGATTAGTGGATTTTTTCTGAACTAGGCCAGGCCTCGCAGATGCAGATGGATTTCACCGAACTGCGTGACCAAGTTTCGCATCTTTATGCTTTACTTTATTGCATACTTGGTTGGCTAGGTTATGTTGGAACATAGTAGAAATAATTAAGATAATTCGGTAAAACTAAATTTCATTTGGTATCAGAGTCAAGTCACTTGTTTTACCTTGGTTGTGATAAGGAAAGTGTGATATGGTTTTACCAATGACGACCAGAGAAGAAGCTTCTGCGTCTCGGCCACCACTGCTGGAATGAACGAATTACAACTACTGAGAAGCCTCACATCCGAGTGTTCATGAAATCACTGGATGAACTTACTTGGCAATTTGTTGAAACTGAATAGAGTCCTCCCACTGAAGATGCTGGAATTAGTTCAAAGGAGAAAGAAGGAGAATTGAGTACGAAGAAGCAGAAACTCAAGGACAAGTCTACATGGGCTCCAAATGAACAGAAGGCTTCATTGGAAAATTCAAAGACGTTAAATGATGTCTTCATAACGGTGGATGAAGATAAGTTTAAACTCATCTCAACATGCCACCAGGCAAAGAAAGCTTGGGATATCTTGCAGACCGTTTTTGAAGGAACAAGTCGTGTACGTGAATCCAAACTACAAATGTTGGCTACAAAGTTCGAGGAACTAAAGATGGAGGAGAATGATACTATTGCTATATTCAATGGGAAACTCAGAGACATCTCCAATACGACGTATCAACTTGGGAAAGTTTACAAGGAAGCAAATTAGGTGAAAAAAACTCCGAGATCTCTTCCTAAAAGATTTGCTATGAAAGTAGCAGCAATAGAAGAAGCAAGAGATGTAGCCACCATGACCTTAGATGAACTAATGGGATCACTACAAACCTATGAAATGACGTTGGAACATCCAACGAAGAAGTTGGAATTTAAAACTTTGTCATTAAGAAACAATCATGAAGAGGATAGCAATGATTTAAATGAAGACCTTATTTTTATCAAAAATAATTTCTCAAGGATGTTGAGGAAAGTGGTAAATAATAATTCTCAGGAAAGGTTTAATGGGAACAGATCACGGTTTCAAGATTTTAGCAACAACCATGGACCAGGAATGGAGCAAACCACTCAGCAATCCTCAAGAAATAAAAATGGAAAATTAAGGCAGTCAGGAAGGATTCAATGCAAACAATGTAAATGGTATAGACATATCCAGACTGAATTTGTCAACACTCGGAAAAAGCAAGGAAAATTATATGCTACTCCATGGAGTGAAGATGATGAAGAGGAACTGATCACTAATCATGTGGCTTTCAGAGCAAAAATTCTTAGAGATTCAAACATTGTTACTCGATGTTCCAACATCGGACAAGAAGAAGTGGATCGATGTTCCAACATGGTTCAGGGTGCTGAAGTCCAAGCTTCCAACACAAAGAAGGTATGTGAAGAATACTTCTCGAGTGATGATGAAGATAAGATTGTGAGTGATGAGGATGTATATGCTGCATATGAAAAGATGTATGAAATGTGGGTGAAAGTTGCTGATGCTATTAAACTCTTAAAGAGGGAGAAAAACTTTTTAGTTGAAGAAGGAAGAGAGATGGCATCCCTAGTGGAACGACTCCGAAGGGAAATTGAGTTGTTGGAATTAAATCTGAGTTCGATGAATAAGAGGGTTGAAGTTGCTGAGACAGCTATTAAAAGATTGAATTCTGGAAAAGCTAAATTGGATGATATTCTCACCATAGGTCAGAGTTCTGGAAATTGACAAGAAATAGGCTATGAAAAACCATCTACCATCATTGAGGTATTCAAAACAAAGGTTAAAGTTATGAAGAGAAAAATGGTCAAAACACGCTCACGAAAAGCTTTAGTGTGTGGTTACTGTACATATCAAGGTCATGCGAAGGATCATTGCTTTAAGCTTCTCAGAGGTATTATGAATGGACGTCAGCCTGCAACATGTTCCAACATGGATCAAGTGCAACTATTAAGGATAGTTGGAAAGGTATGGATCCCTAAAACCCCTAAATTGTACTTTGTTGCTCACATTTCTCTTATTGCACACCATAGAGATTCTTGGTACCTTGATAGTTGATGTTCTTAACATATGACTGGATCTCAAGAGTATCTAAAGAATATCAAACCCTATGATGGTGGATTTGTTACATTTGGCGATGGAAAGAAAAGTAGGGTAGTTGGAAAATGTGAGTTGTCGATAAAGGGATTTCCAACCTTTACTAGTGCTCTATTGGTGGAAGATCTAAAAGATAATATCCTAAGTATCAACTAGATGTGTGATGATAATATGACCATGGAAATCCATAAGGAGAAGTGCATAGTGGAACATGGCAACAACAAATTGCTTACTGGTATTCGATCATCAGACAAATGTTACTTGTTGGAACAAGAACTGACCTGCTTGAGTGCCGAATATGATAAGGTAGATCTTACGGGTGACCCTTTTCCAACATCAGGTGATATCTCATATCAGGGACATAATGATGTTGGAACATCATATGGGGGTAGATCTTACAGATGAAACTGATGACTCGTATAATTTCAGCGATGTTGGAACAGCTTTCTCCCCAGAACTCTCTCATGTTCCAACATTAGTGCAGGCTGAATCAAGCAGAAGAAGGACTTGATCGATCCCTCGGGTTAATTATAGGGAACTTGCTGGTCTATAATATTTTCTCTCCTTCGTTGAACCCAAGAGTTACAAGAAGCATCTACTTGATGAGTATTGGATTACGACAATGCAAGAAGAACTTAGGCAATTCAAACGCAATGATAATAAAGCAAGGCCAGTTGCTCAGGACTGCACACAGGTTGAAGGAGTTGATTTTGATGAGACATTCGCACCAGTTGCCAGGTTAAAATCTATTCGCACCAGTTGCCAGGTTAGAATCTATTCGCACCAGTTGCTAGGTTATAGCTTGCACTATGAATTTTACTCTGTATCAAATAGTTGTCAAGAGTGCTCTGCATCAACAGTGCTAGCTAGAGAGTGCTCAAGATGAAGAACATGTGAGACAGTGCAGGTCCCCAGGCAGATCAAGTTTGGAGTGTAACATTTCCATGAGGTGGCACAACCACATTGTAGAGTAGCCACAGGGGAAAACACACCCATAGCCATACAAAAACCCCCTCACTTTCTTACCAAAATGGGGTTAGGAAAGAGAAAACACAAACCAAAACTGTGAAGGATGGGTCAACACGTGATGATAAAAAGACTTGGCCCAAGAAAAGATAAACTAAAAAAGTATCACAAAGAGAATTGTCAATGAAGACACAAATCAACAATATTCGAAAGCACAGCACAACCAAGAGTAGTGTAAAGCCAATAGGCCAAGCGCATCCATAAGGTAGAGTAGTAACTCCTGAGTGGAGCAATAACACCAAGGTGTTACATAGGCCCTGCCCAGTTGGGCTTTTTTAGTGTTGAATTTATTTTATTAATGTTAAATTTTGTTTTTGGTATAGAATTTAATTTATGCGTGCTGAATTGAGTTTATTGGTGCTGAATTTAATTTATTAATAGTTTTTTTTTCAAAAAATGAAAAGAATGACTCTCAAAATGATGTTGTACTCATAACATGTTTTACTTTAAGACTTATTATTCAACCAGTGACTACCGGGAGCCCAAATAATATTTTTTTTTATTTTAGTGCTGAGTTTATTGGTTCTGAATTTATTTTATAAGTGTGGAATTTAGTTTATTGGTGATGAATTTAATTTATTAATGCTGAAATTAAACCCAACTGGACAGGACCATAGTAGTAGGCATATCATGGTCCTACAATATAGTGCAACCTCGAGGTGGGGCATAGCCACCAGATTGAACACAAGCCAAAGAAGGATCAGCAGCCCCGAGAGGTAGCACAACCAAGAGGCATAACACAACCCCGAGATGTAGCACAACCAAGAGGCAAATATTGCCTAGAAACATATCAAGGCTCAAGGCATAAGATAAAGCACAAAATGAGATGCAGCACACCCATTGATTGAAGCACATCTAGCTATTTTGTCGAAAAAAAATAAGAATCTGACACACGGTGAGCATAAGGCTTCAAGGGCTTGAGATAAGTGATGTCGAGTTAACGCATCGTCCAACACTCTAAGCCATAAAGATTCAGTGAAGTACTATTGGTCTTTACCCAATTGTCCAATCACATGAACATGCACTCCTTTTGAAGATAGAAAAGATAAGCATGATTGGCAAGTTAGAGCATTATTTCTTTGACAATTGGAGCTCAAAATTTATGGTTTTTGGTTAAGTATTCTTTGGATTCAATGTTCACAATCTATGCTTGAAGCATGAAGGAGGATTTCTGGGGATATTGGCCTAAGTTTTTGTTTGAGAGTTCTTGGCCAATGGTAAACTTTGAGTAGTATAAATATGGGATAAATTTAATAGTTCAAACACACCTCAAGCATATAACTCCTTTGCTATTTGCTTCTTTCTCCCCTTAAGCTCTCCATTGTAGTTTTAGAAGGCAAAGAAGAATTCTTTATAGTTTCCCACATAATTCCTTTATAGGTGGTAGACAAATCCTTGTAATAGTTTCTTCACATATAGTAAGCTTCTGGTCTCTCAGCCGTGGATATAGGTCAATTTGACTGAATCACATAAATCCTTAGGTTGATTATTTTCTTTATTTTCTTTACGTTGTCTTTCTTATCTATATTTTTTGTGGAAATAGATACCTCGTGGGATTTGTACTCTCAGCAAATTGGTATCAGAGCCCTATCACATATTCTGATCTTTAAGTCATCATGACGGTAACAAAAACTTCTATTGAAAGGTTTGAACGAAGTGCAAAATTTCGTATATTACAACTAAAGATGGAGCCATCGTAATCTAGGGTGGATGTGACTTATCCCTTAAAAGAGGGGAGGAAAGGCTAGCGGAATTGTTGCCAAATTAAAATATTATGGTGATCTAGACAAGAAGGCTAGATCTACCATTATTTTAAATCTCTCTTACAAAGTTTTGCAGGAAGCTACTAGTGAGAGAACTACAAAAGATATGTGGGATCAGTTGAAATCCACATACATCAAGACAATGGAGAATTCCCTCTATTTGAAATAGAAGGTCTACGTGTTAAAAATGGCAGAAGGTGCATCTTTAATCTCACATCTTGATAAATTTGATTCTATTATTTTGGATTTGGATAATATAAAGGCTAAAGTTGATGATGAATATCAAGTCATTTTATTGTTACACTCCATTCCCCAATCCTTGGAGTATTATCAAGATAATGTGATTTATAAGAAAGAGTTGGTCTCATATAATAGTATAAAATCTGCATTAAATCAAAAGAGCATATTGCTAGGGACATTACAGGGAATCGAGTGGAACTCTAGCTGAGGGTTGCTTTGTGATGGGGTAGAGGTAACCGAGATTCTAAAGGTGATAGATTCAAAGAGAGGTTGAAGTCCAGATACACAAATAAAATTTGAAACAATTGCAAGAAAAAAAGGCACATTAAGGCTGATAGTTTTGAATTGAAAATTAAAGAAAAATATTAAATTGAGCAGAATAACAACAATATTGGTGAAGATAATGTAGCAGAAGATGAGAATGATGGAATCATATTTGTGGCCATGGATAATAAATCAATGTCTTCTAGTGAGTGACTCTTAGATTCAGGTTGTTCTTACCACATGAGTTTTGATAGGGATTATGTTTCCTTTTATAAAAAATGGGATGGTGGAATTGTTTTGATGGGTAATAAAACTTCATGTAAGGTTTTTGGTTGATGAAAAATTCAAATAAAAATGTATAATGGCATTATTAGAATACTCACTAATGTTCGGCATTTTCCCGACTTAAAGAAAAATCTCACCTCTCTTGGAACTGTTGATGCTCTTGATGCTCTTACGTACTGATATTCGGGTGATGGTGGAATTTGGAAAATCTGTAAAGGTGCTCTTGTGCTAATGAAGGCTTCCAAAACTGGCTGTTAGTATGTTTTGTAGATCCAATCTACAGTTACTTGTGCAGTAGCAGTCTCAACTTCCTCAAATGAAGATATCACCAAATTGCAGCATATACGCTTGGGACATATGGACAAGATAGGCTTAACGTTGTTGAGTATGAGCGGTATACTGAGGAAAAATAATGAGTTGGAATTTTGTGAAAATGAATTCTATGAATTCTATGAGAATGAAGGAATCGCTTAACATCGCACTGTTAGGATGACATCCCAACAAAATGTGTGGTAGATAAAATGAATCATACTCTTTTGGAAATAGATTGGTGCATGATCTAAAATGCCAAGTTGACATTGGACTTTTCTAGGGCTTGTCGCATTATCAATCGCTCTCCATGTGTACCTCTTAATCTCATGACTCTGGAAGAAGTTTGGTCTAACACTCTGGAGGAAGTTTGGGTGTTTAACATATATGCATGTTAACAAGGGAAAACAGGAGCCTTGGGCTTCGAAATGTATTTTCCTTGGCAATATTTCAGGGGTGATTAAGACATAGATTATGGTGTCCTGATACCAAATCTCATAAGTTTTTAATTAGTAGATATTTTACATTTGATGAATCTTACATGTTACATCTCGGAAAATAATATTGTAATCTTGTGATTCAGAGAAAGAGGAAAGTGCAAAAAAGAAAGTGGAGTTAGAGATCAGTGGTTCTTCAAGATGAAACCCAACCCAAGAAGAGGTTGAAGAACTTGTCATGAACTCGTTTAAGATCAACCAGTAGATGGGGATTACTCCATTTCCAGAGATAGACCAAGAAGATGCATTCGCACCATTGAGGTATGCGAATTTGGTTGAATATGCTTTATCAGTGGCTCAAGAAATAGGTGGAGGCAAAGAACCTTCCACATATTCAGAGGCAGTTTCAGGTGCTAATTCAGAAAAATTGTTAGTGTCTGTGAATGAAAATATGGAATATCTACAGAAGAATGGTACATGGGATCTTGTGACACATTCAAAAATAAATTAAACGTTGGTTGCAAATGGGTTTTCAAGAGAAAGAAAGAAAATTAGGGTGTTGATAATGCTAGGTACTTTGCACGATTGGTTGCAAAGGACTACAGTCAAGTATAGGTATTGATTTCAATGATGTTTTCTCACTTATTGTGAAACATATCTCTATTCGTATATTGCTTGCTTTGGTTTCCATGTGTGATTCAGAGTTAGAACAAATGGTTGTAATAAAACTTTCTTGCATGGAAAAGTAGATGAGCATATATATATGAGTCAACCTAAAGGTTTTGAGATTCAAGAGGTAAAAAATATCGGGATTGCTTGTTGAAGAAATCCTTGCATATATCAAAGTAGTCTCTAAGATAATAGCATACATTCATGTTGGGTCATGGTTTCTCCAGGATCATGTATGATAGTTATTTTTACTTGCGGAAGTTATAGGATAACTCATTCATTTATTTGCTATAGTATGTTGATGGCATGCTCATTGCGGCTAAGAATCTTGCTGAAATTCATGAGTTGAAATCCTTGTTGAATAGTGAATTTGAGATGAAATATTTGGGAGCACCTAATAAGATTCTTGGTATGGAAATAAGAAGAGATTGAGGAGTTGGAAAGTAGTACCTAACCTAGCAGATTTACCTTTAGAAATTTTTGGAGCGATTTGGCATGAATGATGCCAAAACCAGTTAGCACTCCTTTTGGTAGCTATTTTAGGCTATCTGCTACTCAATCACCAAAAATAGAGGAAGAATAAGATTATATGGCTAAAGTTCCATATTAAAATGAAGTTAGGAATATTATGTATGCAATGGTTTGTACTTATCCTGAAATCCCACAAGTTGTTAGGGTTGTTAGAAGGTATATGGCCAATCTGGGCAAAGCACATTAGCAGGATGCGAAGTGTATTCTTAGATACTTAGAGGGTTCTTTGAAAATTTGTTTGGATTTGGGTAATACTAACAACACTCTGGTTTTTTAATGTAGATTCATACTTTTCCGGCGATCTTGTAAGCGCAGGTCTGTGACGGGTTAGGTATTTTGCACTGGAGGTTTTTCATTTAGCTATAAAGCTACTCTATAACATGTAGTTGATTTATGTACTACTGAGGCAGAACATATGGAAATCACAGAGTCTATCGAATTGGCTTTGTGGTTAATAGGCCTTTTTGGAGAATTAACTCTAGATCAAAGGGTTACTACCATTCACTGTGATAGAAAACATGCAATTTACTTGACTGAAGATCAAATTTATTATGAGCAGACGAAGCATAATGTTGTTATGTATCACTTCATTTGTGAAACTACTGAACAGAAGATGGTCATAGTTCAGAAAATCAATACAGGGGATAATCCAGCTGATATACATTCACGTAGGCACTTCCATGTTTCAAGTTCAAGTAATACTTGGACTTAGCTAGTGTTTGTTGTTGGTGATTCGACTCATTAGGGCTATGCCAGGAGAGGTGGAGTAAGCTATTACTTTTAGGGTTCAGAACAAGGTGAAAATTTCTGAAGTATTATTGGTCTTCACCCAATTATCCAATCACATGAATATTCACTCATTCAAAGATACCGAAGGCAAACATGCTTGGCAAGTTGGAGAAATATTTTCTTAACAGTTAAGGCTCAACCATCATGGATTTTTGTCAAGTATTATCTGGATGACTAAATTATTTTTTTGGTCTCCACATAGCATCGTATACCATGTTTTTGTCCTCATTTGCAAATCAACCCTCATTGCGCACCCCCACAAATTCAGAACGATATGTTTTGGTTCCCAAAGGTGATTTTCAGGTAAACCGTAACTATTTTTCGATATAGTCAGGGGTATTTTCATAATTTTATGTATTAAAAAACATTTTCAATTAAATTCTAGGGCCAATACAAAAATATTCTATATATTGTGAGGGGGCTTGATTGCAAATAAACTAAAAATAAGAAGCACCGACCACTGCAATTCTTCTTCTCCGGTGATTCATCTTCTCTGGCGGGCTGCAACTGGTCAACGGAACCCATAGAAATAGAAAAGTTGGTCTCCTCACCGCCACCATCTGCTTCCGACAAGGAGGAGCACGAGGAGTTAATGGAGGACATCCTCTCGGAACGCCTTCGTGAAGATCATTGCCGAGAAAATTGGCCTATGAATGAAGACAAACGCGAAGGAACTACTACAGGCACGTGAATCTAATGCGCTAAAATGGACCCACGCGTGATTTGAGAGCAGGGGCCTTTCTTCTTCGCTGCAATTTATACAGACTTTCCGGAGCGGTATCCAGAAATTCGTTGACAAAGTGAGGACTATTGCGAGAATGATGCCGATGATGAAGTGAGGACTGTGCAGAGAATGATGCAGAGAAGAATTGTTGGGAGATAGTCGTCTAGTCGCTGAAACTGAGCGACGAACTGGAATGGGGACACTGGAGATTTACCGTCGAAGCAACCAGATGTTTCCGGTGAGGCATCAAAATCGACGCTACAATTCATTATACCCTGCCTTTGGGATTCGCCAGCGGCCCGAAGAAGGAATTGACAAACGGAAGAGGGTTCAATAAGAAGAAGGGTTTTTATTTTATTTTTTAAAACTCAGGAGTATAATGGTCATTTTACATATTTTGACCAATTTTACTGTTGACTTTAGCTGAAAACCACATTTGGGGACAAAAACATATCATTCTGAATTTGTGGGGGTACTGAACGAGGGTTGATTTGCAAACGGTGACCAAAACATGGTATAAGATGCTATGTGAGGGACCAAAAAAATAATTTAGTCTATATGGATTCAATGTTCACAATCCATGCTTGGATCTAGAAGGATTTTTGTTGGGATATTGGGATAAGATTTTGTTCGAGAGTTCTTGGCCGATGAGATTGGAGTAGTATAAATTGGAGATGAATTTAGTTGTTCAAGCACACCTCAAGTATAGCATCTGTTACTATTTGCTTCCTTCTCCCCTTTAGCTCTCCTTTGTAGTTTTAGAAGTCAAAGTCTTCTTCTTTATATTTTACGATATAATTCCTTTATAGGTGGTAGGTGAATCCTTGTAATACTTTCTCTACATATAGTGAAGCTCCTGGTATCTTCCAGCTGTGGATGTAGGCCAATTTAACTTAACTACATAAATCCATGTGTTCATTGTTTTTGTTTTTTTCTTTATGTCATCTTTGTTTTTTAATATTTTAAGGAAAATAGATACCCTTTTGGATCCATATTCTTAACAGATTCGGTCACGAAAGACTGGGTATGAATGCACGACTACAAATGGTTATGAATGCACCTAGCCTCACAATTTGGGTATGCACCTAGCCTCACAATACTTTCTCCACCTAGCCTCACAATTTGGGTATGAATGCACGACTACAAATGGTTAGGTCAGCAACATGCTCCACTCTGTAGGCGACCAAGGCTATGTTGTGAAAGGCCAAGACAAGGCCCCACTCAACCTGTGTGGTTGGAAAATCTCAGGCACAAAAGGCCAAGCCAGGGCACCATTGATCGGAAAACCATGAACGATGCAACTCAATAATGTCAACCTCGTGCAATGGACCTCATGTTTGATGTTTCATCCTTCTGTGCAAAACAACCTCATTCGTGAAGGAGGTAGACCAAGCCTTAACCACGTAGTGCGAGTGATAATGTGTAAGTTTGTATGGGCCTAAATGTCTGTACAGCTGGCTATCTGGTCCATAGTCTTGGCCTTTGAGTAAAGCCTTTTGGGCAATCCCAAGGTTGGCATACTTCCTCCACAAGCAAATAAAATAGTTCTCCTACTCACCTACATATATAAAAGCTACAGGTAACCCTACACACTCAATTATTCATTCATAATTACACTCTTGTAGCCTATTTGCTTACTTGGTCGTCAGAGCCCTTCCCCTCGGAAACCACCAGTGGCTTTGTCTTTGCAGATTCCGATCACGTACCACAAGAGAAGGGCTCCATCTTTCAAAAGAAGGGCTCCATAAATATTTAATAATTTCACACTAAATTAAGAGTTCGTCTCTTGAAAAATGGCATTTCCATAAGTCATGGAAAGAACAAGATTTAAAGTGCAAATTAGAAGAATTGAAGATAAAATTATCGGGTTGCATGAATCGGGTTATAAACTTTATAACTACAACACATTACATAGTAAATTTTTAATATTGCAACTAAGACCTTTTACCTTTTATTATTCTAATTAAACTTCATCTTTCTATAAGTTTATGGAAAGACGATCTTTACCAAAACTTTGCCCTAAATTAAATCAGTATTCTTTAATAAAAAAAAGAAAAACTAAGAATTACCTTCTGTAGAAGTCGTAAGCATGGCTATCTTCAAATTCTTCAGCATAACCACGGTTCTGTC
This sequence comes from Rubia yunnanensis, assembly GCA_037428765.1. Lineage (NCBI taxonomy): Eukaryota > Viridiplantae > Streptophyta > Magnoliopsida > Gentianales > Rubiaceae > Rubia > Rubia yunnanensis. Next base: position 127,597,832 of record CM075061.1, read on the forward strand.
ATCCATATTTCTTCTGCCACATCTCAACGGCAGCCTTTGCTTTCCACACATACCGTCTTTAAACAAAGCCACTTCACAGCTGCAATCTTGTTGGCATGCTTGTGCACATTCTTCTTTTGCGCTTGTTGTGGTTGTGCTGTATGAAACGTTTTCGAAAGGTGTAAACTGCAGGAAATTCATGTCAACGTTAGAAATTGGAGTTGGGTATTTACACCCTGGAATCGAGAAATTCCTCTCGCAAGTTTTGATGGTGTCCGGAGAAAATTAAAATCCTGGAAGACACCTGCACTTAGGTGCGGTATCTTCAAGAACCCAGTAGGCATTGTGTCCATGTTGTGCGGAATGGAGAAAGAACAGAAAATATGAACGAAAATAACAAGACACAAGATTTACGTGGTTCAGGGGCGGAACCAGAAATTTTTTTCAGGGGAGGCTGAAAAATTTTTGGGGTCGTCGGGACGAGGCAGCTCGCGGCGGAGACCTGGTGGCGTAGGGCTCTCGGCCGAGGAGGGAATTGACGGAGGGAAGAAAGGGTGATAAATATTAATGACATATAAATTTTAAAAATTCAACTCAACAATAATGAAAAATACTACATAATATAATAAATCAAGTAGCATACAATAATATTTTTACAAGTTCACTAAACTACTAAAATAACTACTTTCTAACGCTCGAATTACTAGAAGTAGAACTAGAAAAAGGTGGGGGCAACAGATATCTACGAGACTCCATGGCTTGATAACGTTGCATAATCGGTTCATTCTCAATCTTAACAAAAATATCCTTTTCAATATATACCGTCATAACATCGTTCAACCATTCATCTCCCATTCTATTACGAAGATCGGTCTTGATATTCTTCATGGCAGAAAAAACTCGCTCAACTGAAGCAGTTGCAACTGGTAGAACTAATGCTAACTCAATCAGACGATATACCAATGGATAAAGTACCATGCTACGTGATCGAACCATATGCTGAGCAAGACTTCCAAGATCATTGATGGCCGAATAGGCATCATCATCTCTCACATCATGAATGAAGAAATCAAGTTGTTGCTCTAGTTCTAAACGCTCAACAAGGGAGAAGTCATCCGGATAAAGTTCAGCAAGGCGAAGCAACTTACCAACATCAAACATGGCAAATCTTTCTCTCGGATCAAGGCATGCCATACAAGTGAGTAATTCCGAGCTTGCTTCGCCAAATCGATGATTCATTTCAAGAATCATCTTGTCAACGGTCTAGTATTGAAACATTAAAAAATATAACAGTAAGATAAAAAATACATATAAAATATTATAAACAAAATAAATTAAACTATGTAAATATTAAAGTAGTACCTGATGAAAAATATCAACACGGTAGAAATCATGATTGGTTGACATTTCTCCCCGTCGTCTAGAACGGTGACGAATTTTCCGTTGTGCTTCCATCACGTCTAATGTGATCTCATGCTTCACACAAAATGTGTTGACTCCATCCAATAATTTATCAAAACCACAATCTCTGAATTCTTGCAATTCAGTCTTCATTCTATTCATCATTCGCACAGCCATCGAAATATTTTGATCTCTTTGTTGCAAGGCAAGTGACAATTGATTTGTAGCTCCCAACAAATGCTTCATCAAAAACATACAAAACACAAATTCATAGCTCTCCATTCTATCAATCAAACCCTTTGCTGTAGAGGCATTTTCAACTATACTGCCATGCTCACAGATATTAAGAAGCACTTGAATAATTGAAGACCACTTAGCCTCAAAGCGAAGAATAGTACTGTAATGTGATCCCCAACGTGTATCACCAGGCCTTCTCAAACTCATTTCTTGATTTTTGCCTCTTCCACTAACCTTGTCCCCACTCTCCAATGCCTCTACAAGGCTAGCATGTTCTAATTGCACAAGCATCTCTTTTCTAACACATGAACCTCCAACCAGATTCACAGTTTGAACAAGATACCCAAAAAATTCACCCACAGATAGAGTACAATATGCAACAGAAACAACAACCAATTGAAGTTGGTGAGAGAAGCAATGAATATACCTCGCAGAAGAGTTTTCTTTCAATATCAAAGCTTGCAATCCATTGAACTCCCCTCGCATATTTGAAGCCCCATCATATCCTTGGCCTCTCAACTTTGACAAGGACAATTTCTTATCTACAAACAGTTGCTTAAGAGCCTCCATCAAAGTAATAGCTTTAGTATTGGAAACATGCACAAGAGCAAGAAAACGCTCAAGAATACATCCTTGTTTGTTGACATATCTCAAAACAACCCCCATTTGCTCTTTTATTGATGCATCTCGAGCCTCATCAACAAGAATAGAAAATACACTATCTCCAATGTCATTAACAATAGCATCAGTTACCTCGCCAGCGCAAGCACTTGAGAGCTGTTTCTGAACTTTGAGGGATGTCAACTTGCAATTTCCGGGAGCATTTTCATTCATTACCTTAGCAACATCTTCACTTCGCTTGCAATACCATTCAACCAATTCAAGATAATTACCCTTGTTGAGCGAATCCCAACCTTCATCATGACCACGAAAAGCCAAACCTTGATTTAACAAGTATCTTGTCACATCCAAAACCGCATTCAAACGTGTGCGATATGCCTTTTTTGCTTCGGTGAAATGACCATCCAAACAATGTGAGATACTTTGCTTTTGAAGGCTAAAATTTCTCAATTTAATTGCTGCACCATGATGAATTCCATCCACATTCTTAGCATGTTTCCTAAATACTTTAAGGGCATTCTTCCAATTCATCACCCCATCCACAGTATATGCGGTCCCCTTTGCTGAATTCTTAAAAAGATAGCAAGGAAAACAAAATGCCGCATCCTTTGAAACACTATACTCCAACCAATTAAATTCATCAAACCAACCCTTTTGAAAACTTCTAAATTCATCATTGAACACTGTTTTTGGAAAAGTATGATTCTTAGGTTGGCAAGGACCTCTTAATATATATTCTCTTAGCACTTCATCTCTAATAGAAACATCAATCTCTTCAATAGGTTTACGTAGCCCGGGATCACTTATAATATCATTCTGATTGAATTCTACACGAGATTGTTTTGTACTACTACCCTCTTCATTATGCCTTTGTTCATTAGACTCATTCGATCTCTTTACTCCGCTACTTCGAATTAAAAATTTATCCATAACCTATTAAATATCAAATAGGAAAAATATGTAAATTGATTTATTTTTCATCGATTCAAATTCAATTTAATAAAATATCCCTAATTGATAATTAACAAATGAAAATAAAAAGTTCATAAAATCATATTCATCTAAATTCAATTTAACAAATATCCCAAATTGATAATTCCATAAACCGATTATGACAAATTGACAATTTCATTGTCACATACAATTATACAAAATAAATCAAACAATTATAATTTCAACTAAATTCCAACTAAATTTCAACTAAATATGCAATTCAACTAAATAAATTTATGCAATTCAACTAAACTTCAACAATCATATATAATACAACCATATAAATTCAATTCAACATCCAATCTAAAAATCATGTTCACATTATACATATATTTAAGTTTTGAAGAAATAAATTAAAAAGACAAAAAATGATAAACCCTAAAATTAATAAATATTAGCAATTTAGCATATAAAGAGAAGAGAACTAGAGAAGACTTACCAGAGGCGGCGGGATGGCGGTGGTGGACGGCGGTGGCGCGGCGGCGGCGGCGTGGCTGAGCGAGTGCCGAGTGAAGTGGCGCTGTGGCGGAATGAGGCAACGAGCTGCGGCTTGCTGTTCTTGTTCCCGCCTCCAGCTCAAGCATTTATATAGGATGATGGATGCTATTGGATTGGGCCGCTCAGTTTTTGGCCCAATCCATTTTCGATCTCTTTTTTTTTAATATTACTTAGTAAAACGACGTCGTTTTACTACTTAGGTTATAAAAAATTAAAGCCAAACGAAACGACGTCGTTTCACTAACGTGAAACGACGTCGTTTTAGTGCGTATGACTGCAAAAAAAAGAAGGCCTCAGCGCGGCCTTCTTCTCCGGCGAGCAGGCGCTGCGCTCAGCCGGAGACGCGCTCCCGCCTCCTCCTAGCTCCGGCCGGCGACCGAGGTAGGGCTGGAGCCCTACCTCGCGTATCAATAGACGTCGGACCGGGGGCAACTCCGCCCCCCCGACCCCCAGGCCAGGGTCGCAGAAGCGGCTATTACAGTATTCAAGGCATACCAACAAATCTCCACCTTGACTTGAATCCTCAAAGTAGAAAACTCCAGATGCACCATTACAGTGCCAGATGAGTAGACTTCGCCCTCCACTCCCAGGACTGCCCATAGAGCACCTAATCAGCTCTGATGTTCAGCAAGTCCAAACAATGTTGAAACTTGCTATGTGGAACAGATTTGGTGAACATATCAGCGGGGTTATCAGCAGTTCCAACTTTCTTCACCCTGATTCTCCTCTCACTCCTCATGAAATGATATCTGACATCAATATGCTTGGTCCTCTCATGATGGACCTGGTCCTTGGCTAGGCAGATTGCACTCAAGCTGTCACAGTACACAGTAGCCTGATCATGATGTAGACCAAGATCACTAACTAGCCCTTTCAGCCACATTCCCTCTTTTGCAGCCTCTGTCAGAGCCATGTACTCTGCTTCCGTAGTAGACAACGTCACTGTAGGTTGCAAAGTCTCCTTCCAGCTAACCACAGAACCTCCCAAAGTGAATACATAACCAGTCATCGATCTCCTCGTGTCAACATCACCAGCATAATCAGAATCAGAGTAGCCTATAACTAAGCACTTGGTATCACCTCCATAAATGAGACCCACATCAGACGTACCTCTAAGATACCTGAAGATCCTCTTCACTGCTTGCCAATGTTCCTTTCCCGGTTGCCCCATGAACCTGCTCACAACACTGACTGCCTGTGCTAAATCTGGCCTCATGCAAACCATAGCATACATCAAGCTCCCCACCGCGCTGGCATAAGGAACCCGAGACATATACTCCTTCTCCTCGTCTGACTGAGGAGCAAACATGGTGGTGAGATGAATATTTGCAGCACTAGAAGTGTCTATAGGCTTGGCTGTAGACATGCCAAACCTAGCTAACACTTTCTGAATGTAGCCTTTCTGTGACAAGTAAAGCTTCCGCTGACTTCAATCCCTAAGAATCTCCATTCCTAGTATCTTCCGAGCTGCACCCATATCCTTCATCTCAAACTCAGCACTAAGATGTCCTTTCAACTTCTGAACCTCATGCTTACTCTTTGCGGCTACCAGCATGTCATCTACATAAAGCACCAGATAGATGAATGACACATCTCTCAACCTGCTGTAGTAGACACAACAGTCATAAGCACACCTCGTGTATCCCAACTGAAGCATGTAACTGTCAAACTTCTTGTACCACTGCCTCGGAGACTGCTTAAGCCCATATAAGGACTTATTCAACTTGCAAACATATTTTTCCTTGCCAGGAACTTGGAAACCATCTGGCTGAGTCATGTATATCTCTTCCTCCAACTCTCCATGTAGAAAAGCGGTCTTCACATCAAGTTGTTCAAGCTCCAAATCCTGATGTGTCACTATAACTAGCAATACTCTGATGGAAGTGTGTCTGACCACTGGTGAGAAAATCTCATTGTAATCTACTCCCTCTCTCTGACTGAAACCTCTAGCAACAACTTTAGCCTTGTACTTGACTCCCTCTGTAGGTGATATCCCTTCCTTTTTCTTGAAAACCCATTTGCTAGTGATAACCTTTCTCCCTTGAGCCTGTTGAACCAAATCCCATGTCTGATTCTTCTGGAGGGACTCCATCTCATCTCCCATTACTACAAACCATTTGTCAGCATCAGTACCTGAAACAGCTTCTCTGTAGTTGGATGGCTCATGAGTATCCACCTCCTCAGCAACCTGTAGTGCATAACCCACCATATCCTCAAACCTATATCTCTTGGGCGCCCCAACTCCAACCCTCCTGGGTCGGTCCCGAGCTATACTGCGAACTGTAGCTCCTGATGGTTGAGGATCTGGTGGTGGAGATTCCGGTATCTCAGATTCTGTCTGTGGCTCTTGATCCACCTCAAATTTTTCCAATCTCTTTTCACCTTGAGTGACACCAAGCTCCACCTGTTTATCAACTCCACTAGTTTCTGGCACAACTGTGGGCTTCACCATAGATCTAAGCAAAGAATTTTCATCAAAGACAACGTCCCTGCTCAGAATAACCCTCTTCTCATATGGAGACCATATCCTGAAGCCTTTAACTCCATCTCCATAACCCACAAAGACACCCTTCTTGGCTCGGGGATCTAACTTACCATCACTAACATGATAATAAGATGTACAACCAAAAACTTTTAACTTGGAGTAATCAACAACTTTACCTGACCACAACTCCATAGGTATTTTGCACTCTATGCCCGTGTGAGGCCCGCGGTTGATCAAGTAACAAGCTGTACTCACCGCCTCTGCCCAGAATCTCCTTTCCAAACCAGCATTAGAGAGCATGCACCTCGCTCTCGCCAGCAATGTCTAATTCATCCGCTTAGCTACGCCATTCTGCTGTGGCGTATTCTTGACTGTATGATGACGAGCAATCCCTTCATCCCTACAAAACTGATCAAACTCAGACGAGCAGAATTCCAGCCCATTATCAGTTCGAAACCTCTTGATCTTCTTCCCGGTCTGATTCTCCACCAAAGCTTTCCACTCCTTGAACTTCGAGAAAGCTTCACTCTTATGTTTCATCATGATAACCCAAGTCATCCTTGAGTAATCATCAATCAGAGAAACAAAGTACCTGTGACCTCCCAGTGACTCAACTCGGGAAGGTCCCCAACAATCAGAATGGATGCAATCCAATGTGCCCTTTGTTCTATGAATCGCCTTAGGAAACTTGCTGCGGTGATGCTTCCAAAAAATGCAATGCTCACAGAAGTCCAAGCTCTTGACCTTGTGGCCACCAAGAAGATCATATTTCGACAGAATCTGCATCCCTCTTTCACCCATGTGACCAAGCCTCATATGCCATAACTTAGTCATATCATCCTGGTGAACCTCTGAAGATGCAACATTAACAGAATCCATAACCGTGGAACCTTCTAGAAAATACAAAGTACCATGCAGAACACCTTTCAGAGCCAGCCTAGAACCTTTGCAGACACACAGAACTCCATCACTCCCTGAGTAGACGAAACCCTTTCTATCCAACGTAGGAAGAGAAATCAGATTCTTTGTCATCGATGGAACATGCCTGACATCGTTCAAAGTATAGAAACTACCATCATGCGTCCTGATCTTGATTGAACCAATCCCAACTACCTTGCACGCAACACCATTTGCTGTATTAATGATGCCCTCAGCTTGCTCATAAGTTGAGAAATAATCTCTCCTTGGGCATATATGGAAAGATGCCCCAGAATCAAGAAACCACGCATTAGGATGATTATTTTGCCCAGTAGCAGCTAGAGCAAAATCATCTTCAGAACTGAAATCCCCTTCAGCCACAGCAGCAGTACCAAATGTACTCCCAGATTTACTAGCCTTCTTCGGACACTCCTTTTTCTAATGCCCCTTCTCCTTACAGTAGTTACAAACATCATTGGCCTTGGGACCCTTTGAAGATGACTTCTTGCCCTTCTTCTTACTGCCGGTTCCCTTGCCCTTTGTGTTTTCGTCACTAGCAAACAAGCCAGAGGCCTGACTTTCTGTACCTGTACCGTTTGCCTTATGTCGCAACTCTCTACTATGGAGAGAGGATCTAACTTCCTCCAGAGACACGGAATCTTTACCAACAATAAATGACTGAACAAAATTCTCATACGAAAGCGGTAAAGACACTAGCAAAATCAAAGCAGCATCTTCATCTTCAATTTTCACATCTATATTTCGCAATTCTAACAACAAAGTATTCAATTGCTCTAGATGGTCTCTGAGTTGCGTACCTTCCTGCATTCGGAGACCGAAGAGGCGTTGTTTCAGAAGCAGCTTGTTGGTTAGAGATTTCGTCATATACAAACTCTCCAACTTCAGCCACAGTTGTGCAGCAGTCTCCTGATCTGAGACCTCAGTGATGATTTCGTCCACGAGACACAGCATAATCGTCGAGTGTGCCTTTTCTTCCAGACCCACCACATCGCCAGAACTGCTCGCGAAATCCTTCGTCAGCGGAGTCCACAAACCTTGCTGTTTCAGTAAAGCTCGCATCTTGATATGCCATAAACTGAAACCGTTTCTCCCAGTAAACTTGTCGATCTTCACGTTCAACCCAGACATCTTTCTCCCCGATCAGCCCCGATCTGATGAGCCCAAAATTCGATACACCCACTACGGATCTCACCGGAAAAAGAAACCGCTCTGATACCAGTTTGTTGTGCGGAATGGAGAAAGAATAGAAAATATGAACGAAAATAACAAGACACAAGATTTACGTGGTTCACCAATTTTGCTACATCCACGGGAGATGGATTCCACTATATCAGAATTAATTGTTTACAGAGAGAAGAGAGACACTTTATATGCTGTCTCCACTAAACCCTAACAAACTGGGCCAAAACACAATTCAGCCCAAATCAACAGCAGTCCAATAAAGAGACAAGCTATACCGTCGGACCGGGAGTGACTCCGCCCCCCGGACCCCCAGGCCAGGGTGCGCTCCGCCCCCCTGGACCCCCTGACTCGCTGACCGGGCAGTGAGATCCCCGTTTAACTGGGGGCGTCTGCCGCCCCCCGGACCCCCAGGCCAGGGTCGCAGAAGCGGCTATTACAGTATTCAAGGCATACCAACAGTCCACATATGCCTTTAGGAGCGTATTTGTCATCTGTGGTTTGAAACCTCATGGTCCACGCACCGTTGAATGACCGGGAGAGGGAATACAATCGGAAAATGCCATCGACATCGACAACAGCATGATAGATTGTTCATCAGGCAGAAATCCTTGAGTCAGGTTGAAGATGATGGATTTATTTTCCTTCAACAGGTACATGTAACCATTGTTGTCGAGATTCATTGTCATCAGAAGTCCGTTGTTATTAGTATATGATGAATAATGGGCATACGGGTTAAGACTCGGGCTCCTGTAGGATAGTGCACAAGGGTTTCATCTTCTTGCATGATGAGGCGGAAAGGGCCTGTGGAAGGGTCATCGAGTGAAACGCCTGAAAAAAGCTGCTGATCTGCACCGAGGCGTTGGCCGGGTAGCACAGTGTCGGTCTGATAGTCAAAATTTGCCATATCACCCGATTACCAAAATCATACTACACAAAGTTGCCTGAATCGAGCATGGAGGCTGACGAAACCTTGACTCCGACGTTGACAATGTTAGTCATGTCCTGATGTTAAGAAAATAGAAACCCTTTCCTAGTAGAAAATGTTATAAATGGTAGTTACCATATAATGGTAGTTACAGTATAATTGTAGTTACCATATAATGGTAGTTACCATATAGAGGTGTTTCAGTAAAGTCACAATTACCTCATAGTCAATCATGTTCTGAAGCGCAGTAGCCTCAAAACCAGCATTAATACGGCCTGTTCTTTGGGATTACTTCCGGAGGCAGACATAGTGCAAAATCAGGTACAGATCAGCAGTAGGTGCAGCAACCAGCGGCGGATCGGCGGTGGCGCGTGACGGGAATGCGGCGACGTGTGAGCTTTGGGATCGGAGTGTGTGGCTTAATGCACGTACCGATCGGATCAGGAGAGACGGAGCACAGATTCCCACGGTCAGACGGTGGCGGTGGCGATCAGAAGAATGGAGTTGATGGCGGCGGCTGTGCGGTGGCGCGTGGATCGACGCACGACTTGACGGCATCGATGGTGGCTCGGAAATGCAGCAGAATATTTTCTTAGGGTTTCGGGATTTTAGCCTCTGATACCTTGATTAAAAATATATAAGACTTTATTATGGTGCATTGATATCACATCAATGACACACCTCATCAATCATGAGAATTACAATACATATGCCTACAACAAACGAAAGTCTAATATGAATATGATTCTAAATTTGTAAGGAATTATCATCTATAACTAAATCTATAAGGATACTAATTCTATATGGCAACTACCATTTATAACTTTTTCCATAAAGAAAGGGTTTCTATTTCCTTAACATTTGACCTTGTGGTTGTTGCAGGGTTCCCGTCATCTGTTATAAGCAGAGTAACATTGGCACCGACATTTGCGTTGTCCCTGTAGGCGGTCCAAACCACAGTTTTTTCTGCAATTCCTGCCATGAAAACTCCTACAGCATAGCCACTGCGAATCTTGTAAAAGTCAAACGCATATAATCCCGAGGGAGACAACCATTAAGAAGAATTTCCTATTGGCGTTAAAGAAGAATTTGGGCCAATTGTGTTTTTAGCTCTTTCTTGAGCATATGTATTTGAACACAATGCAGATAGGAAAAGGAAGAACAAATGTAGAGGAGTCATGCTCATGCGTTTGAACTGCTTTTACTGAAGGAAATGGGTGAGCTATATGTCTAGACGTTTGATCAGCAATATCAGTTATAGTATTAGCCTATTAGGGTCACTGAACTCTATCAGCGATCTTGGCTTGGACTAATCTATCATGCGCCAAAGACCAAAAGACTTAGAATGAATACATAGAGCGAAGACCTGAAGGAAGACTCGAATGAAGTCAAAATCTGCACACTTGAAGGAATACTTAGAATGAAGGCTCGATGCGCACAATGGGTACGGCTGCCGGTAAAGTCAAGAGATATACATTGATATTTTAATTAGCAGTTTTTGTGAACATATTTGAAAATGAAAATTTTTTCATATTGGAACATACGAAACAGTATATTTACGCCAAGAAGATTTACAGAAAAAGAAGACAGAATATTATGGTATTCGTGAGTAATGAAAATCTGAATATTCTGCTATATATTAGGCGTGTAGAAGCATAGTTGATTTATGAAATATCTCTACAAATATGGAGTTGATATTATCGAATATATGGGAGATATTGTGATAAGGAAAATCCCAATAGTTATGGGATTTGGATATGCTTCAAGAAGCAGATATGGAATAGGAATATCATGGAGATAATCATGGAGAGTTTCGATCTGCTCATGGATATAAAAGGGGACAACCACGGCTGCATTTTTTGTTACGGTTTTAATCAGAGAAAATCTGCATACAGATTGTCAATCTTTCGAGAGAATTGCAAAGAACCAGAATTCTATGTTCCAACATACTTGACCTACTGTTCAAAGTTCAGAATCATATGCCTTAATTCCTCGGGAGGAGGAGATCCAGCGTCGACGAGTTTCGAGGTCAGAGGGAGTCTGATCAAGGCGGATCGGTAGCTAGGGGAGCTAGCAGAATTCACACGTTATAGTTAGTACAGATCAGTATTTTGTATGTACTTTTTACTGTATCTTTCTAATTAGTGGATTCATTCTGAACTGGGACAGGCCCAGCAGATGTAGGTGGATTTCACCAAACTGCGTAACCAAGTCTTGTGTCGTTAATGCTTTAATTTATTTCATACTTGGTTAGATAGGTCATGTTGGAAAATACTAATGAGAATTAGAAATTTTTGGTAAAACCAAATTTAATTTGGTATCAGAGCTTGGTCACTTATTTTTCCCTTAGTTGTGTCAAGGAAGGTGTGATCCGGTTTTACCATGGTAACTAAAGAAGGAGCTTCGGTGTCTCGGCCACCTCTGCTAGAAGGAAACAACTACAACTATTGGAAGGCACGCATGAGAGATTTCATCAACTCACTGGATGAACTTGCATGGTTCTATGTTGAGAATGAGTGGAATCATCCTACGGAAGATGCTGATACAAGCTCTAAGGCGATAGAAGGAGAGTCAAGTCAAAGGGAGCAGAAACTCAAAGACAAAGCTAGTTGGACTCCTGATGACCTCAAGGCATCTCTGGCGAATTCAACGGCACTGAATGCAATCTTCACTGCGGTTGATGAAAACCAGTTCAAACTCATCTCCATATGTCATCAAGCCAAGAAAGCATGGGATATTATACAAACTGTTTATGAAAGAACCCGTAGAGTTCGAGAATCTAAACTACAAATGCTGGCTACTAAGTTTGAGGAACTCAAGATGGAGAAGGATGACACCATTGATATATTCAATGGAAAACTCAGGGACATCTCTAATATGGCATACCAACTTGGAAAAGTCTACAAAGAGGTGAAGCTGGTGAAAAAGGCCTTGAGATCACTTCCTAAAAGGTTTGCGATGAAGTTAGCGGTAATAGAAGAAGCAAGAGATGTAGCCACCATGAGCTTAGATGAACTAATGGGATCATTACAGACATATGAGATGACGTTTCAACCATCTACAAAAAGGATCCAAAAGGAGTTGGCATTCAGAACATCTTCATCAAAGGACAATCACGATTCTGAAAGTGATGATGAATTTGAAAATCTTGCACTTATCACGAAGACTTTCTCAAGAGTGCTGAAGAAAGTATTAAACAAGAAATCTTAGGAGAGGTTTGAAGGAAATAGACCAAGGTCACAGGATACTGGAAATAATCGTGGAACAAGATTTGAGCAAGGAAACCAGCAATTCTTCAGAAATCAAAGTTGTGAGCCAAAACAGCCTCGACGAATTCAATGCAGGGAATGTGAAGGATATGTTCATAATCAGGCTGAATGTGCGAACACTCGAAAGAAACAAAGAAAATCTTATGTAACCTCGTGGAGTGAAGATGAAGAAGAAGAGAAAGATGAAGAGGAACTTGTAAGCAACTATGTGGCATTTGGAGCAAAAACTTATGATGCATCGGAGAATGGATGTTCCAACACACTGGATAAAGTTGAAGCTGTATGTTCCAACATGGATCCATATGAAACATCCAGTGATGAAGATGATGGTCTTGTTGTTAGTGATGAAGAAATCTTATGTGACTTCAAGTGGCTGATACAAACAAAGAACTGAAGAAAGAAAAAGTGCAGTCGATGGAGGATAATGTTGAGGAAGTCTTGCCCGAAGATAATAGTCAATGTGAAGAGAATGTTGAGGTTGATATTGGTGTTGAGCAGAATGAAGAAAGCCGTGACTATATTTTGGATGATGGAGATCAGGATGAACGCCCCAGTACCAAAGGAAAGGGTCCTTTTCAAAAGGTAATTAACCCTGATCCTCCAACTATTAAACTCCATGGGATGGAATTCAAGACTATGGATGATATATTTGAATGGTTAGAAGCTAATAGATTGACAATAGACTTGACAAAGATTAAGAGTGTAAAGGGTGAATTTCTGAGTGTCAAAGTCAAGGAATTTGTGACCGGGAATATTGGAGAGTTGTGGAATGTCCGAAACTATAAAGTGATGTTCCTGAGGGGGAGATATGATGAGTACAGAGGGAAGGAAAAATTTCATATTTATTATTCGATTCCTCGTCTGAGCTGTGCTATTTTTAGAGAAATCAGTGATGATGATGATACATGACTAGAAGTGATTCGGTCTACTGACAGATTGCCTGTTGGATTTTGTGATTTGAGGGCAGCTCAGAGAATGGAAGAGCTGGGGAAACCAATAATTATTGACCTCTCTGACAGTGAGGAAGAGGAACATGCTGCCTATGTTCCAACATAGCAGGTTGATGGTGAAAAGAGTGAAGAGATGGATGTTGATGATGATATGGGAGGATAAGACCCGGTTAATATAACTAGAGATGCACATGATGGCAAGAAAGGAGCTCACAGTGATGAACCAGTTGCAGAACCAAGTGAACAGAAAAAGTGCAGTATGTTCCAACACAGACTGCTGAAACTGAAGAAGTAAAGGGTACTCAGTATTTTCCAACAGAGGAACACTCTGAGATGAATTATTCAAGTGATAAAGTGTTGGATAAATTCTTATAGTCAGTCAAGGGCAAGAGAAAGATGGCTTTACCAGAAGATTCTCCACCAACAAAAAGGGCCAAGAAGAGTCAGGAATCTACCAAGAGGAAAGTGCTGCCTCCCCTCCTTGTAAGCGATGCACTTTCTTTCTCATATTTTGATTTAAAATGTGAAGAAATGGGAGAAGTTTATGCTGGGAGGAAGTTTGTTCCTGAGAGACCTATAGACTTGGAGGCATACAGGAAGAGTGGTTTTTCAGATTTTCTGGATTTGATAGGGATGAAGAGGGCGGCCGCTGTCCAGATGCAGTATAATAGGAAAGTGGTTATTGAGGTGTATGCCAACTTGATGGCTGAAAATCTGGAAGTTGACTCTCCCTGGTTTGGAAGGGTGTACGTGCAAGGGAAGATTATAGATCTCTCAGCTGCCAGAATCAATAAGGTTTTGGGGCTGCAAACACCATAGTTTGAAGGGGTGTTTCCTAAGGATTTAGGGGTATCAGATGATCAAATACTGGAGACAATCTCAGGAGGGTATAAGGTATAAGGCTAAGTGGCCTGAAGTAGGGTTTTCACAAGCTTCATGCTTGTTATCAAGGTTCTTTGGCCTGTATCAGATAGCAGTTAACTGCTGGATGCCATCCTTGAACACGACTGCGCTGACGAGAGAAATGGCCAAGTTATTGTTCTGTGTTGGAACAAAGAAGCAAGTCAATCTTGGGCTGTTTATTCAGTTGAACCTGGTAAGGCAAGCCACAACCCCCAAAGAAAAACATGACATTGTCTATCCCGGTTTGATTTCATCACTGGCTAAGAGCGCCAAGGTAAAGGGGAAGGCAAAAGATATGGTTATTGACACGGAATTCCTGAGGCCGAACAAGAAGACATTCGGGTTGAGACATGTGCATGATCTACCATGAAGTCCATCTAGGTCTACTTCTTCATCGACTGAAAAGAAGGCTAAACTGGTGATTCTAAATGCAAGACTAGGTGCAATAGCCATTCAAATGGCAGCGCTAGAGGAAGAAAAGGAAAAACTGGAGGAAGAGAAAATGCGGTTGGAGGCCTGCTCTTGAACGGGATTTCTTCTCTTTGATCCAACATAGATGTCACAGTCATGAGGAGCCTACTTGCTGCTTATGTTTTTTTTGTTTTTAATTGCCTTTGGCATATTTCTAGCCCCATGGGGAGAATTTTGGATTTTGGATTGAATTTGGCTGTTATCTGAAGTATATTTTTGATGGTATTTCTGGATTTCTGGTATTCTGTATTCATGTTTTAATGGAATTCTGGTATTCAATTTTTTATCAAATTCAGTATTGTGCGTATGTTCCAACATAGGTGTGATGGGAAGACCTATGTGTGTGATGACAAGTTTTTCGTTGTGATATTAATTGCCAAAAGGTTTTGGGTCCACAAAATGCCAAAGGGGGAGATTGTAAAGTCAAGAGATATGCATTGATATTTTAATTGGCAGTTTTTGTGAACATATTTGGAAACAAAAAACAGTCCATGTTGGAACATGCGAAACAACATATTTACGCCAAGAAGGTTTACTAGAAAAAGAAGATAGAATATTATGGTATTCGTGAGTTATGGAAATCTGAATATTCTTCTATATATTAGGCGTATCGAAGCATAGTTGATTTATGGAAAATCCCTACAAATATGGAGTTGATATTATCGAATATATGACAGATATTGTGATAAGGAAAATCCCTTTATTTATGGGATTTGGATATGCTTCAAGAAGCATATATAGAATAAGAATATTATGGAGATAATCATGGACAATTCTGATCTGCTCATGGATATAATAAGGGACAACCAAGGCTGCATTTGTTACGGGTTTTAATCAGAGAAAATCTGCACACAGATTTTCAATCTTTCGAGAGAATTGCAAAGAGCCAGAATTCTATATTCCAACATACTTGACATGTTGTTCAAAGTTCAGAATCACATGCCTTAATTCCCCGGGAGGAGGAAATCTAGCGTCGATGAGTTTCTAGGTCAGAGGGAGTCTGATCAAGGCAGATCGGTAGCTAGGGGAGCTAGCAGAATTCACACGTTATAGTTAGTAAAGATAAGTATTTTCTATGATGTACTTTGTACTGTATGTTTCTAATTAGTGGATTCATTCTGAACTGGACCAGGCCCTGCGGATGTAGGTGGATTTCACCGAACTTCGAAAGCAAGTCTTGTGTCTTTAATGCTTTAATTTATTGCATACTTGGTTAGATAGGTTATGTTGGAACATACTAATAAGAATTAGAAAAATTCGGTAAAACCAAATTTCATTGCCCATTAAGTCAAATTTGTAGTGGTCAACTTTCTCGGTCCATATTTGATCACAAATAACTTTATTTACATATACTAATAGTTTATTAAAGTTTGATATTTCAAAAATACATGATGTATAGAATTCAACAGTATCTCACACAAAAATTTTGGTGCTTATATACTAGTTGCAATTTATGGTCAAATATAATTTTAAAAATTGATAAAAACGTATGCAGATTTATCTGGGACGGAGGGGGAAGATTTGCGGTGAAGGAAAACTCAGAATGAAGCCTCGATGCGCAAAATGGTTAAATAGTTAGTGTTGTTCAATTTTTTTTTTTGTTTTTTCTTGGAGGGAATATACACTACTGGAAAAGTGCTTCCATAGCTAGGCACGGGAAATTCATAGAAAATACACCAATAATTCGGGCACTTGGAATACTGGTGCCTAAGTGCTTCGGTGTTGGAACGTAGTTACAAGCACTGATAAGGCATATCGATGCTAAAGAAAATGAGCACTGGTAAAATGATACAGGTGCTACTTATTTAACTGTCAGTGCAAAAATAATCGGACCTATAATATTTGCTTTATACCGGTGTGCAAATAATCATCAGTGTATTAAGCCGGTGGGAGAATATAGGCACTGGTATGTTAACATATATATCGGTACTTTTATAAGTCAACACTAGTATCGAATATTATACTTGTGCCTATGTTAGTACGGAATCAGCTCGTATAGTAGAACCGACATTACAATTCGTAGCACCGACATGTCTATTATGTTCCTTTGTAATCTATCACCGTTATTATTTGATAGCACAGGTAAGTGTATATGACATGTTTATTTATAATCTAGCATCGGTATTGAGTAGTTTTGTTAGCATCGGTGCTAGTTATAAATGAAATTTGAAATAGATATTTTGAATATTGAGAAAATCTCCTATGAGACCGTCTCACCATAGACAATGGTGAAACGAGGGACCAAAGATGAAATTTATAGAAACTTTAAGCGAATTCGCAGGTCATAAAATTTGGGTTGAACAAGTTATAAGCCCAAATCAGATCCAACTCAACCCTCTATTCCCCCCCCTTTTCCCCTTCTTCCAAACCTAGTCAGTAGCTCATTAACTTGCCCTAGTAGCTCGCCGCCTTCTCTTGTACATCGTCGTTAATCAAGTGCAGCCAAAAGGAGAACGATTTCCATGGCTACAATTCCTTCCCCAGCCCTCTGCTTTTTCCTCACTTTAATCATGTGACTGTTTGCGCAGTTTTCTTTTACAGATGTTCAATTAACGAGTTTCTAGATTGAAGAATGGAAGGAAGAAGAGGACTGAGGAGATGCTACGGAGCAGTTTCAGAGCGTCGGCTACTCTGAGCGGCTTCGTTGACTGGTCGCCAGTGGCGATATTGTTGCACCAAAAGAAGGCGGCATTATGAATTCGAAAAGAAGGGCTGGGGTTGAATCACAGGGAAGGGAAAGGGTTTTCTTAGTTATTTTCACCATTATTATTTTTGTAGAATATTTAAATGATATCATTAAAAACATTAAAAAATCATCTAAACTTATAAACTAATCCATATATTTTCTAATTGTAAGTTCTATTATTATTTTTAAAAATTATAAAAGTCTAAACTAAATTCTTAAAACGATTAACAAATTATCTAAATATATGAACTAATTTTTACACTTTTTAACTGCATGTTCTACCATTTACATATAGAAAATAAAAGTTTAAACTATTTCCTCAATACGAATAAAAAATATTCTAAACATATACATTGATTATACATTTGTTAATTGTAAGTTATATCGTTATCTTACAAAAATATACAAAATTTTAAACTAAATCCTTAAAAAAATTTACAAAACTTTTAAATGTATGAACTAATTTTTACATTTTCTAATCGTAAGTTATATCATTAACATATAAAAAAATTAAAATAAATCATCGATTAACCAACAATCTAAACATAGGAACTAATTTATACATTTTCAAATAGTAAGTTCCATCATTATCTTGAAAAAAAAAGTATGAAACTAAAATAATAAAACGATTAACAAATATTCTATACACATGAACTAATTTATACATATGCTAGTTGTAACTTACATTGCTATTATCTTGCAGAAATAAATTGTCTAAACAAAATCATTAAAATAGCAAACAAACAGTCTAAATATATGAACTAATATATATATATATATATATATATATATATGTGTGTGTGTGTATGCCCAAAATTTGGGAGGTCATCGCCGTACCTCTCAAAGTTAATACTTTTAAGCCCTAATCCTTCCTATCTACAATTAAGTAGATAATGGAAAGTCAGGGTCGTCCACGAGAGAGGGATCTTTTCAAGTGTTAAAACATATAGAGAAGAAAACATACTAGGCATATACATATATAGATACATATAAAAGCATGTAAATGGGGAGGGGGGGTGGGTTTGAATGGTTTTTTATCCTAAGTTATCAAATTGAAAGACAACAATTAGCAAAGCAAGAGAACTATGCTAATCATGCAATACAACTAAAGAGATGATTAAAATGATAATTAACGGAGCTTTGGGGGCAATCGACTTCCACTTCCAAACTTCCTATAGCTTATTGATTCATTCACTCATTCAATTATATTTATTGTCTATGAGGAATGCTATCACTTCTCATTCGAAGATCAACATTCGTTCCTTCTTAATAGTAGTTTGCAAAGACAAACAATTACCATTTGCAAACCTCATTGACGATCACCCTAGACAAACAACGTCATAGGGGTATTTCATCAATGGCATTTCACCCAAAGGACCATATGTTTGATAACAACAATCCTTCTACCAAAGACATAGTCATTTAACCAAACAAAACATTTATTAGGTAGAACCTAGAACAAACAACATTCAATGTTCAACCTTTCTTTGCATCTATGGGAAAAATATGAGAACAATCCACATTAGCATACTCATCTAGCAAGAATTATCACACATTATGCACAAGGACTTCTAAATCCATGCTTTTGGATTTCATGTTAAATGAGTTAAGAAATTTACAACTTTCCTAACACCATAACACTTCAATCATAAAAACGTTTCATATACTCAAACAACCCATGGTATAAATGAGGTAAAATACAACATTAATGGCATAATAAATGCTCTCCAATAAATGTTCATAAATGAGCAAACATCGAATCTTACTACATAAGTTTGGAAGCTTCAATTTATTGCTCCCAAGAACTAGATTTAGCTACAAAAGTTCATACTAATTAATGCTAACAAACCAAACATAATACACGAGAGTTCAAAGATGAAAAATGGTGAAAACTAGGGTTAGAAACAGTCTCAAAACGCGGAAAAAAGAAGATGTGAATGAGAGAAAAAAGAGTGCTATTTATAGTACAAAAAGGATAAGGTTAGGTTCTGGCCACCCGTTGGTCGCGACTCGCGATGGGCGCCAGAATTTAACCTTATCTTCTTTTCTTTTTCTTGTGGTAAACACTTATCTTTACAATGATTCCTCTCATTTTTCAAGTCTTCAACTCTTTGAAGAAAGTCTTCAAAGTCTTCAAAAATGGTCTTTGACGGCCTCTGGTCTTCAAGTCTTCATGTCTTTGAAGCAAGTCTTCAAAGTCTTCGAAAAGTGATCTTCAATGGGCTCTGGTCTTCAAGCCTCTATTTTCTTCCTTGGTCACGTAAAATCCACTTAGAAGAGGTAAAAGAGCGCAAAGTTGCTCTTACCCCTCCTAAGAGAATTTCAAGGCAAAACACAAGCTCTTGATAATAAAAGAGCATAAAAGTGACCCCAAAAAGTACTAAATTATGAACCTAAAATGGACATATCAAACCTCCCCACACTTAAACCTTACTCGCCCTCGAGTAAGGAAAAATCCAAGCATACGAAGAAAATGACATATCCACATCCTAACTACTATTCCCTCACAAAACTCTCAATATCACACATCCCAATGTTAAGGTCAAATGAGAAGTTCCCACAACCCCCATCCCTAAATCTACCTAAACCATATCAACCCATTAATTCATTGATATCCCTAAAAAATCTCCAAATCCTGAATTGACAATCCCAAATCCAATGGTACAAGGTGAAGCTAAAGACATGTATATGGTTCAAAACACATGCTCCACTTTATACCAATATATCAACCTAAAAGAAAATTATATTAATGATCAAGAGTTTTATAACTTACTTCATCTTCCCCCGCTAATTTTCCCATTCCCAAGAGGTCCTTAAGATGTCATGCTACCCGATCCATCTGTATGGCCACCGCAACCTTATGACTACAACGTCGGCAAATGAGTGAACACATAACATTTCTCAATTTCTCTCATTTTACCTCGGAGCCCTTTCGGGTTTTCATCCTAGCCACACATCATGTTTCTTCGGCTTACATCTCACTTTTTTCCACACATTTAGCCTCTTATTTTTTCTTAGATCTCCTTCTCGGGTTTTCGACCTATCTAGGCCCCCAATGATGCCTAAGATACCCTCTCAGGTTTCCAACTTAGCAGGATTCTTTTTTATTTATATTTTATTTTCATTTTCATTTTTTTTTCAAATATTTTCAATTTTTCATGATTCTCCAATCCAAAAAGTAGCAAAGTTCTTCCCAAATGTTAAGGCTAAGAAAAATATCAAAGCCAACACCATCTAAGTACATCAAAAGAAAAACATCCCAACACTAAAGGGAAAAAATTATCCAAAACAAAACAAAAGAATTATCCAAAGGTAGTAAGTCTAACAAAATAACCCCAACCGTGCAATCAGTAGATACCCCTCCCCATACTTAGAACACTAAATTTCCCGCAATGTAGACAATAGGGCAAAAGTGTACAAAGCGAATTATGGAAATGGTAAGGATATGATGCTCACAAATCACTAATGTGAGGAAAAAGGGCCACCACCGAAATAGCGCTGCTAATAACGATCCAGCCAATCCGTGCTCCTCTGCCTCCTAGCTCTCCACCTCTCTGCTCCCGAATCAGGGCCTGAGACACCGCTTAGGACTGCATCTCATGGATGCGAGCTGATAGGTGATCAATCTCCTCATCCATATCGATTGGTTTAAGTTATTACTCACAATACTTATTATTGTTTGGCTCACTTTCTCACACTTCCATAGGTCTTCAAAGTCCATCCATGCGGCGATGATTTCTCTCTTTTGACCAAATACACACTCATTTCCGGAGAATACGTACGTTGAGTTACAAGGGTGTTCGACAATCCAATAGTACAAAACCCAAAAAAATTGAGGTGCATCCATAATCACAAGCGCCCTAGTGATGGGAACTCTAATATTTTTTGGCGGTTGAACTACTGTTTGGGTCTCTTTAGAGGGGGTGGGTTCTTCAAATGATTATCGGTTAACGGATCCGCATATATTAGCTGACTAGGCCATAGGAGAAAAATTCCTCGGGCATGTCTCACATGTTTGTACTCATCGTTGAGAACTGGCAATAGGGCATTGGACCAATGGATTCTCCAATGAAACTCTAGAAAAACCTTTCACAATTGGTACCGAGTGGTGATGTCGCATTGATGCGTGCAAAATTCCATCGGCAACATGGAGAGGCCTACCTTCCATGCCTTGATCAATTTATAGCTCACAAATTTTTTATTTCTATAAGTTATTGAAAAAACAACTTTAAAATGAATGTGTTGACATATTGTAAGAATCGAGAGATTGAAAAAAAATATATTTATATATATGTACCTTTTTGGGTGTCGACATGATCACTTTGTCAAGGTTTTTATCTTCATTTGTTGGTGTTAGGAGTTCAGGAACGTGGTTAACCTCTACCTCCCTGGTGAGTGGTGCGACCCTCTGGACGGGGGTGTCCAACTTGGGGTTAAGTCATCTAAATTCTTGGGCATTGAAAGATCAATGTGTTGGATTAGCCTCTTAATCAAAAGATCTTGTTGCTCTATGGCTTGTCTTGAACTAGAGCCTATTTTTGCAAGAACGGCACCCTCAACGATCTTTCCCTATGGTAAGACCTACTAATTCCAAACGCATCTTTTTGTTATAAGGGGGCACTAACCCCTCTAGCATGTCCCAGGTGATCTAATTTACCGATTGCTTCGATGAGGATGTCGATCTTACCCATCAGAATGATATGGCCTTCCATTGATCTTGTTTCAACTTAGCCTACAAAAATAATGAATGAAACTTAAAAAATAATAAGCTATAATTGATTAAATACATAAGATCATCAGGCTCATCACTCGTTCCGCAATTTTAATTATCGGTTCTTTATCAAACACACCATTTTTATTTTTCCAGCTCTTTAGGAGTAGATCAAACCTATCAATGTCATCAACATCGATTGGCATGACCGTCGACCTTGCCTCATCTTCGGCCATACCCTCTTCAATTGCAAGTTGGACATCCTTGTTAAAACGTTCATTCACTGATTGGAGTGCAACCACAGCATACCCCCGCAACTCTTCTAATGGGTAGTTACATTCAATTTGGAAATTCATCGATTTTGATCCCTTGTACCATACGTTTGGATGTAATAACCTAGTCACTAATAAAGACACGATTATCAAAATACACACAAAAAAGGCAAGAAATGTGGACTAATGTTCCGTTCATCCTCCAATGTCCTTCTTTTGTGGATCTCCCAACTTTCGGGTTGAATGTGGGTGAAAGTTAACCATAGACGATCTCCTCTCCTATTAGAGAATATGTAATCTCTAGATAATGAGCATTAGTGCTCTCTCCAACTCTTCGATAACATATACATAGCCTTCCTCTTCAAATCTTCCAAGTCGGGAGCATTGATCTCAAAGGGCCTCTATGGGGAATTTCATGGGCCACAATGTGCAAAATTAACAGTTAATAATAGGGTAAAAGGAAGGGGTGTTTGTTCTAATAATATGAATTTTAATACTAGTACCTTGTACTCTAACCATAAGACATCTTTATATTCTTTAGGCACCTCGTGCCAATTATTGTTTTTTATGTCTACCCTCGTCCTACCAACCTTCCCCACCTAACTAAACCACTTTGCACGTTCCTATGACAAACATTGACCCAACTTGCAATAAAGTCAACTCCTTCCTAGCCATTCTTCGTTCTAATGTCCTACAATGATTTTTAGCTATTCCTACCTCTTTCGACCCCTCTCCATCATCACCCTCATTGGCCCTTGTCTCGGTATATTCATCATGGGAATGTGCAAGTTCATCGTAAGTTCTTTTCCAAGACATGGTACCTGGTAAATGAATCATAATTAAGTTAAAAGGACACATAGTACAATTTTAAAGATAAATAAATAGTAATATATTTTTAAAACCCTAGCAATACAATCATTCATGAATTTCTACATTGAAATTGGAAAAATCAATAACCTCCAAAGTTGATTTCATCATAATATAAAAAATGAACAATCAAGAATTTCTTCATTAAAACAAGTGAATGTAAAAGTAGCAATAATTTCAACCACATATTTAGTCTAAAAGGAGTGAATTTACCATCTCATCATATGAAATGCATTTCCACTTGATATAACCTCTCAGCCACACTCTTTGAAGAAAAAATCCTAGCCCCCAAATCTCCCCACTAGTTAGGTAATTTACATAAATGGGACTTTTAGAGGGGATGAACTAGGGTTTAATACAATATAATTTCAGAATTTGAAAATGGGAAAATAAGTGGTGAGGAATTGAAGAAGAGGGGGGAGAAAAGTGTTTTAGGGATGAAAAAAGAGGGAGTGCGCTCGTTAAAATGATATTAAAAGTGCTTTGAAAATTCTTTTAATACCCTCAAAAGCTATTGGTCCGTCAGATACGTTCTGAACTCAAAATTGGGCTGTGACAAGCTTCCAAGTTTGGAAGCTGCTCTTGGTCTTACAACATACACCTGACACAATTCCGAGCTCGGAACTAAGGATTGGTATAAAAACACAAATTGTATTCCATCAGAAAAACACCAATTCAAAAGCCCTATCCCTCGAACCAATCTTACTCAAACTTTAGCATTCAAAATTTAGCTTTTGATCTAAGATGGCTAGAAGTCGTGGTGGTAAGTCAATGAGAGATGCTTCATCTAGGATTCATCAACCTTTTGTTGAGGTTGGTTCGTGTACTAAGCTCTTTAATGAGTCGACCGAACAAGGGTATGTCGATTTCCACTATCAGAGATGTTGTAATCTTAACGTGGTTCTTAGCTCGGATATTGGACAATTGCATTGAGGGTATTTGTTGAATTGGTTTAAGAACTCCCATTTGACAAATTGTTGAAATTAGATGAGCTCATACATTATGATGAAGTGCTCCAATTTTATGCTAACCTATGGAAGAGTAAAAATAATCATGTCCTCACTAAGGTGAACAGTGTTTTGATACCCGTTACAAAATTTACCATTAATGAGGTTCTAGGTTGTGACTATACAAACCCCTCAACATGTGTGCCCGAGGATGTCCACAATACATTAGAAATTTTCCACTAACAGATTTGCCCTACCGTTACGGAGTACACCCCTCTTTGTCCAGTTTTAATTGGTACGAAGTATTTTCATTGGGGGAGTACTACCTCGAGACAGGCTGAGAAATATAACGTGGGGGTCTAATAGTTGACCAAAAATTGGTATATGAGTGAATTTGTATGCATGTACTTCCTTTGGGTGGGCTTGCTTTTGAGCCAACAATAGGCAATTTGATGTTCTATTATGTAATGGAAGGGATTAAAATAAACCTGGGGTACACGATAGTTAATTACATACTATAGGTAGCGGCCGGGAAAAAGAACGATCTCCCATATGGAGGATTGATCATGACCATGGTAAAGAAATCGGGGGTTGTGCTAGTAGATAAACCATTGCGTGTAGAATACTATAATAGGGGGTGTTTGGAGCATAAACATCTATGGTTGAGGTTCAATAGCAAGTATGAGTATCGCACCATTTCAGGAGCCACTGCTTAAGTCGCAAAGAGTGCGAGGAATGCTACAATGCAGAGAGGTGATACATCTTCATCCCGTGAGTTAATTTAGTATGCAACATTTAATTTGTGTTTTTATGGTTATCCATATTGACACATTTATGTACATGTTTTTTTTGTAGGTTGTCATAGTTCATTTAAGGCCACGATTAGTGAGTATATGACATGTCATCGTTCGGACATTAGTGTGTTGAACGTGGAGGTGGAAGCGGCGGAAGCTAAACACGCCAAGTTTGTTGCATCACTATGCCTCCGCATTTATCCGAGATATAAAGCAAACATGCCTAATTTCAAGCCTATTTTCTCCGACGACGATGAGGATGAAGAAGAAGATGAAGAAATTGAGAATGAAGATAAAGAGGAGGAGATTTGAGTCAATGGTGATGCAACCAACTTCAAAATAGATGAAATGTTGTCAAGGATACTAATGAGGACAATTAGACGTGTTCTTGAAGTGAATACATTTGAATGGATTAGTTGGTTTTTGTAACCTTGAATCTAGTAGACTTAGTTGAATATTAAAGTAGTGTAACCTTGAATCTAGTAGATTTGTAAGCTTTTATACAATTGTGATTTTATTTGAATATTAAAGTAGTGTCACATTATTGTCCCTTATCATGTGTTTGTTTTACTCCAATTTGTTAAAATTCTGAACTTCAAATGTGCTTCCATGAATATGCACTCCCAAATGGAATTACCATAAGACATGAGGCACTTTCAAGCTCGTAAACTCGTCGGAACACTGTAAAAGTGGCCCAAAAAAGGTTCTTCAATCAGAACAAAGTCGGGGTTAACATTAGTAAGAGCCAAGTAATTGAGTTTCGAGCTCATATGTTGTTTCTGTTCCCCCTCGGGTCCAAAATGCGTAGCTTTTTTCCAAAATTTTTTTTTAATTTCTAAACACAGAATACTATTTTCATCTCTCTTTTTTCTGGGCCAAGAAAAGGTTACGATTCTGGAACCATAAATTGGGTCTCCATTATGAAGGTCTGAACTTCTTACGAGCTCAGAAGTGATATAGGTATATATAAAAAAAATGGGTTGTCAAGTTATTTATCCCCAAGTCAAGAACCCTAGTTTATCTCTTCCGGTGCCGGGAAATTTTCCACCCACAATTTCAAAATCAATACATTCAAAACTTAGAAAACAATGGCTCCATCCAATCTTGCAGGCTCAAGTAGGAAAGGTGGGGCAAAGTCATCACAGAGCTCTCAATCGAACAACCCGGGGTACGAAACTGCGAGGTTTGTTTCACTTCCCGCACAAAATAGATATACTTCTTTAAGATAGGGTGGTAAATTTCCATATTTCTATGTGATTGATTTGAACGTTTATTATAGTATAAGGTTAGTCAATCTGGTACTAAAATTTGATGGCTAACACGTGCTTAAGCTTTTAACTTTGAATGAATTGTCGTATATTGATGAAATTTGTCAATTTTATAGTATTTTGCGTGAGATTGAGGGTGGTGGTTGTAGGAAGAGGGTGAATGGGTTTGACATAAACATAAGTCCTTGGATAATAAATTAATTACTCGAGTGCTCTGAAAAATGTTTATCCACTTGACATCGGTGGCCATTTAGATGATGCATATCATAAGGATAAATGAACTCTAGATAACGACCACCCAAATGTTGACCCGTTTGAGTGTAGTGTTAGATATTTTCAAAGGAGTGCTCACGATCTTTGAAGGTCGGAGTCTTTTAATTTAGGTAACCACACAATAGACCAACGGATTGTGCATGAGATGGTAGCTGGATACATTGTATAGACTCCCGGCCATATCATGGAGCCCACGTATAGCACCCTAATAATGTTTTAATATATTATTAAGGGTAATAGAATTAATCCGGGGACAACTATAATCAAACATATGATGTGGGATTGTTTCATCGAAGAAGGTGATAAAGAGTCTCCCCTATGTAAACTTGATAACTTTTATTTTGAAGAGTGTGGAAGGTATGTCATTGCACAAGAAGGATAATCCTTGTAAATGGTTTGACAAGTAATATTCTATCAAGAAGAAGTGGGTTCTTTTTTAGCACAAGTGGTGCGACAAGAGCCACTATGCAACCTAGCATAACAAGCGGCCGAGGATAAAAGAAGGTTCAGTTATTTTATATCGTGTTTATGATTTTTTACAATTTCAATATTATTTACACTTATTTTTTTAATTCGTGGTTTAGGGGAATTAGACTCCAAGTTCATAAAGGTTAAAAACTTGCTACAAGTATGTGCGCAGCGTAATATGCCAATCGAGAGAGCGGGTGTGGAAGCTAGAGAGTCACCAACGTGCTTTCGAATGTGAATATGCATCTTCAAGGAGATCACAATCATCCAGGGACCCTTTATTCTAAAATTCTCAAATATGTTTATTCGTATTTGAAGCTTGTTAGGATTTTTCGATGTTCCCTAGTGGTAGAAACAAACCATTGTATCAGCATTGATATTATGTTTGAAGAATTCGTCATTTCATGGTTTAGGATCAATAACTTTTAAATTTGAAGAATTGTGCTCGTTTTAAATTCCTTGAGATACTCTGTGAATGCACATAATGTTGATATTGTTACTAGAGGACAAATAGCCAAATGCAAGGCATAAAAGGATTCAAATTCAATAAATAACAATTCTAACAGATTGAGTTCCGAGTTTGAAACTCTATCGATCGTTACAGTTAACACAATAAATGAAAAGACTTAAACCTCTCTCGACTCCAGTTTCTTCCTTTTTTGCTTCTTTTTCTTTGCCCTTCTTATCTTTTTCATCTTTCCTCTGTCATCAACCCATCTTCATTATGGTCCGTGCGACCTAAATAGTGACAAACTCAAATCATCCTCTTCAAGCAAAATGTCTTCGTTATTTATCCCCATCAAACCATTTTGATAGAAACCAAGAACATCTTCAAGCTTAAATTCCTCAAAAAAATTCCCTCTTACCTTTAACAACAACATCTCACCTAGGATCAACGAGATCTTGCATATGAAAGACTTGATGAGCTTGTGAGGCTAAAATGAAGGGATCATCTCTCCAACCAATCCAATTTTTGTTAACCAATGTGAATCCCACTGGCTTCGTTTGTTTCCCACCATGAAAATAAACCCATTGGCATTTAAATATGGGCACACAAAGGGTCACATAGTCAAACTCCCAAATTTCTAATATTTTCCCAAAGTAACAAGTCAAGGGATTGTTGTCACTTGCACTTTCAATGTGAAGGGTCTCTGAAACAAGGGTTACACCACTGCTCTAAGATACACCCTTATCATCCATCGATTTAGTGTCAAAAGTGAAGCCATTAATGTCATACCCTCCAAATGAGAGAACTGTACCAAGAGGTCTGCGCGATAACCACTTCATTGTTTCGGGGTGACTACCTACCTCCAGGTGACTTTGAAGCCAATTTGCAAACGTTGCTGTGTGTCGTTGTAGAACTTGAGCTTCATTGAAATTCAGATTTTATACTCTTATTTCATCCATGTGGATATCAATATATGGGACAACATCATCCTGGTTCCGCAAAACATAAAGAAGCGCCACATTTAAATATTCCGTTGGCAGGCACAATAGTTTTCCTTGTCTTACCCCTTGACCCTCAAGCCTCCCCTCATGTCTAGATCATGGAACACCCACTGAATTTACCTCTTTCAAATACTCAGTACAAAAATCAATTACCTCTTTCGCTACATAATGCTGGACAATACTTGTATCAAACCTGTACCGGTTCTTCATAAAATACTTGAAGATTTTCATATACCGCTCGAAGGGGTACATTTATCTCAAGAATACAAGACCCCATAGCTTAATCTTCTGTACCAAATGAATTATCAAGTGGACCATAATGTCCAAAAATGATGGAGGAAAATACATCTCCATACGACACAAAACTTCCACAATCATCACCTACAAACGGTCAAGTTTGGCAACACTAATGCTTTTCGAACAAATTTCTTTAATAACAGACACAACTTAGTGATGTACAACCTCACATGGGGTGGCAGTGACAACCTTATGGCAATGGCATTCAATTCTTGCATTATGTTGTGGTAATCATGAGATTTCAAACCAACTAGTTTCAACTCAATCAAAGATACGCATAAACTTATGTTTGACAGATAGGCACCATGCACCATAACACCACTTAGGGTCTCATCGAAAGATTTTTTTTCTCCGACTCAGACATGGCATAACAAGCCAGGGGGAGATTACAACCATCGCCACTAATCATAGGACCCAAACACTTCTTAATACTAAATCAAGTCGGGCCTTCAAACCATCTTTAGTTTTTCCAGGGGTATTTAAAAGTGTCCCAACCCAAAAAATCACAAACATTCTTCTCAACGTGCATTACATTGAGACAGTTTTTGGCCTCAAATTCCAATATGGTAGTCGAAAAAAATGGAGCATTTTTTTCAACTTCCTTTATATGCAACTTTTTGCTTCCCTTTTCCAAAATTGTTAGGAAAATTCCTAACCCTTTCAAAAACATCGTGACTAGATAGTGGTGTTGGAGGTCCCCTTTTCTCAAGTTCTCCGTTGAACCACTGCTTCGCTAATCTCCATTGGTGGTCATAAGGGAGAAACCACCTATGCCCTTGATAAACTATTTTACATTTGTGCTTCAACTAATAGAAAGATGTTTCCCTCTCACACACAGGACATGCAAAGTGCCCTTTCACCGAGTATCCAGATAAATTCCTATACGTGGGGAAATATTAATGGTGCAAAAATATAAGGCCTTCAATGTAAATTCTTCTTCAACACTACCACCATAGGTTCGGACACCATCTTTGAACAATGCCAAAATATCATCAACTACCACCTTAGGTTCGGACACCATCTTTGAACAATGCCAAAATATCATCAACAATAGGAGAAAGGTAAACATTGGGAGGCCTTCGTCGTGCCTCTTAAAGATAATATTTATAGGTCCAAATTATGGCTAACTACTAAATAGTAGCTAGTTGTAAGACGGGGTCGTCCACGAGGAAAAAAAGGGTTTTGTCGAGTGTTAAAAATTAGTTTAAAAGCACACAAAGATGTTATTCTAAGTGTGTGGTAACAAAGTGGGGGGTTTTGGTTTTGGAAAACACTACGACTACTTTAAACTATAAAACTAACAACCGATTAGAAAGAATGATGTAAATATGATTACAACTAGCAAAAATGATGGAATAAAGATGATAACGAATCTTGGGCGTAATTGGTTTGCATTTCTAGTCATCCTTTGATCATCGACTAATTATCGTATTTTTATGCATTAACCACATATTTTGGAGAACTTGTCAACACCTTTCAAGTGAAGATATTTCTCACCTCTCCTCGGTTATAGTTAGAGTGAGTGATTATGACACACAATAACCCTTACCCTCGGGTCACTCTAGACGATCGGCGTCATAAACTTCCCCAAAAATAGCAATACACATGGAGACCCAACACAACCACCAAAATGTCCTACAAGCGAGAAACATATAGATAGCACAAGTATATCTACTAATAACGACTACAGGGATCGACCTTCATGCTAATTGTTTTTAGTGAGCCACATTGATAATTAGTCAAGCCCGTTAAAATTTATCCAAAACCTAAGCAATTTCAACAATCAATAATCATAATTAGTTGTCACTCCCAATTATAACCTAGCATTGACCAATGATAATCACATCGACAAAAAGTCAAAGTCTTCCAGGTTTGACCAAAAACCTAGCAATCACCCACAATCATCAACTAGTTGATCATCCTAGTCTAAATAATGCATTGGTCACACAAGAAAGCATAAAACATACTTGATAATTAGAGAACAAAATATGACAAATTAAATTTCATAAAATCATACTATAAATTCTTATCAATTGTTCTCAAGAGTATATTTAGTCTAGATTATTGAAACCCATAACAAATGAGCAAGAATACATGGTAAGCATAGAGTAAATGATGAAAATTAAATGCAAACTAGTGTTTTGGAGAGAAAATTCGAGAGAAGCTATGAAGAGAGAGAGAGAGAGAGAGTTTAAAGGCTAAAAGTGAGGAAATAATAGCAGGATATATCGTCCGCTGCGGGCCGCAGTATGTGCTGCGGCCCGCAATAATAAACCTGCCCAACTTCAACTAACTTTCAATATTTGGTCTTCTTCTTCAAAGTCTTCTTACCTTTTCAATGTTTCTTCAAAACTCGAACTCTTCCAAACCCGGACACTTCAATATGATCTAAAACACTTCATAAATTAAAGAATTAGGATAAAAAAACATATGAATTCATCCTAGCCCTTTAATTGATAAAATATTAATTTCTTTTCAATTAAGTCCATAATATATTACAAAACTAGACTTCGAATATGTTAAAAATGAGGTATAAATTGTACACATCAAACATCAATATCATTTCCCAGTTCTCTCGGTCCTTAAATTATCATCGACAAGAAAACATACTTTCGTTTCATTATCAGCCAGGAAGGAAGATTATAAATCACTAACATAACATGCCAAGAATTAAGTGTGCTACTCATATAACCAAAAGGATTCATCTCATCAATTGATAAGCATAACCTCAAGTGTCAGGGTTCGGCTCCAAACTCTGGGTACATTGCATCAAGATTCTTCCACTACTCTCCGTCTGACTTATGCCAGATCACATAATCTTCTAGTCTTAATCGTTAAAAAATGCCAACGCAACAACTTGACATCTTCCTTGCACACAAACAATTTGTTCTAGAGTGGAATGATAGGCTGATACCACAAGACCTTAGCCAGTGTCTTTTTCTTTGACGTCAAACTTACTTCTGCACCAACAAAAATCTCACCACGCTTCAGCTTGTACAGAGACTCACCACACATTGACAACTTTCTCGGGTCTCATCCTCCTTTCCCCGGTAATACATACAATCGTTGAGGCATGCGTGAATTTTTTTCAACTCCAATCCCATGGGACAAAGAACCCATTTTGCTGCACACGCCCCATCGGGCATTAGATTACCTTCGGGTAACAATTACCTAAATAGTTCAAGAGTCTCTGTTATACCTTTATCCGTCCACCCAAATTTGGCCTTCAAATTCATCATTCTCAAAGTCGCACTCAATAACGAATACTAGGAGCTCATACACAAGGAAGTATTTTTGTCATTGGAAAATGCTTCTAGAACCTCTGGCTTCCTGTGAAATTTTCTAGAAACATCCTCCACCGTCACATCAAATTCATCATTTCCATCTACATAACAAGCCTCCATTCTTTTAACATGTTCTTCGCTCACAACCTCCCTGTGCCACACCCAAGAAGTGTAAGTTGTTTGAAACCCACAAATGACAAGATGTTCTTGTAACTTCTTCCTCCTCAAATATACGTCATTCCTACAATCCTTACATGAACATCGTGTACACACAATGCCATTCTTGGATTCATGTTCAAACACCAAAGCAATAAATGATTCCACCAAAGGAAGGTGATCGGGCGAGTTCCTAAGATCATTACCAATGAGCTCAATGCAATTCATTAGCACCAACATATGGCCTACATTGAAATGACACAAATCAACAATGCATTACCCTAAAACAACCTAAAACCTAATAATCATTAATTAAACAACATTCAAGACTTAAAATTACATCCAATTACACATTAAGTATCTCCACGAAGTTTACCCATTCATATATATAAAAACATTATCCAAAAAATCAACCTAAACACAAACAACGAATTCAACACAAATTGCTCCTAGCTTATGAATGTACATCTATATGTATCAAATGATGAATGTGTAGACTTACCGTACCCAATTAATTGCCCCTTGAAGAACCAAAGTAGGTTTTCATTCCAAAAAATTGGGTTTTTCAAAAATGAAACCCGTTTGAAACAAAACCAGTTTATTAAACTACTAACTAGTTTCGAGCTCGGAACTAAAATTTGGGGGCTTTACAATTAGTGAGGAATAACTTTTAGACTCAAAACGTGGTCCAGATGCTCTTTCAAGCGCGGAAGAAGTTTCAAACCTTCACAGACGAAGGTAACAACCTCTTACGAATGCGGAACATGTTCGGATCCTTGGTTTCAAACTTGGAACAAGTGTCAATAAAAGTCACTACGTCAGAACCGCCTTTAAAGTGGTCTTTCAAAGGTAATTCTTAAATGAACCACCTTCAAACGACGTCAATCAAAAGCAGTTAGAAAAGAACCGCATTAAAAAATGATGAACCGCTTTTATAAATATCAGGGGTTCGAAAGTCACGTGTTCCGAACTAGGAACAACCTCAGGAAGTCATTTTTAAGAAAACAATACGGAACCACCTTCTATTAGGCAACTTTAATGAAGCATCATCCACTAGTGATATTACGTAATAGCCGCACTCCCATGTTGCGCTTGTTTCTTGTACTGGTTTAAAATAACAAAATATGAAAAGTCTAAAAAACTCCTGTTGAAAAAAAAGAAGTAATTGTAACGAATTATACCTTGATTTTGATCACTTCAAAATTCTACTAATTTCGACCACTTAAACTCACATATTGTCTAGATGACTAAATCAAACTAAAACATGCAAAGAGGCTCTGATACCACTGTTGGGAATTGATTAAATCTAATTTAGCGGAATATCAATCATCTTATCCCAGATCTCATGCATGTATTTAATTTGAAACTATCTAAGAGTTTAGATTACCTTTGAAGCGTGTTTTACCTTCAAATTTGATCAACTACGGAGATGAGAATACCAAATCTAATTTCTCTATATGTATCCACACAACACGATCAGATCGCGTACACCGACCTTAGCTTAGAACTTCGATTAGCAATCAAAGACCTAGTTTTTCTTCTTCTCTTTTACGATGAACTATTTTTTTCGAGATTAGTTGGATTATTTGTGTCGTTCCAGACTTACATGGTTCTAATATTGTCATACTGAATATTTTTGTAAAAATATTTTTGTAAAAATATTTATTTATGTAGAATAGCTATTAATCCAAGAAACTCTAATCCAAATCATTCTAGGCCTAGCCCAATTAAACTAAATGAGTTCTTGACTAATTTCTCATATAATTACTATCTGGGCTCCCATCCCAATAGTTATTTCTTTTATCAAATTTCATGTATTGTGTGTGACCTTATGTATAGTCATAATAAGTTGCAAGTCCAATATAATTGATGTTAGCCATTCGAAAGCGGCTTCCAGCTAAACATTACGATCCCTCAAAAGAACTGAATTAATTATCTCCATAATTAATCCTATAACTATATTATGGAGAATGCACATTGATTGAAGGACACTATTCCAACACATATACCCCCAGTTTTGAAAGTGCATATGTACCCTAGGATTAGTTGTGTCTTAAAAATTCATACCCCCCCTGTCTGAGTCCGACAATGACCTTTTATTTTCCAACATTATAGTAAAATTACCAAAATAACCTTCACTTAATTTTTTTAAATGTGAGGACCATTTTACCCTCCAGTGAAGTGGGCCTCGCCCTTCATCAACATCACGTTGTCGACCGCCGTCATCGTTGCCGCTGCATCGATCTAAAAACCTTGCTAGATTTCAAGAAGTGTCTTAACGTGGATACTGTATGTACCAAGGCAACCGTGCATCACTTTCACGGACTCATTTTGAAGCTCAATGTTAAAGCTCTATTCCTCATATACGCCTCTTTAATCCTATCAATGAAGCAATCCCATTGCAAACCCCCAAAAATTACAGGTTTAACATGGGATTTAGGTAGAGTTTCTATATTCGTATTTCTTGATTGGTTGATTGGACTAAAACTTGTAACGAATGTCAGTTGAAAAGTCCTCACATATTGATTATTCTAAAAGCGACGGGAAGGGTTCTGGTTCCAATTAGGATGAGAGTAGTAGATCTGGAAGTACTATGGAGAGGATTGTTGAGAAATTGAAGAAGTTGGGTATGAGAGTGGAGGATTGTCCCAGGCCCGGCCACAACCCCTATCCCAAACCCGCCTATTCCCACCCCCAATCCCAGTCCAACCACCGCCGGTCATTTTTAGCTTTTAAAAAAGGATTTGCATTTAGAAAAAGAAGAAGAATAAAAATTCTTTTTCTGCACAAGTGTTAATAATCTTTTTTTCTTTAGACAGATTTCTAACTTTTATGTTTAGGGGGTAAAACAGACATTTCCTTTGAACTCGAAAATACTAAAGTTGATCGAATTTTTAGATGACACCGGGTGTAAAAATGCACTTTCAAAAAGCTAGGGGTATATGTGCACAGACTAAAGAACTGGGGAAAAATAGAAATACATTTTTTTCAATAATACGTTAGTCAAAATAGATTTTTTTTGTTGAAATAAACAAAAATAGAAAGTGTGAATAATTGGGTGGGATGGGGAGATTATACACTAGCCACCATCAACCAAGATGTTAAGAGTATCTCCAATGCAAGTATCACATTGGTAAAATTCACTAATCACGTCATCATAATAGACATTGAAGGTAAAAAATATTTATCTCCAATACAAGGGTCTCTTGCATCCTTCAATCTGACCAGGCTAATATTTTAAGTGGCTCCCTTAAAATAGGTCTTCTGATATTGGAGTCTCATATGGAAGACTGTTAATATACTTAGTCAGCATATTTACCAAAAATAAATCAATTTTAATGTAGTACTTTTCTAAATTTAGCTGTCCAAAATTAATGTAACTTTAATATTTAAATAAATACTCAATTTATAAATTAGTATATACATTTAATTATTTTATATATTAGTTAAGTTATATTATATTTTTTGTTTACTAGCTAAAAATATTAAATACTCTTGCAGTTCTAAAATACTCCTGTGTTTCACTATGTTTGGCACCATAAGTTTACGCGTTATTTTTTTTGTAAGTTGAAATGTGTGGAGGAAATTGAGTGAAGAGAGTAAAAAGTTTAATGAGTGGTTGGAAATGATATACTTTTTGACATCAAAGGAAATGTGACAAACTTGGAAAAACATACAAATACGGTAAATGTGGCAAAATTAAGAAAACAGAGGGAGTATAAAATTCAAAAATAATTGGAATTACTGGGGATATTTAAGTTCAAAAATATTGAGGCCGTCAGTATACCTGTTCAACATAGTTGCCAAAAAAACATAAAATTTGAAACACTCTTACGATAATAAAATATAAAGAATTCAAAATATTTTTTTTGTAAACTATTATATTTAAATATGAATTATCGTGCTTATTTACATGTATTATTTTTAAAATATTTATTTATATAATTGCAAAATTAAAATAAAATCTGCATATACTATCATTAAAATTTGAGTTTAATATAAAGTTGGTTAAAAATTAGTCTAATATTTTAATGATATGGGTTTATTAAGTTTGAGCTGTCTGGTTCACCAGAAATGGTAAAACAAAACAAAAAATAAAGGTATGAAAAATCAAGTTGCTCCCTGAGGATATTACATCACCCAAAAATCATAGCAAAACAAGTTACACAACACGTAACGCAAGTACTCGGTTACATGCAAAATTTGTCACAGGCATGGTTCTCCATTTTAATAAACGGTAAGCCTGTTGGATTTTTTCAATCTACAAGGGGAATCAAACAGGGAGATCCCCTCTCACCCTTTTTATTTAACCTTTTCTCTGAGGCTTTTTCTAGGAGCTTAGCATTTATCTTCTCTAATGGTAAGCTGGCATATTACAATCTACCAGGTAATTCTCCTCCTATCTCTCATCTCTCTTATGCTGATGATACAGTTGTCTTCCTAAGGGGTGGCAAGAACACACTGATTAGGTTTAGAGCATTCCTAGCTACATTTGAAGAGGTCACAGGTCAAAAGATAAATTACAATAAAAGTGACATCTTCATTGGGAAACATGCCTCTTCCCACTCAGTTAGTAATATAAAAAGGCTGTTAGGAATGAAATTGGGGGTTTTTCCCTTCACATATCTAGGAGTCCCCATTTTCACTGGTAAGGCAAAAAAAATTTACTTTCAGCCACTATTTGAACAAATTGACAGTAGGATTGGCAGCTGGAAAAACAAATGGCTTTCTTCAGGGGGAAAAATTACACTGATAAAATCTTGTATATATGCTATCCCTCAGCACATATGGTATGTTATAAAACCTAGCAAGGAGATTATTAGGACCATTGAAAACAAACTGAGCAGATTTTTTTGGGGGTACTCTGATCTTAAACCTAAGAGAAAATGGAGGAGGTGGGATGATCTTTGTCTTCCTATTAACCAAAATGGACTAGGTTTTAGATCAATCACCACCATTATAGATACATGCTCAGTTAAACTATGGTGGAAATATCAATTGGCTACGGCTTTATGGACACACCTGATTGCTTCTCTGCCACCATCATCTAGATCTTCTCCTAACTGGAAAAGAATTTGTAGTTTGAATGAATGGGCAGAATCAAACTCCAGAGTTATAGTGGGTAGAGGTGAATGCAATTTCTGGACATCCAATTGGTTAGATATAGGTCCCATTATTGATCTTTGTGATTGCAATCTTGTGAATATCTCAGCTGCATGCACTGTATCTGAATTTTTTTCGGATAAAATAGCTATGATTCAGAAGTTATCTCCTTTGCTACCAGCTCATGCTATTTCCCTGTTACAGGAATCAAAATTATATACTCATAGGTGTGACAGACTCATTTGGAAACCTGGAATTAGAGGTAACTTTACTTTCAAATCGACCTATACACTGCTTAGCAACCAGAGAGGTACAATTGACTCTATTCAACACTTCTGGAATCCAAGACTGCAGAAAAAAATCTCAATATTTATGTGGAAACTGACCAATTCTCTTTTACCATTTGATAACATTCTGAAAAAGATGAGATTTAGTTTGCCCTCTAAGTGTGATTTAGTTTGCCCTCTAAGTGTTGTATGTGTAATAACCATGAAGATTCCTTACAGCACTTTTTTCAACTCCTGTTCTTTTGCTCTTCAAGTGTGGAAAACTGTTCATCAATTTATGGGGATAAATGATAGGTTGTTCCAATCTGTCTGGGATAGAATATCATGCTATTCTACCTATCCGGGATTGAGCTCTTTACACTCCGTCATAATTAGAACTTCATCTGTGATAACATTTTGGAACTTGTGGAAGATGAGAAATAACTGCCTTTTTGACTCAGTTTTGCCTACAGGGGGTCTAGTGCTTAATCGAATCAGGGAAGATATTTTCTACAATTTTTGTTCTAAGCCGGTTTTCATAACCTCAGCTTTAGACCATAGTATAGCAGACCACTCTTTCTTGCCTTTGATAAAATCTGCTCCAAAGCCAAACTTTTTTAAAATAGTATGGTCGAAGCCAAGCAATGGGTATAAAATCAATGTGGATGCTGCTTGGTGCTGCTTCACTAGAATGTGTGGACTTGGTATGATTATTAGGGATGTTTCATAGCTGCATATACCAAGTACACGAATGCCATCTCCCCCTTGGAGGCAGAAATGAAAGCAGTTCAGTTTGCCTTAGGTAAATCAATGAGTTTCTCTTGTCCTGTTCATATAGAGTCAGATTGTTTGAATGTTGTTCATTATGTTGCTGATCCCATGCATGCTCCTTGGAAAATGTTTCAATTGGCTGATGAAACACACCAAATTCTGGGAGATATCAACTTAGTCCACATTCATAGACAAGCTAATTTAGTTGCAGATACTCTAGCTAAATCTTGTCTAAGTGCAAAGTCTGGTTCCTTCTTGTATGGATTCAACTGTTTATCTAATACTTGCCAAGGCTTGCTTAGGCTAGATCAAATAGGTACACCATCTTTAAGGATGGTGGATTGAACGGAAGCTACTGATTGAGATGTTAATTGCAGGTACAACTCTTCAAGCTCACTGGATTTCTTCACACTTGTCTGCGGTCACACTCCTGCAGCATTTTTCAACGAAGCTATTGGATGGTTTCTACACAATTTGCTGCTCTAGTCTTTTGGCAGCATTCAAGCTTATTCACTTTCAAGCATTTCAGGGTTGATTTAATTGAGTAAACTTGATGCATACTACGGTAGGAGTGGATTGCTTCTACAATAGGTGGAGTATTTTGGACTGCCTTGTGTTTCTTTAACTAGATTCACTAACAAGTTCGATCACTTCTACTATTGGAGAAGCTCTTGTAATCCTCTTACTACATTCTTCACTTTTCTCTAGGTTTTGGAGGCAACAATGGTTGCTTCAGGAGCAAATTGCTCAACTATGTATATTAGTACTGAGCTACTTCTTCATCTCTCTTTCGATGTAAATTTTGGTTCTTTTTATGGCTTGGGTACGCCAAATAGAAATGCCCCCATCTATGGATGGTTAATTAAAAAAAAAAAAAGGTTATATGCGTAAACACCAAAAATAGCCCCGTTTCTCTAGCATGAAACAAGGCAATTAGGCAAATTTATTCGCGTTAACGGGACACGCATGCAGAAACACCAACACCGGAAGCATTGGATCCCGTTCAACTCCTACTCCTCCTTAGCCCTGATCTCGATCCCTTCAACCACGATACCTTTTTTCCAGTCATCTCCCTTCACTTCGGCAAACCTCATTTCGACACCAAAATTCTTGTTTTCTTTTGTGTAGACCTCCCCTAACTCAATTTCTAGCCATCCATCACTCCTCTGTTTGGAGGTCCGGGCGGTATGCCGCTTCCCCCACTTCGGTATCTGCCACCCGGCCTCTCCCGCCCCAACATGATCAAGATAAGCATACTGCTTTTTGCACTTTTGTCCTTTGAATCCCACTGAAATCTCTGCCGGTGGATGTTCGAACCCGTAGAACCCCGATGTAATGGCGAAAACGAGATAGGCACCGTATTTGGTGTTTGGTGACAGCATTTTGGTGTTTATCACGCCTTTAATTTCAAGCCAGCACACCTCCACCAGCTCAGCCACCGTATGGAACCTGAATTACACAACAATTGATTGATATCATTGCAGCAAAATATGATACAAAGTAGTAAAACTAGACAAATGACACTCATTCACAAACCTGGATTCGGCGTGGGGAATGAACCTCCAATATTCCGGTGATTTGCTCCACTCAATTTCGAGAGCTCTTGCACTCAGCATGATGCGTTTCTTCCCACTCGCCTTATCTAATGTGAAGCTCTTAAATTTGCAAAGACACATATCATCAAACTAACAATTATTTTCAAATTCAACATTCAGATTTTATTATTTTTCTCTCCAACAGAAGAACATATTAGTAATTTTAGATAAATATTTGCTGGGACAATATTTTAAAAACTCAACAGAAAATGCACTAGAAAACAAGGCAGGGGATAGGATGTTTTTGGTGAAATTAAGAAATGATTTAGGGAATTGATAAATCACGCCATGTATTTTACTACCTTAATTACGTAGTAATATAACAGCCGGTTCTATCGTAAACCACAACGAGCGAACTATGACGAGTGGCCGAAAAAAAATATTGGTTACAATCGGTCAATAAAGGATGGAAGGAAACTAATTATAATTTAATGGCAAAATCTTGGGAATGACGGGGTTTAATTATAATAATAAAAGATAAAAGGTCTTAGTTGCAATATTAAAATTTATTGTGCAAACTTTGGTAGTTATAAAGTTTATAACCATATTCTTGTAGCCCAAAAATTTTATCTTCATTTCTTCTAATTTGCACTTTAAACCTTGGTTTTTCCATGACTTATGGAAATACCGTTTTTCAAGAGTCGGACTCTAATTTAATTGATATGAATTAAAATATAAATTAAATAAATAAGCAAAGATAATATGTAATTAGTATCAATATAATGTGTAAGATGGTAAAAAAAATAGCAATATCTTTTACCAAAAACCAGGACAACAAAACTTCCAGTATTTATAGGTAAATTCTTATATATCCTGAAAAGGCTGACATGTGAAATATTAATTGTTTACTTTAGTTGTTTTAAAAATATATTTCACTATTTATATATGTGAATTAGTGTATGCTTAAAATAATTTAAAAAAAATACACAAATAAACTACAAATAATATACATGCATTTGCATAATTAAGAAACACAATATACGATTGAATAGTTTAAAATATGTATTTATGTGAGTGGCATTCCGATTATAATTAACGTAAACCAATGGAAACAACATAGAGTAAGATAAATTTGAAGGGTAGAGAAAATGAGAAATTACCTTGGTTCCATGGTCAATGAGAAGTGGATTATCGCAGATATGAAGGTATAGTTCTTTCCTGGACATAGAAGAGTTGAGCAAATTCAGTCCCTCCGGCGACCGGATGAGGATATCACGGTAATCAGCTGGCATGAACCTGTCCCAAAC
The DNA here is from genome assembly GCA_037428765.1 of Rubia yunnanensis. Lineage (NCBI taxonomy): Eukaryota > Viridiplantae > Streptophyta > Magnoliopsida > Gentianales > Rubiaceae > Rubia > Rubia yunnanensis. The sequence goes on from CM075061.1 coordinate 127,639,139, forward strand.
CTCATCAGGCGTGCTGACGCCGACGCCACTGTTTGATCGGTCATGCATAACCACTGCCTGGTTTTCCTTTCCGGTGAGAAATGGGGGGTCTGTGAGAGGAAGAGAAGTGTGTGTGCCGTGAGAGAATAGAACCGAAACGAAACTAACACAAATATTCGACAGTTGGGCATCACCTGATGTAGAAACACTAGGTTCCTGCTGTAGCTGCAGTGCCCGCTCTAGATTGGCCACCAATTGAACCATCGTTGGTCGATTTTTGGGATTCTGTTGCAAGCAACTTTCTACACACGTCACAAATTCTCTTAAACTTGAACTTCCAGGAGACATGTTGTGACGTAGATTAGCGTCAACTATACTGTCATATTCCTTCCTAGAAAGGCATTCCCGAAAGCATGAAACAAGACTAGGATTCGCGCTGTCTAGCGCAGGTCTCCCTGACAGCACAACCAACATAACAACGCCAAAGGAATACACGTCGCTTTTCTTGGTCAATCTCCGGGTAGAACGATAGTGTGGATCCAGGTAACCAATCGTGCCTTTAATTTTGGTGCTGACGTAACTCTGGCTCCGCTCTTCCAGCTTGGATAGCCCGAAATCTGAAATTTTGGCCACCAAATTGACATCCAACAGAATGTTGGAGCCTTTCACATCCCGGTGTATAATTCCAGTCTCACTGCCGGTGTGGAGGTATTCCAGTCCACGAGCAGCACCAATGCAGATCCTTAGCCTATCTTCCCAGCTAAGAAGAGCACACTCCTTGCCCTTTCGCGCAAATTTGTACAAATTTTCATCAAGTGTCCCTCCGGGTATGTATTCGTACACAAGTATCATCTCTTCATCTTCTTCACAATAACCAATCAGGGAGACGAGATTACAGTGCCGGAGTTCAGAAAGCGTTTCGATTTCAGCCCTAAACTCCTGAGCTCCTTGGCTTGAGACGGAACTCAATCGCTTTATAGCAACAATCTCTGGAAATCCACAAATGAGCCCTTTATAAACTTTACCAAATCCACCCCTTCCAATCACATGCGCATCGCTGAAGTTTTGAGTTGCAGACTTAATGTCAGCCAGCGAGAAGCGATGGTGTGATGGTTCGACTGCAGCATCGTTCACAACATTCTCCTTCCAAACTATCCTCGAGTAACAGACTGCAGTGCTTACAGTCAAAATTACGACTAGCATGATTTCATTGCTTCGACTAGCATACCAGTTCCAATTGGTTGGCACTTTCATCAAATATCCAGGGCTGGAACTCGAAGTTGCAAGACTGTTTTGAAGGCTGCTTAACCTGAAGATTTCTATCCCTTTAAGAAGCTCAAGAGATAGTCCTTTAAGGGACTCCAAGACAATGAAGAGATTACATTCGCTTCCTTCTTTGTCTCCTTTCATCATAACTACATAGTCCCTGTACACAGGAAAACCAGTACTATCACTCCATCTCATAACATCACCACGCGTTTCCGCAATATGATTGTTTATGAGGATGTTGAACTCCTTTTGCTCGCCAACTGCCATTGCTGCATCAAGATCGCAAAAATGGAGCCTGACCAGATATCCAAAGCCTGAGGTTATAGGTATTTTCCATGTAAAGCTATTCAGCTGGTGTGTTGCTGCAGTTGATTTCCATGATGTCTGGAAAACTTTTGGTGGAGCAGTGAGTAGAGAACCAGGTAAGTTGTTGTATGCTGCCAGCCGAGGAGCGCTATAATTCACTATAGATGCTCCAGAATCTAGAAAGTAAGCAGCGTCTGCATTCCATCCGCGAAACATGCCAATGTCTTCCACCGACGAAATATAGCTTCCTCCAATGTTCAGCCTTTGCACCATTTCAAGTGCTGTGCGGTTGTGGATACCATAGAATCTATTGTTCTGTCCGACAACAGGAGCACCTGCATCACCGTCAGGTGTGTAATACAGGCCTGTTGGCATTGAAACGATCTCAATTCCATTCACAAAAGCATATGTCGTGTGGCTCTTATTGGAAGGAGAAAATGTAATTCTCAACTTCCCATGTTGCTCCACATTTAAACAAAACTCTTTTACAATATAGTTCACCCCCAAAGGGTATGAACCATGTGTGGGGCTGAAGTCACTGAGGAGGATGAAAGGGCCAGATTTAACAGTAAAGAGATCCAAAGAATTCTCAAATCCGCGATATAAAGCCGGATAAAAATGAAGGCGGATGAATTTCTGACCGGGGCTCACCTGAAAAGTGAAGTGGAATGGAGAGGAAGAAATTCTTGAAGTCATGTATGGGACGTGATCAGCACCAAGGAATGATGCTGCTACAACAGCTGAGCTTGTCGATTGGCCGGAGATCGATGCTGAGTCCGATTCTCCGGTCCACTCCCGGCCATCCAGTGCGGTGGAGTTCCATTTGGAGCCACAATTGATGGAAACGTCACCTCTAGAGAAATATGGGAGGGCTGTATTCCCATGGTTAAGCGAAAGTGTAGAATGAGGATGGAAGAACAAGATGCTTGTAACCGTGAATACTGAAACAGATAGTAAATGGGTTGATTCCATCACTTCTCCCAGCTGGATGATTACACCGTAGTGAAAATGTTTAGTCCCAAATATACTGCCATATTGGTCATCATTGACTTGACTTAAAGTTCAGGATCCTTCTCCGCCGCGGAATTTTCAACACAACGTACTGTATGTGTTAATGATACTTGCTACCTCCTCGTTTTTCTATAATTATCACCTGGGTTGGGGGAAATTTCTATTAGTAGCTACGGTAGCTGTTGCATCATTTGTGGAGAATGCATTCGACGAATGCATTCTCTATTTTCACATATTCTTTAAAAAAAAATTACTTGAGGACATTCTTTTTTTCTTTTTTTTTTGTTTTTCGTTAATTTCTTGAATTTTTCTATAGGTATTTATACATGCATGAGGACGCATTCAGTGAATGCATCCTCCAATCCCTGTTAAAAATCAGAATTTTCCTCCCAGCCTCGTCATAATACTTTTATAATTGTACAATATGCCCTGTATTTATTAGCAATTTTTTTAAAAAAAACTCCATCCCAATTTCGAATTTATAATAATAACAGAATAAACTCTTGCATAAAATTTAGACTACCTAAAGTAAATTTTGTGTTAAGTATTTTGATTTAAAATGATATTACTAACAATATTCTCAATCATGATAATTAAATTTCATCTATTTTAGTTATTTTGATTTAAAGAATAATTAATAAATTATATATTTTACTGATTAAAATTCCTTATTTTATATTGAGGTCTTAATTAATAAAATGTGGACTACAAAAAAATTATATATATATATATATATATATATATATATATATATATGTGCGTGTGTTTTAAATTCAATACTAGTTTTCAAGAAATTATAGAATTCAAACAGTATTTAAAAAAATATATCAATATAAATTAAGAAAAATTAAAAATAATAAAAAAATCGGAGGACGCATTCTATGAGGATGCATTCTAAAAATAGTTCAAAAAATAAAAATAAAAATTCAGTGAGGACGCATTCAGTGAATGCGTCCTCCACCTTTGTGTCCATCACCCAGTACATGCATATATTGCATCCGAAAATTTACTTTTCAGCACCAAAGAATCAAGACCTCTTGGGGTGGAACATACGGGTACGGGGTGGTGCCTGGTTCCGCCGATTTTTATTGTATTTAATATTTTTCTTGTAATTTGTTTGTTTTGTGTACTATTAAAAAAAAAGTTATGGTCGCCCCAAAATAATGTTTACAGCATAATATATGTATACGAAAAAAAGTAATTTAAAATATTTTGTAGAGTACAACAAGAAATAGAGTTCATTATAATTAATTACCTTTATTGTTTATCCAAATTATAGCGGGAGAAAATTTTACCAAAAATGAATTTTGTCTTCGAATATTTATCTGTATGCAGGTTTAACCACTTAAAATGAATATTTATTCGTGGCTACACATGTTTTAACAACATAAAAGGAATATTTATTCGCCAGATGCAGGTTTTAATTAATAGATTATTAATTTCAAATTTTAATTTGTTTTTTTTCTTAATACTAAGGTGGTATAAATAGATGTGACATTTTTTCAAGAATAAAAAACGTTATATAAAAAAACGTAAATTTTCAAAAAGTAATAATGTCAAGTAAGGCAAAAAACAATCAAGGTATTTAATTTTCATTTTTTCCATCAATTATTCATGTAATTTAGTGTGTTTAAATTCTCTGAATTTAAATGTGACTTCATTATTGTTCCTTGATGTGGTGGTCCGTTCAAGCAAATCACTTGTAGTTCACTTAGTTCACTCCTTGAACTCCTTCATCTGCAAAACTAGTCCCAGAAGTGATTTCAGGAGAACAGCTCCGACGATCAAATCAGTCATCTCTTTTAAGAATTGGAATTTCTCAAGATAGTTATGCTTACCTTAGCTTGCTCAAAGCTTGTTGTATTTATAGGCTGACATAGTTGCAGTTCCTTGCTTCTAAGGATTAAGATCGTGGGTACACCCGATCACCATGTTCTTCGTTCGTGGTCTTTGTGTTTGTTGCTCATTCCGTGTTTTTCGGCCCTCGTCTTCTGCCACGACCAGAAACTTCGCGTGCAACTAGCTTGCATCTTGGGCTGAGTAATGATCGTCTCGCTATAGGATGTTATTGAGCTTGGCCTGGCGGCCACCAACCTTTCGATTGTTGGGCTTCCTATACACCATAAACCCCCCCAGCCATGAAAGTCATACTGCACGAAGTTAATTCTATATTCAGCAGATGCGCTTAAACTTATTACAGCGTGCCAAAGCTGTGCGTAATTAGCAGTTCGTGTTCGTAGCGACCTGAATGACTTTCACGAAGGGTCATATGCTTCTTGGTTGTGTATCTTAACTCTCATAGATCATACCCCTATTTTTAAAATTTCTAAATTTCAAACAATTGCATATTGTGCGGGTAAGTAATTGTTGCAATCATGTAGCCGAGATTTGATCCTATGAATCTTTTCCGTAAATCTCTCGTCCGTCGTTACATTTTCTCTTTATTATAATAACCTTGAATCTTGCACTTTCAAAGTTGTCCATATTCAGTGTACTACTGTCGCCGCCATCTCGATTTCCCAAAAAGGTAAGTTGCTTTCTGTCAGGCCATAATGATTATGTACTATTCCACTTTTTTGTGTTTTATCTTTTTAACTTCTTTAATTAAAGATTCACATAACCTTAAACTCTTTCGTCTTCTACTTCTGTCTTTTATTACTTCTGGCTTTCTCTCATCTTCTCTGCTAAACTAGTAAGTTCTTCCTTTATTCTCTTTGTTTTGTTCTGTGTCAAGTTGTGTTGGTATAACTGTGCGGAGCTTGTATAACATGGTCTGGTTTCCTTGTGATTGGGGTTGCATATTTTTCTTTCCCATTTATCTGTTTCTGTTCTGAACTTTGGCCGAAATTTGTGAATCTTGGTCTGTGTTATTTTAATTGATGCCACATTCATCTGGATTTAGGGATTCTTGAGGTCTACAATGTCTGCTTCTAACACTGTTGGAATTTCCGCGACAAACATTCTTGAAATTGATGTTGATTTCGAGGAGGATTCCGATCACCTCCCCGGTTCTTCAATTCCTAGTATCCTATCTGAATCTTATGTCGAGGAGAATAGCTTTCCTTTTTTATGTCCATACGAACTTAAGGCTCCTGAAGCTTCTGAGAGTGTTCGCGATCCCCCCTAGTTACATGTCTTGTTATTTAGATTGTCTTAAGTTTTGTCTCTCTTTCCCCTTACCCCAACACGTGTTGGATCTGCTATAGCGCTGTAGAGTTTCCTTATGTCAGCTACATCCTAAAGTTGTTTCTATCTTTGTATTCTTCTACCATGTATGCAAAGCAGCTGGTATTCCTTTTTCGATTGACTTATTTTTTGCAATCTTTACCATCTTCGCAAAGTGAAGAATTCCTCTGATGAGTTTACCCTTTATCCTATGATCCCCACCTCTGAATTTGTCAGTAGGTTCCTCAATAATCGTGGGGTGTGGCGTGAAAAAAAAATCTTCATAAAGCTTGGCAATGATAGTAGACCAGCCTTTTCGATTTGGAACTATAACGTTCCTAAGTCCAAACTTCCAAAGGCTGGGTTTCGTCTGAATGCTGAATCTGAAGTTGTAGGATCGCTTAGCTAGCATTCCATCACACTTCTCCTTGCTAATTCTTTGAGTAAAGTTATTTGTCATTTATTTGGGTGTTTATACCCTGCCCAACATGATTTTGTCTGTCACTGTTTATATTTTACTTGTATACATGCATGGTCGCCTAACTCTGCTTGTTTGTTATGTTGAAGACATGGATCTAACCCGACGCTCTGCTGCGAGTGATTTTCTATCTGATGATAAAAAGGACGAGATGGAGACCTTGGCCACTGAAATCGCTGTCAACTCTGAGGTTGTTGTGCCTCATGGTGAGGTTTCTGAAACTATCACCCAACCCATAGCCTCTGGGTCCCTTGTGAAAGACACTAAGGGGGGCGGTAACCGGACATCGACTGAAAAAGGTCATGGGAGGAGGAGAAAGGAGCTAACCGATGGTTCTTCTACTGCGTTGAAACCTTTGAAGAAGAGGGGGTGTGCTAGTAATCCTCCTCCGCTTTCTCATATACTAAGCTGCGATCTGATTGTAGAGGGGAATATTCCTGCGACACTTTCTAAGTTATCCCTTTCTGAAAGAATGGTTGTGGTATGTTCTTGTTCCGTTAATGTGTTAGCATGACCTAAATTCTTTGTCTTATTGTATGAATGCTCTTCTTTTTTACTTTCTTTAAAACTAAGGTTGGTGAAAGCCTGAAACTTGTCAGTGAATGAGTTGCTGAGTTTGACAAAGGGGATGGCGCGATGTTGGAGGAGCTGGAAGCGAGCAAGGTGAAGTGTGCTACTTTGAGCACTATTGGAAGTGATGTTGAGGAGCAAGCGAATGCCTCTGAAGACCACATTATGGCCGTTGAAAAGGAAATTAAGAAGATGCATTTCCAGCTGGAGGAGATGCGGACAAACAACCCACTTTACCTTGATATTCTCACAATCTGGTTAACCGCCTGCTGAAGACAAAATATTTTTGTTCTTTGTTCGAGAAGGTCTCCACTCATGTCTGTAACATTGGTTGTGCGAGGTCTTGATCGAGTTACGAAAGATGAACCTGTCTGTGAAGATTGACAAGCCGCCTAGGTTGGCCAAGTCTGAAAAGAATTTGGCAGAGCAGATAGAAATTCTTAACGATGGTTTTGTTAAAAGCGTCTCCGATTGTGGTCACTCATTTGTGCTACTATCCTATCTCGCTGGTCTTCCTACTCTTCCTTCCGCAGCTGAGCTGAAGAAGTGCACGATCGACTACTGTGAGGATCTTCCCTTCATTTCCCCTAATTCTGAGGATCGTCATCCTGAGCACAATTCTAATGTCTATGATGTTGTGAACTCTGGTGGTGAATTGAATGACAAAGCTCTCAATCCTCCTGTAACCAAGGAGGATGTTGTTGTTGTTGTCTGAAATTCACCCTCCTCTCCTGCTAAAGTTAGTCAATCCTAGCATTGTAGACTTAAGCCATTTCTATTTATGTTATGTAATTTATGACAATATTTCTAAGTGTGTTTGTACGATTTTGTTTTATTGGCAACTGATGCTATCGTTATGTTTGCTTTTTATAATTTGACCAATCTTTTTACATTTATTCACTTGCAGGGCTTTGATATCATGGTTGATCAAAAACTTTTGAAAAGTGTTGAATATCTGGGGTGTTATGTTCATTTTTCTTGTCGCAGTGGGTTTCCTTCGTCTTCCAAATATTTATTTATTTAACTAATTGAAGTGATGAAACGTATATCAAAAGAATATTCCCAACTTATTTCTTCCGATCACTTATCTTGTATGGAGTTCATTACATTCCACATCGAGTGGAAAGTTTGGGCATCTTTGCTGACACCATTTTCTTCTTACGGCTGCCCTTGCAGGAAGCTTATACCTGATGGCTATAATGTTGAGTCACTTGGAAAAGATATTGTCCATGGTTTGGCTAACCTTGAGTCTGCCGCTGTGTACTTGTGTTTGCTTAACCTTCCTTCTCATGTTCAAGAATGGGCGCTAACCTTGGGCATTCATTTGAAGTACATGTTGTTGGGTGTTCATGACCTCGAAACGAAGTGGGACAAGGCTGTGAAAGAGACTTGGAATGATGTTCGTAATCTGCGAAGAATTTACAACGAGCAGAATGATCTTATCTATCGGCAACAGTTGAATATGATGAAAATGCTTCACTAACAGGAGGTGACCAGGAACTATGCCGCAAATAAGATGCCCGAAGTCCATAAGAAAATAGCGATCATTGATAAGCAGTGTACCCGTATTGACGATTTGTATGATAGCTTGAAGAAAAAGCAAGAGGAATGCGATCACCTTTCAACCTCTGCTATTAGATGGCAGACAAAATTTGACGAGAAGTTTGTGATTAATGCACAATTGCAAAGTGACAATAAGGAGCTTCGTGCGGAGTGCAATCGACTTGATAAATATGTGCATCAGCTTGAGCAAACTTGTGTTGAATATAAAGACAAACTCCAGGCTCTTCGCTCATCATATCGAAGGGCTGCTGGTTGCCGAGATCTTACAATGGAGTTTTGCGGTCAAAGGATTAACTTGTTCGAGGCTGTTCGATTGCATATTCAGATCCTAGAATAGAAAGTAAAGAACTTGGTAGCTGAGATGAAAAAGTATGAAGAAACTGTTAATGTTATGAGTATGCAATTGGACCGCGGTGAGTTTGGCCCTATTGATGACTTCAAAGCATATTATTGACAGATACCTTGGGCATATGGAGAGAAGGGGTATTATACAACATCCATCTTATTTACACATGAAGTTGCGATACGAGCATTTGGTTAGCGAAGAGCAGGAAGTTGAAGAGAATCAACATAGGAGTGAGCATTCTCCTCGCAAAGCTAAGTGTGGTCACTGTTGTGGTGGTTCGTCATCTTCTGGATCCTCGCGAGCCTCTAGGCGTAGATAGATTTGTCACTTTGAGCGACTTATCTTTCCTTTTAATGTTTTAATAAATTCGCTCATGTTTTTGCGAACCTAGTAGCTTCGTCATTGCTGAATGAACTATCTTTTGTCGGCCTTATATATATATATGTATATGTCTTCTTGCTAAGTGAGTGGGTCATTGTAAGACGCAAGTTGCGAAGCTACAAGATCTATGGCTTGCTTCTATCGCATCATTCTAATTATTTAAAATTTCAAGCTATTTACAAGATATATAGCTTGCATAGTTATTAAAGAGAAACCTTATACTCTGTGCCACACAATATCTACTGCACATATTACTTTTATGAGCAAATCTACTCTTGAGGAAGATCTATAGCTTGCGGTCGTGTATATAGCAAAGCTACAAGATCTAAACCTTGCAAGGATCACAAGTTGTGCTAGATCTATAGCTTGTAATTGTTTGATTTGCGAAGTTACAAGATCTAAAGCTTGCAAGGATCATTAGTTGTGTAAGATCTACAGCTTGCAATTGTTTGATTTGTGAAGTTGCATAATCCAAAGCTTACAAGCATCGATAATTGTGCAAAATTTATAGCTTAACATTTACCGGAATTTGTTTGACCTGTAAAGTCAGGGTGTTTTAATCGTAACGTGTTATGAAAAAGAAAATATCTTCTAACACTCATAAGTAAAGAATGAGAAATGTAATGGAGGTTCAGAAAGGTGGTTTTTGTATTAATAATATACTATCGCGATAATGTTGCGTTGGAAATAATGGAATGAAAGTAACCAAAAATAATATTCGGGTGTCTATACAGGAGGATGTTCGCTATCTTTCCCCTCAAATTTAGACATAAAAATTTCGTAAGTTGATCACATGCCACGTGTTCATAACACTGGTACCGTCCAGCCTTTCTAGTTCGTAGTTGTTGGACTTGTGAGTTTTTGTGACATTGTAGGGTTCTTCCTACTTTGGGCACAGCTTTCCTCGCTCCTCTACTAGACTAGCTTCCTTCTTTCTTAGCACTAGATCGCCAATTTGAAATCGTATTTCCTTCACTTTCTCATTGTAAGCTCTCGCCATCTTTCCCTTGTACTTGGCTTCTGTTATCACTACAAATTCTCTTTTCTCTTCGAGTTCATCCAAGTCTAACTTTATCATCTCTAAATTATCCTTCTCCATGTAACAGTCGCCTCTGAATTCCTTGAACGATAGTCATGTTCGTTACTTCCACTGCCCATTAGCTTGAGTGTGAGCCACGGAAGTGAATTTTTGAAGAATCATGAGCTTTGAACACCAATCAGTGAACATATTACTTATGAATTGTGTACCGTTGTCCATGAAAATGGTATGTGGCACCCCGAAGCGACACACTATGTTTTGCCAGACGAATTTCCCAGTTACTTTAGTTGTTACTCGTCCCAATGGTTTTGCCTCCACCCATTTCGAGAAGTGATCTACTACTACAATCATAAATTTGGCATTTCCTTTGCTCTTTAGAAATGGCCCTACCAGGTCAATTCCCTATTTATCAAAAGGCCAAGCTCCATATATTCCTTGCACAGTGGCCTGTGGCTTATATGACAATGAAGCGTTGATTTGGAAACTCCTACATTTAACCACAAAGTTGTGTGCATCGTTGAACATAGTCGACCAATAGTATCCTGCTCGGATAATCTTTCTTGCTACCGTTCTAGCCCCTTAATGTGTTTTACACAGTCCTTCGTGGACTTCTGTAAGTATTTTCCTCGCTTGTACTAACCTTATGCACTTTATCCATGGGGAAAGAAAGCCTTTTTTACAAGGTCTCTTCCTTAGAAGTGTAGTTCTTGGTGCGTAACTCCAACTTTCTGGCTTGCACTTTATCTTCTGGAAAGGTTCCCTTTGCGAGATACTCTATTAGTGGCGTCATCCAACTTACATCTACCATTTGGACTATTGACATGGTTGTTGATACTATGCTTCTAATTGGAACGATTTCTACTACACGTCTCTGGTGAACGTCGTTTCACTCACCAAAATAATCTGCAAACTCTAATGATGAAATTAGTACAGTAGCAAGCAGAGTCGATCCCACGAGGACCGGAGCAAAAACTATAATAAAATACCTACTAATATAGAACACTTTTGGTGTAGCCACCACACCTTAATTTTTAGATTTATCTAACAACTAATAATGCAACTAACTAATATAAAATAATAATGCAACTAACAGATATAAATGTCTATAAAATATATGAATAAGGTAATCGGCTCGGAATAACTCACATTAGTTAAACATCGATCATAGTCGCAAAGATAAATCAATTCATATGAATCCATCAGTTATAGGGAAGTAGGTACGCTTAACCTCCCCAATTCTTTCGTACTTTATCGACAATTAACCAATTATAATTAATTAATTGTTTCTCTTACCAAGATGGCCCCGGAAAGTATTCGCTGAACCAGATACACACCTCGATAGCATTAAGAATGAAAAGAACCCGATATAGCAATTACCAAAGTAAAAGCAAATAGTAACGCACACTTAATTATTCTCCATCTTGCTATTACAGTCTTAGCTAGTTAGCTGTTTTTCACAAGAACTCGCTACTTACTAACCATTTCCAACGATTACGTATTGGTGGAATTAGATAGCACTATCCCAATAATATTCAAGTTGATCGGGCTTAAATCTATCAAGAATAAAATAACCCAAGAACAATTAAGAACACATAAGAATCAATTATAAAACAATTAGGCCTCACGATTCATAAACTAATGCTTGTTATTTCATGCCGATATATGAATTAGCTACTCATAATAATGAAACTAAATAAACAAATAGTATAAAAATAAAACATAACTAATATTATAATACTAACGAAATCAAAACAACCAAAGTATACTCCTGGATGCTTGATCGCAGGGAAATCAATGTAAACAAAGGCAAAAATTGCTTGATTCCATCAACACTTCTACGTAAAAGCTTCCAGTGGCTTAGCTTCAGTATCCAACCCTAACAAAACAAAACAAAACCTAAAAGAAATAATATGATACTAATTAACTAATGTCTGCATATTTTGTATGTATCTCTGCCACAAACCATTAGGTATTTATATACCTTTGCTCGGCCACTAATAAAACAAACCAAAACAATATTGAATTCGGATTCTTCTTCCGAAAATAAATCAAATACTATTCTAACTCTAATTAACTAATTCTAAAATTAAGGAATTTCAAAGGGAAGGAGATAATACAATCCTTATCACTATGGGAAGTGAATATCTTTATTTTCTTCAAATTCACATCTCTTCAATAATTCATTTTTTATCCCATAACTTCAGCAATTCTGCTTTTGCCTCTCCTTCTCCATCCCTGGAAAAATGTCTTATAAAATAAGAACGTTTTCCATTGGAGCACATCGCCTCATTAAAAACCTTAACCTGGAAAATCCAGTGGGAAAAAACCATTGGTTAAGGGAAAAGGAGTACAATGTATAGCCCCCTCTCAATTCTTCACAATCCATGAATTCCTGCACCAAAAATACCTAAAAGTGCAAATTATATCTCAATAAAATCATTATAATCCTACAAAATATGAACACAATATAACACGCATCAAATATCCTCACACTTGAATCATGCTTGCCATCAAGTATGAAGTGAAGAATATAAGATCAATCAACAATCCACAATGTTCATAAGTTCTCATTACCTCATATGACTCTATCTAAAATGACCTAATAAAAAGAAAAAGTAAAATGAAATACCAATCACACAACGAGACAAACAAAAATTCAACATTTAAAAACTCTAGCTTCTACTCTTATAACGATAAATTTTCCCCTGCCAAGGAGTAAAGGATCACGTTAACGCACTTGAAAATCATCAACCCTTAAAGTGGTTGGAATGCAAAATGTTCAAGATCAGGATGATCTAATCATCAATTCAGTCAAAATCGGACAAGCAATGAATATTTCCTCACGGTTTCACTCAATCACTCTCAATATATGAAGGACATTCACTCAAATAATTCACAAGTTATAACATAGAGAAGTTAATATGCAAATCAGGAAGGTCTTTCTCAAGGGTTGTAACGGGGCTAGGGAGCATTAAGATTGGTGAGATCCTAAGGGTTCTAAGCTCAAACAATATCGATCAAAATATTATGCATGTTTTTTTCTTCAACCATCATCCATGTATAGTAGACATTCACGAACAATCTTCATCTCATGGCTATTATGAGAAAGCCAAATAATATCACATCAAATGTAGGTGCTATTTTATTTTTTATTTTTCCTTTTTTTATTTTTTTTTCGGGCACCATTCTTCTTCAATACAGTCCAAAACTGGTACCTTTTGAGAGAAAATCGCAACATAAAAATAAGATTTTTTTCTCTTTTTTTTTCACAGTTACGCCCCTCCAGTTTAGCCAAACGGAACCCCAGTTTCACTGTTCATAATAAAATTCAGCCTTCAATTTTTGAAACCGGTCACTCAGTAATGTCATCAACTCAAGGGAACACAATGGATGAATTCATCAACATCAACTCCAAGAACATGCATAATATTGCCAAGAGAAAGGATAAAACAAGGCTTTGGCTAAATATATGATAACTCATATCAAAGAACATAGTCAAAACTTCAAAGTGTTTCACTAGGGATTAATGTAATTGGTAGGCAATTTAAGCTGTGGGGTTCATCCTAGTGTCTTCCATCACTTTCACACATAACAACTCCAATTATAACAATGTGATCTCTCAGAACAAAGATTGATGTAGAGAATGCTCTACTCTAGCTCAAACCTCACTTTAGTAGGCTTAAATATTCAATTAAACTCGTCCTTTTTCGTCATCCCAAAAATCATACCAATCAAATTTCACAAACTATAGAAAATCACATTCAATAACTTCAAGGCATTTTAGATTTACCAAGTTTGTTACAATGAAGTTTACAACCGGCAGGGTACTTTTATCAAGAGCCACTAGAATTTATTCATGTCAAATTATTGACTCAAAACAACACAAAAACACATGTTTGACTGTAAAAAACTGAAATAAAAAAATTATTTTTTTATTTTTTCCAAAAATACAAAACAAAACATACAAGAAACCTCCTCACACTTAAACTTTGCTTGCCTTCAAGCAAACAATGCAAAGCTCTTATGAGAAAAGGTTTAACACACAGTCAACATCATAAAAAAATGACAAAGGAAGGGGGAACTTATAGTGGTGGGTTTGGAGGAATTCCGGATCAAGAGGAGAGTGTTTGATTATAATCAGGTTCTACCGCAGGCCTCCGGTTTGGCCAAACGGAACCCTGCGAGTCCAGCTTTCCAAATGTGTGAATTCTCCATGGTACAAATTCAAGTACTTCAAATCTGTAGATCAAGAATTGAGATCAGATGAGACATTGAAATTCCTAAAAGATAAAAAATAAAAATAAAAACTTTAAAAAAGAAGGAAAAAAAACTAAGAAAATTGGGTTGCCTCCCAACTAGCACTTTTGTTTATAGTCTTTGGCTAGACTTTTGAATGCCTTTAATGAATATTTGTTGGGCACAATGGAATTTCTTCCATTAATGCCACCTGAGAAGTATCATAGTACAGCATAATGCGATGACTATCGACGAGGAATGCCTTTTCTGCGTCCATGCTTATAATCTCTACCATCCCATCAGGCCAAACATAAGCCACTTTGAATGGTCTAGTCCATTTAGACTTGAATTTCCATGACATATGTCGAAAGTTTGACTCAGATATAAGAACTATCTGCCCAACCACAAATTTCTTAGCCTTCAAATCTCTGTCATGCCACAACTTATTGTGCTCCTCGTACTGCATAGATTGATCAAACCCTTTCAATCTTAGATCTCTCAATTCTTGGAGTTGGAACTTTGTTTCTTCCTCAGACTTGAGCGACTCCATACTCACTGGAAGAGTATCATCATCTTCTTGATAATCATGCTTCAGATCGGGTGGTAACGCCTTCAACTCCAAATCTGAGGTTTTCACCTCCGATGAGACTAGTCTGGCGGATGGGTTCCGTTTGGTCAAACCGGACCCTGTACGCACTTCAAATTTTTTCCAAACATCCGCTTCAATCTGAGTCGAGTTGGGCATTCCTTGATTTATTTCAGTTCTAGGTACCCATTTCTGAGAGTGCACTGAACACACCAATTTACGGATTTCCTTATCACTTGAGACTTGAACATTTTCCTCTTCTGGACTTGTAGGAATTTGAATTCCCATCTTATCCTGCAAAACTTTAGTCTCAAGAGAATCTTGGACAAAAGGGTCAGTATGATCAATTGCATTCACATTCTCAACATCTATAGATTTCTGCATGGGTTTATCAATGTTGAGTGTGTACTTATCACAAAAATAATCAAGAGAAATAGTTCCATCACCAACATTAATAATGGTGTTTGTTGTCTTCAAGAATGGATGACCCAACCATACTCCTTGTGTTCCCTTATCACTAGTATGATTCATTTTTACCACATAAAAATCTGCGGGGTACACAAAGTTATTGACTCGTACAAGCACATTTTCCAACAACCCTTCAGGACATACACAAGATTTATCTGCCAATTGAATCACCACTCTAGTGTCTACCATTTTAGCTCCATTCAAAGTTTGATACACAGATAATGGCATAACATTAATCGAAGCTCCTAAATCACACATGGCAACATCAATCTTCTTATCTCCAATGTAACAAGGTAAGGAAAACATACCTGGGTCCTTGCACTTTTGAGGCATTTTCTTTTGGAGCACAGCTGACACAGATTCACTCATCATGATTTTGCTCAAATAATTTGCCTTTCCTGCAATAAAATCTTTCAAGAACTTGCTTACTGGTGGTAACCTTATTGCCTGCAAGAACGGAAGATTAATCTCCATTTTGCCCAAAAATTGATACAAAATCCATAGGCTCTTCCTTTTTCTTTTCTAATCTACGAGGGAAAGGAGGCAAAATTTTAAGTGAAGGATCATGTAAACTCAACCTCCTACTTACCTCAGCTGGTACCTTGGATTTACCTTTATCTCGGGTCTCAGTAGGCTCAGGAATCTCAGAGTTTGTGGTGGTTTCTTCACCCTTTTTCTCTGTTACTTGATTCTGAATTTCTGTTGCAGGGTTCGGTTTGGCCAAACCGGACCCTCCGTCAGTGAACTCCTTCGCTTCTTTGCTTGAGGATTTCAATAGTAATGCACCAACTACCTTTCCACTTCTGAGTGTGACTTGATTTACCATCTCATGAGGGTTCAATTAGACCTGAGAAGGTAACCCTGGTTGTTTCATTCTGAGTTCATTCATTGAATTCGATAAATGGGTGATTTGTCGCGTATGCTCCTCTAAAGTTGTTTCAATCTTCTCAAACCTTTGGTGTTGCTTTTGCATCATATCCATCATTATGTCCAGCTTATCATTCAAAGATTTCTCTTGACCACCTTGATAGGGCTGAGGAAAAAACCAGAGCTTCTCATTGCATGGGTGAACCTTAGGGTCGTTGGTAATGTTGAGGCTGCTGCGGAGGGAGACCTTGTTCTCTCCACTGGAAGTTAAGGTGATCCCTATGCCTTGAATTGAAATTCTGGGGATATGGTCCATCTTTTTTTTGCCTCTCATTGAAATTTCCCATAGCATTTGATTGGATAGATATCTCTCCCATGGTAAGAATGCATTGCTACTTCGTATGGTTCACTGCTCCACACGTATCGCAAGGCTCTTCTTGTACGAACGCAACCTTGTCAACGACCTTGGATAGGATTTTCTCCATTCTTTCCATCCTTTCCTTGATCTCATCTTTTTCGGGAGTGGATGTCTGTGCCACCTTCTTCGAGATTCGTACCTCCTGTTAATCATACTCCTTTTTAGAACTCACCAACCTCTTGATGATCTCTCTAGCTTCATTCACCCGAAGGTGAGAAAATCCACCACTACTAGAAGAGTTCACCAAGTCCTTGTTGTTGGATGTCATCCCTTGATAGAAACATTGAAGCAACTGGCCTTCCGTCATTCGGTGATTAGGGCAACTGTCTACCAACTTTCTAAACCTCAGTCAATACATACTCAATGGTTCATCATATTCTTGCTTGATGCTTATGATCTCCATCTTCAAGGCATCTGTTCTTGTGGCTGGAAAGTAGTACTCTAAGAACAATATCTTCAATTCTTCCCATGTCGCAATGGAGTTGGGGGGCAAGCTCGAAAACCACAGATTTCCTGATCCTGTCAAACTGAATGTGAAAGCCACCAATTTGAATTGATCTCCCGTCATGGTAGATGGCCTCTTTTGAACCTTACAAATCTTGATAAATTCGCTCAGAAAATTGTAAGGGTCTTCAGTGCTTCTCCCGTGGAACTTGGGGAGTACGTTCAGGAACGCCAACTTGATTTCAATAGGATTTTCGGTCTCTGGCAACTGAATAGGAGTGGGTGGATCATCTTCACTATGACCAGTGAGTTCCCACATGTATGGATCGTTTGGGTTCTGCCCAGGATTCAGATTTTGGTCACCTCCGTCCATCTCGATGTCAGTTCCCGAATCAGAGGTAGTTACTGAAATTGCGATGGGTTCGGTTTGGCCAAACCGAAGGGTCTCGGCAGAAATTGATTTCCGTGCCTTTGTTCACTTTCTGTTCTGCTTGGCTGTCTTCTCAACTTCCGGGTCGAATATTAAATTCAGCCTAGATGATCTGCTCATAAACCAAGCACAGTAACACATAGATTAGTAGGAAAAAAATTATAGAAATTGACTTACCGTTCCCCGGCAGTGGCGCCAATTTGGTGAACGTCGTTTCACTCACCTAAATCATCTGCAAACTCTAATGATGAAATTAGTACAGTAGAAAGCAGAGTCGATCCCACGAGGAATGGAGCAAAAACTATAATAAAATACCTACTAATATAGAACACTTTTGGTGTAGCCACCACACCTTAATTTTCAGATTTATCTAACTAATATTGCAACTAACTAATGTAAAATAATAATGCAACTAACATATATAAATGTCTATAAAATATATGAATAGGGTAATCGGCTCGGAATAACTCACATTAGTTAAACACCGATCATAGGCGCAAAGATAAATCAATTCATATGCATCTATCAGTTTTAGGAAAGTAGGTACGCTTAACCTCCCCAATTCTTTCGTACTTTATCGACAATTAACCAATTATAATTAATTAATTGTTTCTCTTACCAAGATGCCCCGGAAAGTATTCGCTGAACCAGATACACATCTCGATAGCATTAATAATGAAGAGAACCCGATATAGCAATTACCAAAGTAAAAGCAAATAGTAACGCACACTTAATTGTTCCCCATCGTGCTATTACAGTCTTAGCTAGTTAGCTGTTTGTCACAAGAACTCGCTACTTACTAACCCTTTCCAAGGATTACGTATTGGTGGAATTAGATAGAACTATCCCAATAATATTCAAGTTGATTAGGCTTAAATCTATCAAGAATAAAATAACCCAAGAACAATCAAGAACACATAAGAATCAATTATAAAACAATTAGGCCTCACGATTCATAAACTAATGCTTGTTATTCCATGCCGATATATAAATTAGCTACTCATAATAATGAAACTAAATAAACAAATAGTATAAAAATAAAACATAACTAATATTATAATAATAACGAAATCAAAACAACCAAACCTGTGTATACTCCTGGATGCTTGATCGCAGGGAAATCAATGTAAACAAAGGCAAAAATTGCTTGATTCCATCAACACTTCTACGTGAAAGCTTCCAGTGGCTTAGCTTCAGTAACCAAACCTAACAAAACAAAACAAAACCTAAAAGAACTAATAATATGATACTAATTAACTAATGTCTGCATATTTTGTATGTATCTCTGCCGCAAAGCATTAGGTATTTATATACCTTTGCTCGGCCACTAATAAAACAAACCAAAACAATATTGAATTCGGATTCTTCTTCCGAAAATAAATCAAATTCTATTCTAACTCTAATTAACTAATTCTAAAATTAAGGAATTTCAAAGGGAAGGAGATAATACAATCCTTATCAATATGGGAAGTGAATATCTTTATTTTCTTCAAATTCACATCTCTTCAATAATTCACTTTTTATCCCATAACTTCAGCAATTCTGCTTTTGCCTCTCCTCCTTCATCCCTGAAAAAATGTCTTATAAAATAAGAACGTTTTCCATTGGAGCACATCGCCTCATTAAAAACCTTAACCTGGAAAATCCAGTGGGAAAAAACCATTGGTTAAGGGAAAAAGAGTACAATGTATAGCTCCCTCTCAATTCTTCACAATCCATGAATTCCTGCACCAAAAATACCTAAAAGTGCAAATTATATATCAATAAAATCATTATAATCCCACAAAATATGAACACAATATAACACACATCAGTCTCCATGCTCTTCCAGGGATTCAAATCATGTTGTTGCTAGTTTACTTAGTGCATCTGCTTTTGTGTTCTCTTTTCTTGGTACATGCTGAATGTTGAAGTATTCGAGCTGGTTTATTAGCTGTTGGACCTTCTTTAAATACTTCACCAGCTGCTCTTCTCGTACTTCGTAGTCGCATCGCACCTGCTGGACAACAATTAGAGAATCATAGATACCCGAACGCTCTTCACTTTCATTCTAATTGTAAGGTCTAATCCACATATTAAAGCTTCATATTCTGATTTGTTATTTGTGAGTGGTAACTCGAAGCGGAGTGATTATCACAATCTTTTTCAATCAAGAAATCACACTGCACACTACTAGCATCATCCCTTGTTTAATATCCATCCATGCATGCTCCACATGCACCACCAAACTCATCATCCAATGTATTCAATATTACTCTTTAAGATTGTTAGAGTAAAACATGTAATATTGCATTCCAATGGAATCATATATCACGCTTGGATGATTGTGGTAAAAACTTTCATGGATATCGATGTGAGTCACGTTACGTACGATTTCCTAAAAGAGTAATTCTACTCTATTACAACCTAGGGTTACACAGTTTCCCTTCGAGGATTAAACAGTCGAGAACCTCTCCTGTTCTAGGCTTGAATCAGGAGAATACTTTTGAGTACCTGCGGTTTTGGTTACTGCGTATGTATGAGAAAATTCTTAGTTTTCCATGACTTTTCTGTGCACGCGTATCCTAGTATATATAGGAAATGTCCCGAGAAGATGCAACCCATCGTGGAATCGATGGGTTGTGGAATCGGTGGGTTATAGGCCACCATGCTTACGATGCACCATTCTGATACAATTCTAACACTCCATCCAATACAACGCATCTTTCCACATGAATGATTACATTTTCCACATCCAATGTACCGTAGTTATCATAAATGAGTTCTGAAACAATGCATATTTCCACATAAATGATTACATTTTCCACGCCAGAATAAGACATGTTAGTCATCAAAATTCTGACCAACATAATTTAATACTTATCCTAAAAATAGTATGCACGTAGAAAGTTTATATAGGTGTGCATTCCGCACCACCAAACTTGTTTTAACATCCCGATCTCATAACTACTTGAATTCAATCATACTTAAATAGCTTGTGTTTCTTAAAACACCAACATTTTCAATGCTCAATAGTGAAATGACGGATCTCCCTCTTCCCAAGTTACCAGTTTATACATGTACATTTTTTGTCTCAGATAGAGGCGGCAGTTAATCCCAATAACTATTGGGATCCATTAAATACAAGCTAATGGGACGAGAAATTTCCCTTATTTTCTAGTTTTGGGATTATGATTAAATTGGTTTTATAGTATTGGGTTACAAAGAGAAATGGGATTGGGTTCCCAATCTTCCCATGTACCCATTTAAGAGTGGGTCTCCTGACAGGCGGTATATCCATAAGCTTATGGACATACCAGTTATTTTTTACCTTATACACTGCATTTCTTAAATTACATACTAAATTTATAAATTTAGAAAATATATTTTATATTATATATTTTTATTATTTCACATTCAAATACATAATTACTTGTTTTAACCTCTAAAATACAATATTTAAATTTTATAAAAAACTGTAACATTTATTGTAAAAGCCAATGCGGACTGTCCATAAGCTTATGGAAAGACCGTCTTTCCTGAGACTTTCTCCCCATTTAAAATTAGGTAATTATGGGTACCAAATTAATACCCGATCAATTCCCGTCTTTTGATAAAGATATTATTTAGTGTAATTAGACTCCACTCAAGCATGGATAATTTTTACTCTTTTCTGACAACTTCATCAGATTCCTAACTACGGCTGTAAACGAGTTTGTTCGAGTTCAACTCGCTAAAAATATTTTGAAAATGGTTCGATTCGATGTAACCTGTAAAATCATGATTCACCTCGAGCTCGAGTGAAATTAATTTAGTTCAAACTCGAACTTGAGTCATGAATAAATATATTATATTATTTACATTATATTATATTATGTTATATTTAATGAAAAAATATATGTAACATGTTGCCTTTGTAAACTCGACCAGATTAACGAACAATATTAGTTGGGTTCGAGCTCGAACTCAAATACTGTACTACCTCGAGCTCGAATATTGTACGAGCTCGATCAAATTGGAATTCAACTCGAGATTTGACCAAACCGTTCGCAAACAGTTTGCTTCATTTACACCAGAACTGTTCACGAGCTCGAGTTTCGTCACACTAGGGATGTAAACAAACCAAATTATTTACGAGCATACTAAAAAATATATTAAAATGTATATTAAAAGATAAATTATATTTAATCATGGTTATGGTGCAAAAATCAAAATGGAGCACGAATCAAATTAATTTCACTCAAAATCTAACTCTAGTCAAACTAATTTCATTCAAACTCGAGCTTGAGCCAATATACTACTGGTTAGCATGAGTTTGAGTGGAGTTGGAACTCGGGATATTTTAAACAAGCTGAACTCGAATTAGTGGTCGTTCGAGTTCAGCTCGACTCATTTATGGTCCTAAGTGTTGTAGAAATAAAATGAAAGGACATGAATTGTACCATGTCTAGTGGTAGATTAGAATATAATTTAAGCATGTGAATGAGTGACGGTCTGTCTAATAACACCGAACTATTAGGCTAATGATTTATACATGCGTTAAAGATGTACAATTTGTGAATTATAGTGAATTTTTATGTTAAATATTACATATGCATTTAATTGGATAATTTTGGGTATTTATTGAGTTCCCATTGAGTTAACATAATATGAGACCCATTGGGATCAAAATTTCTCATTAACATAATCATTCTCATCCCGACCAATCCCAAAAACTGATGGATATTTAATACCCGATCCCATTAACTACCCATTTATTAATTTTCCATCTCTTTTCTTCCCAATCCCGCCCAATTGACCCCTCTAGTCTCAGAAGACCATTGCTATTCGCAAAGCATACCATCAAATCTATAGTATATATTAAAGGAGGTCATTTTTTCCACATGTCTTTCACACATAATTCTTTTCACGTGTCACTCACACAAATTTCCACGTCACCTTCTAAAATTAATTTAAAATGAAATGTTTTATAAAGTCAATGCCCAATTTACAATGCAAATCTCTCCACCATTTCAATGTGCTTCCCATACTTCAATGTTTTTCAATTAGTGAGTAATTAATCATACCCTATTTATGAGGATGCACATTCCTTTTGTATTCTCAACCTCCATTTATTAGGGAAATTCTTTCATAATACTTATTTTTTACTGTATATATTTTAAATTTGATACACTTTCCATTTTGGTTTATCTTTTTAATATTATCAAACTTCATTTCATGATAATAAGTGAATCATTTTCATCTTTTTTTTTACTCACTGCAATCAATTCTTTCAACGTAATTTAATTTGCCTACAAAAATATCATAAATTACTATGTTAAAAATATAGAATAATATATGGACTAACTTTTATTATATTTATAGTGTTTCTAATAAATTTTAATTTTGAGCAAAAATCAATAAAAATGCTTTACATAAATATTAAATATAGTACTAAAAGATTTTATTTGTAAATACTTTCAATGGTTTATTTAACAATTTATAAATTTGTTTGCAATTTTTCTTAGAATACATCTTTTGAAAACAGTATTTTCATAAGTTAGGTAAATACCAATGTTTAAACTGTAAATTAGAAGAAATCAAGATAAAATTTTTGGATTGCATTAATCGAGTCATAAAATTATAATTACTGCACGTTGTATAATAAATTTTTAATATTGCAACTAAAATATTTTACCTTTCTAAAATTCTAATTCAACCCCGTCTTCCATGTGTTTATGAAAAGACGGTCTTTCCCAAGACTTTGTCCATTTATACGACTTTATTTTATTTTATTTACTAATTATTAGAAATGACATATTTTAGTACATATCAATATGTGATTGGTAATAGTATTAGAAAATGAGTTCATCACTTGAAAAATCGTCTTTCCATAAGTTATGGAAAGACAAACGTTTAAATTGCAAATTAGAAAGAAATCAAGATAAATTTCCGGGTTGAATTAATTTGATCATAAACTTATAACTACTTCACGTTGCATAGTAAATTTTTAATATTGCAACTAAAACCTTTTACTTTTTTATACTATTTCAATTGTGTCTTTCCATATGCCTGTGGAAAGGCGGTATTTCTCAAGATTTTTTCATAAAAAAATAAATGTATTAATGTATATTATATTTTGATTTAATATTAAATTTTGATTATCATAAATTTTAACTTTCTTTAATCTGTATAATTAATAATTATGAAATATTGACAGTTTAAGACTATATATTTTTTTAATCTAAGATGATGAATTTATATTTTTTGGATCAAAATTTAAAACTTATATTTCATATATTTCTAATTCAATCAAGAGTCCGTCTCTTGAAAGACCAAGGATTAAAGTGTAAATTAGAAGAAATGAAGATAAAATTTTTGGGTTGCATGAAACGGGTTATAAATTTTATAACAACTACATGTTGCATACTAAAATTTTAATATTGCAACTAAGACCTCTTACCTTTTATTATTCTAATCAAACCCCGTCTTTCCATAAGCCTATGGAAAGACCGTCTTTCCCAAGACTTTGCCTTCAATCAATTAATCATGAATTGCTGACAATATCCCTAATTTAAAAAAATTTAGATCTAACATACATAATTTTTTTATCATTATAAATGAGCTCCTCATTATATTTGACCATGCATGGTTTAACCACTGGTGGTGCCGAAAATGTTACGGAGTACAATATTGTTGACCATGGAAGTTTTTTATTCCAGTCTTCCCTAGAATGTTTAATAAAAAGGTTGTCTTCTCTAGAATGTCTTTTTTTGTTTGAAAAATAGCACAATATTATCAATTAATCATAATATATTAAAATATTTATCGAAAGAAGAAGAAAATGGACATTTATAACTCAATTGCACAAAGTTGAATTAGTAAAATATATCATCTAATTTTTTTAAAAAATAAAATATTGTAAAAAATGTATGATAAAAATATATTTTTATCATAATTCGTGCAATGACACAATATTACAATCAATCTTCAAAACTTTGATCGTTTTTCATATTCTATGGAATCTGTATGCATGCAATGTTGATAACGATAATGTTATTTTGCTAAAGTGGTATTTATTAATATTTTTTATCAACTAATTAAATTGATTTAAAAATATTTTTTTATTTATATAATAAGAGTGGGTCTCCTGACAGGCGGCATGTCCATAAGCTTATGGACAGACCACTTTTTTTTACCTTATAAACTGCATTTGTTAAATTACATACAAATTTAGAATTTTTAAAAATATATTTTTATATCTTATATTTTTATATTTTCACCTTCAAATACCTATTATTATTTGTTTTAACTTATAAAATAGAGTGCGTCTCTTGAAAGACGGTCTTTCTATAAGTCATGGAAAGACCATGGTTTAAAGTGTAAATCAGAAGAAATTAAGA
Source organism: Rubia yunnanensis (assembly GCA_037428765.1). Taxonomy (NCBI): domain Eukaryota; kingdom Viridiplantae; phylum Streptophyta; class Magnoliopsida; order Gentianales; family Rubiaceae; genus Rubia; species Rubia yunnanensis. The sequence goes on from CM075061.1 coordinate 127,664,056, forward strand.
TAAAAATTTCGGGTTGCATGAACCGGGTTATAAATTTTATAACTACTACATGTTGCATACTAAATTTTTAATGTTGCAACTAAGACCTTTTACCTTTTATTATTCGAATTAAACCCCGTCTTTCCATAAGCCTATGGAAAGACCGTCTTTCCCAAGACTTTGCCTATAAAATATAATATTTAAATTTTATAAAAAATTACAACATTTAAGGTAAAAGTCCATGTGGATTGTCCATACAAATCAGAAAATGCCGTCTTCCCTGAAACTTTCTCACATAATAATATTCAAATTCACGTCCGTGCAAAACATGGTTATTATCTAATAATGTTATTATTTTGAGGAACTTCAAGGCAGAGAGTTTGTTGCTCGTACTGGCTTACAGAAAAGGGAAGCCAAGTGGTATGCTCCACAAATTGTACTGTTCTTCAAAAAAAACAAACTAATCTACAGTTTCTTTTTTATGGTTATATGGTTTTCAGTTACAACAGTAGTGAAGAAATCAACACAGTTTATCCAAGAACAAGCTCAAAGAGCTGGAATCAGAAAGCAACGAAACCGGTTTGAACATGGAAGAAAAATGAGGGAAAACTGATTTGATTGAGTAGCTCTTCTTGCTCTGATCTTGAAGAACTTGGAGCAGCAGTGTTATATTCCTTCAAGTTGCAGTCTAGAACATAGCCCGAAACACGAACAGGACACACAAGCAAGAGCACCAACACTTAAACACCATATGCAGTGTTACTCCTCCTCTTACTTTGCCCTGAACTCGATCCCTTCGATAATGATACCGCTCTTGCAGTTCTGTTTCTTCACTTCAGCCAGCCTCATCTCAATATCAGCATTCATATTTTTCTTTATGTAGATCTCCCCCAACTTAATTTCCAGCCATCCATCACTCCTCTGCCTGGATGTCCAGGTATGCATATGCTGCTTCCCCCGCCTCAATATCTGCCATCCTGTCTCAGTGCTCCGGACTCCAGTCCTATGTCCATCATGATCCAGATAAAATGAGTGTGTTTTGCGCTCTTGTCCACTGAATCCCACTGAAACCTCTAGTGGTACATGTTCGAACCCATAGGATCGCGATCTAACAGTAAAAACGAGGTAGGCTGCGTGTTTGGTGTCTGGTGAAAGCATTTTGGAGTTTATCACGCCCACAATATCAAGCCAACACACATTCACGAGCTCAGCCACCGAATCGAACCTGAATTATTGTCGTACTTAGATTTTGTGTTGTACACACACCAAAAATAATCAAGTATTTTAGGAACCTGGATCCGGTGAGAGGAATGAAGCGTTTCCAATACGCCGGTGTGTTGCTCCACACGATTTCAAGGGCCCTGCCACTCAACATGAAGCGTTTCTTCCCACTGCCCTTACCTAATGTGAAGCTCTGAAAATAGCAAACACAAAGCATCAAACATGAAACTGATAGTTGTTCTCAAATTCAATCTTATATTTATGCATCTTACAAAACAACATAAGAGATATATCCTCTTTCCGTACTTCAAAATCTCTAGCAAAAAACGCAGCAGAGAACAAAGAAAGCAACAGATTGACCATTTCTCTCATTTTTACTTGACATAATGATTTGCCGTAAGGTATTCTATTATTGATGACAGAATTTATAGAGAGTACAATAGAGGTGTAATAAGGAAATAACTCTAATCATAATAAATTATAATCTAATCAGTAATCTCATTTATCCTAACACCCCCCAAGCGAAGCGTCGGATGCTCGCCGGCGCACAACTTGGACCTGAAATACTCAAACAGCGGACGAGAGAGCCCCTAGGTGAAGATGTCCACAATCTGAAGAGAAGTCAGAACATGAGCAACGTTTCCAGATGTCACCAACTCACGAACAAAATGATAGTCAATGTGAATATGCTTCGCCCGCTTGTGCGCCACCGGATTCTGAGCCAAAAAAGATAGCACTGTTGTTGTCACATAGCAACAATGGAGAACGAGAAAGCGGACCCCAAAGATCACGAAGAAAATGAGTGAGCCAAACCACCTCTAAAGCACTGTTGGCGAGAGCACGGTATTCAGACTCAGTGCTGGAGCGAGAAACAATGGGTTGGCACTCCAAGAAACCAGATTCCCACCAAGATAAACTGAATAACTGTAAATGGACCGACGAGTCTCCAGACAGCGGGCCCAGTCAGCATCAGAGTATCCTAACACCTCAAGAGTACTAGCAGAACAAAAACTAAGACAAAAAGGAAGAGTGTCACGAACATACCACTAAATCCGTGTCACTGCAACGAAATGATCATCTCTGGGATCCTGAAGATACTGGCTCACCGTGTTGACCGAGAATGTCAAATCCGAACGAGTGATGGTGAGATACTGGAGAGCACCAACAAGGGAATGATAAAGTGTAGGATCCCGAAACAGAGGACTGGTAGAGGTGTGAAGTTGAGAACCAGCAACAAATGGCGTAGAAATAGGTGTTGCGTCAGACATACCAGCCCGAGTCAAAATATCATGAGCATACTTTGCTTGGCCAAGAAGCAACCCTAAGGAGGTAGGCGAAACTTCAAGACCAAGAAAGTAATAAAGAGCACCAAGATCCTTGATCGCAAACTCTCTGTGTGTCCGATCAATGAACTAGCGAAGAAGAGTCGACTCGTTTCCTGTAAGAAGATATCGTATACATACACAAGTAGATAAATTAACGACAAACCTCTCGAGAGGATAAATAAAGAAGTATCGGCTAAGCTGCACTAAAAACCAGGATGTGTTAGATAACTGCTGAAGTGTTGGAACCAAGCCTGGAGAGCCTGCTTAAGACCATAAATGGTCTTTCGCAAGCGACAAATATAGTTTGGATGAGCAGAATCCTGATATCACACAGGCTGCTTCATGTAGACCGAACATCAAGAACACCATTAAGGAAAGCGTTCTTGACGTCCAACTGATGAAGTGGCCAGGAACACATGGTGGCTATGGCAAGAACCGTCCGAACAGTGGAGGCTTTGACCACATGACTGAAAGTGTGGTCAAAATCAAAACCTGGAATCTGCAAGAAACCCTGTGCTACAAGTCTAGCTTTGTGACACTCAATAGTGCCATCTGGTCGATACTTGAGCCTAAAGACCCATTTGGAGCCATCAATGTTAACATTCAAAGGTTGAGGCACCAAGTTCCAAGTGTGCTAACCACGAAGAGCAGCCATCTCATCATCCATGGCTGAAACCCATGCTGGATCCTGAAGGGCAGAGCGATAATCAGTGGGCTCTGTCAGAGAAAGAAGGGCATCACTGAGACCATGAGCAATAATATCCGAATAATCTCAATGCTGAATGGCACCAGTAGAAGACCGAGTATCATCCGATAGGTACGAAGCTGTGGCGGCGAAGCTGAAGGAGTCAAACCAACTGACGATGCCAAAGAAGATCGAGCAGAGCTGACCAGAGAGTGGCCGTTGGAAGTCGTCGGAGAAAGGATTATCGAGACTGGCTGAGGTGAGGTGGCCAGCGGCTGAGGTGTGGTGGCCGGCAGCTGAGGTGTGGTAGCCGGCGGCTGAGGTGCTGGGTCCGGGTCGGCCGTCCAGATGGAGCATGGTGGTGAAGGAGGGGCAGTTGGTATGGACACAGGCGTGGTGACCCCAATCAATGAATTAATAGCTCCATAAAAAAATAACAAAATCTTCAGATCCAGAATAAAATGACTGTCCGCGGAAGATGAGACATAAGGGAATAAAGTTTCATCAAAACGAACGTGGCAAGAGACATAGATGCTCCCATAAATCGGGTCGAGGCACTGGAAGCCCTTGTGATGAGGGTTGTAGCCAATAAAAACACACGGAATAGATCGCGGTGCAAACTTATCAGTACCAGTAGCACACATACATGGAAATGAACGGCAACCAAACGGATGAAAGAGGGTATAGTCAGGCACATGACCAAAATAACCTCAAAAGGTGATTTGCCACCAAGAACTGAACTAGGCATATGGTTAATAATGTAATCCACCCAATGACAGTGCGGCACATAAGAGTAAAAGAACATGGCAAGACCAGTCTCTGTGATGTGACGATGCTTCCGCTCAGCTCGGTCATTCTGAGCAGGTGTATAGGGCGAGGGCATCTAATGATGAATGCCACATGATATGAAGTGAGCCTGAAGTCGATGATTAGTAAACTCTGTGCCACCATCGGTCTGAAAATTTTTAACCCTAGAAGAAACTGGGTCTCAACGAATTTCTGAAACTGGATAAATGTTTCATAGAAATCTGAGTTATGCCGCATCAGGAGAAACCATGTAAATCACGAGAAAACATAGATAAAAATGACATAATAGGATAAACCACCAATAGATAAAACAGGGGTCGGTCCCCACAAATCACAATGCCCTTTATCCAACAAACCAGTAGCGTGCTTGTCACTAGTGGAAAAAGGCACTCTTGGCCATCTGATAAGAAGAGCAACTAACAGATGCAGGCATAACAAAAGTGACAGAAATAAGGCCCTGTCAATTTCAATAACTGAATAGTATCATGAGAAACATGACCGAGGCGAGAGTGCCACTGCTCAAAAGAAGCATGAAGCTTTCTAGAGCGTAATTCGCCTAAAAAGTTGGAATCATCAGTCTCAAGAAAATAAAGACCTGAACTATGACGACCTTTACCAATTATCATCCCTGTATACTTGTGCTCAATGGAAAATGCATCGGCATCAAATATAACATGGACAGGTAAATCACGAGTAAGCTTACTAATGGGCAATAACCTTCTAGTAATCTTAGGAACCACAAGAACATCATTAACAGAGAAACTAGAGAAATGACATTGACCAATGTGAGAAATAGATAATGATTCACCACTTCCAACAAGAATAGTATCAGAACCACGATAACATTGTACCTTACCAAGATGACTGGTAATAGCAGTGATATGAGATATAGCACCGGAATCAACGATCCACTGATTCGACGAAGGATGACGGTTGGAACCATTCAAACTGGCCTAAAATAAAGCTTTGTCCGTAATCCAATTAGCGGAACAATCTTCCCGAGATAAAGGCGCCAAATAAACCATAGGAGGAGCTGAAATAGAATGCGGAAAAGAATCAGGCCAAAGGGACAAAAAATGTCAAAAAGTTGCCGGGCCCATGAACTTCACGCGGAGAGGAAAGCTGGAGCGCATGGACGTCATGCGCAGTGATTGCTAGTGCGCGTGTTCCTCACGAGCGGATGCTGAATTTGCAAGCGTGAATCTCACGCGCCAAAGAAAAATGCCACAGAGAATGCTGACCAGAGAATGATGAATGTCTGATGCTGATTAAGGAGCATGGATGTCCGATTGATGCCGTTGCAGAGAGCCAAAAACCGCCACTATGAGACGCTGCGTCGCTGAAATGAGTGGAGAGGACGGCCTCGAGACAACTGTGAATGGAGGATCCCCGCTGGAGAGGTCATAACAGAGAAGAAGAAGCCAAAGGAACGTCGTGGATCTAGAAAATCGCCAGAGATGACGTTGGATATAATGTCGCAGACCAGTCAGAGGAGATGACCCCGGGAAAATGATGCTGGAAATTCCGTAGATTTGGGAAACTACCAGAGAATTGGACTCAAAATTGCTGTTGAAGGTCACCGGAAGTTAGATGGAAGTTGACCAGAAGATCACCGGAATTTAGTGGTGGTCGGTCGGAAAAGAGAGAGGGGGAGACGGAGAAAAAAAATTAGGGTTTAGGATCAGAATTTGCTCTGATACCATGATAGAATAATTTTCCGTAAGGAATTGTATTATTGATGATGGAATATATATTGTTGACGGAATATATAGACAGAACTTGTAATAAGGAAAGAACTCTAATCATAATAAATCATAATCTAATCAGTAATATGATTTATCCTAACATTACCGCTATATCACTTTATCAAATTTGTCCAAACAGCAAAATCTCCCGCCGGTGACGGCCTGAATCAATGGAGAGTTAAGTTAAATAAATTGAAAGGTTAGAGCAAACGAGAAATTATACCTTGGTTCCATCGTCGATGAGAAGGGGATTATGGCAGAGATGGAGGTAGAGTTCCTTCTTGGATCTACAAGAGTTGAGCAATTTCAGGCCCTCTGGGGACCGGATGAGGATATCGCGGTAATCGGCCGGCATTCTCTAAAGCATGTCAGAAGCTCTGATTCTCCAGGATTTTCGCTGGCATTCCGCGCAGGCCTTCCTGACTATACATTCAACATAACAATGCCAAACGAATACACATCACTTTTATTCGTCCATCTTCCAGTAGACCAATAATCTGGATCTGTATAGCCTCGCTTGCCTTTAATTTTTGTGCTGATGCAACTCTCCAATTGAGTCGGCTCTTCGAGCTTGGATAGCCCGAAATCTGAGATTTTGGCCACCAAGTTGTCATCCAACAGAATGTTTGAGTCTTTCACGTCCCGGTGTATTATCGCTGTTCCACTGCCAGTGTGGAGGTATTCCAGTCCATGAGCAGCACCAGTGCAGATCATCAGCCTATCTTCCCAGCTAAGAAGAGCCTTCCCCTTTCGTGCAAATTCGTACAAATTTTCAGCAAGCGCCCCACCAGAAATGTAGTCATATGTAAGTATCATCTGTCCATCCTCATCACAATACCCAATCAAGGAGACAAGATGAGGGTGCCTGAGTTTAGAGAGAATTTCTCGGCCCTAAACTCCCGAGCTCCTTGCCTCAACAGTATCTGGAAATCCATGTATGAGCCCTTTATAAACTCTACCAAATCCACCCCTTCCAATCAAAAATGCATTGCTGAAGTTTTGAGTTGCAGACTTAATGTCCGCCAGTGAGAAGCGGCGAATTGATGGTTCCACATTATTCTGAGAATTTTCTTCCCAAATCATCCTCAAGTAATAGACAGCAGCATTCCCAACTAAAATCATGACTAGAATACCCATCCCAGTTGCATTGCTTTGGCTGAAAAAGGAAAAGAATCTTCTTCGGACCCTTAGGATCCAATTGGGTGACAATTTCTTCGAGAAGGCAGGGCTGGAACTGGAGGTTGCAAGGCTGTTTTCCCAATTGCTTAACCTGAAGACTTCTATCCCTTTAAGCCCAACGGATAGTCCATTAAGCGACTGCAAGACGATGAAGAGATCACATTGGCTTCCTTCTTTGTCTCCTTTCATCATAACCACATAGTCCTTGTATGCAGGAAAACCAGTACTGTTGTGTGGAATGGAGAAAGAACAGAAAATATGAACGAAAATAACAAGACACAAGATTTACGTGGTTCACCAATTTGGCTACATCCACGGGAGACGAATTCACTAATTTTGTGCGGAACAGAATTAGAGTTGGTTTACAGAGAGAAGAGAGACCCCCGTTTGTTTCCCGGGGGCGACTGCCGCCCCCCCGGACCCCCAGGCCAGGGTCGCAGAAGCGGCTATTACAGTATTCAAGGCATACCAACAAGTCCTCACCAGGTATCCAAAGCCTAAGGTTATGGGTATTTTCCATGTAAACCTATTCAGCTGGTGTGGTGTTGTTTTCCCGGATGTCTGGAAATTGTTTGGTGAAGCGGTGAGTAGAGGTAAGTTGGTGTATACTGCCTGCTGATGATCCCCATAGTTCACCAGAGGTGGACTGGATTTTAGAAAGTAAGCAGCATCTGAAGTCCATCGGCGAAACATGCGAAGATCTTCCACCGATGAACTCCTCTAACGTTCAGCCTTTGCACCAAATCAAGTGCTGTGCGGTTGTCGATACCATAGAATCTATTGTTCTGATCGACAATGGGGGCACCTGTATCCCCGTCGGGTGTGTAATAAAGACCGGTTGGCATGGAAACGATCTCAATTCATTCACAAATGCATATGCCATGTGACTCTTGGAAGGAGAAAATGTAATTCTCAGTTTCCCACGTTGCTCCACATTCAAACAAAATTCTTTTACAATGAATTTTGAAACAGAAGTGAAATTCCGTTCCACCTATTTTTATACTTTAGCAAGTTGTTTAGCGTTTGGTGTTAAAACACGAAATAAAGTACGCAGTGCACACACAACTTGTTTACGCAGTTCGGTGTAAACACACCTACATCTGCGGGGCCTTGCTCAGATCAGAAACCATTCACTAGAAAGCAGTCTTTAGTACAAGAAGCTTAACTTAAATACTAATCCATTGCTAACCTACAGAGTGAATTTTGTGAGCTCCCCTCACTGTCGATCCTACATCGTTGAACCCTCACGATCAACACGTCTCTCTGGATCTCCTCCTCCCGAGGAATTAAGACTTCCTTGTTTCTGATCTTCACGAACTTGGTCGGATGAATAATCACTCCTCCAAAACACCACAGGCCAATCGCTCCAAAGTTCTCACGTAGAGAATAAATCTTGGTCACGTGAATTGATTGCGTTGTAATCGTCTTCTATTTATCCCATCGCAATCCTGCCTTGAATCAACTTCTTTCCTTGTCTAACTCTACCATAAATAGACTTCTAGACTAAGGAAAAATCTAATGCTAATCTGGTATTTAAATGGACAATCCTTTTATCAATAGGACTTGTACCATAAATCAACTACTTAATCAATTCCTAAATATTACAGGAATATTTGTTTACCAGAATTAGACTGCCACGAAATAAGATAATATTCTTCACAATATTCTGATTTGATCGCATAAATATACTCCATGATATGCTCCATAATTCGTGGACAGAAACCTGTTTTTCGAAAATCTGGAAAACCTGTAAAACGGTGTTAAAACACCAGATCACCAGAATTCGCAATATGCCATAACTAAGTCCAACTCCCGAGGACTCTACAATCTCCCCCTTGGCATATTGGTGAATTCATCATCACAATAAACACAGAAACCCAGATAGCACAAATAGCATGGAAAACCAGATATCCAGACCGAAACATAAAACATTCAAAAAATCAAATCAGAATCATCTAAAATTCTCCCCCTGAATTCAGTAATATGACAAGAAAAACCAGAAAACCAAGAATTCCAATCATTCCAAACTATCACTCGGACTCCTCTGATCCAGCATTGTCTGAATCACCAGCATCTGATCCATTTTCATTTTGATTCGCTGCCAGCAATGCTTCTCTCTCAGCCTCCAAAGCTGCCAGCTCCCCCTGAATCTTGACTATCGCATCCTGATGACGCCCAAGAATCTCTTGACATATCGTAGCTCTTGCCTCAATGGCTTTCAGCCGAGCTGCACCTTCATCCTCATTTGTCTTTACTGGAGGCGTCCAAGGTAGATCCTTCACTATACGACCACTCAGGGTTCTGAGAGTTGGCTGTAATGCTTGGGTTGCCAGTACTTCATCGGTCTCGCTTGCAACTGCTCCCCCTTTTTGCAGTACCATCGATATCACACAGGGATGGACTAAAGCTTCCTTCCTCGTCTTGCGAGCACAGTCCAAAATATCATTAAATATCAACCTGCCCAGATTGACCCTGTGTCTCGCTCCCAGGCTATAAAGGAGTGTTTCCATCTCTTTAGTAACACTGGATTGTTCACAGAAGGGATCCAGTTGTGAACAGCCACCATGTATAGGCAATAATATCTGGAGGTTAGGTTTGATGCTGGTATTTGTTGTCTGCCAGTCAGTGGCCACGAACTTTCCACACCACCGGTCAACTCTACTGCCACTGCATCGAAACTCTCTGGCATTTGGTGTTGGAACACCGCCTGAACATTCCTCGATGTTCCACGCTGCAGACAAACATTTACTGCCTCCAGGGAAAATATCACCACTGTTCCTCTCACATATACTCTGTGAAACCACAGAGAGTCTTCGTCTTCACACTCCTCCTTCAAATTCGAGTAAAACTCCATCACCATCTGTTTATTATACTTAGTAAAACATGTGGCAGCTTTGAGTACTCTGAGATACTGAAGAAAATCAGTAAAGCCGCATTCTCGGTACTTTTCAGCATCTGCTGGCCTCTCTGCCAGTATCCTTCTCCCACTTATGAACTCCATTTTTTCTTGACTCGCATCATCATAAAATTCATTGCAGATGGCCTTACTGACTTCTGTTGCAGGCAGTGTCTTGGTCTTCATTTGCTCAGCAGATTTCTTCAGCCGTTCTGCACGCAATTTCTTCAACTTCTGCCCAATAGGCTCATCACTATCTTCACTGTCAGCTGCACTAGTGTGTCTGCTCCTCTTTGATCTTCGAACTCTCTTGGGGTCAGAGACCAATCTTTCCCTGGCATTCTCAGATTTGTCTCCAGACTCAGGTGGTGTTTCAACACTGACCTCCTTTCTTTTCCTTTTGAGACCCTGGGCTGAACTTGTCTCCAGTGATGTTTCAACACCAATACCCAGATCAGCTGGACTATGCTCCTTCTCAGCATGGCTCTCATCTGGTGTTTGATCATCAGTATCAACCAAACCAGCACTTGGCACATCAGCCCCACCTGCTCTCTCCGCAGCACTTCTTTCACCATCTTCCTTCTCAGAATCAGACCTCAAAAACTCTGATAGGGCAGACTCAGACCTAAACAACTCTGATATGGCTTCATTCAACACAGATTCACTCAGTACAGAGGCACTCTCTGGTTCATTCACCCTCGAAATTATCTCAGCCTCATCAGTGCCACCTGCACACCCTGCCTCCTCTTCACTATCACTAATGTCCACAACAGGAATAGGCAACAGTCTCAGTGATTCTTGAGTCTGAAACAGGGATTCATCAAAACATCCTATCTCTTTGTTACCAGACATAGCAGAATCAGTGGATTTTACCACTTTTATCCAGGGCTGCACAACTACATTATCCCCCAAATTTCTGATAATAGGCCTATGCAGAGAGGCTATCCGTGTGTAGATTGTGAAGAACTGACCCTCTTCTTCTCCTACTCTGTAACATTCTCCGAAATCAACTCCAACTAGCTTGACATTATACTCACTGATTTCCCTAATCTCTCCTATGCCACCAGTTAATAACCCCTCAAGTTTAAACCCGTTAATCTTGCCATGTAAACTTTTATATTTTCTCAGATCAATTTAATCCCTATTTTGGACCATCCAGGTAATGAACTCCAAAACAGAGGAAAAATACACACCATCACGAACAAACGAGTGGTCAAACCTGGGTTTTGGGCGGCGTCGGTTTTTGCCATCCCACTGAACTATCGTCCGTTCTCGGCCTTCTCCAGAATCTGCCACTTCTGTATCGGGGTCGAGTTCTTCGACTCGAGGATTCTCCGGCACCCGAACCTTGACGAAATCTCCGACCATCTTATGGAATGTGGAACTTACCATCTTTACAGAGTTTTGAGTGAGCTACACGAATCAAGGATTTTTTGAAAAAATTTCTGATGAACAGGGAGTTGCAAACTGTGTAGGAAGATGAACCGTCGAGAGTTTGAGTTTTTGTGGGAATCAACTTTCTCTTTTCCCCCCTTTTTCAGAAACCCAAAAGACCATCCTTTCTCTTCTTTTCAGACTGCCACATACGAACCCTTAGGCCCATCAACACACTTTTCTGGTCCATATTTCAGCCCGTCTGATTTCCTTCTCTCTAATTTCCCTCGGTGTTTAAACACCACTTCACATATTTTTGATACTTTTGATTTTTCTATTTTTTTTCTTTTTCACCATATTATAAAAGAAACAACACAACAGTAAATAATACAATAGAAAGTACAGATCAGAGTACCTTACATTCGACAGACACCCAAGTGCTATCTGAGGCCTTCAAACGTCTCACCATCCAGTGGTTTTGTAAATATATCAGCCAGTTGTTCTGCTGTTGGTACATACTGGACTGCGACTTCTCCTTTTTCAACCAAGTCTCTGATAAAATGATGTCGGATATCGATATGCTTTGTTCTAGAGTGTTGCACAGGATTCCTGGAAATATCAATGGCACTTTTATTATCACACAGGACTGTCAAACTCACATCATTGAACCCATAATCTCTCATCATCTGCTTCATCCACAATAACTGCGCACAACAACTCCCGGCAGCTAAATATTCTGCTTCAGCCGTAGATAATGATATAGAATTCTGCTTTTTACTGTACCAACTAACAAGATTCGATCCAGTAAAAAAGCATCCACCAGTGGTACTCTTACGATCATCAGCATTCCCGGCCCAGTCAGAATCGCTAAAACCTACCAACTGTGAGTCCTTGTTCCTGGAAAACCATACTCCATACTCCACTGTTCCACTTATATATCGAATAATCCTTTTCACAGCTGACATGTGTGATTCCTTTGGATTGGCTTGGTAGCGGGCACAAATACCAACACTGAAACAGATGTCTGGTCTACTTGCAGTTAGATACAACAAACTGCCAATCATACTCCTGTACAATTTTTGGTCAACACCTGGACCCAATTCGTCTTTTGTAAGCTTATCAGTGGTAGCCATTGGAGTGCGTGCTGCCTTTGCACTAGTAATCCCGAATCTCTTGATTAGGTTTTCAGCATACTTCTGTTGGTTGATGAAAAGACCATTCTGCTCCTGAGTAACCTGCAATCCCAGAAAATATGACAATTTTCCTACCATACTCATTTCGAAATCCTTAGTCATTAAGTCAACAAACTCCTTCACCAATACCGAAGAGGTGGATCTAAAAACAATATCATCCACATAAATTTGTGCGATTAGAATATGTGTCCCCTTCTGCAGCACAAACAGTGTTCGGTCCACTCCCCCTCGACGATAGCCCTTCTGAATCAGAAAGGTTGTCAGTCGCTCATACCATGCACGAGGTGCCTGCTTTAGACCATACAGTGCTTTATTCAACCGATATACATGGTCAGGAAAATGTGGGTCTTCAAACCCCTTAGGCTGTTCCACGTAGACTTCCTCCTTTACTAGCCCGTTCAGAAACGCACTCTTGACATCCATCTGATGAAGAGTAAAGTCCAGAATGCATAATACCGCCAACATTAGTCTGATCGACTCCAATCTAGCTACTGGTGCAAACGTTTCATCGAAATCAACCCCTTCTACTTGGGTGTACCCTTGAGCAACTAGTCGCGCTTTATTCCTGGTGACGTTTCCATCCGCATCAGATTTGTTCTTAAAAATCCACTTGGTTCCAATCACATTCACATTCGCCGGCCGTGGGGTAAGATACCAGACATTGTTTCTCTCGAATTGCTGTAATTCTTCTTGCATTGCCGAAACCCAATATTCATCGAGAAGCGCATCTTTGTAATTTTTTGGCTCAGTGAGAGAGATGAAACATGATAGTCCTGCCAATTCTCTGTAATTTACACGCGGTTTATCCCTCAAGTGCATGTGTCTGGCCGGACTCTGGACAGAGTCATGTGTTACAGTTTCCGGAGTTTCAACACCGATTGACGGTGTTGGTGTTTCAACATCAGTAGAATTTCCTGGATCAAAATGTGGTGTTTCAATACCAATATCGCCTTCTCCCAAAGACTCTTCTTCTGAGTCGTCAACAACCACGTTAATAGACTCCATAACAACTCCAGACCGATGGTTAAGAACTCGAAAAGCTCGACTTGTGGGAGAGTACCCCAAGAACGTACCCATGTCACTTCTGGACTCAAATTTGGCTAAGGGTTCTCGGTCTTTCAGAATATAGCACTTACTCCCAAAGACGTGGAAATATGACACATCCGGTTTCTTCCCTTTCCAGATCTCATATGGTGTCTTCTCTGTGAACGGGCGCAGATATACTCTGTTGACAGTGTAACATGCTGTATGTACTGCCTCAGCCCAATATCTAGCATGAATCTTTTTCTCGGCTAACATTGCTCTTGCCATTTCCTGCAACGTTCGATTCTTCCTTTCTACTATGCCATTTTGTTGGGGAGTTATGGGAGCAGAGAACTCATGGTGTATTCCAAGTGTATCGCAAATATCCTGAAATTTCGAGTTTTCGAATTCTTTTCCATGATCACTCCTGATTCGTGCGATTCGTACATGGTTGGTCCCTTTTTCTACATGTAGTCTGTGAGCCAAGTTCTTGAATACATCAGCAGCCTCTGACTTCTCCTTTAGAAATGATACCCACGTATACCTCAAGAAATCGTCTACACATACGAAAATATACTTCTTTCCAGCTACACTGGGAGTGTTTACTGGTCCCATTAAATCCATATGCAGTAGTTCCAGAAGTCGTGACGTTGAAACATCGTGTACAGCATGGTGTGGAATCCGGATCTGCTTACCTTCTTTATATGACCCGCATACAACCTCCCTGTTGTCACTGATTTCGGGAATACCTCTGACTGCCTTTAGTCTGGAAATTCGTGCTAAGGATTTATAATTTATGTGCCCCAATTTTCTGTGCCACAGAGTACTGACTTCCTTCTTTGAACTCAAACAGGTGACGACTTGGTCAAGTAGATAACAATTATCCATTGATCTCGATCCAGTGAATGTACCAGTACCATGACTAACTACACATTTCTCCTTGTCAAAGAACACACTCATTTCATTGTCACAGAGATGGCTGATGCTCAATAAGTTTGCCTTCAGGCCTTCCACGAGTAACACATCTTGGAACACAGGTAGCCCTTTGATGAATAGCTCACCTTTGCCGATTATTCTACTGCGTTTCCCATCTCCAAATCTCACATGTCCTCCAAATTTGGGTTTAAATTTTCGTAGGAATTCAGGTACTCCAGTCATATGTCTTGAACATGTGCTATCAAAATACCAAGAGTTCCCTGTATGTGCCCCAAAGCAAACAAAACTTGAAAAACATACATCCTGAGTTTTTCGAATCCATACCTGGCGTGTTGGTCGAGCCATGTGATGTGGGCTTTGGTTATAACGTGTGTTCAGAAGTTTGGTTTTGTATCCACCAGTATTGTACCAGTGCCTTTTATCATACCTTGTCTCGGTGTTGGAACTCCAACCTGCTGGGTTGAAAGATGATGTCTGAAGCAGCTGAAAGCATCTATTTCTTACATGTCCTTGCACTCCACAGTACCCGCATAATCTGATCCTTTTGATAGGGCAATCTCTCTCAGTTTTTCTTAGGGATGATGCACCTTGATCTGCCTTGTTCCTCCATGGATTCGCCGGTATAGATCCTTCATAACCAATTCCATATTTGGTTGTCTGTCCCATTCTTAGACAATCTTCGAGCTTAGCCTTTCCAGTATTGAGTCGTTTAATAGCTTGTTCTGCTGCCTCTGCTCGTTGCACCATTCCAGCAAATTCCTTTTTGAAGCTTTCCAGTTCCCCAATTGCCTTTTCCTTTTCACCTTCCTTTATCTTAGCTTCGTCACTCAGTCTCTTGTTCTCAGACTTGGGTACTTTGTTTTCATCCGCTACTTTTAACCACATCTTGTACATTTCCATACTTTCCTTGCGAATGTCGTCATCACTAATACTCCTAGTTTCTTCATCTGAGGAACCACTTCCATCATCATTCATCATACTGAAACCTCCCTCGAAAGAATCTTCTAACTCTGCCACTGACACGCCGAAAGCAACATGATTGGTGTACTCCTCTCCGTCCTTACACTCGTCTCCTACGTCATCGTCACTCCAGGTTGTGGTATATGATTTTCCTTGCCTTTTAAGCGTATTTGCACACTCAGCTTGTATGTGTCCAAAACCTTCACACTCTCTACACTGGACTTTTCTGTTCAGGTTTGGATTTGTTGATTTAAACTTTGGTGTTTCAACACCACCTGCTTGTCCAAATCTGGGAGTGGAGTTTGCAGTTGGATATTTGTTACCACCTGACTTCTCTTGGGGCTTCCTCCCCATCTTCTTCATAAATCTGGAGAAGTTCCTGGTTAGGTTTGCAATTTCATCGGACTCTTCATTATCTGAATGATCTTCCGACTTCTCAGAGGTTCTGCTCGTGAAAGCCATCTCTTTCTTTCCTGCTTTTGTTTGCAGCATCTCCATCTCATAAGATTCCAGTGATCCCATCAGTTCATCAAGTGCCATTGTCCCTATCCTTCCATTCTCATTAATTGCTGTAACCTTCATGTTGAACCGAGGAGGTAAAGCTCTTAGCACTTTCCTGACAAGCTTTTGGTCTTTGTACTTCTTGCCAAACTGAAAAGATTTGTTTGCAATATCTCGGACTCGTCCATTGAACTCAGAAATGGTTTCATCTTCGCGCATCTTTAGTTCTTCAAATTTTGACGTGTAATACTGCAGCTTTGATTCTCTTACAGAGCTTGTCCCCTCATGGTGAGTCTGTAACACATCCCACGCTTCCTTCGCAGTCTCACAGTTTGAAATCATCTTAAACTGATCTTCGTCCACAGCCGTGAAGATGGCATTCAATGCTTTTGAGTTGGACACGTGTGCTTTATGCTCCTCGGTAGAATATCTAGAGAATGGTTTAGTGGCAGTGGAGCTTGATCCTTCAGTTGCGTCACTAGTAGGTGGAGTGTATTGATTTATAACATAGTTCCAAGCTTGATCATCTAGAGCTCCAATGAACACTTTCATACGTGCCTTCCAGTAAGCATAATTTCCTTGTTCCAGCAATGGTGGTCGCGTGACTGACGCCCCCTCCTTTGGTGCCATGGTGAAACCTGATCTCACTCTCCCTGTATAGGGGTCAGCAAGTGCCTTGCTCTGATACCAATTGAAATTCCGTTCCACCTATTTTTATACTTTAGCAAGTTGTTTAGCGTTTGGTGTTAAAACACGAAATAAAGTACGCAGTGCACACACAACTTGTTTACGCAGTTCGGTGTAAACACACCTACATCTGCGGGGCCTTGCTCAGATCAGAAACCATTCACTAGAAAGCAGTCTTTAGTACAAGAAGCTTAACTTAAATACTAATCCATTGCTAACCTACAGAGTGAATTTTGTGAGCTCCCCTCACTGTCGATCCTACGTCGTTGAACCCTCACGATCAACACGTCTCTCTGGATCTCCTCGTCCCGAGGAATTAAGACTTCCTTGTTTCTGATCTTCACGAACTTGGTCGGATGAATAATCACTCCTCCAAAACACCACAGGCCAATCGCTCCAAAGTTCTCACGTAGAGAATAAATCTTGGTCACGTGAATTGATTGCGTTGTAATCGTCTTCTATTTATCCCATCGCAATCCTGCCTTGAATCAACTTCTTTCCTTGTCTAACTCTACCATAAATAGACTTCTAGACTAAGGAAAGATCTAATGCGAATCTGGTATTTAAATGGACAATCCTTTTATCAATAGGACTTGTACCATAAATCAACTACTTAATCAATTCCTAAATATTACAGGAATATTTGTTTACCAGAATTAGACTGCCACGAAATAAGATAATATTCTTCACAATATTCTGATTTGATCGCATAAATATACTCCATGATATGCTCCATAATTCGTGGACAGAAACCTGTTTTTCAGAAATCTGGAAAACCTGTAAAACGGTGTTAAAACACCAGATCACCAGAATTCGCAATATGCCATAACTAAGTCCAACTCCCGAGGACTCTACAAGAAGCATGCGTGGGGCTAAAGTCACTGAGGAAGACGAAAGGCCCGGCTTTAACAGTAAAGAGATCCAAAGACTTCTCAAATCCGCAATACAAAGCCGGATAAAAATGAAGGCGGATGAATTTCTGACCTGGGCTCAGATGAAATGAGAAGTGGAACGGAGAGGTAGAGATTCTTGAAGTTATATAAGGCACAGGGTCAGCACCAAGAAATAATGCTGCAGCAACAACCGAGCTTGTTGATTGGCCGGAAATCGATGCTGAAGCCGACTCTCCGGTCCACTCCCGGCCATCAAGTGCGGTGGAGTTCCATTTGGCGCCACAATTGATAGAGACGTCACCAGTTGCTTAGTATTCCCATGGTTAAGTGAAAGTATAGAACGAGGATGAAAGAAGAGCAAGATGCATGTAACTGTGAATACTGAAACAGATAGGAAAAGGGAAAGGGTTGCTTCCATTACTCTTTTGTTCGAGGTAGATGATTGCACCATGGCCTAGATGTTTGTTCCATATTTGTTGGCATCATGATTCATGCTGAAGGAGTCGCCGCTGACTTGACTTCTTCAGGTTCCGCTTCCGCGTTTGGCCCCATTGTATTCATACGCTCGCCATTTAATAGGTTTGCACAATTGGACTATGGGGCTAATACTAGAGCTGTTAATCTCTGACCCGAACCGAGAACCTGACATGGAGCGATACGAACGAATCAACTTGAAAATTAATCTGATCCGAGAAATATTGACCCGAACCCGACCTAACACGATCACACTCAACCCAAAATTCAATTTTGACCCGAGAAATATTGACATGTACCTAAACTCGACACGACCGAATTCAACCCAAAACCCGAATATGACATGATAATTTGGACCCGAACCCGACTTGAATACGAACCCGAGATCAACCTGAAACCCCGATTTAACACGAACTTAATTCAACCCGATAAATCAACTATATAACTCTGCATGTAATCAATTCAAAACAGATGCAGTTATAAAAGGTTAATTAACATTTAATATGGAACCAAGTCAAGTTGGTTATGCGTCAAACTAATAACAAATGGGGTTTTTAGCCATATGATTACTGGTACGTAAAGTCAATTCATAACAAATGTGAATGCACAAGGTTAAGTTAAAAATGCACACTACTAAATTTATAAATCTAATGAACAATAGTCAAATAAAGATAAATGTCTCATTAAAATTATGATTTTGAATTAGTAATTATAGAGAGGCCTGTAACGCCTATAAATAGAAGCTTCTTTCGGTCTCTATTTGGCAAAGCAAAGGCAGACGGGGACTTTTAAGTCGGCAAGAAAGAGTTTTAGCCGTGGATATCGTTGGAAGAGTTGCTGAAATTCAACAAGAAATACAAACCGCGGAAACTGAAAAGCTCCAACAGGAAAATTTGCTCGGTCAAAGGCGTGGTTATCTGAAGTGGATTCTCTCTTTTGGTCGACTAAATATTTATTTCATAAATCAGTTTGAAAAGTATTGTAAAAATAATATTTAATAATTTATCACAAAATCTTGTTATAGACCGAGTCAATGTTCGATGAGGATATTTTATAATTAGTGAGACAAATAAGAATAGGAAAAGTCTTGGGAAAGACGGTCTTTCCATAAGTTTATGGGAAAGACGAGGTTTATTTAATATAATAAAAGTAAAAGGTCTTAGTTGCAATATTAAAATTTCATTGTAACTATAAAGTTTAGAGATAAGTGTCAATATAACCCTATCTACTTGAGTAAGTGCTAACTAGTTAATGAAAGTGCCAATATAACTCGCAGACCCTATTTCCGGCATTGACCTCATTTTTTCAGCGTTGACTCTATGTAAATTGACCAAAATACCCTTTGGGCTAACTCTGAAATTGGGTGGACAATTTTACCCTCATAGTTAGCCGGAACGCCATAGTTTGTTGAAATTATGTAAGGTTATATTAGCACATTATGCAATCTTATTGGGTTATATCACCACATTCATAATGTTTGTAGGGTTATATCAGTACATTTCTAATGTTTGTTGGGTTATATCAGCACATCCTTAAAACTTATAGGGTTATATTGACATTTTCGCTAACTATATAGGGTTATATTGGCACTTTTGAATATTGAAAGGTTATATTGGCACTTATGTCAACTAGGTAGGGTTATAAAAACACTTTTTCTAAAGTTTATAACCCGATTCATACAACCCGAAAACTTTATCTTCATTTTTTCTAATTTGCCCTTTAAACATTGGTCTTTCCATGGATTATGGAAAGACTGTCTTTTAAGAGACGGGCTCATAAGAATATTGGATATTTAATTTTATTCAGTGAGATATATATAATTATGATAACCTTTAAAATGAGCTCAACATATAAATAATTATTTTTTAAATAATTTGAATGAAATATTATAAAAATAATCATTTTTATTGTATATAATATGTAACGATTTCTAACTAAACTAATTATTTCACTTCATTACTCATATATTTTTCCTTATATAACTAAACTTCAGAATTGTAAATAAAGTTCTTTATTTTCAATTTAAATGTAAGACACAAAAATATCCTTAAAAGTAATCCTAATTTTTTAATTAATAATGCCGCGCAATGCGTGCATAGATATTTCAACCTTTTTTTTACGAAAAAAAGAATTAGACCTTACATTTTAATTCAAAACTCATAACAAGAGTTCCCTCGCGGTAGACTTTACTAGTTTTTTATTTTTAAAAAATTAGAATCGGAATAAATTTGGAATTGTCGAATCACGAATTGGCGACACTAAAAAACAATTCAATAATGTAATATTGCGACTTTTGCAATTTGGGCATGTATGGGTGAACATAAGGGCCTTGAAAGTCAACATTGAATACTTCTACAAAGTCTTGAAAAATTACACTGTGGCCCAAAATTGTGTTACCTCATAATTCGTTGCTCCAAAATACATTATTTTTTGTTATTCTTGCCTAAATATAGAAATATTAAATTAATTAATTTTTTGGTGAATTATTGGAAAGCGCTAATATATGTTCTAGTGTAATTTAAAGTTGATTACTTAGAAGTAAGAAAGGGAAATTGAAAATAATTACAGATATATTTTTATGTTCGATTGTTGATAAATATTTTGTTACGTACTTGGAAAATACAATGGGGGTGTATAGGGTGGCATCACTTTCGAGCGGATTTTAATTTAGAGTTATGAGTCAAGTTTTCACATTTTGCAAGTTACAACGAAACAATATCTGATAAAAGTGCAGTTGTAACAATAGTATTATTGAAATATAACCTAAATCAACCCAAATTTAACTGGGTGACATAATAACCCGATCTAAAATGAAATAACCCAAAATATATCTGAATTCAATATGAAACATTATAAAAAATAATTGATATAATCAGACCCGAACAAAACTTCAATACAACAAATGACACGATAATAACCCTATTCAATCTAACCCGACAATACTCTGACCCAACCCGATCTAATCCGAGTATAAAAATTATACGATAGCAACCCGACCCGATATTAACTCAACCCGACAGGACCCAATCCGAGAAAAAAACTGACACGTTTTCAACCCGACACGATAAGTACCCAACCTTATTCGACCCGACACGACAAATGAAATCAACACGATTCAACCCGATATATTTCAACACGATACGTTTCCAACCCGATACGAATGTGACACGATAACCCGGATTGACACCTCTAGCAAATACTAATTCAATAACTATTTGATTTATATCAACTCAATTGACCGCTAAATATAAGAATGAAAAAACGGACTATTATTCCAAAGCACACTATGTCGGGAAAATTCCTTGATAATTTTCTAGACAAAGTATTTTTTGGATCGACTCGTCACATGAGATTATTTTATTATTTACGTAAATGATGGGATAATTTAATGTTTGTTTTTATCTATCGCAATGAGTTTTCTGTAAAAAAAATTTAAAAAATTAAATGTGTCGCAATGTATAAATTATTAATATTTGATTCTAAAAGTAATTATAACAAGGTTCACTACAATAAATGTGGCCTTTTGCGACATAAAAACTGTGTCGTTTAGCCTTCTTTTAGTGTCACAAAAGGTATTTACGACACATTTTGCTTCATTTTATTTTTGTCACCATAGTTATTGAGGTATTCTTTGTCACACTCTTTATTTATTGTGACGCAAAAATTTGATATTTGTGTCACTTTGTTATTTGTCGCATTGGATTTACGACATATAATGCTTCATGTAATTTTTTTGATTTATGCATGTTTGCGACATATATGTAACATTTTAGTATAATGATGCATGGATGTTTGTGACACATTATACCTCATTTACGGTTAGTGTCACATGTGTTTTTACGACATAGTACATTTACATTAGTGAGACTACTACAAAAACAGCTTATGACTATAGTTCTAAGGCACTTTTGACTGCGCTTTTTTGCTTACCCAGACCCGTAGTTGTATCAGGCGTAGTAAAAATTTAATTATTTTACTTGGGTAATTTCCAATTAGAATAACTGCCATAATAGCTCGTTTTGAGTGACAAAAAAGCAGGTTTCTAGAACAAACCAATCAACTACTCCCTCCGCCTCGGGATTAAATTGCACAAGATCAAAGATTCAATCAAACTAAGAAAACTTTAACTCCATATTTGAATAGATATATAAACAATAATATTGTTGTATGTGATATCGTTAGATTAATCATAATTTCTAGAAAATAACATTTTGTTTACCGATAATGTACGCACTAAAATATATTAATGGTCAAGCATGTGTATTGATAATGACAGAGGGAGTAACTAATCCCAGAAAATGCTTGGAAACCAAAATAAACTAACAATAAAAAATCTAGAACTCCCCATGAACTAAAACAAAAATCAACTTCTTCATTCGTTTCATTAACATCATCATCACAAATACAGAAATCTATTTTAAAAAATTGACCAAAAGCTTATCAACTCGAGGGCGGTGACCAGCGGATGGATGGGCGTCTCCGGCGTGACGTGAACATGTAGCGGCAGCTATGGATGTGAATCGAGGATTTGAGCGTCCATCAGTTGCTTGACCTGGTAGAGCCAAGTGATTTGAGTAATGGAGCAGCGTTGAGAGTAGCCGTGGTGCAGAGGCGCTAAAGGAGCGACTGTTGTGGAGTGGTGAGATCTGAGAGATGGAGAGGCAGAGCGACAGTGAAATGGAGGCAGACCAAGAGCTACGTTATTGTGGAACCATGGCTTTACGGTGTTTTAACATATACTATGTGTAGGACTAGGAGTTATCGGGTTGGTTTATATGAGCCTAGCTTGGATCTTATTAAATAGCATAATCCCAATCACCCTATAATAGATATTGCTTTTTTTTTTCTGTCAATTGGGGGTATTTGGATCATTTTGACTACCTTAATCCCAAGCACCCTAAAATAGATATGGTTTGCTTTATGTCTGTCAACTGGGGGTATTTGAGTCATTTTGACTACCCTAAGCCCAAAAAATTATCTAAAAATATCATATATACCAATATTATAATATGTTGCATGTTTTAACTCTCTACTATGTATAATCAATCATAACTTATTAACATGCAAATATTATAATATGTTACTGATTTTAATTCTTTACTATGTATAATCAATCATAACTTGTTCAAATATATAATCTCAAGCACCCTATAATAGATATTGTTTATTTTCTTTCTGTCAATCGGGAGTATTTGGGTCATTTTGACTACCCTAATTGGCTAATCCCAAACACCCTATAATATATTGTTTGCTTTATGTCTGTCAATCGGGGGGTATTTGAGTCATTTTGACTACGCTAAACCCAAAAAATTATCTAAAAATAACATATATACCAATATTATAATATGTTACATGATTTAATTCTCTAATATGTATAATCAATCATAACTTATTAACATGCAAATATTATAATATATTACTTATTTTAATTCTTTACTATGTATAATCAATTATAACTTGTTCAAATACATAAACCCTATAATAGATATTGTTTGTTTTTTTTCTGTCAACTGGGGGTATTTGGGTCATTTTGACTACCCTAATCCCAAGCACCCTATAATAGATATTATTTGCTTTATGTCTGTCAATCGGGGGTATTTGACCCTAAGCCCAAAAAATTATCTAAAAATAACATATATACCAATATTATAATATGTTACATTTTTTAATTCTCTAATATATATAATCAAATCATAACTTATTCACATGCAAATATTATAATATATTACTGATTTTAATTCTTTACTATGTATAATCAACCATAACTTGTTAACTATATAATTTGGATGAAAAAGAAATAGATGCTCCTTATGTTTGCAAATTTACATCCTGCGGTAATTTTGATCTCAAGAGTCATAGTTGTCCACACTTGTAAATATGAATAATTAATTAGGATCTTGTATGTAGTTTCACGAAATGTTTTTTTTAAATTATTTCAATTTGCAATGAGTTCGTCTCTTTAAATACGGTCTTTCAATAAGTTATGGAAATATTATAATTTTTAAAAAATGAAGATAAAATTTTCAGATTGCATTAATCGATCAGGTCATAAACTTTATACCAATGCACGTTGCATAGTAAATTTTTAATATTGCAACTAAAATCTTTTACCTTTTTATTATTTTAATTAAATCTCATTTTTCCATAAACCTATCAAAAACGGTCTTTCCTAAGAATTTGTCATTTACAATGTTGATTTATTGTTTAAAAAAAGAGAAACAATAATTCATTGTGTAATAATAATTTGGATGGGTCGAAAAAAATTATAACTCAAAACATTAATTAAATAATAATTCAAGCTAAGTGAAGCTCCTGTCTATTTACTGTTTTAAAATATCTTTTAAAATATCCTGATTAAATTAAAAGTAAAAGTCAACTTTTAAGTTTGGTTATTCAAGAACCAAAGTTAAAAATTGACTATTAACTTTGGTTATTTAACAACCAAAGTTAAAAGTCAACTTCACTTTGGTGATTCAAGATCAAAAGTTAAAAGTTGACTACTAACTTTGGTTATTTAACAACCGAAGTTAAAAGTCAACTTTTTTACTTTGGTTATTCAAGTACCGAAGTTATAAGTGACTATTAATTTTGGTTATTTGACAACCGAAGTAAAAAAGTAACTTTTAACTTCGGTTTTTTTAGGACATCATAGAAAGTATCAAATATATGCCACAATAAATACAATACATCAAAGAAGTGACACGATTGTGCCACAAATTCACAACAAGTATATAATAGTGTCGTGTAATTGTGACGTTTTATTAAAGCGTCGTAAATAATATGTCTCAACATTGAGACACTATTAATGTGTTGCATATGTGTCACCAAAAGAGGGACATATATAAGAAATGACAAAAAAATTGTCGCAAATAAACAACACGTTGGCATAAGAGTAGCAAATACATGAAATTTACACATTTTTCACACAAATATATGTCGCAAAAGGTCAACTTTCTTGTAGTGTATTAATCTAACTGTTAGTCGGCCTAACAGGAGACTTTCTCAATTTATTATGGTATAAATATATGAGCTTAGGTTTACAAGAGTACTAAACCCTAATAGACTTCTAGTCTAACACATCTACATTAACACCCTCTCGAAGCATGAGATAGACCAAAATGCAAAGATCATATTTAAAATTTCAAATAACGAACAAGAAAGTCATTATGTAAAGATGTCAGCCAACCGGAGCGAAGTTGGGACATGGAAAACACAAAGCTTGCCAGAGGCTGGATTTTTGAATTAATTGATAGTTCATGTCAATATATAAGCTTCACACGCTTCTAAGAAGCTGGATTTTTGAATTAATTGATAGTTGATGTCAATATATAAGCTTCACACACTTCTAAGAAGCTGGATTTTGAATTAGAAAGATCACACTGTTGTTGTCACAAAGAAACAATGGGAAAACAGAGAGAAAAAATTGAAGCTACTAAAGCAATAGAGTAAACTAAATAACTTCA
Organism: Rubia yunnanensis; assembly: GCA_037428765.1. Classification (NCBI taxonomy): domain Eukaryota; kingdom Viridiplantae; phylum Streptophyta; class Magnoliopsida; order Gentianales; family Rubiaceae; genus Rubia; species Rubia yunnanensis. Next base: position 127,689,397 of record CM075061.1, read on the forward strand.
CCACAACTATTGGCTAAGGCATAAAGAGTTTGTGCTCACCCCTCTCCTTGCCTGCCGCCGCAGGTTTCCTCCAATAAACCCCACCTTTTTGTCAATCTTCTTTTCCCCATCTTCCCATTTTGGGAAATGGGAAAACAACAATTTGTTTTAGTTGATATTTTTGTTATTGAATAAGTGAGGAATTTGTCTCCGCGCATTAGTTTTGTTCTTCGACCAGATCGATTAGGTCGTTGTGTTCATGATGATAACTCCATTTAATTCATCGTGTTGGTATATTTTTCTCGATCTGTTTGTACAAAAATAGATAGTGTGTTTGTAATTCTATTTTTGTTTTATCTCAAGGTTTCCATTAATTTAGATATGTCATATCAATATTTTTCAAGGTATTTACAGTTTGAACAACATAGATCGTGGCTGGATCAAATGGTGTTACAGTTGTTGAAGATCCATGTTTGGCATAGTGATATTGATGTGAGGTTCGCTCCTCTCTGCTAAGTCCAAGTGGTAATGATTTTTGCGGAAGCGAGTTAATATATAGGACTGCGATGTTACGAATTTATTGGATCACTACTCTGTAATAGTACAGACGGTTAATCTGGTTGACATGTAATTTAGATATCCTTGCAATATATTAGGTATTTCTAGAGGTTAGTTAGGTTGGATGTCAATTCCACTCATTGTAATCATTGTTGGACATTTTCCCCAACATCTTTGAATGATTGATTTCAAATATAAACAAATTATAGGCTAAGGCCTAACACTCTAATTCACTAATGGAACGAGAAATAATGGATTGCTTCTTGGCACTCCAAGAAATCATACTACCACCAAGGAGTGGAACATAGCCATTGTTCGAATGATGTGTCTCAAGACAACAAGCCCAATATCCTAAAATCTCTGAGGAACAGTCCAAGCAAAAAAGAGATACCATAATGGATAGTGCCACAAATATAATGAAGAATACGAGTCATATGAGCAAAGTGATCATCACGAGAATCCTGAAGAAAATGACTCACCAAGTATACCGCAAAAGCCAAATCATGACGAGTAATTGTGAGATGTACTGTAGTCTGTAGAGCGCCAACCAAAGACTGACAAACAGGATTCGGGTAAGATGCACTAGTGCTGTAATATAACTAAGACTGTGGCACAAAGGGAGTGGAAACAATAGTAGTATCAATGATGCCCGCCCGACAAAGAATATCATGAACATACTTGGCTCAGTCCAGGAAATGGAAAAACAAAGTAAAAGGCACCTCCAAAGCTAGAAAGTGATGTAAGGAACCCAGGTCCTTGATGGATAACTACTGATCCGTACGAGTGATGACCCAGTGAATAGCCGCAGCCAATGGGTATGATATCATCACGTTGATAAGGGTCAGAGCTGAAACTCCCCCTCAAGACGAGCACAACTTCGCTACACTATCTTTGGGCCCAAAGTCATATCATACATTTTTTTTTGGGTTGAAAACCTACAATTATGGCATACTAAATTTATGGGAACTCAATTATGGTAAGAGAAATATTCTTATAAGGAAAGTGAATATTTATCCTTAGATGATTATAAGATCTCTCAGGGACCGACCTCTATAAATACCAAGACATTCCTTTGTTTTGTTCATTAAACTCTCAATACTCGAATTGAACACTTTTGATCTGACTTTACCATCGGAGTTTCTTCCTATGGCACCCCTGGGGAGCTTGTTTTTCAAGATTGACGTATTGAAGCAAGGTTCGGCTATCACAGTTGTGTTTCAACACGCATCAAATGGAACACATGGTGGAACCCAATTGTCAACAACCTAGCACCTTGTTCAATAGGCCTCGCAAATAGATCCATTCACAACAAATCATCGCCAGCAGTGTCTCATCCTCTACAGACAAGGGATTTACCGCTATCCCTAAACTTCATAGTCTCGTATACAAATACCTTGAATTAACCCTGAACTCAAAACACGTGAACTCACTTTCATATCAATGCTTTTGCATAGTTCCAACTACTATGTGGGATCGCATCCGCGCACTTGATCTCTGTACCTCCAAACCTTAACTAGAACCCTAAATTTTCCACCAATAAGAGGCTAACGCCACAAAATTTTAACGATGAACTAGAGTTGCAACATCTAGGTGGTGACCTAGAGTTGTGATATCGGGGAAGTTACCTAGAATGCATACATCATGGTGATGACTAAGAGTTGTAAGATCTAAGCGGCGACCTAGAATTACAATAAATAATGGTGATCAAAGTCATGATGTATGCTTAATGTGTATCTCACTACTAGAATTAGCCCCCCGCCCCCGTTACAACCTAATTTCACAAAGGGGTGAAAAAATGGTTGTAAAAAATATATTTTACAACAAAATATAAAAAGTTTTTGTAACAGCACTCAATTTATTTACAAGAAAGAAAATACGTAGTTGTAATTAGTTATAAATTGGTTGTAAAAAGTTGTTCTCATCCTTATTTGTGTAACAGGATTTTACTACCACATTATCGGTGATAAAAAAACATTTACTTCTTTAATTAATTTACTTTAATTTTTAGGCGGCCTTTTTTCCACTAGCTTCCCGCATTCAGACTAACACTCCAAATTAAATTGAACCTAAAATTAAAGATATTTAATTACAATACATTCTAATTAGGAACTTATCCCTGCTCTACACCATGCGTCGACATCGTCGACCCTGCTGCTTGGTTTTAGGCTCGATCGAACGTGTGTCATCAATCTATTTACCGTGTCTGCTTCTCGACGTTCTCCTCAAAGATCATAGTGTAAGAAATATGCTTCTCTGCATTCTCCTCAAAGATCAGAGTGCAAAGAAATCTGCTTCTCGGTGTTCTCCTCAAAGAAACCTGGGGCAGACAATCTATAATTGAAATCGGTATACTTTGATGAGAGTACTTATTCGAATTATGTTGTTTGGATTCTGGTTTATTTATTTTTCTTTGACCCCCTGCCCCCATGCATGTGAAATTGTTTCGATTTTGGTTAATATTGATTCTTTGAGTAACAGTTTTGATTCTAGTCACTACGCGATTCTTTTAGTTATCGTTTGGCTCCCTTGTGATAGTTTTGGCTCATCCATCCTTACTATACAGTGAAATTAGTGTGGAAATTGAGAAATTTAGGACTTAGGAGAAGAGACATAACAAGGAAAGCAAAGGAATAAAGTAATACTATTACTCAAAGAACTCGATCTTAGGTTTTCTTTATAGGCATGGGTTTTTTAGTCTGTTCTTTGTAGTTTAGTTTTCTGAAGTTTACATGTATCAGTGTCTGATAATCCAAGTTTTAAAAAATTTGCATCATAGTAATATGAATGATGCAACACAAGTATTGAAATATAATTATGATAAGACAAATGGGAGCATTAAGGAATATAAATATTACTTGTAATTGTAATTAGATTCTATTTCGTTTTCCCTGTTTGTATAGGTCTTTTGTACCTCTATATAATGTACCCCAGATCATGAATAAAAACACACATGATTTCCCTTATTTTCTACATGGTATGAGAGCATAAAATCCTAAAACCCTAAGAAAAGTTTTTGCTGCCATATTACCGCCAGGGCCGCTATCGTCGATCGACAGCCACGCATCTCCAACATACGCCGCCGTCGTCCGCCAGCTTTCTCCACCGATTCATCGTTCGACCATTCAACGCATCTTCTTTCCCGGTTGCAACAATCGCCTGCCGCCGTTCGCTGCCCAGTTCTGTCCACACGTGATCCACACACGCCGACATTTCGATCCATGCACTGTCGCTGTCTAAGTCACTAGTCGTTGCACCGTTCCTAGAAATTTACTTGTTGTCGGTCTACCTGGTTGCTTCCGACTTGATCTTATTTGCTCGTTATGGAAAATCCTAAATCCAATTCTGCTCATGATGTCGCTGAACAGGCTCGCATCGCTACAGAAGGCTAATAAGCTACAGAATCTCAATGCCACCAACGTGGTTGAAGTTTTACTCAAATAGTTGCAATTACAATCTGGCACTTAGTCATCTGTACCAATTGGTCAATCTCTGAACAATCCCTACTATCTTGGTCCTTCTGAAGGTCTCTGTTTGGTCATCTGTCTCCTCGTGCTGAAGGGTGAAGAGAACTACCTTGAATGAACTACTAGAATTCGTAGTGCTATGCTTGTTAAGAAGTAGATTGGTTTCATTGATGTAACCATTACCAAACCCTCGGATATTCATCCTGATACAGATGATTGGCCTCGAGTTAATGCTACTCTTATTTGCTGGATTTTACAGACTGTAGATCTAGCATTGCAATCTTCTACCAATATTTTTGCCACAATTAAGGAATTGTGGGATGATCTTAAAGCATGATTTACTCTTGGTAATGGTCATAAAATTCTGAAGATGCGTGATGATATACAGAACTATCGGCAGAATGGTCAGACTATTGCCATTTATTTTGGCAAACTAAAGAAGTTTTTTAACGATTACAACTCTCTTTGGACTCTTTTAGGTTGCACGTGTGAAGCTTGCAAACCACTGTGTACTTGCAACAATGTCGTTTCTACCTTCCACGAGCATGAAAAATATTTGATCTGTCAATTTCTCCTCAGTCTAGATGAAGGCTATCACACATTGCGATCCAACATCATGAGTCTTGATCCACTGCCACCTGTCATGCATGTGTATGCTTTTGTTGCTTAGGAGGAGAATAAAAAAGCCAGCATTCGGTCTTGCAAGCCTTCTACTGACTCTATGGCATATGCCGCACAATGCCCACAACCTTCGAGTTCTTTGCTAGTTGTCCTAACTTCAACTGATCATGAGAATCTCGCTTGTACGCATTTCCATCGCAAGGGTTGCGACAAGATTCATGTTTCAAGCTCATAGGCTATCCAGAATGGTTCACGGAGATGAGGTAGAGAGCCAACGCCACCAAGAATATGACTCCACCTCAGCCGGTCGTAGTCGTTGGGGACGGCATTCCGGTCGCCAGCGCTCGACCGCCTTCACCACCATTCGCCAATGCTGCAGTGTCGCCGCCAGGTTATGCAGTGGCAGCCTCCAACAGTTCCCCTCCAACAGTTCCCCTCCAACAGTGCCTCTACCCGCCAGGAGCACGACCATGTATTTATTTAATCGGTTTAATTTGTTGTCTGACCAGGGGTCAGGTAAGTCTACTTTACCCTGGATTCTTGATTCGGGGGCCTCATAACACATGACTGGTGACAAGGCTCTCTTACTAATATTACTACTGTTATTGATTTTGTGAATGTTATACTGCTTGATGGATCTGTGTCATCTGCTACACAATACGCATGTTCGTCCTCAGTCTATTCAAATAGTTGCTTCAGTTTCTTCATCTGATTTATGGCACCATCATCTTGGACATCCATCCTCTATGGTGTTGTGCTCTTTTTCTACTCTTGATTTTAGCACAAATAATATCTCTGTTCCTTGGTTTGTGTGTTATAGAGCAAAACAGACTAGACATAGTTTTCCTTTGAGTTCTTCAAATGCTAGTTCATTATTTGAATTGATACATTGTGATGTTTGGGGTCCTTATAGAACACTATTTTCTAGTGGTGTTTTTTTATTTTTAACAATAATTGATGATCATTCCCGAGTTGTTTGGGTGTATTTATTAGTTTCTAAGTGAGATATAGCTTCTAGATTTATTGAATTTTTTGTTTTGATTAAGAATCAGTTTGGCCACTCTATTTGTCGTGTACATGCTAATAATGGTACATAATTTCTGCCTTTGAGATCATACTTTGATGAATATGGGATTATTATTTAGACATCTACGGTTGATACACCATAACATAATGGTCGTGTTGAGCGCAAGCATCGTTATTTGTTAAAGGTGGCGCGTGCTTCACGTTTTCAGGAAAATCTTCACTTGACTTCTGGGGAGAATACTTTCTTACAAATACATATTTGATTAACCGGAAACTGACAATGCAACTCAATTGCCGCACACCATTTGATTTACTTTATGGACGAGCTCCAAATTACAAACTTTTTTGGGTATTTGGATGCTTGTGTTTTGCTTCATACGTTCGCAGATTTCGTGACAAGCTTGCTCCAAGAAGTTGCAGATGTTTGTTTCTTGGGTATCCTGCCGGAAAGAAAGGCTATCACCTTTATGATTTGGAATCTCATACCTTCTTCAACATTCAGGATGTTGATTGCTTTGAAGACCAGTTTCCGTACGCTGTGACACTTGACTCTCCACCATTGACTCCAACAGTGCATACCAGTGCCACCGCCACCTCACCGCCAGTATCACCACTACTGATCTCGAATGCTCACACGACGTCTGCCGCCTCACCGCCCTCTGGATCTATCGCTGCTAAATGTGGCCTCCAACCTAGACTGCCGACTTACCCCCGTTGTCGGACGACGTGCCTCACGTGCCTGATGCGCCACTGTATGATGTCCCAACACTGCCACCTGATGCGGAGTCACCTTCTCTGGTCTCCACCAATTGACACCATATCGTGCCTACTCCACCGCCTGCCTTGCCAGTTTCTCTGACGCTGCCTCCTTCCACCAATTTGCCTCCTCCCCGATAGAGTGTTCGCGATCGTTGACCTCCTCCATATTTGGAAGATTATGTCTACTCCATTACTGATATTGAACCCCCCACCCACTGCTACGATCACTCCTGCACCATCACTATCTTTAGGCGTTCCCTATCCTCTAATTAATTTTGTAAATTGTAAAAAATATTCTAGTACGCATTCTAGATTTTTGGGTGTAATAACTTCTACTGCAAATCCCACCACTTACTCTGAGACTTCAAAGCATGCTTATTGGCGTGCTGCTATGGATGATGAGATTAATGCTCTTGAGTGCAATAAGACATGGACTTTGGCTTCTCTACCTCTATATAAGACTGCAATTGGATGCAAATGGGTTTATCGTACCAAGTTCAAGTTTGATGGTACCATTGAACGTCACAAAGCTCATCTGGTGGTTCTTGGGAATCGTCAGATTGAAGAAATTGACTATAGTGAGACATTTTCTCCTATTTTGAAGATGAGTTCAGTTCACTGGTTTTTATAAATTGCAATCATTCGTGGTTGGGAACTTCATCAAATGGATGTACATAATGCTTTCCTACATGGTGATCTGCATGAATAGGTGTTTATGCAATCTCCCCCTAGCTATCTTGCGCCTCCTACATAGGTATGTCGCCTTCAGAAATCTCGTTATGGTCTTCGGCAAGCCCCTCGCAATTAGTTTGCCAAGTTGGCTCAAGCTTTGCGTGCATTTGGATTTTTTCAGAGTAAAGTGGATTACTCTCTCTTTGTTTTCTCTCGTGGCTCAGTCTTTTTGCATTTTTTTTGTTTATGTGGATGATTTGGTTATTGTTGGTAGTTCTTCGTCGCTTATCTCTAAATTCAATAAATACTTAAGCTCTTATTTTCACATGAAAGATCTTGGACCACTTAAGTATTTCTTGGGTATAGAGATTGATAGAAAACCAGATGGGATGTTTCTTTCACAACGGAAATATGCCCTAGACATTTTATCTAGCACGGGTTTATCAGCTTATCAATCGACTGATTTTCATATAGAAAAACAACACGATCTGGTGTGTGTTAAAGGTCCTATTTATGATGATCATGAGCAATACCGACGCCTGATTGGTCATCTAATTTTTCTCACAATTACACATCCCGAGCTTAGCTATTCAGTTCATACACTTGCTCTGTTTATGAAGTATCTTTGTGTTCCTCACTGGAAAGCTGCAATTTGAGTTCTTCACTACTTGAAGAGTCATCCTGGTCATGGTTCATTTCTCTTTTCACATAGTTCGTTACAGTTGACTGCTTATTATGATTCTTATGTGGTTGCATGCCCTATTACACGATGCTCTCTTTCCGGGTACTTTATGATGATTGGTGATTCTCCGGTTTCATGGAAGACCAAGAAGCAACCTATGGTTTCTCGATCTTCTGCTAAAGCGGAGTATCGGGCTATGGCTGTCACTTGTTGTGAGTTGTGGCTTAAGTCTTTGCTTTGGGACTTAGGTGTTGTGCATTCTTCTCCTATGCAACTGTTCTGTGACAGTCAATATGCTCTTCATATTACAGTAAATCCAGTATTCCATGAATGTACGAAGCATATAGAAGTTGATTGTCATTTTGTCTGTGATCTTGTACAGTCTGGTACTATTGGTACTCATCATATCCGCACTTTAGATCAACCTTCGGACTTGTTTACCAAAGCTCTCAGACGGTATCCGTTTCATTCACTACTTGGCAAGTTGAGCATTTCTGATCCACATACTCCAACTTGAGGAGCAGTATTGAGGAATATAAATATTACTTGTAATTGTAATTAGATTATATTTCATTTTCTTTGTTTGTATAAGTCTTTTGTACCTCTATATAATGTATCCCAGATAATGAATACAAACACACATTAATGCCCTTATTTTCTACGAGGAGATTTGAAGCTAAAAGCTTTTGTGAACTCTGAATTTATTGTTTAGTCTTTCTTTCTTCAATTTATGTTCACATGATATTGTACATCACAACCATATTCCTGTTTTGGTAGTCATATTCTTGTTTTGGCTCAGATTGGCTGTGCGTTTTGTTGGGTAGAAGAAAGAGTGGTGTTGTTATTAGGCTTATGTGTTGTTGGATCAATGCCCATTTTGATGAGTCTCTTCTTCAAATGTGTGTTCTAGTAGTTCTTTATCTGGTTGTCTGTTCTTTTCAGCAGATGTGCTGCAATGGACAACCATCTAAGAGCAAAAATAGAAAGTTTAAGAAAATGTTGTTAGAATAAATCAGACTCCTGATTAAATTATGATTTATTATGATTAGAGTTCTTTCCTTATTACACTTCTATTGTACTCTCTATATATTTATATATCAATAATACAATTCATTACGGAAAATCATTCTGCCATGGTATTAGAGCAAGTTCTGATCCTAAGTCCTAAATTTTGATTTATTGTTCAGCGCCTCCCTCCTTCTCTCTTTTTCGGCCCTGATTCTGGAAAAGTTCCGGTAAAATTCCGGCAACCTCAGGCGGCTCTTTTCAGCCCTGATCGCAATCGTCACCGGCGAGCTCAAGTCCTTCATCTCCGGCGTCCTCCGGCATTTTCTCAAGTCTCAATTTTCTGGCTGTTTCTTCTAGCGGCGAAGTTTCCATCTTCGTTGGCATTCTCTTCCAGAAGTCCGAACTTTGCTCCGACGTCCAGAAGTTTGTTGGCATTCTTTTTAATTTTCTGGCGAGTTCTTCCAGTGCCGACGTCTTCATCAGCAACATCCAGCTCCAGCACGAGATCCCCAATAGATTTCTTCATAATAACTTTCTTTGTCTTTATCTTCTTCACGACCACAGTAGGCGACTTTGTAGCTACTTCTTTCGCCTTCCTTTTCAACAGTAAGGGACTCACAAACAATTTTTTACCCTTATGCTTGCTTAACATACTAGGTGAGGACCTTTCCTTCAAAGCAACTGGGGATTTCTTCTTCAAACCAACTACTGACTTCTCCTTCTGTCTTTCAAAAGAGGCAGCCACAGTAGGTCGAGCATTATCACTCTCACGCACATCCGGTGCAAGTTGAGCATCCTCACTCTCATTCTTATAATCCTCACTCTCACCCACAGCCACATCAGATTGAGCATCCTCACTCTCACGCACAGCCGCAATAGCTCGAGCCTCCTCCCTCTCAACTGCATCCAAATCATAAAGATGTTCATTTATGATATCTCTAACCATACATTCAGTAATTGAATTATCCGTTGAATGACCCTCACCATCACCCCTGGACCCACCTTCACCAACATGTATAACTTCCTCATCAAAATATCCATCAACTTTAGCATCAATTTCTGCTGAAAAATCCTTCCCCTCAACACCCTCTGCACACTCAACACCCTCAGCACACTCAACACCACCACCTTCAAAACCAACATTAGCATTAACCCTTTCAACACTAGCATTAGCAATCATCACATCCAAAACCTCCCAAATATCTTTTTTTTCACTACCCCATCCACGTCAACCACAAAATCACCATCAACAACCTTAGCACTCTCACAACCCTCTAAACCACCAACAACTACCTTTTCTACATCACCAGCCAATGCACACCCATCAACAGCTGTAGAGACCACACCAGCCTCTACACCCAAATTCCTCCTCACAAGCCTTAGAACCTTCCTCACAAACCTTAGAACCCTTCTCACAAACCTTAAAACCCACAGCCTCATCAACACCAACTGACTCTCTACTTATTCTAATTACATCACTCAACAGTATGTCGTAGTCAAATTCCTGAGATGATCCACCTTCACCTACAATTGATCCACCTTCACCATCCTTCAGCTTCTTCACACTCACATTTATCCTACTCTTATTTGCCTGCTTAGGAACATCAAGAACTGAAATTTGTGGAGTAGCAGCACCACCAATTCTTACAGGCCTACGTGTTAATGCAGCTACTACACAAAAAAATCAAAAACAAAAACTGTATGAGAACATATTAAAAACAAACAAACATAATCACAAAAATAAAATAAAGCATATAAAGGAAATAAAATAACCTCCAGAAGCATAAGACTACTGAACCTTCTTCAGCTCATCTTGAAGAGAAGATCCATCATTCTTTTTATATTTCCTAATCAGTGGCTTAGAAGTTAAGCAACATAACATATTTGAATAAGTAAATGAAAAAGCAAATAAGTAAATAAATGTTATACAGAAAAATTACAATCACCTTCTTCTATCTCAGGTTCTTGATGTTGAACTGTATCTTCACCTCTTTCAGACACAACTAAAAATAATAATATACCACACAGTCAGAAACTAATCATGGAGCATACTAACATTTGCAAGTTGTAATAAAAAAAATGCATGCATACTCTGACAGTCAGTAACCTAATCTGAAAAACACACTGTATAACTAGCTAATGCATAGGCTATACTAATATATGCAACTTTTAATGAAACAAATGCATGCATATTCTGACAGTCAGTAAGCAACATTATCTAACATACACATTATAACTAACTTATGCATATAGTAAACTAACATAAGCAACTTGTAATGAAACAAATACATCCTATCAAATCAGAAAGAATAACAATAAGTAGCTAACAATCAGTGAAAATCAAAACACAGACTACGTAACTAATACATATGTTATACTAACATATACAACTTCTAAGGCAACAAGTGCACATTATAACAATCAGTGGACTGACTATCATCTAGTAAAAATTTAAAAAAACAGAGTAAGTAACTTATACATATATTACACTAACATATGCAACTTCTAAGACAATAAATGCACATTATGAAACAGAGTCAAAACATGTAGATCTGACGTACAAATCAGAAAAACTAACTAATACATATGCTATAATAACATATGCAACTCATAAGACAACAAATGCACATTAAAACAATAACTGGACTGGCTAACATACAATAAAATATTTTTAAAAAAAGAGAGCAACTAACTAGTACATATGTTATGCTAACAAATGCAACATATAAACAATCAAATGCATGATATAGATCAGACTCAAAACATGCAAATCTTACTTACAAAATCAAAACAAATAAACATACTATAAAAAAAGTCAACAACAGTAACACTGAAAAACACACATGCACACACAACAAAAACAAAAAAAATACAAAACTCCAAATATTCAAAACGAAAAAAAATGAACCAGGAGAAGGAGAAGGCTGAGTCAACTTCTCAGTTTTCGAAGAAACCTTCTTCTTTAACTTGCTATCAACACCAGCTTTGAGAGGAAGACCTTTACCCTTCGCCCTACCCATAAACTACAACAAATTTATAAAAATCCTTAAAACGGAACTGCGAACGATTATCAAGAAAAAATGCAGAAGAACGTCGATGAAATTTTAAAACCTAAAATTTTAGACTTACCGATTGCTATCCCTAACCAAAAAATTGATCGGCGAAGTTGAACAGCAAGATTGCAGCGAGATTTCGTGAAGAGCGGAGATGAAATTGAAAAAATTGAACAGAGAAGGAATGGCATAATGCAGATGAAGTTTTACAGTTGTGAGGGACAAAGTAAATTCACACATGAGGGGTGGAGTAATTGGGAACAATTTCCCAAGAAAAACTGTCAAAAACTGTAGAGAAAAGAAAATTGAATAAATAAATAATTATGATTTATACTAACTACTGCATTTTTGAAATTAATTACAATCTGAACTCCATTTTACATATAAGTCCATGGTCTGGCCATAAAATTATGGACATGCTGCATTTCCTGACACTTTCCTTTATCAAAATTAGTATTTGATTGTCACTTCAAAATATTTCGCCAAGAATTTATTTTTCTGTATATTAAGTATGACGAGAAGCCAGAGCCTCTTGGCGCCACGCATTACACTTCTTCTGGAGAAGCTTTAGTTTTAATTTTTTTTCTTCAACAGCCGCACTTTCATCTTTGGAGCACAAGTAAAAAGCTCCTGACTCAACTGTTGCTCTGTGCGATAAACGGTGCGAAATAGCCAAAACGCCAAGTTTTCCTGTCGTTTTACTCTTCTTTCTGTTTCCCTTCTCATTTCACCGATAACGGTCACTGACCGATTCACCACCGCCGCTATGGCGCCTCCAATGCCTGAACGTGGAGGGGGAATATCCTTCCTCCAGGCTCTCGCAAATCGGCCTCCACCACTTCGTGACTCCCTTCCTTCGAACCCAGAGATCGTCCCCAAGACACAATACAAAGGGGAGATAGCCTGTTTGGTAAACCGAAGAGATGCTAACATACTCGCCTCACACTACCAAAATGCTCTCGTGGGTAAATTTTCCCGAGGCAAACCTTCCATGGCGCAGCTCAACGACTCTTTCGGTTCGGTTGGTTTCAAGGGCAAATTCCAAATTGGATCAATTGACTTCCGACATGTGCTCATCCGTTTCCAAGAGAAGGAGGATTACCAGAGGTTCTGGCTGAAGGGGCAGTGGAGTTTTAATCGTGCTCAGATGAAGGTGTTCAAATGGACGCCAGATTTCTCCCCTGAAGCAGAATCATCTATTGTTCCGGTATGGGTATCTATCCCTCATGTTCCTGTCTATTTTTACAACACAGCTATGCTGATAATCATAGGAAACCAAATTGGTAATTTCATAAAAGTTGACGCTGCAACTGTGGCTCTGTCAAGGCTATCATGTGTCAAAATGTGTATGGAAATAGACCTTAAGAAAAAACTGCCTTTATTCATCAGAGTTGGAATAGAGGAAGATGGAAATGAATACAATGTTGTCAAACTCCCGTTAGAATTTGAGGACATTCCTCCTTATTGCAATCACTGTAAAACTATAGGGCATGATGACATCGCTTGTATCTATTTGCATCCAGAACTTAGGAGATCTAAGTCCCAGTGGATTGAAAAGTGGTCCAAAAATGGTATAAACCAAGTAGTTCAAGATGAACTCCAACACATTGACCATGAGACTCATCATAAAGCTAACTTAGATATGCATCAACAAGGTGTTATAAGAGCTAGCAATTCTGGTATATCAGTGCTGGAAAAACAAAAAAGCTTTCAGGCTCAAAAATTTAAATATGTCCCTAAGCAACAAGGAACTAAAGTGGTGCCTATCACAGCTACTGAACATGGAACTAATAAATTTAGTTCACCTAAGAAGGTCCCTCTTAAGACTGATTTACTTACTCCTATAGTTCCCTGTGAAGATCCCCAGGAAGTAGGAACTGAAGCCGAGGCTCCTACTACCAATGTTATTCAGGAACAAGTTACAGTAACAGACCCTGCACTCAATACTTTTGCTAATCAAATTGAAGATACAGCCCCCCATCTCTCACAATCACCTGACTCTGAGAAAGTTCTGACTAGTTCTGCTACACCCCAAGAGATATCTTCTGAGCCTAAGGATTTAAGACAATTAACTAACCTTTCTCTATCTGCCCCTCCTAACACTAGGATTAAGTTTGCCAAAGATGATTTACCTAACAAACGAGGCAGGTCATTCTCACCTTTCAATTCGATCATTGCTGCAAAAAATTTCATCTTCTCTCAGCAGAAACACAAGGAGAACAGATTCCTTATCCTTGCAGATGAAGAAATATCAAATGAGGAGGCAAACAATGTAGATAATGAAATTATTTTAGAATCTCATGCTTCTCCCGAGACTTTATCAAACTCATTTTCTGATCATGGGGAAGCTGCTGACCAGGTAAGTAGGTTGTGCTCTATAAACTCCAATCCTGATACGCTTAATGAGGATAAATCAATAAGAAAATCTGACAAAATTCTTCTCACAGAAAAACACCATCATGACTAGATCAAAAAGCTCTAGTAATGTTTCCCTATGAATAGTACAACTCTTAAGATAAAATTACTGGTATGGAACATTAGAGGAATGGACACATCAATGACAAGACTTCATAATTTGATCAAAAGGCATAACTTTGACCTTATCTATTTGATTGAGCCTAAGCATGATAATTTGCAATGTGATTCATATAGAAAACTGCTGAAATATGATAACTGCATCCCTGCTAATAATGGTCAGATTTGGATTTTTTGGAACTCTAGTTTAAGCATTTCAGTGAAAGTGGATAATTTACAGTTCCTTGCAGTCAATATGAATTGCATTAATCTTCAAAAGTCTATGGATGTATATTTTATATATGGACTCAGAACGAGAACTGGAAGGAAATCTCTTTGGACTGATCTTAAATCACACATTCACACTGAATCCCTTTTCATAGGTGACTTTAATGCAATTACATCTATAAATGAGTATAAGGGTCCTTCTACTCCCAAAGTGGGAAGCATGAGGGATTTCAACGATTTTATAAATGCAACTGCATTAGAGGAAATTAATACTGTTGGGAATTTGTTTACTTGGACCAATAATAGACTTAGGACTCCCACAGTTAAAAGATTAGATAGAGGTTTATGCACTTCCTCTTGGTCCCTAGCTTTTCCTGATTCATCAGTTCAGATTTTAAATAGATTGACATCGGATCATAATCCCATGCTATTAACTGTTGGTACTGACATTCCATCTAATCCCAGGCCTTTTAGATTCTTAAATACATGGTATAAAAGAACTGATTTTATGGAGGTCATCAAACAAAGTTGGGTAATACCCACACATAAATCTGGAATGCTCTCATTTTACCTTAAGCTTGTTAGACTGAAGAAGGAACTAAAAATTTGGAATAAATAAAAATTTGGTAACATACAAAATAATGTTCTCCAAGCTGAAATGGCTTTGCAAGCCCAGGAGCTGATCACTGATCAGTCTGATTCTGAGACTGAAATGGTTAAACTTAGGGAGGCTAGAGCTAGGGTGATTAAGGCACTGGCTGAACAAAAAAATTACTGGAAGCACAAGGCAAAGATTAAGTGGTTAAAGGAAGGGGACAATAATACCAGTTTCTTTCATAAATCAGTGATGGATAGGAACAATAGATTGAGGATTAATAAAATCAAGAGTGTAAATGGGCAATGGCTAGACAGTACACAGGAAATAGAGGAGGAAGCTATCAATTTCTACCAGGAACTTCTGAGTGAAGATGCACCCCCTGAAAGCTCTCCTTTCCTCTCCCACTTTCTGAACCACATCCCTAATCTTATTACTCAGGAGGAGAATGAGGAATTAATGAAACCAGTCTCATTAGATGAACTGAAAATGATTGTTTTTAGTCTTAATAAACTGAGTAGCCCGGGTCCAGATGGTTTTACAGCTACTTTCTACATTAAATCATGGAATATTATTGCAGATGATCTATTGCTTGCAGTCCAGGATTTTCTCTCTGTTAATAATATGCCGAGGGGTATTAGCAGTACATGGATTACAATAATTCCCAAAAAAGGACCCCGGCCTCCTTTGACGATTACAGACCAATAAGCCTTTCTAATGTGATTAATAAGATATGTTCTAAATTGATAATGGAAAGACTGAAGCCTATTATGCCTAGGATTATTTCCCCTAATCAAACAGCTTTTCTAAAGGGTAGGGATTTATCTGATAATGTAATCTATTTACAGGAAGTTTTCAGGCTTCTAAACCGAAAAAGAAGAGATCCAAACTGTATTGTAAAATTAGATCTCAAAAAAGCTTTTGATAGAGTTAGATGGTCTTTTTTATATAAGATCCTGGCTAAGTTTGGTTTTCATGCTAGGTTTATTTTCCCCATTATGAAAAACTTGTCACAAGCCTGGTTTTCTATTCTCATTAATGGCAAACCAGTTGGATTTTTCCAAGCCACTAGAGGAATTAAACAGGGTGATCCCTTATCTCCTTTTTTGTTTAACATTTTCTCTGAGGCTTTTTCTAGGAGCTTGGCTTTTATTTTCAATAATGGTAAGTTATCATATGTTGATCTCCTAGGTAATCCTCCCAGAATCTCTCACCTTTCATATGCTGATGACACTGTTATTTTCTTCAAAGCTACTAACCTTACTTTGATTAGATTAAAAGCATTCCTATCTACCTTTGAAGATGTCACTGGCCAAAAAATCAACTATAATAAAAGTGACATTTTTATTGGTAAGCATGCTTCAATTCAAAAGGTTAATCACATTAAAAAGACCTTGAAAATGAAAATTGGTGCTCTCCCATTCTCATATTTGGGGATCCCTATTTTTACTGGGAGAGCAAAGAAGATCTATTTCCAAAATCTTTTTGAGCAAATTGACAGTAAGCTTGGTAATTGGAAAAATAAATGGATTTCCATGGGGGGTAAGATTATCCTGATCAAATCCTGCATCTACTCCCTACCACAACACATATGGTCAGTCATAAAGCCTAACAAATTGATCATTAAACACATAGAGAAAAAACTGAGTAAATTCTTCTGGGGGGAAAATGAAATGAACCTGAAAAGATCTTGGAGGAAATGAACTGACCTCTGCTTACCAACTGAACAGAATGGATTGGGATTCAGATCAATATCCACAATAGTTAAAACCTGTTCAGTTAAACTATGGTGGAAATACCAAAAAGCAGAGGCATTGTGGACTCATCTAGTTGCTGCAATTCCACACTCATACAGGTCCTCTCCTAATTGGAAAAGAATATGTTCTGTTAATTCTTGGGCAGAGGAAAATTCAAGAGTCATTATAGGAAAGGGAGATTGTAACTTCTGGACCTCCAATTGGTTAGATAAAGGTCCCCTAGTGGATCATTGTGATCACAACCTGGTTGATATTGACCTAGACTGTACAGTCTCTTCATTCATCTCTAACAAATCTAACTATATCATCAAAATGAGTCCTCTCCTCAATCCTGATATTATTTCTCTTATGCAGGAAGCTAAGCTATTTCCACATAGGGAAGATAGACTGATATGGAAACCGGGCATTAGTGGTGATTTCTCCTTCAAATCGACATATTCCATGCTCAGCAACAATCCAGGTTCATATGTATCTGTCAAACATTTTTGGAACCATAGAATTGAAAAGAAGGTCTCACTTTTCATGTGGAAGATGACAAATTCCTTTTTACCTTTTGACAATATCCTTAGAAAATTGAGATTCTCTCTATCTTCTAAATGCTGTATGTGCAATGTTCAGGAAGACTCATTAGATCACTTCTTTAATCATTGTGACTTTGCTGTGAATGTTTGGACAATTGTTCACCAGTTTATGGGAATTAGTGATAGAAATTTTACATCCGTATGGGAGAGACTGTCTTACTATATTACTATCCCTGCTCTAAGCTCTCTTCAATCCACAATGATCAAAACGGCAACTGTAATCACTTGTTGGAACTTGTGGAAGATAAGAAATAAATTCATTTTCAAGTCTATAAGACCTTCTCTGGCTCTGGTTCTTGCGCAGATTAGGGATCAGATTTTTTACTTTTTCTGTTGCAGTCCGGTCTTCATTACATCTGAATTTGACTCCAGTATTGCTCAACACTCTTTCCTGCCACTGATCCAAAGGCCTCCAAAGCAAAATATTTTGAAAATTTCATGGAAGAGGCCTTCCTATGGGTTTAAAATTAATGTTGATGCTTCTTGGTGCTGCAATACTAACATGTGTGGGATTGGTATGATAACTAGAGATTGTAGGGGTGGTTTCAATAGGGCTTTCACAGAATATGATAATGCTACATCCCCTCTAGAGGCAGAAATAAAGGCAATCAAGTTTGCTATTCAGAAAGCTAATCTTTGGTCCTCACCTGTGTTGATAGAATCTGATTGTCTGAATGCTGTTAATTTTGTAAAAAATCCTTGTAGGGCACATTGGAAAGTGTTCTCTCTATCTGATGAGACTCATCAATCTTTGGGTGCTATACAGTTAGTTCACACTTATAGAGAGGCAAATCTTGTGGCACACTCACTTGCAAAAGAATATCTGCTGCATAGATCTAATTCTGTTTTACAGGGCATCCCAGAACTCTCGAACACGATCCAAGGGCTAATCAGACTTGATCAGATGGGTACTCCGTCCTTACGAATTATTTAGCTCGGATGCTACTGATCTCTTTTCTTTCTGTACAGGTACATTTAATTAACTGTGGAACACTACTGTTCAGCTTGCACCATTGAAGGCTTAAACTGATCCTCATCTTGGTGAGATAAAATGGAAAAAGCAAATGGAAATCTGTGGATGACTATGTACAAACTCGGATTCACTACTCTCACGGCAGTACTGACGATTTTGATCATCAATGCTGATTCTTGGGACATCCCTAGCTGCCGCATCTGATGCTATGAAGTTAGGAAATGATATGCTTCTAAACTATGGGAAGTTTTTGAACTGCCTTGTGTCTCTTTAATTAGATTCACTAACAAGTTTGATTACTTAGTCTATAGTTTTTAGCTTGTAATCCTCTTTCTACATCCTAAACTCTAGATAGGTTTTGAAGGTAACAAGTGTTGCCTTAGGAGCAGATTGCCCGTTGTATAGTACTACTTAGTCGCATTTCATCTTTTTCATTTCATGTACATTTTCTCTATTTTTCTGGCCAGGGAACGCCAGTTGAAATTCCCCCATCTAGGATGGTTTAACCTTAAAAAAAAATCTTTGGAGCAGTTTTTTTGTTTTCAAACATCACTACAATGAGATACAGAAATGGGTTATAATTTGTAGTTGATTTTATGCACAACTTTATGAGTTTATCTACTTTAGCTGATAAATTAGGTGAATTGTTATATCACGCCCTTTATTTTACTTGATTATGCCCTGTATTTATAACATTTAATATACAATATGTATTTTTAATTTAATTTAAATAATTTAAGTTTATTTAATTAATATTAAATAAAATTATTATTTATTTAATTAATACAACCGTGCTCCGCTGCCGTGCCACCGTGCTCCGCCGCCGCCTCCTCCTCCTCCGTGCGCCACCACCTTCTTCTCTTCTTCTTCGTCTTCTCTAGCGGTCTCTGCCGTGCGCCACCACCTCCTCCTCTTCTCTTCTTCTTCTTCTTCGGCTCCTCTTCTTTTTCTCTATTTCCCTCTTCTTCTTCTTCTCCGGCGACTCCCATCTTCTCCAGCGACTCCTTCTCCTACTCCTCTCCCACTCTCCTTCTCCTTCTCCTTCTCCTTCTCCTCCCGTTCTCCTCCTCCTGCTCTCCTTCTCCTCCCGTTCTCCTCCTCCTGCTCTCCTTCTCCTTCTCCTTCTGTTCTCCTCTCCCGCTCTCCTTCTCCTTCTCCTCCCGCCCTCCTTCTCCTTCTCCTTCTCCTTCCGCTCTTCTTCTCCTTCTCCTTCTCCTTCTCCTCCCGCTCTCCTTCTCCTTCTCCTTCTCCTTCTCCTTCTCCTTCTCCTTCTCCTTCTCCTCCCGTTCTCCTCTCCCGTTCTCCTCTCCTTCTCCTTCTCCCGCTCTCCTCCTCCTTCTTCTTCTCCCGTTCTACTCTCCTCCGCCCGGTTCTCCTCCGCGCTCCGCCACTTCCCGCTTCTCCACCGCTTCAGAAGCCTTTCTCCCCTCCCGCTTCTCCACCGTTCGCTTCTCGGGCTGGGTTTTGCTCGACGGGGATGAAGGAGAAGGAGGACGGTGGGGCTAGGGTTTCGTTCGACGGGGATGAAGGACGGCGGGGTTGGGTTTTGCTCGATGGGGATGAAGGAGAAGGAGGATGGTGGGGCTAGGGTTTCGCTCGACGGGGACGAAGGACAGCGGGGCTAGGGTTTTGCTCGATGGGGTGAAGGAGAAGGAGGGAAGGCGGTGGGGCTAGGGTTTTGCTGGGGAAGAGGGATGACGGCGGGATGAGCTGGGGAAGATGAGGGATGGCTTGTGGAACTGAGGAAGGAGGCACGGTGGTGGCGGGTGGCGAAAATAAGGCGTTGGTGGTTCACGGCGGAGACCGCCGGAGAAGACAAAGAAGAAGAGAGAAAGGTGGTGGCGCACGGTGGCGGCGGTGGTGGTGGCTTCAAATTATTTTTATTTTTTATTTTTGTCTTATTTTTGAAATTTTAAAATTAGTATTATACATGTATATACGTATTAGGGCATTAACTAGTAAAATACAGGGCGTGATATAGCAACACCCTAAATTAGTGACACTACACTACAAGAAACAGGACCTTTTACTTTGGTTCTACAGGACTTTTTACCTCAATTTTTAGTCCAGAAAAACCTGAGAAAAATACACCCGAGGTAAAAAGTACATTTTTACCTCAGTTCAGAACTGAGGTTAAAAGTACCTTTTACCTTGGTTTTCAACCGACTTCGGTTGGTTTTGTCGGCGACATCGGTCAAAGTAAGAAGGCCGGCAATTGGAGACCATAGCTACGACATCGTTATAATTGACGCCGGCTTCCACTTGCATGCAACATCGTCCAAAGAAAGAAGGCAATCGATGGGAGTTGAAATGCTGCAACCTCGTTCAAGCCGATGTCGGTCCAAATAAGAGCGATATTGCACGATGTGGGGCACCCACGCTGTGTGCCAGCTGACATGGAACGCTGACAAATATGACATCATTTTGAATGGCCGGCGTTGTAAAAAAAACAATGCCGGTTTATGTGACATTGATGAGGTGTCATTTGGCACCATTTTGCACGACGTCGCGGATGAATCGGTTAGACATCATTTCTTGTACAATATTATAATATTTAATATTTGATGACAAAACTAATCGTTTGTCAATAACCATGACATGTAATTTTAAATGACATAAATCATGAAATGGTTAAACGTCATACAACAATCAATTGTTGTAAAATTAATGTGGAAAAGAATGACATGTTCAAACTGACAAAATTATAACATATAATAGAAATACATGTTACAACATATTGAAATACATAAGGTTAATATGACATTGGATAATTAATTGTATTGAACCGCCATTTTCTATGTTGCACGAAATTAAGACTATTAGGACAACTAGTGAAATGACAAGTCCGTCCATCTACATGTTGAAAGTCCATCGATGACTCTCCTTGGTCCTATTAATACTAATACATAGGAAAAAAAATTTGTGTTAGAACTGGGCAGTCCCCAAATGAAATATACATAATGTAATCAAACGTAAACGTCATTAATCTCAATATGGAAAAAGTAACAGAACTGGTTAAAAGCAACGTCACACGAGCAAAATATTGAGGTTGCAAAGATAGACATAAAGGTGACTTCGGACATTCTTAGACATGTCAACAATTCCAATATCTATGTGACGTCGCACTTGTGTCGGTACTATTTCGCATGGGCTGATGAAATGTGACTGAAGTCACATATTCAAACTATGTTCATACAAATCTAAGCCTTTTCCTCATAATCGAAACAAACATGGTGCTATCTTGGAAAGAAAAACAACAAATAGCAGATAACATGTAACTCAATCATCATACCTGATGAAATTTAAGAATCTTTGATCAACTAATGATGAAAAAAATATATCGTGGGGTCATCACAAAATTGCTAAGCGAACATGGAATAGATGGAAAACTACCTCAATTATTATGAACTCGGAGATGCTCTATCCTTGGACACTTGTTGATGTTTGAGAGAAGCAACTTGAATAAGCTCTTTAATTGTTGTAAAGCTGTGAATGGAATGGATGGTTTGTAGTTTGGGTTGTAGGATTTGTGTTGGAGATGGGAAATGGGTGTTAGTGCCAAGTTTTATTGACTTGAAATAAGGCGGGGGGAATTTTTTGTTCAAATTTTCAGCTTAAATTTTTAGTTCCCGCTTGAAATTTCTGGTTGTGCAATGTCGATCAATCTTCGATTTTAGTTTCGTACTATGCAACACATATGCAACGTCACACACAATTTAATTTATGGGGGTAATATACTCTGTTTTAAGATTGTGGCCCAATCGTATACCCGTTGTGCCAAAAGTTGAAGTACATCGTCAAAATTTGAATAAAAAATGTTATTTCCAATTTTGCATTTCAACCTATACCACTTTTTGGGGGGCCCAATTTTAAAATTCAAAAGATAATCGATTGTCCTAACCTGGATTCCAGTCTTCTCGAAAATAAACTTTGTCATCCCTAGTCAAACTTATAATAACCGAGAGTAATAAAGAAACTGGTTTAATTCCACATAGATTTCCTCAAGTTCTTCACCAATGAACCTTGTATAGTTATGAGTAATCATATACAATTTACTCTAGACAATGTACTATAGCTTTTTAAAATTTGATGGATGGAATTGTATTTCCTTTTAATTTCATTAAAAAAACCTTGAATATTGAATTTCATGTGATTCTATTTGATGGAAATTATCGTTCTCATAGTGCTTATAGTAAGAGTATTAATGGAATACTAACAAAAATGACGGACGATTATGCCGGTTCGCGCTTCTCTTAGATAGTACGCATAATCGAAAAGTACATAGATGTGGGTTTCTCTAATTTGATAAAGGTATCGCTAATTTTCCTTTTCGACTTCTCCCACTTTGTTGGAAGTACCTGAGTGCGAAAATAGGAAAGTACACAGGCAATCCCAAAAATCGGTTTCATTCGTCCCTTATGGGACCCTTGTCATCCCCAGTCAAACTTATGAACACCGTTAGTGATAAAGAAACTGGCATGATCCCACAGAGACTTCCACAAGATCATTCGATTAACCCCCAGATATTATCTACAATTTACTCTAGACCATGTACTAGCTCTTAAAAAAAAATTGATGGACGGAATTTCATTATCTTTTTAATTCATAAAAAAGCAAGAATGTGTAAGTTCTTCTGATTCTATGTGCAGTTTATCGTTCTAATTAATACGCTCATCGTAGGGGTATGAATGAATACTAATAAAAATGAGGGAAGAAAACTAGGTTCCTTGATACCTAAATCGGAACAACATGATTGTGACAATGCGATTTAGATTATTCGGGATCTTCAATTTCGCATTTTGTCCTCCCTCACCATCTTAAAGGGACCTAAGTGTAAAAGCAGAAAAGTTCACCAACTGTGTTAAAATTGATTCCAATCGAACCGGCCGTTAATAAAGTTCATAGATAGTTATAAATTTTAATTAGCCTTATCTAATATACAATTACCGTTATTATGGTCAATTATGCTCATCTTGGTCAAATGTGGGCCCAGTTGCTATGCCAGTAGGTTGAAATAGTGAGGCCCAATTTCAGAGAAGCTGGCGTTGGTCCTATGTAGGTCAAGTGTCGCTAAACTAGATTTACATGCGACGTCGCACATGCAGCTGGTCAAACACTGGCCCAGTCCTATGCTAGTGGGCTGAAATGGTGAGGCTCACATTTACATTAGCCGACGTCGCTCATACCTCGGTCAGATATCGATAACTTTGACTGGATTGCAACAGCGCATAGGTTAGGGCGGAAGTCACAACATTTTGTAAAAAATATATTAATGGAGCCCACCTCTCACATCACTTCAAACATTCATCTTTTTCTTGAATTTCGACAGCCCCCCTGCCCATCTTCTCAAAGGTATGGTTTCCACATGTGATTACAGTATTTTTATTTTTGTATTTATCCTTGAAATCATTATGTATAGGGATTAGGGTATGAATATTTTATTTTTTATTTCTTTTTAACTTTCTATGG
Organism: Rubia yunnanensis; assembly: GCA_037428765.1. Taxonomy (NCBI): domain Eukaryota; kingdom Viridiplantae; phylum Streptophyta; class Magnoliopsida; order Gentianales; family Rubiaceae; genus Rubia; species Rubia yunnanensis. Next base: position 127,713,336 of record CM075061.1, read on the forward strand.
ATTAGGGTTCTAGGATTAAGTTCTTAGGTGTTAGAAATTTGTTTTTATGTCTTCCCCCGTTAATGTGGTTCAATTTTTGCCCATTGTTTCCCATTCTTACCCTTTATTTTTGCCCATTTTCTGCTGTTGTTATTGTATCCTCTATGCTTGAGTGGGACATCGTTGATATGTCGATTTTCCATCTGTTGCAGCAATCCTCGTGCGACGTCGCACATTCATTGTATGTGACCTCGCACCCTTATCGGTTAACCAATCGGTTATACCAAAGGTTGATCGACGTCATTTATACTTGGTAGAATAAAAAGATTAACTGTATTCACTAACCATTTTCTATCTATCATAATATTTAACATCCGTGACAATATGAATTTCAGCAATCATTGCTAACAATGTTGGTTCAAGGTGTCACCGATTGAGGTGAGCAATTTTTTGTTGAAATTTAAATTGCTACTGTTTTATTACTTATATTATAATTTAATTTTTAATAATCTCATTGACCAATACATATCTGTAGCGATTAGGATGATGACCGTCTATGGACTACATTTGGCGATGCCATTCCGCATTTTGTACACAATCTGACCCAGACGAACTTCAGGTCAATTCCAATCATGGTAAGTCCTCCCCGTTACACATGTATTTTATTTTCAATCAACTTTTTCTATAGATTACTTTTATATGTACTAACAAAGATTTTTTGTTTATAATTTATTGCATCCCTAGCCAGATTGTTGAGCTCCTACCGCCATACAAGTTGGATGCTCTGATCAGGTGCAACAGGTGGGAGTATCACATGCACTACTTGGGGAACAAGATGCTCAAGGTTCTGACCCTGAAGGGCTTTAGCCAGATTCTTGGTGAAGAGGAACTTAAGGTTGGTGACACCCTCTACTTCGAGCTGCAAAATGATGTTAGGTCCGTAGTTTTTCATGTTATCGTTCTTCCCCACACACATTAGATGTTAAGCTTAGACTTAATTGGTATAATGATGTGTCCATTTTATATGCATTATTTAGTACTATTTAGGGTCACTTTTGTGCTCTTTTATTATCGAGAGCTTGTGTTTTACCTTGAAATTCTCTTAGGAGGGATAAGAGCAACTTTATGCTCTTTTACCTCTTCTAAGTGGATTTTGTGTGACAAGGGAACAACACGGAAGCAATGAAGACCGGAGGCCATTGAAGACTACACTTTTGAAGACTTTTGAAAACTCGCTTCAAAGACATGAAGACCAGAGGGCATTGAAGACCATTTTTGGAGCCGCTAAAGACCTGGAGATTGAGAGAGATGACTATGAAGATGATTGCATGCCACAAGAAGAAGAAAAAAACACAATGCAAAATTCTGGCACCCGTCGCGAGTCGCGATGGTCTCGTCGCGATGACCATCGCGAGTCGCGACGAGCCATCGCGAGTCGCAACCAACGGGTGGCCAGAATTCTGCCTTATCTTCTTTGTACTATAAATACCATTCTTTTTCCTCTCATTCAGACCTTACCTTCCAGCTGTGATTTTAGTACTGTTTCAAACCCTTTTCTTCCATTTTTCATCCTTGATTTCTCTTGTTTTTATGATTAGTTGTTTAGCATTGATTAGCATGAACTCTTGTAGCTAATCTATCTCTTGGGAGCAATTGACTAAGGCTTCCAAACCCATGTCCTAAGAACTATTTGTAGCTTATTTATTGCTCTTACTATTGTGCATTTATGGAGCATTGAATGTGTTTGTTGATATCATTAATGTTGTTGAAAGCTTGAGTATATGAAATACTTGTATGAATTGCTTACTAGGGTTTGGGGGAAGTGGGTTGATTTCCCCCATTTTCTTGTTAGGAATATATGAGTATGATTTAGAGTTTTTGATTGTGTTGATGGATTAATGATTGCTAGGTGGATATGATAATGTTGAACTCTTTGTCATGTTTGTCGTTGGTAGCAAATGAGAGAAGTCTATGAACGTCAATCGTTCTTGACCAATCTCGTGTAAATGCATAAATAGGTTAAATGCTTAGACGTGGTGTAGTGTTTATAAGTGTTGCCGAGCTTGTTGATTCTTCGTGCTAAATGCCATTAATGGGATACCTTGAGTCGTGTTTCGACTACGGGAGTCATTGGTGAGGTTTGACAAGAGATGTCGAATTCACTCTTACAAACTACTATCTAAGAAGGATAGAAGTTTAGCCTTCACAACAAGTAGTGAAAGTAGTAAATAAGTTGCATGTTCAATGATGGATAAGAGGTTTGGAAGTGGAAGTCAATTGTGCCCAAGGTTCCGTAAATTGTTATTTTCATCTTACTATTAGTTGTATTGCATGATTAGCATTGTTCTATTGCTTTGCTAGTTGTTGTACTTTAATTTGTTAACTTAGGAACAACTCTCAACCAAAACCCCCCCTTGTTTACATGCTTTTATACATATCTATGTATATATGTGCTTAGTATGTTTTCTCCTTTATATGTTTAAAACCCTTAAAAAGATCACTCTTCTCGTGGACGACCCCAACTTGCCATTATCTACTTAATTGTAGATAGGAAGCATTTAGGGCTTAAAAGTATTAACTTTGAGAGGTATGGCGACGACCTCCCATATAACCATGTATTTCAAACAAATTGGTTCATATTTGGAAGAATAATTATTCGAACGTATTTTATATCTGAAATCTTTAATTTAAAATCTATTTGTGTAATGTTATTTTAATGTTATTGAATTTGTAATAATATAACCTAACATGTGAACAAATTTTTAATTTCACAATCATTCAGAAAACTATAAAAGACTTGTGTGTGACAAATTATTTCTTCCAATTATTCTGCAACTAGCAAATGTTTGTTGCTACCAAATATTTATAATAAATTAGAATTGTTGATCGGCTGGCTGGTGGGCTGAAAAATTTTAGGCCCATATACACCTGCGACGTCACTCCTGGGTCGACACGTAGCCATTTTAGCCGACATAGGTGCAACGTCACACTATGCGAGACGGACTTCAAAATTGTCTAACACGACATCGTTCCGAAATAGGTATAAATATGGGAACCTCAACAAACATTTCAAGCTTCTCTTCACAAGTTTCCCATGAATTCCAACGGTCTCCCCCCTCCCTTCTCTTTTGTCTTGGAAAAGGGTATGGTTTTTCTAATCTTCTAACACCTAATGTTAGTATGCAATGTTAGTATTCCTACTTTGCTTTATCAGATATGTGGTATGCAATGTGTTCTGTTTTCTTTGCTTTCTAGTTTTTACTCACATTTTTTAAGTGTGAACTTTCCTTGACTGTAAACGTAGGTACTATGTTTTGGAATGTCTCCATAGGGTTTTTGTTTAATTTTATGTTGTTAAACCTTGATTTTTTTTCCATGTTTGTGTTTTTTCCCGTAGCTTCATCTGTAACGTGTGTCCACCACACATTAATTTATGTGATTAGTGTGCGAGGTCGCACCCTCTTATTTTTAGTAGCATGTTCTTCAGTATGAGATGTTGCTCATATATCGGTCTTATCTTCGGTTTGACCGAATTATTACCGATGCCACATTCTGGCATTTAGGTTTACTCTGAAATTGCAAATGTGACGTCATTCTTGCATCGATGTGTCTTTTGGTTTGATCGACTTCTTAGCGAGGTTGCAGGTACATCTCAACCAAGCCAATGCTTTGGACCGAGACGTAAGTGTGATGTGTTGCCGACGTCGCACCATGCGATTCATATGCTAGTTCCCTCTTAACATTTTCATTTCTGATTCAGAACTAATGGTTGGTGAAGGATCTTCAAGTCACCCTATTTTTCTAGGTATTTAAACATTTCACAACATATATTTACTAATACACCTTCACACTTAACCACAATTAATATTTCTCTATTTTCATGCAGTTCTCTGCACAACAGAGCAATCATGAGCCTCTTGTGTTCAACATTGAACATCATACAATGGCACCTGGAAAGCCACATTTCCACTGTACTCTAAAGCAGCGAAACATTAGAAAACTCAACTTTGGTAAGACATTTTAAATTAATTAATATCATTTGTTGGTAATTGCATATATATATATATACATATTTCTAATCATTATTTTTTCTGATTCAGTACATCCCGTGGGAGATTGTATCATTCCCTGCCGATTACAAAGACTCTTGTCGTGCTGAGGTGCTACAAGAGAGAGTGGCTATGAACTACTCGTGGGGTGGAAAGATCAAAACTCTTTCCCCAAAGGATTTTGGCAAGTTCCTTAAGGGAAACCGCCTACGCATCGGGGACACCTTGTTCTTCGAGGTGATAGATGTTGGAGGGGCACTCGTCTTCAATGTCATCATTATCCGAGCTGATTGAGTTTATTATTATTTCTGTTATGTTGGAACTAAAACAATTCTTATTCGAATTTATGTACTAATTGTAAGGATATTTTCATGACTACTGTTTTTCTAATAATTTAACTTTCTGTTATGGGGAAAAGTGCACGACCCTAACTTTCTTTTTTCCTTCTTTTCTATCACCTAAAAATTCTTTACTTAAACATATCTTTTACCTATCTGCGCGTCGATATTCCATCGCAACATATGTCGATGAAAACAATGGTGTATGCAAAATTGGGCTACCTTTTTAAACAACATATGTGACGTCGCACACTATTCGGTAACATTATTTACTTCATTTTTTAACCTTTTACTTTGGTTCATATAATAACTGAGGTAGAAAATTAATTATTTACCTTGATTTTTTAATAACCGAGGTAAATAATATCTTTTACTTAAAAACTGAGGTAAAAGAACTGTTTACCTCAATTATTTGATGTTTGCGTAAAAAAACTGAGGTAAAATGAGTGAAATAATAGGTCATTTTTCTTGTAGTGCTACTAGCCTATCGACGTACTATTACAATTGATGAACTGATAAACTATAGAACACCATAACAAAATAAAAATTCCCCATCTATTACAAAATGGGATTAGTTTCCACATATCTGGCTCACATAGAGTGAGGTGAATCTCCCACTTGAGCTCCACAACAACATAGTGTATATGAGCTTACTCCACACCAACACGGCGTATAGAGAGTTAAAGACCAATTTTTATGGTTGTAGTTAGGATTAAATGTTGACTTTTGCTGCCTGTATGGAAAGAACAGGAATAAAAAACTTATTATTAAAATATATTGAAATAATTACTATGGAGTTGTCGAGCCAATTGAGTTGAGGAAGTCGAGCATCACTGAATTAGTTGCAGAACCAGACCCAAATATTTTTTTTAATAAAAACACCCACAGGTGGGGGAGATATGTATTAGGTTTCCCAAGCCTTTGCTCAAGATCAACAGTAGATACATTGAGTGGAACAAGTTCATCATGAGCAGTGAGACAACATGGTTGCCACCAAAAGTCCTAAAACTATCTATATCTGAGGATATATGAACATATTCCGTAAGGGAAACGAGATCTAAATTAAAGTTTCGATCCAAAAGAGAGAATCTCCACCCCTTGTGTTAATTATCTCCTTTGGCCAGGCAACTCCAATGTCCATGAAGTCTAGAACTAAACAATGAAGTCCATAATTACACTGAAATGCTGTCAATCGAAGATTAGATTAGTTGATTTATACTGCACAGCCAAAAATGAGTATTTGCAGCAGCATGAGGAGGCCTATGATGTGTTAGAGTAAAAGCTGAGACCCCAGATCAATATCAGAGCAGAAAGTATTTCAAATCATCGTAACATCTGTCCATAAGGAAGTTAGACTGAGAGAGAGGTTGCAGCGGAAGACCTGTAGAAAACCAGCAACCATCAGCAGTATCTATTCAAACCATCAGAAGTTTTGAAAACCCGAATGTGTGGTGTAAGTTCTTTGTCCAAATTAATAAGGCCTTTAATGTGCACAGGGATATTAGATAGATACAGGCCTTGATTATGGTTGAGATGGTGCTTGGCTACCGCATCTGCCACACTATTACACTCCCTAAAAACATGTTTAAGTTCAGCTCTACCAAGCAGGGATTTCACTTTGAAAACCATGTCAAAAATTTTCCAATGAGCAGAATATGGATCATTGATCATACTAACCGCAAGTTTAGAATCAGATTCAATTATGAAGGTATGATCGAGATGAGGGAAAATGTGACAAGCATACAAAATGGCTTCAATTTCAGCATGTAGAGGGGTCTCAGCAAAGGAGACTGCAGAGCTGATCAGAATAGGACTACCAGAGGGATTCCTAGCAATCAGGCCAACAGAAGCTTTGTTAAGGGTCCAGGATGCATCCACATTAATTTTTGTGAAGCCATAATTGGGCCTTTCCCACAGAACCGTTAATATATTTGGCTTAGGGGGAGGTCTAAGCAAAGGAGATAGATGCCTAAAGGATGCTGGGATAGTTGCGGAGGACAGCAATTTGGGGGGGGCATACATGCAATGTTAATTTAATCAGTTCCTGAACCTCCTTACAAATCAGATTAACAGAAAAAGGTTTATTATCAAATAAAAATCTATTCCTAGCTTTCCAGAGAGACCAACACACCAGAGAAGGCAGAATTCCACAGTAGATTTGCTGAAACTTAGGGAGATCAGTGCAATTCCAAAAAATGTGAAATCTATGAGGAATGGAATGCTGAGCATTAAGGTTAAACTGGAGCACAGAGGTCAGATTTGACCAGACAGCATGAGCCAAGTGACATGAAATGAAAAAATGCTGGATCGAGTCCGAATGACAACAAACAGGGCATTTCGAAGCTAAACTGAATCTACAAGTAATCAGCACATCATCGAAAGGGAGAAAAGAATGCAACAGTTTCCATGTAAAAATAGTGATTTTTTTTTGCAATGGAATTTTCCATAAAGATTTACTTGCTGGGAAATTACCTGATGATAAAGTCAGGGCCATATAGGCTGACTTGAAAGAGAAATTACCAGAGAGTTCAGGTTTCCAAACCAATCTATCATCTCTATCTAATGTCAGTTGAGCACCCTGCAGAAAAGAAAGCGTATCCTGTTCCCGAAAAGGCGAGATCAGATCTAAAATAGGGTTTCTGTTACTGATGAAATCAGCCACAGAGATGTCAGTCAATACAGAGATAATATTATCTAGAACATAGTTAAGAAGAGGTCCATTTGGGCACCAGTTAACAGATAAAAAATGACAACTGCCTTTGGCATGGATAATAATCGAATTATTTTCAGCAAACGAATTTATAGCACAAATTCTTTTCCATGTCACTGATTTCCTATGGGATGGTGGGAGTGCCCATAACAATTTAGCCCACAAGGAGGTACCTAGTTGGCTCTTCCACCATAGTTTAACTGAACATGAGTCTATAATAGCTTTGATTGATCTGAAACCTAAACCATTCAAATGTGTAGGTTTAGCAATTTCTGCCCATCTTTTCCAAACCCTATTATTTTTATCCTCAGATCTTCCCCAGAAAAAGTGAGACATTTTTTTCTCAAATAATTTTGTTATACCTTTAGGGGGATTTGTGACAGACCAAATATGTTGAGGAATAGAGTACAAACAAGACTTCATTAAGATCATTTTACCTCCTCCACTAAGCCATTTATTTTTCCAGTTTTGAAGCTTATGGTCAACATTAGCCAGCAAAGGATGGAAATATCTCTTTAAAGTTCTTCCTCTAAAAATTGGACATCCTAAATATTTAAAAGGAAAGGATCCTTTTTTCATTTTTAGAATAGCTTTGACCTGATTAAGTCTAGCTGGTGTAGCCCTTTTACTTAGATAAAAATCATATTTGTCAAAGTTAAACTTTTGTCTTGAGGTATATTCAAATATTTCAAGGAAGACTTTGATCTTAATAAGGTTCGACCTAGATGCTTGCATAAAAATAATCGTGTCATCCGCATACATAAGGTGAGAAACCGCTGGAATTGAAGCTGGAATTTGATAACTAGCCAGACTACGATTAAAGAATATGAATGATAGACTCCTAGAGAAAGCTTCAGAAAATATGTTAAAAAGGAAGGGTGAAAGAGGATCACCTTGTTTTATTCCCCTTGTAGCCCTGAAAAAACCTACAGGATTGCCATTAACAAGTATAGAAAAATATGCCTGGGACAAATTATTCATTACAGCATTTAGAAACTTCCCTTTGAAACCAAACTTTAGCAAGATTTGTCTAAGAAAATTCCAGTTAATTCTATCAAAAGCCTTTCTTAGATCTAGTTTAAGAATGCAGTTCGGAGTTCTATTTTTTTATCAAGAAATCTAATCATTTCCTGTAAGTACAGGATATTATCTGATATGTCTCTATTTTTCATGAAGGCTGATTGATTAGGAGAGATCAGATTATCCATGTAAGGTTTCAACCTTTCCATTAGGACTTTAGAGCAGGTTTTATTTAACACATTGGAAAGGCTAATTGGCCTAAAGTCATCAAATGAACATGGGGTAGGCTTTTTTGGTATTAGGGTAATCCAGGTACTAGAGATACCCCTAGGCATTTAAGAACCGGCTATGAATTCATTAACTGCAGAAATCAGATCCAATTTTATGGTAGGCCAGCATTTGGTATAAAATTTTGGAGAGAAACCGTCAGGACCAGGACTACTGTTCTTATTCAAGCCTTTGATCACATTGAATAACTCAGATTCAGAGACCAGGGAGGCTAACACTTGGTTATCCCTATCCTTGATAATCTCAGGTATTTGACTTAGGAATTGAGGGTAGTAAGTTTCATCAGTGGACAGAGAAGGTTCAGTTAGCAATTCAGAAAAATAAGCAATTGCTTCTTTTTGAATTTCCAACTGAGAATTAATCCATTGGCCAGCACCATTTTTTATTTTTGTTATCTGCAATTCACAATTTCTTTCCTGCACCACTTTATGAAAGAAGGAAGTGTTATTATCTCCTAGCTTGTGCCATTTAAGTCTAGCTTTCTGCTTCCAATATTTTTCCTTTTCTTTTAAAGCTTTTAGCAGTAAAGCATTTTTCTCATTAAGTTTTATACGCTCAGAGACAGAGGGGAGCAGATCATACTTAATTTCCTGAGTTCTTAAGGCCTCCTCTGCATTTTTAACATTTAGGTCAATATTACCAAAGTTATCTCTATTCCAGCTTTTAAGAGCTTTCTTAAGCCTAATTAATTTCAGGTAAAATCTGAGCATGCCAGTTTCAGCTATAGGAAGGTTCCAGCAATCATTAATTAATCCCATAAACTCATTTCTCTGAAACCAGGCGTCAATGAATCTAAAAGGCTTAGGACTGGAGGAGGTCATAGTGGAGACTTAGAGGAGAAGTGGTGCATGATCAGATGTCTGCCTATTCAGGATTTGAATCGAAGAAGCTGAGAATTTGGAGTTCCATGAAACAGTACTGAGTCCTCTGTCTAATCTTTTCGAGGTTGGGTTCCTAAGCCTAGAATTGCACCATGTGAAAAGATTACCCACTGTATTAATTTCTTGTATACCATTCAAATTAATCCAAGAGTTAAAATCCCTGATACTACCTAAGGCAGGTGAACTAGGACCTCTGTATTCGGACAGAGAGGTGATCGAGTTGAAATCTCCAATAAAAATAGTATTACCTTTAGAGATAGGCTGCATTTCATTCCATAAGGCCTTTCTACCCTCCCTATCCCTAAGAGCAAAAATGAAAACTGCTTCCATGTGCCAATTAAGGTGATGATGCAAAATAGTGACATGCATGAATTGTTCATGATAAGATAGCAGAGATATAGACAAAGAATTAGACCACATTAACCATATTTTCCCATTATACAGAGTCAAATTGTGGGCAAAGGAGAGTTTCTCCATATATGCTTGACAAGAAGAATTATCATGCATCGGTTCAATGATACATAAAAGCTGTATTTTCTTAAGTTTGTATAAATTTATCAGCCTAAGCATTGAAGTGTCCATGCCTCTAAGATTCCACACTAAGAAATTTACATTACAGTTAACTATCATTGTTCACAAGATTTATTACTTTTTGTAGCTGATCTAAGCATCATTCTGTTTAATTGGCTTAGGTAGTTATTTTTCTTTGGTTTAGATTTACCTTGCTGATTACCTGTAGGGGATGAGGTAGCAAGATTTTGATGGCTAGAACTGGCCTCCATCTTTGCCCCAGTCTCAGTCCGATCCACAGTTAGATCCTCATGTTCCATAGAGTAATTATCCAGAACCTGCAAAAAAGAGAATCTATTTGCCCTTTTTCCAGGATGGGAAAGTGCAGTATTGTGATTTGGGCTATGCATAGAAAGTGTAAAAGATCCAACTTGAATATCATCTTTAGCATATGCCAGCAGGGTTGGTTTAGATATAGCCGTATCTTTTAGTAACCTAGATATGGAGTTATCTGGACTATCCTGAGATTGTGTATTGGTAGTAGGGGCTCTGTCAGAAGTCTTGATAACCATAGAGGGTGAAGATAGGTTATGGTTAGTATTAATATAGGTTCGTACATTCCTGTCCATCTGAGGGGGATGATCATCCAGAGCATCTAGGATTAGAGGAGGTTTATCAAATTTCTTACTGGTAGCCAGCCAGTGAGAATGAGGTAAACTTAGAGGTAAATTTGTATCCTGAGATTTTCCGTTGTTAGGCACAGGACTGGCTTTACACTGAGACAAGGAATGACCTAGTTTTGCATAGTGATCACAGTAGAGAGGAACATCCTCGTATTCAATTTGGTATTTCCTGTTATTGGATACAGAACCTAGCCTTATGTACTGATTTAAAGGTTTTTTCAGGTCAATTTCCACACAAAATTTAATTGTTAATGGCCTTGTAAGCATATCCGTGGCTAGATCATTTTTTATAAAACTGTCAATGCTATTCCCTATTGCCTCTATAGAAGCTGAGTTATAGTAGTATAGAGGGACTTCCCTAATAGTACACCAGATAGGAACTATTGGTGATTCTATATGTGTTGAGAATTCAGGAGTCCATTTAAGTATCTTGAGAGAAATGCCATTAAAATTCCAAACACATTTCATCCAACACCTTTGATAGTCGTTAATTAGCTCAAACCTAATTAAAACATGTTTATAATCAAGAGAGCCGAGCTGATATTTACCTTCAAAACCCACCGTTTTGAAAGCCTGTTCCAGGTGTTCCATCGAAATTCTCCCTTTAGTAAACTTACACACCAAAGCGTTTGCGTAATGGGCAGATAGGGTGGCTATTTGGTCATCAGAGTATAGACACGAGGGATCCCCCAAGTGGTTCGTTTTAGGGACAATCTCTGGGTTACTAGGTAGAATTTTGGATAGAGGCGGAGATTTGGTTTGGAGTGCTGCTGCGAAGGTTTGGGGGGGGGGGTTTGATCACTTGAGGTTACCGCCATATCGGCCGGCATAGTAGTGGGAGCGAACCGACCTGGCTGTTGGTGAAATTGGCTAGCCGTTTCCGGCGAATTAGCCGTTAACGGCGGACAGAGAGTGAGGAAGATAATGGAGGAAATGTTATTCAGAGAGCGTTTTGGGAGGCGTGCCAGAGAGCATTTTTTTTCCACTGCATAATAAACCTTAGACCCAAATATAAGGGTTGCTTAATAGTAGTGTAAAAAACTTTTACACTAATGTAATGATGGAGACATGGCTTTCAGTTTGAATATACAATAAATGTGGACACATTAATTAATCGTAAACTTGTACAATGAATTAATGTTGTTGGTAAAATACCAAATTATCGAAACACTCATTATTTATAATAAGAATAGTAAAATATTGGGAAAAATTATTTGATAACCCCCAGTTTTTTTTTATATTCAAGTTTTTAAAAGAGACGAAAAATAACTTGGAAACTCATAACCCTAGTGCCAAACACCGGCATTGACTCGGACTATTCCTACGTTGACTAATTGAAATTTAGTTTTACCACTTTTTCTAGTACTTACTAGTGTGTTCCAATATGACTAATCTAACCAAGTGCATAATAACGTAAAACGTAAAGGACACATGACTTGGTTACGCAGTTCGGTGTAATCCACCTACATCTGCGGGATCTGGTCAAGTTCAGAATGAATCCACTAATTAGAAAGATATAGTACATAGTACAGTTTACAAAATAATTATCTTTGCTAACTATATAGTGTGAATTCTGCTAGCTCCCCTAGCTATCGATCCGCCTTGATCAGACTCCCTCTGATCTCGAACTCCGTCGACGCTGGATCTCCTCCTCCCGAGGAATTAAGGTTTCTGATTCTGAACTTTGTGCGGCAGGTCAGGTATGTTGGAACACAGTAGTCTGACACTTTGCAATTCTCGAAAGTCTCAAAAATCTATATGCAGATTTTTGCTCTATTAAATCAGTGAGTCTGCAGTCGTGTTTGTCCCAATTTATATCCACGAACAGATTGGAATACTCCTTGATAATCTCCACAATATTCCTATTCCAAATCTGCTTCTTGAAGCATATCCAAATCCCATAAATAAAGGAATTTACCTTATATCAAACTATCCCATATATTCGAATATATCATCTCCATATAAGTAGGGATTTCCATAAATCAATTATGCTTCACACGCCTGATATTCATAGCCAAATATACGAATTCCACCACCACCACCACCACCACCACCACCACCACCACCACCACCACCACCACCACCACCACCACCACCACCACCACCACCACCACCACCATACCCAGAAGACACAAACACACAGTTCACAGGTGTATCAAATAACACATTATCTCTTTTTTATTTCTCATAATTTCAATAAAACAGAAGATTGCTTGCATACAATTCTCATGAAAAAAAATGAATTCCCACATATTTGATCAGGGTCATCTAATAGCATGTGTAAGGTGAGCAACCGCACAGATCCTCCAAATATTGAGGGCTCAATTTTTCAAGCCCTTTTAATAGAATTGTATTTAATAAATAAAAATTAAAAATAAATAATAAATATAAAAGGCTCTTTTCTTCCTTCCCAAACCGATTCAGATTTCCCAACGTAATTATATATTTCGAACACCTCATCTAATCATTTTCTTCTGACATCTCCTTCAATTTTCATGTTCATTGCCGCCTCGTCTTCTACTCTTCTTCCAACGATTACTTTTAGTTCCATTGATTTTTCTTATCCAAGCCCATAATTTTTTCTATAAATTTGATTTGATACTCAACGATTCTCATACAATCTCCTTTTTATTTCTGATTCAAATTCTTAATATCCACTTCAATTTTTCAATTTTGATATAAAAGATTCAAGAACAAGAAAAGGGGTGACTACTGAGGAGTGAGGCAGTGAGACCGGGAATTTAATCTCCCATATTTAAAGGTTGGGAAGATAGTGTTTTTACTGTTTTTTAAATCTGCAATGCAGTTTTGCGGCATGAGTTTGGTAATGTTTTTACTTTTTTTTAAAATCTGCAGCAATTTTTGACTTTTTGTTTGCGGCATTGGTGTGATATCTCTTAACATTTATTTGCAGCATGGGTTAAGGGTTTGTTCAATTCAATAATGTTTTTTTTAATGTTTCATATGAATGGAATATTCATCAACGTTTTGAAAACGATACTGCACTTATTTGCGGAAAACGATTTTAAGTTATTATAACGATTCTACATGGTTTTTCACCTCCAATAATTTCCCTATCTTATTCCCTAAAATAGGAATTTTGATGAGATAAGATTTACTTTTCTATATTTTTAGAAAGAAAAAATTATTATTGGGAATAAAAATTTAATGCAATTCCCACTATCACAAGAAGGACACTTTAGCACCGGTTTTTTTATGTTCTAGCACTGGTTTTTTCGCAAAAAAAAAACCGGTGCCTAAGTAAGCGATGATACTTTAGCACCGGTTGGAAAAAAATCGGTGCTAAATCTCAACTTTTAGCACCGATTTTTTAGTTAGCACCGGTTTTTTAGTTAGCACCGGTTTTTAAACCGGTGCTAAAATGTATCGCTATAGCACCGGTTTTTCTTGTTAGCACCGGTTTTTAAACCGGTGCTAATTTTAGCACCAGTTCAAAAACCGGTGCTAAATTTAGCACCAATTTTTTTTGTTAGCACCAGTTTTTCAACCAGTGCTAATTTAGCACCGGTTTTTTTTGTTAGCACCAGTTTTAACCGGTGCTAAAATATTTATGATGGATAAAAAAAATCCCTTCTTCTGAAAGCGACAGCGCGCTGCAGCTTTCAGAGGAAGAGAAGACCTGAAACAGAGGAAGCGGCAGCACGCTGCAGCTTTCAGAGGAAGAGAAAAGGACCTGAAACTAACAATTTAATAGGACATCAATTTAATAATAAATTTAACTTCACAAAATTGATAATATAGAAATAAAACCAAAAAAAATTATGATACAAAACTAATAATCTATGTGACTAAACATTGCGGCGGAGACCTTGGAGAGGAATCAATCTCACCATGCAAGAAGCTTATTCAATAGATCACGGGAAACCATGCCATAAGCTTATACCAGAAGCTTATACCAGAATAAAGGCATTCATATCAGTATATCAACCTTGAGTACTTAACGAGGCTACATAACTCAATTTGATTCAGTCACACATCAACATTCTATCATATCTATCATATTCACCAAGATAAACACATATCTATCATATTCTTCCTATGCTGATTCATAACATTAATGAAATGACTGTGACAATATTACTCACATAAATCATATGCTACAGAGCAAAAACACATTTAAAGTAGAATACAACATAAAAATGCCAAAGTGAAACATATCATCAAGCATCAACAGAAACTTCATTTGAGTGGGACTCAAAATATGTTTGCTTTTCCTCAAAAGTCATCATTTAACTTGTAGCATTCATAACAAATGGGCCAACAACCATGCATTTCACATGATACGACAAAGTTCATACAATTTAGTAGTGACACAATCAGGAGTCTGCAATAATGTTTTCTTGCTACCAAGTCTCTGTGTGTTTCCCATATGCATTGTTGAGTCCTATAGAAATGCAAAGAAGCATCAGTAATCCAACAACTCTGGAAATGCCAAAAACAAAACAAAGCTGTAATGAATAAATACCTCTGGCATGAAGATTACAACTTTATTGGGTGTGTGTTTATAGAATTCGTCACTATTAGCCTTTTGGAAACTCAAAACCTTGAAGGTTCATAGTATGCAAGATATGTAAGATGGGTGTAAACAAATGGAAAGTTAGAAATACATTATGCTTTGAAGAAGTAAGTGTCGCAGATCTAGCAACCGGGATATTTTAATGTGTCCACAGTAAATTAGTACATCCATAGCCAATTGAGACACTTAAACTAAACAGTATGAGCAGAAGCATTACCTGTAGAAGGCCTAACATCTTCATGTCCAGAACTTGATTAAGAACCAAAAGAAACACACCTAAGCAGTATATGGAAGATGAGTAACAGCAACCACTAATGTGCAAGAAAATTGTAATGTATCATCTATAGAATGACAAGTCACCTTCAAAACTCAACCGAGTCTGAGGTGTTTGCAAACACAGTAACACTTAGTGGGCGTTTGTTCTTACAATAAGTCATCTAGAAAAAGAAGTCCAACTTCCAATATAGTAACAAAATAAAATAGCCTAATTCATGATATGTCATGGGCGAACCAATACTCTCTTTTGAAATTTAAACCACCAAAGACACTCCTCTTCAAAAACTACCATACAACTCAAAAACCCTTAGTAATGCAAAGACACTGGGATTCTGGTGTGACCGAGTACAAGGTCACGCCGCTGCTTCAGAAAAACTGAAAGAAACAATACCAGAACTAGAGATAGGAACCATTTTAGACTAGCATCCACAATTCACAAAAGGCATGCTGAATATCAAACAGCCTAGTTCATCATATCATTTTCTACATACCTAATAGAAATGTAAACATGTCTAAGCAACACCAATACTCAAAACCCAGAACACATGTTATACATACTCCTTGTTTCACACGTTGCCATTCCAATTAAACAGAAGCACCAAAATACTCCATACTTTACACACATAATCAAGGAAAAACCCATGTTCATATATATCCAGAAATGATAAATCAAATGGGTTAAAAAACACAAAACCAATTCAAAGAGTTGATTTAAGAAACATGACTCACCAATGGAAGTACTTAAGCCACCTATAAGCAAAAGGCCAAGAGAACCAACACTTGAGAATCCATCCCAAGCCCTCTTCAGGGACGACGCACGGTGAACGGTAGAGGAGGGATGATAGGAGAACGGTGGAGGAGCGATGAACGGTGGAAGGAGTGTGGCGGCCTGGAGATGGGGAAGCGGAGCTGTAGGATAACGGATCCGGTGCCGGACAGATCCGTAGAGGTGGAGGGCATCAACTTCAGCGGGACATATTCGTAGAGGTGCAGAAGGGTTTCTCGGTGGTGGAGAACTTCTCGGCAGATGGGGCACTTTGCGGTGGTGGAGGGGCGTCGCGGTGGGGGGCTTCTCGACAGCGGGGGCTTCGCGATGGTGTGGAGTGGAGGGAGTGAGCCATCAACGAAGAAGGTGTAGTTCCGCCATCGAGGAAGGGAAGTGAGGAGGGTTTCAGCGAAGGAGATAATAGTTTTTCCTTATATATGATGCTATTTTAAAGGCTGAGATTCAATGTATCTAAGTATACTAATGGATTAGATTTATCAAAAATAAATTGATTTAAATTTCATTTTTTATTGCAAAATTTTCAATAATTATTATATGGAAAAAATTCAGGAAAGGCGGCCTTTCCATAAGCTTATGGACATTCCACAGGGGCATTTAACTTAAATGTTGTAATTTTTTATAAAATTTAAATATTGTATTTTATAAGTTAAAACAAGTAATAAAATGTATTTAAAGGTGAAAATATAAAAATATATGATTTAAAAAATATTTTCAAAAATTTTAAATTTTGTGTGTAATTTAACAAATACAGTATATAAGGTAAGAAATAAGTGGCCCGTCCTTAACCTTATGGACATGCCGCCTATCTAGAGACCTACTCTTATTATATTACTATATGGGCAACTTAGTTATTAGTTAAAGTTAAATTACTTATTAGCATTTATATATCAAAAGTTAATTAAGGTTAGACCATTGATTAGTTAAAGTCAACATAGTATTTCCATATAGAGAGAGAGTCAAGTAAAGTTTGACCGTTGATTAGACAAAATCAACCTAGTTGTTGTGTTTATATATTGAAAGTCGAGTAAAGTTTGACCGTTGATTAGTTAAAATCAGCTTTGTTATTAGTGTTTATATATTGAAAGTCAAGTAAGGTTTGACCGTTAATTAGACAAAGTCAACCTAGTTATTAGTATTTATTATATACTAATTCAAATAAAGTTTGACCGTTGATTAGTTAAAGTCAACTTTGTTATTAGTGTATTTATTGAAGGCCAAGTAAAGTTTGACCGTTGATTAGACAAAGTCAACCTAATTATTAGTGTTTATATATTGAAAGTCGAGTAAAGTTTGACTGTTGATTAGTATTATATAGAAAGTCAACTAAGGTTTGACTGTTGATTAGACAGTCAAACATTTTTTATTAGTATTTATCATATACTAATTCAAATAAAGTTTGACCGTTAATTAGTTAAAGTCAACTTTATTTTTAATGATTATATATTGAAAGTCAAGTATAGGTTGATCGTTGATCAGTCAAAGTCGACCTAGTTATCAGTGTTTATATATTGAAAATAAAGTAAAGTTTCACCGTTAACTTGTTAAAGTTGTATTTATGTATACTAAATCAATTAAGGGTTGAACGTTAATTAGTTAATGTAAACAAATTTTATTCTTATTTGTATATATGAGGTCGTTGATTAATTAAACTTAACTTAGTCATTAGTTAAAGTCAACAAAAGAAGTGAACGATTTTAAAAGTTAAAAAAAATAGCTTAGAGCGGCTGCGCAGCTGCTCCCAGCTTTTGAAATTTTTGGGAAGGTTATTTGAAAATTTCAGAGAATTTTTTGAATTCTTTGGCGGAAATAATGATATTTAAAAAAATGTTGAAAAATATTTAGAAGTTTTTGGCAATTTCTTTGGGGTGAGAAATATTTTTTGCGGGAAAAATTTAAAAAGTTTTAGCACCGGTTTAAACTTGTGCTATTTTCTTCAAAACCAGTGCTATTTTTTAAAAAATTGCAATTTCTTTGGCAAGAAATTTTTTTTTGCGATTTCTTTGGTGGGAAAATTTTAAACCGGTGTTATTTTCTTCCAAAATCAGAGCTATTTTTTTTCAAAACCGGTGCTATTTTAAAATTTTGGGCTATTTCTTTGGCGGGAAAATGAGTATAGAAAATTTTTAGCACCGATTTTTAAAAACCGGTGCTATTTTTTTATTTCAGCATCAGTTTTTCAAACCGGTGCTAAATTTTACAAAAAACCGGTGCGAAATTTTAAGTTTTAGCACCGGTTTTTAAACCGGTGTTATTCTTTGCAAAAATCGGTGCTATTCCTTAATTTTTAGCACCGGTTTTTAAAACCGGTGTTATTTTTTACTAAAACCGGTGCTATTTTGAATTTGTTGGCGGGAAGATAGAATTTTACAAATAATTAGCACCGATTTTTAAAAATCGGTGCTATTTAAAAGTTTTTTGCTATTTCTTTGGCAGGAAAT
Source organism: Rubia yunnanensis (assembly GCA_037428765.1). Lineage (NCBI taxonomy): Eukaryota > Viridiplantae > Streptophyta > Magnoliopsida > Gentianales > Rubiaceae > Rubia > Rubia yunnanensis. The sequence continues at coordinate 127,731,832 of CM075061.1, forward strand.
GAGTCTCAAAAATTTTTAGCACCGGTTTTTAAAAACCGGTGCTATCTTTTACAAAAAAAACGGTGTTAAGTTTTAATTTTTAGCACCGATTTTAAAAACCGGTGCTATTTTTTACTAAAACCGGTGCTATTTTAAATTTTTTTGGCTGGAAGATAGAATTTTACAAATATTTAGCACCGATTTTTAAAAATCGGTGCTAATATCTTCAAAACCGGTGCCATTTAAAAAAATTTGGTTATTTCTTTGGCGGGAAAAATAAAATTTTCAAATTTTTAGCACCGGTTTTTAAAACCGGTGCTAATTGTTTCCAAAACCGGTGCTATTGTAAAATTTAGCACCGGTTTTTTAAAAATCGGTGTTAAAATTAAAAAAAGCGGTGTTAAATTAACACCGATTTTTAAAACCGATGTTAAAAATTAAAAAATCGGTGCTAGAGGGGGATCTCTGTGGTAGTGTCCAATTGCACGCATTAAATCTCAATACAATATTCATTTTTTCGATTAAATTTAGGTCTCATATTTTTTCATTTTTTTGTTCCTATTATAAAGTACTTCGACTTTTAAGAAAAAATTTTTTAGAGAAAACTACTATACTCTCGAGCTCTGGTAGGATGCTTCTTTATATACTTTTTTTAAGGGTTTTGTCAATAATGTTTCATGTCAATAAAATTTGTTTAGAGGATTGAAATTATTTTTCTTGGTTTATATTTTATAACTTTTAATATTTTTAAATATTTTTACCTTTTATTTTAAACTGCATAAAAATATGAAAAGAATACTAATTTCTAATTAAATTCTAACTTTTAGTTTCAAATTTGTTATATTGATTGTTTTTAAAAACTAACTAATAATTTTTATAATACAAACATGGCCCACAACACCACACCATTGATACCTTAATCAATCAAAATGAGTCATTGTTACAAAAAGTAGGCTAGATAAAAATATTTGTTTTTTTAAAAATTTATTTTTTGCTTCTTTGGAAGAAAAAAAAATGGAAATTTAAATGTTAAATGTAAATTCTTGTTCCAGGTTTAGTAGATAGTGACTAAATTGAGCGTACATTTTATATAATTCAAATATGAGTATAATAAAAATATGGAAAACTTTGTCGAATTTTTTGAATGTTATTAGTCTTTTATTTAAAATTGAATGAAAATAAGAAAAATGAAAGAAATAATATTAGTTTCTAATTAATTATAGTTTTCAATTTATTATATTGATTGTTAATATCTATGAGTATTAGTTTTTGTATATATTTTTGAGTGATTTAAAATCAACTCTTAGTTTAAATTAAAAGACAACTATAGTATAATATCAAATCTTGCAAAATAGGGAACTTTTTGGAGTTGGGTCTAAAAAATGTAGGGAACATTAATTTCCATTCCCTATCCTAGATAAAATTTTAGGGAAGCTGTTAGACTTGCTCTAAGGTCACCTGCGGCTGCATAGCATCTTTTTTACCCCCAGAGTCTTAAATTATGCAATTTCTAATTGTGTGTTACTTTTTATAATTTTTAATTATAACAATTGAATTGAATTCATTTAAACTGTGTTTTCGGGTGGTACTAGTTTGGAACTCGAAAGTTGGAAGTGTTTTAGTCCTGCTTTGGAGAGATCCAATTCTTTCAAGGTTGTTTCTTTCTTATTTTTAACTTTTACTTGTGCTTGTTATTTGTGGATTTTAAATCACGATGAAACACCAATCTGGACATGAAAAACGTAGGAAAAAACAACGAATTGAAGAGTTAACACAATCTCAAAGAGGTGCTCTTGATAAGTTTATTGTTAAAGAATCTCATACTTCTAATGAAAATCAAAATATTGTGATGATAATGATGAAATAACTTTGAATGAAAGTGTTGTAAATGTTGATGGTAATAAGGATATAAATGTTGTAAATGTTGATTAAAATAAAAAAAATAATAGTGATGTTGATTTATTACTAGATAATAGTGAAAAAGATCTTGTTAACCATGTAGATAATAGTGTTAATTCTTTTGATGATAAAAGTAAAAGTAACGCTGTTGAGAATTTTGATTGTGCTAATAATATGTTTCATATATATTTGATCCAAGAAATTGGGATGCTCTTAATCCAAAAATGTTAGAAATTTTTATAGAAAAGGGTCCTAAAAGAGATTATTCTATTTAAGAAAGGCCCTAAGGGTAAATTATCAAGAAGATTCTCTTCGGATTTTTTTACTAGAGTTTTGAAAATGGTGAAAAATGTGATAGAGATTGACTTTTATATCAAAAAAAAAACTTGATAAAAGTGTTTTGTTTTTGTTGCAAAGTATTTAAAAAAGGCTATGCAAGAGGTCAATTAGTAAATGATAAAATTTAGTGATCGGACACATCTTAGCATAAGACTTAGTGAACATGCAAGAAGCTTTGATATCACTGTTGGAAATTGATTAAATCTAATTTAGCGGAAAATAAATTATCTAATCCTGGATCTCATGCATGTATTTAATTTGAATCTATCTAAGAGTTTAGATTACCTTTGAAACATGTTTTACCGTTGGATTCAATCAACGACGAAAACGAGAATCCCAGATGTAATTCCTCTACGTGTATCCACACAACACGATTGGACTGCATCCATCGTTGTCAGCTTAGAACATAGATCAGCAAGCAAAGGCCTTGTCTTTCTTCTTCTCTTTACGGTGAGATTTGTTTTCTCATAATGGTTGGATTATTTGGTTTCAGCCGTCTGAAACGGCCAAGGTTCTGATATTGTCTTTTTTGAACATTTCTGTAAAATATTTATTTATACAGAATAGTCATTAATCCAAGAAACCCTAATCCAATTCAATCTAGGCATATCCCAATTAGACTTAAAGAGTTCTAAACTCATTTCTCATATAATTACTATCTGGGCACCTAGCCTAATAGTCATTTCTTATATCCAATTTCATGCCTTGTGGTGACCTTATATGATCAGTCATAATAAGCTGCAAGCCCAATATAATTGATGCTAGCTGACCGAAAGTGGTTTCCAGCTAAACATTATTTGGAAAATGCACATTGATTGAATGATATTATTCCAACAATCTCCCACTTGTCCTTTAGAACAAGTATGCATTCATATTCCTTTGTCACTTAATGCTTTCATCTGAGCATAAGGTGAGATAACGTGTCATCCTTATCAAGTTCAAATGCATTTCTAGAATTCCCGGGTTAAACTGTTAAGACAAATGATTAATCCTTAACCCATCTGAGCACGACCATGCATTTTACAGTCCCAGCTCTCCAAGATGCCCATAAGACAGCAATCTCATGTAACTAAGAGAACCTTTATAGTCTCCTTTTACGGTGCGACATTTGACAGCCTCAAGGTACGTCAATCCACAAGTAAGCAAACGATGAATTACTCAGGTGTGAGGAATACAATCCTATAGTCAATGAGACACACTTATGACAATATGAATATCTTAAAGTATTCTCATGACATGTCTGTCCAATACAAGTTCCCACTTGCATCCATGCAATCGATTCATGTCATCCCATGTCCTTCAGCCCATGAAACAGCACTGTGAATCAACTTGCAAACTAGTTTTCTTTAGTCATTAGTGTCCACTCTCAATGACCTAAACTGGGGACATAATCAATCTTACACTCCAGTTCATTAAATAGGGTTTCATTATCCAAGACATATTTTTGATAACTTATTTGGAGATGTAAATTGATTTTGGACTTTCACTCAACACTAAACCAAGTTAAATGAATATAAAATGATAATTTTATAATATGTTAAACGGTTCAATCTTCAATGTCAAAAATCACAAACTTATGATAACTAGAACATCACAGAAATCACAGCCACTATCCAAAGTGTTAGATTCCTATCACAAATGTGTTAGCCCTAGGCTCCATCTGTGGAAAAGGTTTAGATTCCGAATCGACAATTTGTCATCCTTTCTCACTTGAATATAACAACTTCACCATTCTCGACATATTTTCAAAGAATGCATAATTTTCGAGGACAAATTTGAAATCATTGGGTTCCCTTGACTCATTTTGCCTGAGTAATTACTCTACCATTTTCTCAATAGAGATTCACCGAGTCAGCTGAGACAGGGACCACATCAATTTCAATGATGAATTTCTTAATTCAAACACCTTCCTATGCATCTTCCAAAGCAGCAATGTACCCACCTTCAATTGTAAAATAAAATAGCAGTGATTCACTTATCATTCTTCACAACCAACTCATTTTCACTATAGACCCAGGAATTTATCTTTAATCCATTTCAGGCACTACAACATTTTCTTGGTCGCACACCAATGCGTCTCACCTTAGTCTATTTTATATCTCATTGCCATGCTCTAAGCATACGTGATAAAACTATGAATACATATCATAACATACATAATAGAATCTATTGCACATGCATAAGAAATTATACTCATTCTTTTTTCTCATCAAATTTCAATAAACACCGAGTCTTGCTAAGAGTTATGACGTGAATCATGGGTAGATGATCTTTTACACTCTTTCATATTGAACCTATTAAACACCTTACCTAGTAAGTGTTTTGTCTAATTTCAATCATCTTCTTCGATCTACCTGTGTAGATCTTGATGGCTAAGATGTACTTTACCCCTCCTAAGTCATTCATCGCAAAACACTTTCCGAACTAAGTCTTCATAGACTCCAGCATCGGTTAGTCATTTCCAATGACATCGACATAGAGGAGTAGGGATTCAAACTTGGTCCCACTAACCTTCTTGTAAACACAAGATTCTTTAACATTTCATTGAATGCCAATCTCTTAATTGCTTTGTTGAAATGTATGTTCCAACTCCTTGATACTTGCTTCAATCCATAAATGGACCTCTGAAGCTCGCATATTTTCCCAGCTAGTTTAGCCTATAAAACCCTTGGATTGTGTTGCATACACATCTTCTTCCAAAATCCAATTAAGAAAAATGGTTATGACCTCCATTTTCCAGATCTTAAAATCAGAATGAGTTGCAAAAGCTAGGAAAATTCAAATAAACTAAAGCATTCCAACTGGAGAAAATGTCTCATCATAATTCATCCCACACACTTGTTTATACCCTTTAACTATCAGTCTAGACTTGAAAACATAAATGTATGGTTTCATTTTGAAGACCATCATTTTATTCTTAACATTTTGGTAGTTCAACCAAATTCCAAACTTGATTTTCATACATAGAGTCTATTATGAATTTCCTGGCCTTAAGCCACTTTGCAGAGTTAGGAATTGTCAAAGCTTAATTTTCAAGTCATAGGTTCATCACTTTCTAAAAGTATGATTTCATAGTTTTCAATCGTACGGACATAAATATACCTTTGTCCAAATCATATACCTTTCTGACCAACTAGGGTATGAGCATTTTCAGTAGTCTCTAAGACTTTTCCCGTATTCATCTTCACCACATAACTTAAAGGGATCGATGTTTTCAAAAATGATTGTTGCTCACCTCAAAACTTATTGAATTTTAAATTCCTCCCACTTGTCATTTTGGATAGATTATACTTCTCCAAAAGGACACATTCTCGAGCAAAAAAACACAGTTCTCAGAATGGTTGTAGAAGTGATACCCTTTTTTATATCTTTTGGATATCCCACATTCATCAGACTTGGTGCAAGCTCACTAGGAAACCTTGTTTCACTTATGCTTTGCAAATCCAAATCTTTAAGAGAAAAGACTTTCAAGGAACCCTTTCTTGCATATCTCATGTATGTTGACCCCTTATCAATATTAACTCATACTTTTTTCTCTTCACATTTTTTAAATTGTGAGAATTTTTAATGACAGAGACTGTTCATGATGTATATAACTACAATGGAACCTACTCACCCATTCTTTGTCCTATAAGAACTAGGGGTAGTATTCTTTATATTGACATATGTCATTGTAGTAGAAGTATTGGGACATATAAGACTTTACAGCTTTCTGCTTCCTAGCAGTATGTTATGTCTTAGGCGCATGGGTACTATGGTTATCCTTGCCCTATCCCACTTCTTCATTCTTCCATTTATGATTAAGATCCCTTTCACTTTTGCACCAATAGAATCTTGTTCATGGTATCAATTTTGACACTTGACTTGGCTTATTTTAATCATCCCATGTAGCTTAGTCAAAGTCTTTTCTTTTCCAATCAAATGGTTCCAAAACATCATACAGTGAATAGAAATAGAAGCCCGGGCCAACTCTCAGCCATTGGCAAAACAAAGTAGTTCCATGTTATCAGACGATCCAATCATTTTCAAAACATAAGATCCCACTAGTTTTCCTTTCTTGATGTTACAATCAAGAATGGTCTTAGGTCTCAAACCTCTCAACCCTGGCTTGCTCCTGAATCATATCTCAGAGCTCCAGGTAGATGTTATAAGTATCTGCGTTCAAAACTTGCCTTGCGATTCTGGACTCATACTATTCAACATAAGACACTTAACACCAGGGATTTGAATATCAATGACATACTCCTTCTTTTCTTGCATTAGAACTATAATCAAGTTCTTTTGCCAAGTAACTTTCGTTCAATTCATCCTTCCAAAGGATCGAACGCAGATTAGAAGAGTTGTTGTTTGTTGTTATACATGATTACTACAATATAAATAAATGCTATAAAAACTGTTTAAATTGAATAGTTGAACAAATCTACAAGCCTTATTGGAAGTTATTCAACATATTATTCTATCCAAGTTGGTCCCATGAATAAAATGATTACAAGACCCTCAAAATCACAAGGTCTTAAGCATGCTTTGGCTTGTTTCAATTCCTTTGATTGTAGGTAAGCAATTGCATTGCTAATAGTATCCAATACTACTCTTGTTCAATAGGGTACATTCAACGTACTACATATCTCATTTTGCCTCAACATTTGAGGACCACTCACTGATATTGACGAGCAAACCAAAACTAACATGTGTCTTCTACCCGCATTCGTCCCAAGATTAGAAGTGTCACTATCACTTTGGCAAAATCGGTCACTAGTGATCGAGGGCTTAATGGGTGTTCTTATTTTGGAAAGGCAATTTTTTGCTCATTATTGCTTTTGGGACCGGGGTTCGTTATGTTTGTTTGATTATTAGTGAACCAACTTCATAATCATCCCACACTCATAAAACCAATCGCATGCATTTATAATAGAAAGCAATAAATAAATGCAATAAATAAATTCATCTAAAGTGATCCTAATATGACCCCCTGATCTTAACAAACTTTACATCTTGTTGTTGGATCTCATCCTTCGATCTTCTCATCGAACTTACAATTTATTTTCACTTAAATAATAAAATTGAAAATAAATTTACAACATAGCAATAAATGGTACGCAAACTGTATTATATTACAACTCAATAAATGGCACGCGAACCATATTTAAATATCTAGTTGGGTCATACTAGTCACTTATTACCTTACACTGAATCCAATTCATACATGCGTACATTCATTTCTAAAATGAATGACCCAATTACATATAAAAATAAATTGGGATAAAATCACATAATTAATCATGCAATTAGCCATGCAAAAATAATTAAGTTAATTAATTTTTAAAATTATTAACCTTAATTATTTTCTTTCCCCATATTTAATAATTCTAAATTATTAAATAAATTAATATATTAGGTAGTCCATATACCAATAATATTTAAGTTAATTAATTTCTAAAATCATTAACCTTAATCATTATTTTTTGCCACATTTAATAATTCTAAATAGTAGAGAAAGTAGGTATATTAGGCAATCCATGTACCAAAAAATAATTAAGTTAAATAATTTCTAAAATTTTTAACCTTAATTGTTATCACCTAATATTATATTATTCTAAATTAATAAAATAATTAATTTAATAATCAAGCACATCAAATGCCTTAATTAATAAAACTTGTGTTCATCTTTAATTTTAATTTTTAAAATTACTCCCACTCAAAAATTAAATTAATAAGAAATTGGCCCACTAAGCCCTGCCTAATACAGATTAAAAAATAAAAAATTTAATTTTCAATATTATTTTAATTTAAATTTATTTCAAGAAAAATATATATTTGGACTAACCCAGCTCGGTTCAACCAAGACCATACCATAAAACTCGACCGGGCCAGAACCAAGCTTGGCCGCCACTGGCCCAACGCCTAGCAAACATAATACTCCCACATACTATTCCGCAAGTTAGGCCCAGAAAGCATGAATGTGTCAGGTTTCGATTGAATTGAAAGCTACTGACCAAAGAATCCTTCAGTTTTGGAAGGCAAAGACGAGAAAGATTTGGAAGCTACAGTTTCTTTACAACACCAAGTTTCCAACGATTGCCCAGTTTCTTCACCAGGTACCCTTCTTCTTCTTCTTCCCACCTATATGTACTCTTTGTGCCTCCTCTAACAGAATGGATAAACCGCTCTAACTGATTCTCCTTCACCTTTCTGTTATTTTTCTGTTGAACTCTTGTTGTTCTTTCCATTGTGCTGTGTTGTTCTTTCCGTTGTGCTGCCTTGAGTGGATATTAAATTCCTAATTTTCCCATAGCTTCATGACATTCCCTCCCTGTTAAGAGAAAACTTGTCCTCAAGTATGAAAATCAGGAAATTGTTGGGTGATAAAAGAGACATCCTCCCATGATGCTTCCTCTAGAGGAAGGTCTTTCCATGCTATAAGCCATTGAACCACAGAAACACCACTGCGTAAAATGAAGCGTCGTTGGATAATTCTTTCTGGTTGTAGTACTGGGACATTACTTATCTCCATGTCCGGCACATCCGTCCTTGGTTGAGGAATGGGTCCTTGATTGAGGAATGGGATGGATTTGGCTCTGTGCCGGTAGCTCCAGTTTATAAGCTAATTCCCCAACCCTTTTAATGACCAGAAAAGGGCCAAAATACTTAGGTGCGAGTTTCATATCCTGTCGTTGGCTCAAGGATTGTTGTCTATATTTTTGCAGCTTCAAATATACCCAGTCTCCTACCTCAAAAACCCGTTATGTTCTCTTTATATCTGCAAATTGTTTCATACGCTCTTGTGTCCCTTTCAGATGTTTGTGCAGAAGCTGATTTACCGTATCCCTCTGTTGTAGCATATCATGTGTAGCTGGTAATACTGTGTCATTTAAAATTCCGAGGGGTAGAGTGATTGGTTTAACACCATATAATGCTTCGTGATGGCTCATCTTGATACTAGAATGGTACGTAGTGTTATACCACCACTCTGCCGAACCCAGCCAATCCTTCAATGAGTTCGGTTTATCGCCACAAAAGCACCGTAAGTAGTTCTCCAAAACTTGGTTAACTCGCTCAGTTTGTCCATCCGTTTGAGGGTGATATGCAGAGCTAAATTGTAATTGAACTTTAAGCATAGCCATAAGCTCTCTCCAAAAATTACTAGTAAAAACCTTATCTCTGTCTGAAGTAATTGTGTCTGGAATTCCGTGTAGCTTGCATACTTCATTGAAGTAAATCCTTGCTACCTCAGCGGCAGTAAAAGGATGTTTCAAGATCACAAAATGAGCATATTTTGTAAGTCTGTCTACGACCACTAGTACTGTATCATATCCTTCAGATATTAGAAGTTTTTCCACAAAATCCATCGTTACTTGGCGCCAAGCTTGAGAAGGAATAGGTAATGGCTGCAGTAACCCTGGGCTAGAACAATTTTCATTTTTATTCCTTTGACATACTGAGCAAGACCTTACCAATGTCCTGATTTCCTCTTTCATTCCTGCCCAAAAGAAAAGAGAAAGGACTCGTTTGATAGTTGTTGTTTGTCCCGAATGGCCTCCTATCGGGGAGGCATGCATTGATGTTAATATTTCCTGTCTTATACCACCAGGCGATCCCACCACAATTTTGTTTTGTTTTTCTTAAAATCCCTTGATCATAAGAATAAGTGTGGTCTTCCTTGGTTTTTAAAACCACCCCTGTAATCAGTTCTTGAGCCCAAGAATCTCCCACATAACTGTCTTCGATTTGTTTTACCCACAAAGGCAAGATGGAAGATGAAGTAGCTCTAATACTGACTTCGAATAGTGGCTGATTTCGAGATGTATTGGCTGTAATCTCCTCAAATGAGCTCATGTTTTGCTTTGGTGTCAGCACCTCATCCTTTTGCATGTTTGTTACCTCTTTGTGATTATCCAAGGAATTCTCTCTGTGGTGTTGCATGCATATTTCTTCGTTGTCAAATTCGTCCTCTGAATCCCACATAATAACAGCATTATCTCCTTCAGAATTTTCACCATATTGATCTAATTGTCTCCGCTTCAGATTGTTGCCACTGAGTAACTCCAAATGAGTGAGTTCCCTATACTTCTTGTCTTCTTGAATTTCTAAATGAGAATTTTCCTCTGTTGTCTCTTCATGAAGATTTTCTTGCTGTTCCACCTCCGTTGCTGTATTTTTGTGAGAAAATTCTTGCTGCTCAACCTCTCTTAGCCTGTGTATTATCTGGCCTTCCTCCCTTGGTTTCCTGGACAAAGAATCCGCTGCTCGATTACATAAACCTGGCTTGTATTGGATTTCGAAATCAAGCCCTAGAAGCTTTATTATCCACTTATGTTGCAATGCCTTTGTTAACTTTTGCTTGATCAAATACTTCAAACTATGTTGATCTGTCCAAATAATGAAGTGATTACCTATGAGGTAATGTTTCCATTTATCGACGGCCATCACTAGTGCTAACAGTTCCTTTTCGTAAGTCGAGAGTCCTTTGTTTCTCGGACAGAATGCTTTGCTCAAGTATGCAATAGGTCATTGGTCCTGCATCAGTACAGCTCCCATTCCGTTCTCCAAGGCATCTGTTTCTATAATGAAATCCTTATCAAATTCAGGCATCTTTAACACCGGTGCAGTGGTCAGTATCTGTTTCAACTTTTGAAAGCGCCATCCCACAGAAATGAGTTTTTCTTTAACAACTGATGCAGTGGTTTGAAAATTACTCCGTACCCTGCTATAAACCTCTGATAGTACCCGGTGAGGCCTAAAAATCCTCTCAACTCTTTAACTGTTGTTGGACGAGGCCACTGTAAAACACAGTTTATCTTTTGTGAGTCCATTTCCACACTTTCACCAGAGATTACGTGCCCCAAATATTCCACTTTAGGACTGGAGAACACACACTTGGATATTTTTGCAAACAAATGATGCTTCCTGAGTAAGCTCAGTACTACTTCCAAATGAGTGGTGTGATCCTCCAAGTTTCGGCTATAAACCAAAATGTCGTCGAAGAACACCAAAACATACTTTCTTAAAGTTCTAGCAAATATTTGATTCATAAGAGCCTGGAAAGTTGTAGGGGCGTTGGTTAATCCGAACGGCATTACAATAAACTCGAAATGATCACTATAAGTTTGGAACGCTGCCTTATGAACATCCTCTTTTCTAACTCTTATTTGATGATAACCGGATCTCAAATCTAGTTTAGAGAAATAACGGGAACCATGTAATTCATCTAAAAGTTCATCGATCACTGGAATGGGAAATCTATCTTTTACAGTTGCCTCATTAAGCTTCCTATAACCGATACCGAGTCTCCAACTTGAATCTTTCTTTTTCACCAAGATCACCGGAGAAGAGTATGAACTTGTGCTCTGCTGGATGACTTTGTTTTCTAACATTTCAGCCACTTGTCTTTCTATTTCTGCCTTGTGAGCATGTGGGTATTGGTATGGTTTGACTTTGATAGGCTGTGTATCTGTTTTCAAGATAATTTGGTGATCAATCTCTCTTTCCGGAGGCAATTGCTTAGGAATAGAAAATACATCACTAAATTGAAGAAGAACCTATTTGATTTGATCAAGTATCTTCAAAGTGGTTATCTCTTTTTGTTCCTCCTGAGTCTCCTCTTTTTTCTGTTTCTAATTCTTTTGGTTTCCAGCCTTTTCTTTGTCCATGTCGATATTGCACATATTCCCAGTTATTTCATCTTCACCTAGATCAAGATCAACCATATAAGTATGTCTCTTCCTTCCACCAGAACTAGCTTGAATCTGATCTTTGAGCGATTGCTCTGTCTCTATTCTCGTATTCCCTCTGAGAATCCAGTGATAGCTTTGATTATAGATATGTTGAGCATCAAAATCGAATGTAAGGGGACTGAAGTGCTTCATCCAGTCGACTCCAAATATCATATCGATTCCCCCCAAATTCATAACCCTAAGATCAAAAAAAAAAGTTTGAGACTGCAATCCCCAAACCACTTGTGGACATGCAAACGCTCCATGTACCACACTTCCATCTGCAATAGTGATTGCAAATGGTCTGGTTTTCATAGTTCCTAGCCCAACTTTCTGTACAACCACAGGATCGATAAAGCTATCTGTTGAACCAGTATCCAGTAAAATGGATATCCTTTCATCATAAAGTCTTCCTTCAAAAACCATGGTATTGATTCTATCACCCCTTATTGATCTTACTAAGATATTTTCTGAAATGTCAGTATCATCCTTACTTTCTTCTAGTATTATTTCATCATCTTCTTCTAATTGTACCACCATGATCTCATCAGTATCCTTAGTTTCATTTAGAGACATAAAAGGGACCTGCTTGAACTTGCAAACATGGCCAGGACCAAACTTTTCTCCACATTTGAAACAAAGATTATTTGCTCGCCGATATTGCAACTCCTAAGGCGAAATCCTTTTGAAGGATTCAGATTTTGTTTTTCTTTCACCAAAATCCTTGTCAGAGAATGTCTTTCTTTCACCCGACTCTCTCTTCCAGAACATCTTGTCTCCTTGAGATCTGGAATTGACTACGGGCTGCTGATGGAATTGTAACCCCTTAGACTTCTTCTGCAACATTTCCAAATTTTGTTCCTGTAGGATAGCTAATTCTACAGTTTTATTTAATGAAGTTGGTTTGAACATCTTGATTGCTGGTTTTAGATCCTCCTTCAAACCACTGATGAGGCAAGATATATAATATTGTTCACTGAACCTCATGTTTTTACTAGCCATAATGATCCTCAGTTCATCAAACTGTTCTTGGTATTCTCTGACACTATTTTTCTGAAACAACTTTGTAAATTCTTCGACAACATCTCTCCCTCCTAATTCAGAGAATCTGTTCATCAACAACTCACAAAACTCATCCCAAAGTATAAACATCCCAGAAATTTCCGTCTGGAACCATATCTCAGCCTTTCCTTCCATAAACAGCTCCACTGTTTCTACTTTCTGAATGTCATGTATCTGGTACAAATTGAAAAACCTCTGACACTTCCTAATCCATTCCTTTGGTTTCTCACCGTTGAATACGTTCAATTCAGCTCTCGGATGAGTGATTCCCCCATTTCCTCCTATCTTAGTTCTCCAATTCTCATCCTCATTCATCACAATCCTAGGGTTATTGATTACTGCTACATTCCCTCTCCTATAGCCTTTATTATATACATGTTCCCTCACATTCTCATGCAGACTAGAATGCTTTGTATCAATGACAGGAGTAATTCTAACATTACGATCATTCACCACATGATTTCTCAGGTTATGCTCAATTTTTTCAGAATTGATTTCGATACGAGCGTGACCTCTCATTTACGAACTTCGCGAGTTGTAGGCTGAGTTCTCCACTGTATCATCCACCTTCCCTTGCTCTGGCCGTGGTCCGTTCCAATTCTGTTTCCATGACAACATTGTCTGTATGTTTTGCTTAACCTCCCCCCACGTCTCTGCTGTTCTTCTCAATTGACTCCTGCAGTTTGTTCTCCTTTTCTTCTATTTGTAATTTCAGATCTTGTATAGCCGCATTCAGCTTCCCTCGAACTCTTTCACTTGAGAATCGGCATCTTTTGAGCATGTATTCTCCGCTATTGGAAGCCGAGAACCTCTGGCTCTGATACCAATTGTCAGGTTTCGGTTGAATTGAAAGCTACTGACCAAAGAATCCTTCAGTTTTGGAAGGCAAAGACAAGAAAGATTTGGAAGCTACAGTTTCTTTACAACACCAAGTTTCCAGCTATTGCCCAGCTTCTTCACCAGGTACCCTTCTTCTTCTTCTTCCCACCTATATGTACTCTTTGTGCCTCCTCTAACAGAATGGATAAACCACTCTAACTGATTCTCCTTCACCTTTCTGTTATTTTTCTATTGAACTCTTGTTGTTCTTTCCGTTGTGCTACCTTGAGTGGATATTAAATTCCTAATTTGCCCATAGCTTCATGACAGAATGCTACTAATTGAGCCTATCCAAAATACTCCAAATAATTATTTGGCGCAAGTACTATTCTGTAGCTAGGGTTTCACCAGCAGCCAGCGCGCCCAGTGCCGCCGACAGGGTGGCATCATTATAGTGCCATGGTGAACAGTAATTTTGGTGGGTGAACAATAATTCTGCCGACCTACGCAGGATTATGACATTGTTTTTTTTTGAAGATTTCTGTAAAATATCTATTTATACATATAGAATAGTCATTAATCCAAGAAACCCTAATCTAAGTCAAGCTGGGCCTAGCCCAATTAGACTTAATGAGTTCTAAACTTATTTCTTATATAATTGCTATCTGGGCTTCCTGCCCAATAGTCATTTCTTTTATCCAATTACATGTCTTGTGTGTGACTCTATAGGTTCAGTCATAATAAGTTGCAAGCCCAATATTGTTGATGCTAACTGATCGAAAGTTGTTTCCAGCTAAACATTTCGATCACTCAAATAATTGAATTAATTATCTCCGTAACCAATCCTCCAACTATTTATGAAAAATGCACATTGATTGAAGGACACTATTCTAACACGTTGTTGTTTCACAAACTTTGGAAGAATCATTTAGAGTGAATTATTTCTTATATATTGTTTATCAAGCAATTGCTTCACTTACTTCTAGATTTGAAGAATGTCAACAATATGATAATTTGTTTGGTTTCTTATTTACTTACAATAATGTTCAACTAAAGTCTCGTTGTAATAATCTTGAAACATCTCTTAAAAATATGGAGCAGTCTGATATTGATGGTAATGAATTGTTTATAGAGTTAAAACTACTTAGAGAATTCTTGCCCAATGGAAAAATGGACGTTGTTGATATTTAAATTTTTTTTTGAAACGTATGGAATGTTTTCTTATTCTCTTATTGCATATAGAATTTTGTTAACTATTCCTGTGATTGTTGCTTCTGCAGAGAGAAGTTTTTCAAAATTGAAATTGTTATAGTCTTATTTGCGCTCAATAATGTTATAAGAAAGACTAAATGGACAAGCAATGATAGCAATTGAGAGTGATTTGCTGGAGAAAATAAATTATGAAGAATTAATCGATGATTTTGCTTCGAAAAAAGCAAGGAGGATAGCACTCTCCAAATAATTTTTCACTAGCATATTAAAATTACAAAGTACTTGAATAAATGTTTGATAGTTAGGGATTAATAATAAAAAATTATAAAGTAAAGGACATATTCAGAAGTATCGGAGAATTTACTATGCGAAACCAACATTTTATTTTACCTGAAGATTGTATCAAACACAGCCGTCTCAAACATTATGGAGACCCTTCCAAAAAATTTAATCCAAGGCCCTCTAAGAAATTTATATATATATATATATATATATATATATATATATATATATATATATATATATATATATATTCCTGGTATTGAGTTAAGAGTTAGTTGCTTTGAAGCAGATGAATTCATTTTCCTGCGTTATTCCATTGTACGTTCTTTAGCCCGGTAAAGTAGGAAAGTGAAGAAACGTTAGAGAAAGCTTTATTATGGAGTTCCGGTTGGATAGATTAATCAATAAGAATAATCATAAGCTCGCAGATCTCCCGAAGGCAATTCAAAGTTCTTTACCTTAGCTGTCGCTGGTGTCACCTAAATGGTAGGTAGGCAGCGGATATGTGACGTTTGAAATATATATAAGATGCCCTACTTTAACTGATTTCAAATGGTATAAAGATATATTTTTAACTTAAGTATTCAGAAGAACAGATTCAAGTTCCCCATTTTGAAAAGAAAAATTCATAACAGGATTACCAAATTTGTTTTCTCAAAGAACATTAACAAATTTAAGTAAAGCTTTAGGAACAGAAAGATAAATCACAAAAAATTTTCTACTACCAAATATCCAGTAGTTTGTGAGGGATCATCAATGAGAAGGAAAGTCAACCATTTCATCCTATCTTTTGCTGCATTGTTCCTCTTCCTATCCTCAACAAAATATCTCAGAACGATCACCAACTTTTCATTTTGCCCATCCCCGCGCGAATTGAAACGCCATCGCTGTCCGCATGAAACCCAAATCGTTCCACCGCCATTGGTGTGCTTCCGACAACCGCCGTCGTTGTATGCCCACCGTCAGGCCGTCTCTAACAATTTGGAAACTACGTGTAAATTTAAAAAAATGAGGTCCTTAAATACATTAAAGTAAAATTATCAAATAAAATTTATATTATTTGAATATTATGATTTTTTAAAATATAATATAAAGACAAAGATAAATTAATAATACTACTTAATTACCATTAACTAAAATATCAAAATTAATATAAGTTGGGTTCTTAGAAGTAAGAAGATACTTTGATCGAAAAGAAATGTGCGAATGTGCTGAACTAAGAAGTCGGATGAGAAAGAAAGGCGACTTCTAGAATAATCTAATTTAATTTTTTAAAAATTAAATAATAGATTTATACCTATATAATAACTAATAATAAAATGTTGGGACCATATTTAAAAGCACCGTTTAAACACCTTCAAAGATGGCCCTGCCCACCACTGTAAGCCCACCACCACCATCACCTGCCACGCCCCTGTCATGCCAATGTCGCCACCGAAACTCACCGGGGAGGAGTCTAATTGGAGAGAGATGGAGAAGATGAAGGTGATAGAACGATTTGGGGAGAGATGAGTCGAATTGGAGTAGGAGCAAATCGGAAACTTGAGAGTAAATTTAGGATTTTGGTGGGTAAAACAATTAAATAGTGAAAAAATCAAAATTTACGGGCAAATAAATAATTTTTTCAAAGTTCTCCGCCAGCACCTAACGGAGTACTTGACAGATACATTCAAAATGTAACGAAAAGTGAAAAATAAATACTCCGTCCCCACTTACGTTTTTATTTTTACTTTTTACAAGTTATCCTAGACACATATTTTATCGTTAATATCTCCACCTGCGTATAATAAGGGCAAATAAAAATTTAATATTTAAAAATTACTTGTTACAACAATTTGAACAATATCATATATATAATAATATTGTTGTTTATATATCTATTTATATGCGAACAAAATTTAATAGAAAATAATGTGCAAAAAGTAAAAATGTAAAAATAATTGGGAGACAAAGGTAGTATCAAAATAGATCGAGAATTAAATAGTTGCCCCAGACAAGACTTTATCATTCGGTACCACTTGGGCAACTCACTATATGTACGATATCACACTAGTTTATTAATACAATACCGAGTGGATGAGTAAATAGTACCATGTTATGAAAAAGTCTCATCTCGAAATACCTACTCCTTCCGCCCCAACTTTTTCTGTCAAAAGAGAAAGGGTTGGAATTTTTTTTTAATTTTTATAAAAAGTCTAAAATACATCCCCCCACCCCTAAACCTTTATCTTCTCCCTCTGCCATCAACACCCATCGCCACTACCTTCAACCATCCTCCCTCTGCCACTGCATTTCTTCAACCACCACATCACCACCAAGTCACATCACCACCAGACCACACCACCACTATTCACGTTTCTTCAACCTCAATTTCTTCAGTCCACACCACCCACACCCGCGTTCCTACAACCTCAATTTCTTCCGTCCAAACTAGACCACAACCACCACCAACTGCGTTTCACCAGTAGGCCCCACCACACCACCCCTATTTGCCACCTCAATTTCTTCAGTCCTTCTGTCCGGCCAGAGCCCGAACCGCAAAACCTCTTCCAAATCTGGTGTCTTTCGAAGGAGCAGTGAGCTGCAGAGCAGGGAGTGGTGGTCTCCGGTGACACATCAAGGGTACGAATACGATTACAGATTGAGGGGAAGGAGAGGGATGGCGGGATTGGGGAATTAAGGATTTGGGGATTTGGTTTTTAGGGTTCGGGGAATTCTCAGACGAAGAAGAAGAAGAAGAAGAAGAAGAAGAAGAAGATAAGGAAGAAGAAGAAGTAGTAGAAGAAAAAAGAGGAGGAGGAGGAGGAGGAAGAGGCGCCGCTGGTCTGGGAGGAGAAAGGGAGAGGAGAGGCATTGGTTTAGGAAGAAAGAAGGATGCTAGTTGGTTTTGAAGGATGCCATTTCTCTCTTAGTTATTAGTGTACAATTTGGTTTTGAAGGATGTCATTTCAAGTAAAGAGGCGTTGGTTTTGAAGTAGGGTTGGGATTTTAGCGTAAAATTATAGTTTTTGAAAGGTAAACATGTCATTTAATTTGTCAAATCTTTCCTAAAATGGATTTATACAGAAATGGTTGGGACAACCCAAAAAGGAATTTGTGCAAAATAGGTTGGGACTGAGGGAGCATATAATTTTTTTGTTCAAAACTAGTACTCCACCGTCAAACCTGCAAAGAGAGAAACTATATGTTTTAATTTCATATGTGTAAAAAGTCCATTTTACCCATATCTTCTTCCTTTCTGATATGCACATCTCACCACCACCACGTCTTCTTTCTCCGCTAGCACCCCTCCAGCTCACCACCTCTTTCAACCTCTCACCACTACCCCACCACCCGTCACTTTCTCCTGCGCCAAATTATACAGCGGCATGGCAAGCCCTTGCCTAAACAATGACGATTTAAGCATTTTGAGCAGCGCCGGATTTGAGCCCTCGTGACCGCAACGATTTTGAGTAATGAGGCGGAGGCAAATTTGAGCAGTGAGGCAGAGGTGGAGCCAATTTTTAGCAGTGAGGCGGAGGTCGATTTGAGTAGTGAAGCGGAGGAAAATTTCACAGTGTGGTGAAGACATGTAATTTTGAGCAGTGAGGCGGAGGCAATTTTGAGCAGTGAAGCGGAGGGGAAAAGGGAGAGAGAGGTGGATAGGGTTTCTAAGGAATCGGGAGGGTAGGTGAGAGGGTAAGAATGTGGTTTGTTAGTAAATTATTAATTACTTAAAGGGTATTCTAGTCATATAATGTATGAAAATTTTCTAAATAAGGAAAGTGTGCAGATTCGAATGTGACAACCATAAAATGAAAGCGTGCAGAAATGGTTGGGACCAATGAAATACTCATTTTTCACTTTTCATTTATCTTGGGTACTTCAACCAAAGTTATTAGAAACTAATTGGTCACTTTAAAATTTACACTTTCATCTCTGTATTTTAATTTTTTTTCATTTCTTACTAATAATTAGATGCATCATTATAAAATTAAGACTAAATTATTTTTTTTGGTTCCCACATAGCATCTTATACCATATTTTGGTCCCCATTTGCAAAACAACCCTCGTTTAGTACCCCACAAATTCCAAACAATTTGCTCGGTCCCCAAAACCAGATGCAGGCCAGTTTCATGGTAAAACGTCGCACGTGCAAAACATGTGACTACATTTTCGGTAAGGTCAGGGGTAGTTTGGTAGTTTTACAAATACAAATGTTTTCCATTTAATAATTTCCCTAACATTTTCGGTGGAGGTTGTGCTCCTGTGAGAATACTCGTCGACGACTCATTCCGAGTAGGTTTTTGACTGATTCTGGTCGGATTCTGCAGTGATTAACATCCGTTCGAGGTTGCCGGTGGTCATTTAGTTGAGGATTAGCTCACCCATGGTTGTTTGTGGCCGCCCGTGGTCACCTGTGGCCGTTCATGATGGAACAGCTTGCCCATGGTCGTTTGTGGCCATCCTTGGCGGAGTAGCTCACTTCTGTGGTCACCCTTAAATCACAGTGAGGAAAACTCAGCAACTAAAACCTCTGTCACCATAATCTGAAAAAACCACCGCCACAACCGCCGCTGCTGCTTCCCAATCCCATTGCCACGCAACCTATTTCTAGCAGCCGACAATGTCTTCCAACTTCGTGTTCGAAGCCCCCAGCGACGAGGAAGTCGAGTATGACATCAAAGTTAGCGACAACAACGACTCCGCAGAAGACCCATTCGAAGCTCAGCAGAAAACTATGACGAAGAAGGAGAAGATCAAGGGGAAGGAGCTAAAAGCAAAGAGAAGATAAAGAAATCGAAGCAGACACCTTGGGATTTCTCCTCCTACTCGGAATCAGTCGCGGACGAGCATTCTCACCGAAGCACCAACCGAATAAACTAAACCAACCGAATTAGAAGCAATTATGTCAATTACAGATCCAAACTAGCCATTAGCACAGAACTTCAAAATCCCAAGAAAAAGGCAAACACCAACGAACACAAAGAACATCCACTGCCCCAGCTGTTTCTTCTCCTCCAACCCCTGCCCCAACCCAAAGTCAACATTTAAATATTCAATCTTTCTCTTTAAATGCACGCATTGGGTCAATCTCCCCAAATAGGTCTGCTTCTTCTCGAGTACAGAATCAAAGCCATCGTTGCATACCTCGTTCTCAGATTTGGGGAAGTAGAGCGGGATATCAATCTCGTGCTCGTTCAAAAGGGCATTAAGCTGGGATGTAGTGTTGGCATAATTGTCATTGCATTTGAAGGAGTGGGCTCTGCGAGTCATTGGGCCCGAGAAACGAGGGTTGTTGACTCGCTGAGAAATGTTATCGGCGGCTACGCCGGAGGAGGTGTGGTGGGTGTTGTTGTGATAGTGGGCCATGTTTGGAATCAGTCGCCGACGAGCATTCTCGTTGAAGCACCACCTCCGTCGAAAATGTTTTGGAAATTATTAAATGGAAAACATTTTTATTTTATAAAATTACTAAACTACCCCTACCCTTACCAAAAAATGTAGTCAAGTGTCTTACACGTGTGACGTTTTACCAGGAAACTGGCTTGAATCTGGTTTTGGGGTCGAACAAATTGTTTGGAATTTGTGGGGTACTGAACGAGGGTTGTTTTGCAGATGGAGACCAAAACATGATATAAGATGCTATGTGGTGGACCAAAAAATAATTTAGTCTAAAATTAAATTTTCCCCTAAAAAGTTCAAAACAATTACATCTACCACATCTTCTTCGATCTTTTTTCCCTAATGTAATCTTCCTATAATTAATCACTTTTCTATAAAACCCAAATCACACACTATCGGACACCACACCACCATCCGGACTAGGGATGAGTGTGGATCTAAGATCCAACCCAAATTTACGCGATACAAGCCTATTGAGTCGGGTATGGATCTAAAAAATTTAGACACATTGGATTTGGACATAACTCTAGATTTTTTTAAAACATGTATGGATCTAAAATATTAAGACATAGACCCAACCCATGGACCCATATAACCATAATTTTATATGTGACATCCCCAACATGACCTCCCTGCTCAATGAAGGTAATGTTCGGAATGTCTGACTGGCTCGTGCCAGGACTCAATAGTAATAAATGAAACATTGATTTATCAAAAAATAAATTATATTATTATATATCACATTCAGCTATTACATAACATCAATTGACTTTATTTTTAATTCAACGTGGGATAAAATTTAAACCTATATCTATATTTACAGGCCCACAATCCAACTCAAACTATCCACATCGATTCTCCCACATCACGACTCTCCAGTGTCTGGTAGGTATGGGGAAAAATAAGGTTTCAACGGAGTGAGTTTATTGCTCAGTAAGATCACATTAATAAATAAGCGATTATCTACATAAATATAGTAAACATGTCACATATATCAAAAATAAATTATAAGTATATAAAAATATCAACGAGCAATTAGAATAAACAATATGCACATAAAACACATTAAGCAGTTAAAACACACATATTCAAAAACATATGGGGGTAGTATGAATAGGATCGTGAATACTCTATATGAGTATAAGCACGACATTCCATTCATCCTACCATAAAGAATGCCAAGAGAGCCAATAATATCCATTCGCCAACCACGCCCGTCAAGAGAGAGAGAAAGCCGAGCACTCGTGTGGGTAAATCTCGAGATTACCAATCAAGACCTTCTTAATTACCTAGCCACACGATCAAGTCCAATACCGGCTCACGGGTTTTGATAACTAAGCAAGGTTGGGGGTCCCCCTATAATGCACATGTACAAGCAAGTGTATGGTCTGGTGCGATAAAGTGCACAACTGTACCATCAGGAGTCATGTTTATGCAAATAATCCACAGTGCAATAAAGTACACCCCGGCCACATTTATTACGTGCATATAACATAAAACGGTATTCAATTAAATAACAATTACACACATAAAATCACTTCACTAATTTAAATTGATTAGCCATTTATAAATCAGTGAGAACACTTACAATATTCGATATATTTGTCGGAAAAATATCTACAATAAATAAAAGGATTTAAAATAAAATAAATAAACAACAAAAATCCTAACTACTGATTCAGAGTTTGAGTTAATATATTAAACCATATAAATATACAAGCTCACTATCAAGCATGTTCAAGCATAGCATTTCATGCAAACTAAACTTATTCAAGCTAGTAAGCATAACATAAATATACTGATTCAGGCTTGCAAAGAATCAGAATATATTCAAGCATAGCATACCTTCCAAGTAATTTAAGCAATATACACAAACAGACAAACAAATTAAACTTAAAACACATTTCATATTATACGAAAAGGCCACAAAACATGGACTCAAAACACAAATCAAATACTTCCCTTCCCATGGAATTGGCTAGAGATATGATCACCCACCAACCCTTTGGTACGCCTTGAATACTGTAATAGCCGCTTCTGCGATCCTGGTCTGGGGGTCCGGGGGGGCGGCAGTCGCCCTCGGGAAACAAACGGGGGTCTCGCTGTCTCTTTATTGGACTGCTGTTGATTTGGGCCGCATTGTGTTTTTGGCCCAGTTTGTTAGGGTTCAGTGGAGACAGCATATAAAGTGTCTCTCTTCTCTCTGTAAACTAACTCTAATTCTGTTCCGCACAAAATTAGTGAATTCGTCTCCCGTGGATGTAGCCAAATTGGTGGACCACGTAAATCTTGTGTCTTTTTATATTCGTTCATATTTTCTGTTCTTTCTCCATTCCGCACAACAAACTGGTATCAGAGCGGTTTCTTTTTCTGGCGATATCCGTAGTGGGTATATCGGATTCTGGGCTCATCAGATCGGGGCTGATCGGGGAGAAAGATGTCTGGGTTGAACGTGAAGATCGACAAGTTTACTGGGAGAAATAGTTTCAGTTTATGGCAGATCAAGATGCGAGCTTTGCTGAAACAGCAAGGTTTGTGGACTCCGCTGACGAAGGATTTCGCGAGCAGTTCTGGCGATGTTGTGAGTCTGGAAGAAAAGGCACACTCGACGATTATGCTGTGTCTCGCGGACGAAATCATCACTGAGGTCTCAGATCAGGAGACTGCTGCACAACTGTGGCTGAAGTTGGAGAGTTTGTATATGACGAAATCTCTGACCAACAAGTTGCTTCTGAAACAATGCCTCTTCGGTCTCCGAATGCAGGAAGGTACGCAACTCAGAGACCATCTAGAGCAATTGAATACTTTGTTATTAGAATTGCAAAATATAGATGTGAAAATTGAAGATGAAGATGCTGCTTTGATTTTGCTAGTTTCTTTACCACTTTCGTATGAGAATTTTGTTCAGTCATTTATTGTTGGTAAAGATTCTGTGTCTCTGGAGGAAGTAAGATACTCTCTCCATAGTAGAGAGTTGCGACATAAGGCAAACAGTACAGGTACAGAAAGTCAAGCCACTGGCTTGTTTGCTAGTGACGGAAACACAAAAGGCAAGGAAACCGATAATAAGAAGAAGGGAAAGAAGTCATCTTCAAAGGGTCCCAAGGCCAATGATGTTTGTAACTACTGTAAGGAGAAGGGGCATTGGAAAAATGAGTGTCCGAAGAAGGCTAGTAAATCTGGGAGTACATCTGGTACTGCTGCTGTGGCTGAAGGGGATTTCAGTTCTGAAGATGATTTTGCTCTAGCTGTTACCGGGCAAAATAATCATTCTTATGCGTGGTTTCTTGATTCTGGGGCATCTTACCATATATACCCAAGGAGAGATTATTTCTCAACTTATGAGCAAGCTGAGGGCATCATTACTACGGCAAATGGTGTTGCGTGCAAGGTAGTTGGGATTGGTTCAATCAAGATCAGGACGCATGATGGTAGTGTCTGTACTTTGAACGATGTCAGGCATGTTCCATCGATGACAAAGAATCTGATTTCTCTTCCTATGTTGGATAGAAAGGGTTTCGTCTACTCAGGGAGTGATGGAGTTTGGTGTGTCTGCAAAGGTTCTAGGCTAGCTCTGAAAGGTGTTCTGCATGGTACTTTGTATTTTCTACAAGGTTCCACGGTTATGGATTCTGTTAATGTTGCATCTTCGGAGGTTCACCAGGATGATATGACTAAGTTATGGCATATGAGGTTTGGTCACATGGGTGAAAAAGGGATGCAGATTCTGTAGAAATATGATCTTCTGGTGGCCACAAGGTCAAGAGCTTGGACTTCTGTGAGCATTGCATTTTTGGGAAGCATCACCGCAGCAAGTTTCCTAAGGCGATTCATAGAACAAAGGGCACATTGGATTACATCCATTCTGATTGTTAGGGACCTTCCCGAGTTGAGTCACTGGGAGGTCACAGGTACTTTGTTTCTCTGATTGATGATTACTCAAGGATGACTTGGGTTATCATGATGAAACATAAGAGTGAAGCTTTCTCGAAGTTCAAGGAGTGGAAAGCTTTGGTGGAGAATCAGACCGGGAAGAAGATCAAGAGGCTTTGAACTGATAATGGGCTGGAATTCTGCTCGTCTGAGTTTGATCAGTTTTGTAGGGATGAAGGGATTGCTCGTCATCATACAGTCAGGAATACGCCACAGCAGAATGGCGTAGCTGAGCGGATGAATCAGACATTGCTGGCAAGAGCGAGGTGCATGCTCTCTAATGCTGGTTTGGAAAGGAGATTCTGGGCAGAGGCGATGAGTACATCTTGTTACTTGATCAACCGCGGGCCTCACATGGGTATAGAGTGCAAAATACCTATGGAGTTGTGGTCAGGTAAAGTTGTTGATTACTCCAAGTTAAATTTTTTTGGTTGTACATCTTATTATCATGTTAGTGATGGTAAGTTAGAGCCCCGAGCCAAGAAGGGTGTCTTTGTGGGTAATGGAGATGGAGTTAAAGGCTCCAGGATATGGTCTCCATCTGAGAAGAGGGTTATTCTGAGCAGGGACGTTATCTTTGATGAAAATTCTTTGCTTAGATCTATGGTGAAGCCCACAGTTGTGCCAGAAACTAGTGAAGTTGATAAACAGGTGGAGCTTGAAGTCACTCAAGGTGAAAATAGATTGGAACAATTTGAGGTGGATCAAGAGCCACAGACAGAATCTGAGATACCGGAATCTCCACCACCAGATCCTCAACCATCAGGAGCTACAGTCCGCAGTTTAGCTCGGGACCGACCCAGGAGGGTTGGAATTGGGGCGCCCAAGAGATATGGGTTTGAGGATATGGTGGGTTATGCACTACAGGTTGCTGAGGAGGTGGATACTCATGAGCCATCCACCTACAGAGAAGCTGTTTCAGGTACTGATGCTGACAAATGGTTTGTAGCAATGGGAGATGAGATGGAGTCCCTCCAGAAGAATCAGACATGGGATTTGGTTCAACAGCCTCAAGGGAGAAAGGTTATCACTTGCAAATGGGTTTTCAAGAAAAAGGAAGGGATATCACCTACAGAGGGAGTCAAGTACAAGGCTAGAGTTGTTGCTAGAGGTTTCAGTCAGAGAGAGGGAGTAGATTACAGTGAGATTTTCTCACCAGTGGTTAGACACACTTCCATCAGGGTGTTGCTAGTTATAGTGACACATCAGGATTTGGAGCTTGAACAACTTGATGTGAAGACCGCTTTTCTACATGGAGAGTTGGAGGAAGAGATATACATGACTCAGCCAGATGGTTTCCAAGTTCCTGGCAAGGAAAAATATGTTTGCAAGTTAAAGAAGTCCTTATATGGGCTTAAGCAGTCTCCGAGGCAGTGGTACAAGAGATTTGACAGCTACATGCTTGAGTTGGGATACACAAGGAGTTCATATGATTGTTGTGTCTACTACAGCAAGTTGAGAGATGAGTCATTCATTTATCTGGTGCTTTATGTAGATGACATGTTGATAGCCTCAAAGAGTAAGCATGAGGTTCAGAAGTTGAAAGGACTTCTTAGTGCTGAGTTTGAGATGAAGGATCTGGGTGCAGCTCGGAAGATACTAGGAATGGAGATTCTTAGGGATCGAAGTCAGCGGAAACTTTTCTTGTCACAGAAAGGCTACATTCAGAAAGTGTTGGCTAGGTTTGGCATGTCTACAGCCAAGCCTATAGACACTCCTAGTGCTGCAAATATTCATCTCACCACTATGTTTGCTCCTCAGTCAGACGAGGAGAAGGAGTATATGTCTCGGGTTCCTTATGCCAGCGCGGTGGGGAGCTTGATGTATGCTATGGTTTGCATGAGGCCAGATTTAGCACAGGCAGTCAGTGTTGTGAGCAGGTTCATGGGGCAACCGGGAAAGGAACATTGGCAAGCTGTGAAGAGGATTTTCAAGTATCTTAGAGGTACGTCTGATGTGGGTCTCATTTATGGAGGTGATACCGAGTGCTTAGTTACAGGCTACTCTGATTCTGATTATGCTGGTGATGTTGACATGAGGAGATCGATGACTGGTTATGTATTCACTTTGGGAGGTTCTGTGGTTAGTTGGAAGGCGACTTTGCAATCTACAGTGACGTTGTCTACTACGGAAGCAGAGTACATGTCTCTGACAGAGGCTGCAAAGGAGGGAATATGGCTGAAAGGGCTAGTTAGTGATCTTGGTCTACATCATGATCAGGCTACTGTGTACTGTGACAGCTTGAGTGCAATCTGCCTAGCCAAGGATCAGGTCCATCATGAGAGGACCAAGCATATTGATGTCAGATATCATTTCTTGAGGAGTGAGAGGAGAATCAGGGTGAAGAAAGTGGGAACTGCAGATAACCCCGCTGATATGCTCACCAAATCTGTTCCACATAGCAAGTTTCAACATTGTTTGGACTTGCTGAACATCAGAGCTGATTAGGTGCTCTATGGGCAGTCCCGGGAGTGGAGGGCGAAGTCTACTCATCTGGCACTGTAATGGTGCATCTGGAGTTTTCTACTTTGAGGATTCAAGTCAAGGTGGAGTTTTGTTGGTATGCCTTGAATACTGTAATAGCCGCTTCTGCGACCCTGACCTGGGGGTCCGGGGGGGCGGCAGTCGCCCCCGGGAAACAAACGGGGGTCTCGCTGCCCGGTCAGCGAGGTCGGGGGGTCTAGGGGGGCGGAGCGCACCCTGGCCTGGGGGTCCGGGGGGGCGGAGTCGCCCCCGATCGGACGGTATAGCTTGTCTCTTTATTGGACTACTGTTGATTTGGGCCGAATTGTGTTTTTGGCCCAATTTGTTAGGGTTTAGTGGAGACAGCATATAAAGTGTCTCTCTTCTCTCTGTAAACTAACTCTAATTCTGCTCCACACAAAATTAGTGAATTCGTCTCCCGTGGATGTAGCCAAATTGGTGCACCACGTAAATCTTGTGTCTTGTTATTTTCATTCATATTTTCTGTTCTTTCTCCATTCCGCACAACAAACCCAAAGTTTACATAATTTTCATATTCACAAAGAAAATGCTCGGTTGTGAACTTCCTAACTCACCAAATGGGAAATGAATCAGCAGAAAAGAAAAGTTTAAGAAAATATAGAAAAACCATCTTCATCTATATTGATAGGAGATTCTTTGAAAGATGCTCTCTCGATATTAACTAGTTTGGGCTTCAATGCCACAAAGACTTGACTCGTGCCATTGATTTTTCAGCAGCAATGTTAGTTCTCAATGTTCCAAACAAACTTTAAAAAAATAACACCCGGCTTTCTTTAGCGTCAACATTCCTCCATTCATTTATTTATTAATATCGCAGCAAAACATAAAGCTTTGGATTCTTAATCTGTAAGAGTTTAGGTTGAAGACTACCCACAAACCTTTTATCAAATTGACACCTACATGAGCCATAAAAGTGACCATCTCTCAAGAAACAACCATTTCCACCAATTAGTTCTCAACATGAAAACAAGCTTTAAGCTAGACGAGTAAGTATCTACAGGAAGTAAAACAAAGAAATAAAAACAGAGAGCAAAACAGAGTAAGTCTCTCAAGTTATACGTTATTAAGTGAAGCCACCAGCTCTCTAGACGTACCATAATAGTCAGGAGCCTTAAGCTTAAACTACCACTTTGAACAATCAAGAAAGATATGACCAGCTCAAAATCATTTTTTTCTCTCATTCACTTAGTTTTTCTACAAAAGGTTCAACATCTAACAATCTTCAGTTCACGGTAACAAACTTTATACCCCAAAAGGAGGATACTTTAAATTCATGATAACAAAATACAAAGTAAAATGACCTATTACCATAAATCATCCTAACATCTAGAAGCATATGCAGCAGTAATAAACCATGCCATTTTTTTTTTCTAATCATGGCCAATATATCTGCCATTAGTTAAAATGCTAGTAAAGGGAGTCAAAAGTGTCACATAAGCTATGTTTCAATGACATTAGAGCTCAGCATGCACCATTAGCATGTGCCAAGTAAACAGGAATTTTGATCGAGTAAGTGTGGGCAAAGAAAGACATACAAAAAGAAAATTGAAGAACATACTACAAAACATGAATAGTTCTTGCAAACATATGATGCAACAGTAGTACAACTATTGCAGAACAAATGAGCAGAACATTTTGGGAAAGGACATTGAAAAGTTCCTATAAGAAAATGTTTGTGATTACTGGTTCATGAGGAGCTTGAAAACTCAATCTCAGCATCAGGTAATGTCAAATATATATGTAAAAATAGTACTAATGCTGCATGATCACGAAGGTGAAGTGAGAAGATTAACAATCTTATAGTGCAGATAGCTCGTACCAAGTTTGGCAGTATTGCAGGTTAACTGATATAACACTTACAAATACCAAACTGTCAAACTGATAGAATGGAGAAAATTTTAACCTAAAAGACAGTAAAACTGAGGCGAAATCCCAGAATTTCAACTCAGAAAAAGAACATAAGAACACCACAAATGCAGAAAATTAAGAACGAAAAGAAAGAATACATAGAACAACAGTAGTATCGAAAATGTAAATAAAAAGTTTTATGGCATCAAACACCCAAACCAAACCAGACCAAGATTCACATTCAGAGAAATAATGAACACCAAAACATAAGCAATGGCAAGCACTATTTTAGATTCCAATCTGTTTAAATTAATGCTCCTATAATCAGTCTGTGTAAACACCAAAGAACTAAATCAGAACCTTCATCTCAAGATTCACCAGGTCTGTTTAAACACCAAAGAACTAAATCAGACCTTCATCTTAAGATTCACCGGGCTCTCCACCTATCGGTTCTAACAAAGAAAACTTTCTAATACTTACCAAATCTTCCTATCCTTCCCTTCAACTCATTCCTTCACCAAGACACTCCAAAACCTTGCTCATTTCTTACACACAACAACTCCTAAGCTAATCCCTTGTACAACTCAACGATTTTGGAAATCTAAGAAAACAGGGCAATCTCAAACTCAAGAACTGAGGATGCTCAAAATGGAAATCCTGTGCTCCTATTTATACTAGATTTTGAGGTCGGTTTCACCCCAATCTATTGGTGAATTGGGTTTAATTTCTTTCAAATCTGCCACCATTTCTACTGTGTGTTTGTACATGTGGCTTTCTTTATACTGTGGACTTACCATTCATCAACAACTCACCTCCTTGCTTCATCCTATGGCCATCATCTTCAAACTTCCAGAATTACCTCGACCTTATCTCTTCCTCCTCTTCCTCCTCTTCCTCCTCCTCCTTCCTTTTCTCCTATATTCCGTTTTCCTTCCCTTACTTTCTGCGTTTCGCGACTCCTGAGTTTAAAGATCAAATTTTCTTTGTTTTCTTCTTTTATTTCAATTCCTTGGCTCATGGGCTCAAATAGTTTAAGCCCAATTCAATTTTGATTAAAAGGGCTTAATAGCCCTTCTTCTTTGTTATTGTTTTCTTCTTCTTCTTCTTTTGAGTCCGTCTCTTGAAAGACGGTCTTTCCATAAGTTATGGAAAGACCAAGGTTTAAAGTGCAAATTAGAAGAAATGAAGATAAAATTTTTGGGTTGCATGAACCGAGTTATAAATTTTATAACTACTATATGTTGCACACTAAAAGTTTAATATTGCAACTAACACCTTTCACCTTTTATTACTCTAATTATACCCAGTCTTTCCATAAGCCTATGGAAAGACCGTCTTTCCCAAGACTTTGCCTCTTCTGTTAATCATAATTCACTTAATTAATTTCATTTACTTTA
The DNA here is from genome assembly GCA_037428765.1 of Rubia yunnanensis. Classification (NCBI taxonomy): domain Eukaryota; kingdom Viridiplantae; phylum Streptophyta; class Magnoliopsida; order Gentianales; family Rubiaceae; genus Rubia; species Rubia yunnanensis. Next base: position 127,762,202 of record CM075061.1, read on the forward strand.
TTTAATCATTTCATACTTTTTTTAAGGAAACATATCTCAGATAGTCATCCATCATCTTATAAAATTTTAGATTTTTTCAAGAATTCCTATTATTTTTTTCCAATTTTCCAACTCGGAGTACGACCAGATTCTAGTCGTTGAAAATTTTCAAAATTCATTAAAAATTCTTTTTTTATCCAGAAATTATGAAAATTTAAGGAAACATGCCTCAGACAGTCATCCATCATCCTACAAAATTTTAGATTTTTTAAAGAAGTCCTATTTTTTTCCAATTTTTCAATTATGAGTACGACCAGATTCTAGTCGCTGAAAATTTTGAAAATTCATTAAAAATTTATTTTTTATCCAAATATTATGAAAATTTAAGGAAACATACCGCAGACAGTCATCCATCATCCTACAAAATTTTATATTTTTTCAAGAAGCCCTACTATTTTTTTCCAATTTTTGAACTCGGAGTACGACAAAATTCTAGTCGCTGAAAATTTTTAAAATTTATTAAAAATTTATTTTTTATCCAAAAATTATGAAGATTTAAGGAAACATAACTCAGACATTCATCCATTATCCTACAAAATTTTAGATTTCAAGAAGTCCTACTATTTTTTCCAATTTTTCAACTCGGAGTACGACCAGATTATAGTCGCCGAAAATTTTGAAAATTCATTAAAACTTCATTTTTTATCCAAAAATTACAAAATATTAAGGAAACATATCTCAGACAGTCATCCATCATCCTACAAAATTTTAGATTTTTTTAAGAAGTCCTACTATTGTTTTCCGATTTTCCAACTCGGACTACGACCTGATTCTAGTCGCTGAAAATTTTGAATATTCATTAGAAATTCGTTTTTTATCCAAAACTTACAAATATTTAAGAAAACATACCTCAGACAGTCATCCATCATCCTACAAAATTTTAGATTTTTTCAAGAATTCCTACTGTTTTTTTCCGATTTTCCAACTCGGAGTACGACCAGATTCTAGTCGCTGAAAATTTTGAAAATTCATTAAAAATTCATTTTTCATCCAAACATTGTGAAACATTAAGGAAACATACATCAGACATTCATCCAACATCCTACAAAACTTTAGATTTTTTCAAGAATTTCAACTACTTTTTTCCGATTTTCCAACTTGGAGTACGACCAGATTCTAATCGCTGAAAATTTTGAAAATTCATTAAATATTTATTTTTAATTCAAAAATTACAAATATTTAAGGTAACATACCTCAGACAGTCATCCATGATCCTACAAAATTTTATAATTTTTCAAGAAGTCCTACTATTTTTTTTCCGATTTTCCAACTCGGAGTACATCTGATTCTAGTGGCTGAAAATTTTGAAAATTCATTAAAAAAACTTTTTTTATCCATAAAGTACAAACATTTAAGGAAACATAACTAAGATACTCATCCATCATCCTACAAAATTTTAGATTTTTTCAAAAATTCCTACTATTATTTTCCGATTTTCCAACTCAGAGTACAACTAGATTTTAAACGCTGAAAATTTTAAAAATTCATTTTTTATCCAAAACTATGAAAAATTAAGGAAACATACATCAGACAGTTATCCATCATCCTACAAAATTTTAGATTTTTTCAAAAAATCCTAGTATTTTTTTCCAATTTTCCAACTCGGAGTACGACTACATTCTAGTCGTTGAAAATTTTGAAAATTCATTAAAAATTCAGTTTTTATCCAAAAATTATGAAAATTGAAGAAAACATACCACAGACGGTTATCTATCATCCTACAAAGTTTTAGATTTTTTTAATAAGTCCTACTATTGTTTTTTAATATTTTAACTCGGAGTACGACCAGATTCTGGTCGTTGAAAATTTTTAAAATTCATTAAAAATTCATTTTTTTATCCAAAAATTACAAACATTTAAGGAAACATACCTCAGACAGTCATCCATCATCCTACAAAATTTTAGATTTTTTCAAGAAGTCCTACTATTATTTTCCAATTTTCCAACTCGGAGTACGACCGGATTCTAATCGCTGAAAATTTTGAAACTTCATTATTTATCCAAAAATTATAAAAATTTTAGGAAACATACCGCAGACAGTCATCCATCGTCCTACAAAATTTTAGATTTTTTCAAGAATTCCTACTATTCTTTTCCAATTTTCCAATTCGGAGTACGACCAGATTCTAGTCGCCGATAATTTTGAAAATTCATTAAAAATTCATTTTTTATCCAAATATTACGAATATTTAAGGAAACATATCTAAGATAGTCATTCATCATTCCACAAAATTTTAGATATTTTCAAAAAGCCCCACTATTTTTTTCCGATTTTCCAATTTGGAGTACGACCTGATTCTGGTCGCTGAAAATTTTGAAAATTCATTATAAATTCCTTTTCTTCCAAAATTTACGAATATTTTAGGAAACATACCTCAGACAGTCATCCATCATCTTACAAAATTTTATATTTTTTCAAGAAGTCTACTATTTTTTTCGATTTTCCAACTCGGAGTACGACCAGATTCTAGTCGCTGAAAATTTTGAAAATTCATTAAAAATTCATTTTTTATCCAAATATTATGAAAAAATAAGGAAACATACATCAGACATTCATCCAACATCTTACAAAACTTTAGATTTTTTCAAGAATTCCAACTATTTTTTTTCGCTTTTCCAACTCGGAGTACGACCAGATTCTAGTCGCTGAAAATTTTGAAAATTCATTAAAAATTCATTTTTTTCCAAAAATTACAAATATTCAAGGTAACATACCTCGGACAGTCATCCATCATCCTACATAATTTTAGAAGTTTTCAAAAAGCGCTACTATTTTTTTAGATTTTCCAATTCGGAGTACGACCAGATTCTAGTCGCTGAAAATTTTGAAAATTCATTAAAAATTTGTTTTTTATCCAAAACTTACAAAACTTTAAGGAAACATACCTCAGACAGTCATCCATCATCCTACAAATTTTAGATTTTTTCAAGAATTCCTACTATTTTTTTCCGATTTTTCAACTCGGATTACGACCAGATTCTAGTCGCTGAAAATTTTGAAAATTCATTAAAAATTCATTTTTTATCCAAAATTATGAAACATTAAGGAAACATACATCAGACAGTCATCCATCACCCTACAAAATTTTAGATTTTTTAAGAATTCATAGTATTTTTTTCCAATTTTCCAACTCGCAGTACGACTAGATTCTAGTCGCTGAAAATTTTGAAAATCCATTAAAAAATCAGTTCTTATCCGAAAATTATAAAACTTTAAGGAAACATACCGCAGACGGTTATCCATCATTCTACAAATTTTAATATTTTTTAAAGAGTCCTACTATTTTTTCTAATATTTTAACTCAGAGTACGACCAGATTCTAGTCGCTGAACTTTTTTAAAATTCATTATTTATCCAAAAATTACAAACATTTAAGGAAACATACCTCAGATAGTCATCCATCATCCTACAAAATTTTAAATTTTTTCAAGAAGTCCTACTATTATTTTCCGATTTTCCAACTTGGAGTATGACCGTATTCTAGTCGCTGAAAATTTTGAAAATTCATTATTTATCCAAAAATTATGAAAATTTTAGGAAACATACCGCAGACAGTCATCCATCATCCTACAAAATTTTAGATTTTTTCAAGGATTCATACTATTTTTTTCTGATTTTCCAACTCGGAGTACGACCAGATTCTAGTCGCTGATAATTTTGAAAATTTATTAAAAATACGTTTTTTATTCAAAAATTACGAAAATTTAAGAAAACATACCTCAGACAGTCATCCATCATCCTACTAAATTTTAAATTTTTTCAAGAAGTCCTACTATTTTTGTCCGATTTTCCAACTCGGAGTACGACCTGATTCTGGTCACTGAAAATTTTGAAAATTCATTAAAACTTCACTTTTAATCCAAAAATTACGAATATTTTATACCTCAGACAGTCATCCATCATCTTACAAAATTTTAGATTTTTTAAAGAAATCTACTATTTTTTCCGATTTTCCAACTCGGAGTACGACCAGATTCTAGTCGCTGAATATTTTGAAAATTCATTAAAAATTCGTTTTTTATCCAAAACTTATGAACAAATAAGGAAACATACATCAGACATTCATCCAACATCCTACAAAACTTTAGATGTTTTCAAGAATTCCAACTATTTTTTTCCGATTTTCCAACTCGGAGTACGATCATATTCTAGTCGTTGAAAATTTTGAAAATTCATTACAAATTCATTTTTTATCCAAAAATTACAAATATTTAAGGTAACATACCTCATACAGTCGTCCATCATCCTACAAAATTTTTAATTTTTTCAAGAAGTCCTACTATTTTTTTCCAATTTTCCAACTCGGACTACGACCTGATTCTAGTCGCTGAAAATTTTGAATATTCATTAGAAATTCGTTTTTTATCCAAAACTTACAAAATTTTAAGGAAACATACCTCAGACAATCCATCATCCTACAAAAATATATATTTTTTCAAGAATTCCTACTGTTTTTCCCGATTTTCCAACTTGGAGTACGACCAGATTCTAGTCGCTGAAAATTTTGAAAATTCATTAAAAATTTATTTTTTATCCAAAATTATGAAAAATTAAGGAAACATACATCAGACAGTCATCCATCATCCTACAAAATTTTATATTATTTCAAGAATTCCTAGTATCGTTTTCCAATTTTCCAACTCGGAGTACGACTAGATTCTAGTCGCTGAAAATTTTGAAAATTCATTAAAAATTTAGTTTTTATCCAAAAATTATGAAAATTTAAGGAAACATATTGCAGACGGCCATCTATCATCCTACAAAATTTTAGAATTTTTCAAGAAGTCCTACTATTGTTTTCTAATATTTTAACTCGTAGTACAACCAGATTCTAGTCGCTGAAATTTTTTAAAATTCATTTTTTATCCAAAAATTACGAAACTTTAAGGAAACATACCTCAGACAGTCATCCATCATCCTATAAAATATTAGATTTTTTCAAGAAGTTTTACTATTTTTGTCCGATTTTCCAACCCGGAGTACGACCTGATTCTAGTCGCTGAAAATTTGGAAAATTCATTATTTATCCAAAAATTATGAAAATTTTAGAAAACATACCGCAGACAGTCATCCATCATTCTACAAAATTTTAGATTTTTTCAAGAATTCAACTATTTTTTTCTGATTTTCCAACTCGGAGTACGATCACTGAGAGTTTTGAAAATTCATGAACAATTAATTTTTTATCTAAAAACTACAAAAATTTAAGAAAACATACCTCAGACAGTCATCCATCATCTTACAAAATTTTACATTTTTTCAAGAAGTCCTACTATTTTTTTCCGATTTTCCAACTCGGAGTACGACCTGATTCTAGTCGCTGAAATTTTTGAAAATTCATTACAAATTCATTTTTTATCCAAAAATTGCGAATATTTTAGGAAACATACCTCAGACAGTCATCCATCATCTTACAAAATTTTAGATTTTTTCAAGAAGTCCTACTATTGTTTCCCGTTTTTCCAACTCGGAGTACGACCAGATTCTAGTCACTGAAATTTTTGAAAATTCATTTTTTATCCAAAAATTATGAAAGTTTAAGGAAACATACCGCAGACAGTCATTCATCATCCTACAAAATTTTGGATTTTTTCAAGAAGTCCTACTATTTTTGTCCGATTTTTCAACTCGGAGTACGACCTGATTCTGGTTGCTGAAATTTTTTAAAATTCATTAAAAATTCATGCTAGGCCCAAAAAGCAAGTGAAGGTATCTATTTTTAATGTCTTTCTCAAGTGGAAGATGTTTTAGGTGATCGTCTTTCTTCATTAGCAGCTAATAGCAGCCCTCTCTTAAGTCAAACTAATGGAATACCATTGTTCCTTGTAATTGATTGAATAATTTGTCAATTAATGGTAGGGGTATTTATCCTTAATCGTAGCACAATTCAAATCCATGGGTAATATCTTATCATGAATTTCGATGTCACATCCTCGACAAACCTTATTGGTGAGTATCTTATCATCATTTGTAGGAATACTAAACTTTAAGGTGCACTGCATCTTTCCTATTCTATGGTTTACGTCCTTTTGAAACGTGACACTGATAAAGGGATATATAGAACTGAAATAAATCAACCTTTAGCTAATCGTCCAAGCTGTTTGTTTGCTTCTCTAGGGTTGTCCTTTTGCCCAGATCTATTTCCTCCAGACGAGGGTCATATCGCTTGGTTCATTAATGGGCATTAGGAAATATGATGTGTGGAACTCCCACACCTAAGACACTTTTGAGCCTTCATCCAGTGATCTTTCTCTTCGTGTCCACCCTTTCCTACAGAAGTTACAATGAACGTTTACATTGGTTTCGATATGGGCATTTCTATTAGGTACCACTAACCTCCTAGGATTGGAAATGGGAAAATTCCTTCGAGCTTGGTTGTATCTTGTTGCTTCCACTGACTTGGATTGTTTCTCATTTGTAGATTGGCTTGACGCTGCTGGATCTCCTGCATCTCGCCTTTCACAACCCCAAAATGCTGTGCAACTTCAACTACGGCTGCATAGCTGGATGGTGAGATTGTGGCCATAACATCCTTAAACTCATCAATAGATACTAATTTCGGAAGGAACTTGGAGAGTTTTAAGAATCGAGCCTCGTATTCAGACACTGTCATTGTGCCTTGCTTGAGACTGATAAACTCTTCCTCGTGTTTTTCTCTAACAATCTGTGGGATATACTTCATTCAAAATTCCCTAGAAAACTTCTAGCTCCCATTTGTTCTTCACCATATTTCACCAATCCCGAGCGGAACTTTCTAGTTGAAACACTGCAAAGTTAACCTATCTCTCCTCTATATAACTTAATGCTTTAGATATGTTAGCCATAGACTCAAGCCATTTTCCGCTGCTTCATCTCCAGTCTCGCCGTTAAACTTAGAAGGATAAAACCTTTTAAAATTTTCAAGTGCGATATCCTCAGTTTCCACCCTTCGATGACTCTCATTAGGTGTTTGACCTTGCATCCAGGTCAACTGTTCAAGGCAAGGCGTAATTTTTCTAGCAAAAGGCTCGATCAGTTGGTGGGTTAGAACCCTCTCCTTCCATTAGAGCCTACATGAATTGAGTTAGTATACCGTGATAGCGAGCTTCAATACACAGTCTAGGTTTTAGTTAAAATACTTATGAGGGAAGAAGCAACGTATTATGCCAAGCCTGGTATTTATTCATATACGAACATGGATACGATTTTTATATTAGTTTATTTTAAAATTTACTATTACTACTAGTTAATCCTTGATTCTTATGGTTCTATCCTCAATTCATATTCTTAACTTTCATAATTACCACAAGGTGAAAAATTGGGATATGCAAGTACCTTTTACGAAAAGTTATAGGTTACTACCATAATTATTCTAGATCTTATTCCTAACCGACCCTAGATCCTTCTATAGTGTCACCTCCTTTCTCCCGCTCGATACCAGGGAATGTCTGGTTAACAAGGTCATTTCAAAGTATATTAACAATAGACTCAACTGCCTCCAGTGTCTTCTCAATGTGCCTCCAACCTGGTTCGTTTGGTTGTCTATGATATTCATCCATTCTCCTTAAAGAAAAACAAAATAACTACATCACCATTAAAGTATGCAAATAACAACATCACCATTACAGTCTACAAATAACAACATCACCTTCATCAAAACTAATACAAAATCAAATACTCCACATCCCCTGTTCTTAGCAACCAATAATCCAAAACCCTAGGCTGTTCAAAGCACAACTTACATTCGGCCACAATAACATAGCATGCAAATTTTTTTGTAAATAAAACCAAATGGATATTAACATCCCTCAACACCCAAAATTCAATAATTTTGGCTACCAAATTCACTAACTAGAAAACACTTTTGAACTAACTCTCACATTTACAATTTTGCCCCAAACTAAACAAAAACAACCAAACGATATTTTTTACTCCATGACTAAGCATCAATGAGGCATATTATGGGTGTGTTTCCACGGGGCTTACCATTTTTCAGGTTTCCTTGTTTTCTGATCGAAAGGTCACTTCAACCGCACTTGTCTTCTGTCGACCGATGGGAATTTCGCACCCCCCTTGATGAACGTTGTTTCACTCACCAAAATAATCTACAAAATCTAATGATGAAATTAGAACATTAGCAAGCAGAGTCAATCTCACAAGAAATTGAGCAATAACTATAAATAATACCCACTAATATAAGGAATTTTGGTGTAGCCACCATGCCTTAATTATCAGGATTTTTCTAACAACTAATGATGTAACTAACTAATATCAAATATGAAATAATAATGCAAACCAACATATATTAAATCTAGAAAATATATGAAGAAGATAATCAGTTCGGAATAACTCATATTAGTTAAACATCGATCATCAGTGCAAAGATAAATCAATTCATATGCATCATTCAGTTATAGGACGGTAACTATTTGCTGACCCTCCCAATTCGTTCTTACATTTTCATAGCTAATTGATATATAATTAAACAACTACTTCCCTTATCAAGATGTCCCCAGAAAGTATTCGCTAAACCAGATACACACATCAATAGCATGCATTAAGAATGAAAAGAACCGGATACAGTAATTACCCAAGTATTTTCAAGTAGTAGCGCACTCTTAATTGTTCCCTATATTGCTATTAAAGTTTTAGCTAGTTATATATTTTTTCACAAGAACTTGCTACTTACTAACTCTTTCCAACGATTAAGTATTGGTGGAATTAGCTTGCAATATCCTTACAATCTTCGAGTTGGTCAGACTTAAACATATTAATAATAAATTAAGCCAAGAACAATCAAGAACACATAAGAATCAATTATAAAATAATTAGGCATCACAATTTATAAACAAATGCCCGTTATTCCATTCCGATATATAAATTAGCTACTCATAATAATTAAACTAAAAATAATAATAATATAATAAAACATAACTGATGAAATAAAATAGTACTCCCTCCATCTCACATATTTCTGCACACTTTCCTTTTTTGTCAATCCTAGACAAATCTGCACATTTTCCATTTTAAGAAATATTTAACCTATCAAAAAACATGCATACCCTTAAAAAACTAAAAATTTCACTAAAACCTATCATCATTCAACACCCAACCCAAACCCTTTTTTCCCCAAATACTTTTCTCCTACCCAAACCCTCGGCCGCCCACCTTATTTCTTCCCCAACACTTTTCTTTCCCAAACTTTATGTCAATAAACAAGAACTCTCAGTCGCCCACCTTATTTCTTCCCCAGACTTTTCATCTCACCATCTTCGGCGTTTCCTTGGTCGATACCTAGGATTTCTGAAAGCTCTCGGCGGTGCTTCAACCAATGTTGCCCAAACCTTCGCAACCCAAACTCTTCTCTCTCCTCCCCAAATCTTCACCGACTGTTCTTCCTCTTCATTGATGTTTCCTGAAATCCATGAACCCAATTGCTCTCATATTCTCCCGCCAACAAAGTTGCGCAAATACCAATCCATTTCCTAAGCCATAGTTTCCAAGCCGCTCACCATCATCAGGACAGGGCCCACCACCTAGTGGAAGGGTGAAGGCAAAGGCAATGGTGGAGGTTGGTGGTGAAGGAGAAGTGTTTGTAAGGTAGGGGGCGGGTGAAGATAGAGGCAGTGGTGGAGGTATGTGGTGAAGAAGCAGTGTTCAAAGGCAGGGGTAGCGGGGTGAGGAAGGCAAAGGCAAAGGCAAATTTATACTTTTTACCTCGTTAAAAAGAATCCCAGCCCTTTCTCTCTCTGCGGAAAGGGCTTAGACGGAGGAATTAACGAAATTAATTAACCCCAAATCGCAGATCAAAAGAAGCTGCGCACGACGATTGATATTGATTCCAACAGCCAAAACTTGCGACCTGATCTCCCTAGAACTACAACTAAAAATTAGAAAAGTAAAACCTAACCTATGCATCAAATGTATTGCTTACAAATATAAGGTATACTCCCTCTGTCCAACTTTTTATTGCTTAATTTGACTTTTGGGAGTCAACTGCATCAATGTTTAAATATTAATATATTTATTTATATGTGTAAAATTTAAAAATATAATATATTAAAAATATATGCTCTGATAAATTCAACAACATATAACATGATAATAGTTTTACATATGCAATATAAAATTTAATGGTCGAAGTTGGCTAAGTGGACTTGAAAAATTTACAAACTAGATGGGAATTTTTGGGCTAATGGTCGAAAGACATTCTTGTGTTTACTTCCTTTCCTTCATCTCTGAAATAATGTCTTATAAAATAAGAGTATTTTTCATTGGAGCACATCGTCTCATCAAATACCTTAACCTAGAAAACCTAGTGGGAAAAAATAGTTGGTTAAGGGAAAAAAATACAATGTATAGTTCTCTCTCCATTATTCACAATCCATGAATTCATGTACTACCAAAAACACCTAAAGTACAAATTATATCTCAATAAACTGTAATAATCCCACAAAATATGATCACAAAATAGTACACAATAAATATCCTCATTCTTGAATCATGCTTGCCCTCAAGTATGAAGTGAAGATAATCCAAATTATTCATAAGATCTCGATCCCTAGTAAAACTCTATCTAAAAGGACCCTATAAAAAGAAAAAAAATGGAAGAAAGAAACACAAATCACACAAAGAGATGTACAAAAATTCGACATTTAAAGACTCTAGAGTCTGCTCTTATAATGATAAATTTTCCCTTGCCAAGGAGTAAAGATTCACGTTAATGCACTTGGTAATTATCATCCTTAAAGTAACTGAAATAAAAATTATTCAAGATCATGAAATTTAATCATCAATTTAGTCAAAATCGGACAAGCAGTGACAAGCATTGAATATTTTTCTCACAGTTTCACTCAATCACTCTCAATATATGAATGACAATCACTCAAATAATTCACAAGTTATAACACAGAAGAGTTAATATGCAAATCAAGAAGGTCTTTCTCAAGGATTGTAACGTGGCTAGGGACCATTCAGATTGGTGAGATCTTAAGGGTTTTAAACTGAAACTATATCGATCAAAATATTGTGCATGTCTTTTTCTTCGAACCATCATCCATGTATAGTAGACATTCACTAACAATCTTCAACCTCATGGATATTTTGAGAAAGCCAAGTAATATCGCGTCAAATATAGGTGCTATTTTATTTAACTTTTTTCCTTTTCTTTTTTGAATTTTTCCAGCACCATTCTCCTCCAATATAATCCAAATTTAGTACTTGTGAAGGAAAATCGCAACATAACAAATATAAGATTTTAATCACAATTACACCTATAGTTTGGCCAAACAAAACCATGTCATTGTTAATAATATGATCCAAACTTTAATTTCGAAACCCTTCTGCTTGGGCAAACTCAACACATGTTTTATAACGTCATCAACTCAAGAGAACACAATAAATGAATCCATCAACTTTAACTCCAAGAACATTCATAAAAGGGCACAAGAAAAGATAAAACAAGGGTTTGGTTGTATATATAGTAACTCATCTCAAAGAACACAGTCAAAGGTTCACCGTATTTCACAAGTGGTTAATGTAATTGGTAGGCAATTAAAGTTGTGCGATTCATCCTAGTGCTTTCCGTCACGTTTACACATAACAACTCCAAATATAACAATGTAATATCTCGAAATAAAGATTGAACCTTTAGTAGGCTAAAATGTTTAATTAAACTCATCCTCCTTTGTCATCCAAAAATCAAATCAAACAATTTTCACAAATCATAGAAAATCTTATTCGTAAACCCCAAGACATATAAAATTTCACCAAGTTTGTTATGCAATTAAGTTTACAACCGGCATGATACTTTTATCAAGAGCCACTAGAATTTCTTCATGCCAAATTATTGACTCAAAACAACTAAAAACACATGTTTAACTATAAAGAATGAAATAAAAAAGTTCACTTTTTAATTTCTTTTTCCAAAAAGAATAAAAAATAAAACACATAATAAACCTCCTCACACTTAAACCTTGTATGTCCTCAAAATAATGCAAAGCTCTTATGAGAAAAAGTTTCGCACATCATCGAACATCATGATAAACAAAAATAATACAAGGGAAAGATGTAACTTATAGTGGTGGGTTCGGAGAAATTTCCAACATGAAGAGAGCATCGGATCAGGATTAGGTTCTGCTGCAGACCTCCAGCTTGGCCAAACAGAGTCATGCGAGTCCCAGCTCTCCAAGGGTGTGAATACTTCATGATGCAAATTCAAGTACTTCAAACTCTGTAGATTAAGAAAATGAGAGCAAATAAGAAATTGAAATTTCCTTTAAAAATTAACAAAGACAAAAAAAATCAAATGAAAAACGGAGAAAATTGGGTTGCCTCCCAATAAGCGCTTTTGTTTATAGTCTTTGGCTAGACTTCCATATGCCGTTAATTATCCATCGTAAGGCACACTTGAATTTCTTCCATTCTGCTATTTGTCGGACTAAATTCAGCTTCTGCTGCTGTAACAGGTCCCGTTTGGCCAAACTGGAGGCCTACCGCAGAACCCTGTTCCAGAAAATGGTCCATGTACTTCAACCCTATCAAGTGCTTGATCAAAAAACAATTTGTGATTGCCATACTTACTTACATAAATGGATTCAAGTTTTTCTCAAAAAGACTTTGAATGAACTTCATCATTAATATGGTTAAGAACATTATCATCAACACATTGACGAATAAATCAAACCCGTTCATGCTCAAACTCCCATTGCTCGTCAGTTTTACCTTCTGGTTTCTTAGTAGAAAACATAGGTAAATGCCAACTTTTAACATACAACAAATCTTTCATCTTTCTTTTCCAAACATGATAATGTGTACCATTCAAACTAACCATTCTACAAGTGTTTATATTAGTAGAATCCATGGGGAACTCAACCAAGTATACCGGAGCTCTGATGCCGAAACATTAGGCATAATCACACCCCTTACTAAAAGTTTGTTTAAAAAAATATAAAAACAAATGGCCAGTATCATGGTGTCCCCAGAAGTAAGTCAAAACTATCTAAGCAATTCAGCAATACAAGCAATCAAGCAAAGTTATATGGATTTTTTTACATGAATAACCCCTTCGGTGTGAAGAGTTAAAACCACGAGACGATTAAGAGTCCACTCCAATTTCTATTATTATGATAAAAGGAACGTTACACAGACCCAATTCATGGTCTTAAATGGGTATACAAATTACCCACCAAATAGACAACATAACTAGCAACATATGTAAGAGAAAAGTGAAGAATATCTCCAAACAACGTAATTGAGTCGAGTTGTCATATCTCACGAACCAAAGCAACAATTGACATTCCCACCATCCAAAATACAACCCAAGATGTCCCAGATCTGCTGTAAAAATTTCAGCACGATCATACTAAGGATGACCTTCGATCAGAGGTGTTTTGTGAAGTTGCACTAGAAATGCGTAAAAACAAAAAAACACCTTTTTTCTACTTTTCTCTCTACTTCACTCTATGTTTTGAAGACAATTTCTTCACCTATTTATACCCCAAAATAACCAAAGTCCAGCCTTAGTGTCTTCTCAAAGAACCATTATAACAAATCAAGTATGTAATGAGCTCCAACCTTAATATTTCTTCTTAAGAAGCATTGAAACAACTTTATCTTCTTGAAGAACCATCAAAGACATGCTCATCCATAAATCTTCATAAAGAATAATTGAAGACAACTCTTTTGAAACTTCTTAAAGAACTCTTAGGGTTATGATAATGTATGAGTTTATAGGCCCATATCCCCACTTACTAGGCCTAAGGGCCCAATATTTAACCTAAGGAAGACAAAACATTTCAACTATAAAAAAAAGACAAAGAACCATCAGAAGGCTATGTTTTAACTTCAGCCCCATTATATTGTAGACCATTTTATTCATACCCATTTCCCAAATCTGATTTGGCCATCGGAATGGGCTCGGTCACACACTGTCCCGCCCTGAGTGACCCATGCTATTTTACAAATATTCATCGAACCGGAGTCATCATCAGAAGGAGGCCCAAACGAAGCCGTACTAGAGCATCCACAACAGGTCCAACAATCTAAGATAATAAGCTTCAGGCCAAACCCATGACAAAATATGTCATTAATAGGTTACAAATAAAAAAGTAATGAACGAAATATGAACAAATATAGACGTTCTCCATAAAGGTACCTATAACCCAGGAGGATTATGCGACTATCGGCCTTGAACCTCCGTCAAACTAACATCATTATTCGAATGTCCAATTTGCGGAAAATGCTGCTCTTCAGAGGGTGAAAATGTAGCAGTATAAACAGGAAGCTTAGGCAAGGGAAGGTCAGCAATTTCGCTGTTGAGCATCAAAAGCACATTAGACATATTTGGTCGATCATTTGGAGAGTCTTGAACACACAGCAGCCCAACTTGAGCACACCTTTGGATTTCCCTTTCAACACGTGGATCTAATGCTTTCGCAAACGCCACATTCACCGCCTCATTCTCACTCCACAGTTTCCAGGCCTATAAATTATAATTTTGAAGATAGCGAGATCAAATTACTAGACAATTAAACTAGCAAGTGCAATTTTAAGAAGCTTACGTATCCTAGCAGGCTTAGATTTTCCTCGTCGTAATGAAAGCTAGTGTTTCTCTTTCCAGATATGATCTCCAGTAGCAACACTCCAAAGCTGTACACATCTGACTTCTCCGAAAAATTCCCTTTCAATGCGTACTCTGGAGCCATGTAACCGCTGCAGCAAACATATCATTCAGGCCAAGAAAACAAGTCAATTGAAATTGTAGCTTCATTAGGAACTGCAAAACATCAACTGCAGAATAAGTATGTCCTTACAAGGGCCTACAACCCTGATGGTACTGGCTACATCCTGGTTGCCTCCAAATATTCTCGCTAACCCAAAATCGGATATCTTTGGATTCAGGTGTTCATCAAGGAGGATGTTACTCGCTTTCATATCCCTGTGGATGATCCGGAGCCTTGAATCCCTGTGAAGGTAAAGGAGGCCTCTACTAATCCCTTCGATAATGGCTGACCTTCTATTCCAATCAAGAAGATCTTGTTTTCCTGAAACTGAAAATTGGCCAAATGTTTAGTTCAACATCAAATGTTGTGATATCAGTATACAAGTCCTCTTTTCAACTCCCAAAGTGGGATGAAGATCTAAGGAGCTTAAATTGAAATATCATGAACTAACCAAATAGATATGCGTCAAGGCTTTTGTTTGGCATGTACTCATACACCAACATTTTTTCCGCTCTTTCAACGCAGCAACCAATGAGTCTTACAAGATTGCGGTGTTGCAGTTTAGAAATGACAGTAACTTCGTTCATAAACTCCTTAATCCCTTGACTAGAAGAATTTGAAAGCCTTTTCACTGCAATTTCCTGTCCAGTCAACAACTTTCCCTGCATATATGTTATTCAAGTTTAATAGATTGGTTTCTATTTCTACATGCGATACTCGAGTAATATCAAATCACCTGGTATACAGGACCAAAACCTCCCTGGCCTAGCTTATTCTTGATATTGAAATTATCAGTTGCATTAGCTAAGGTCTCGTAACTAAACACTGGCAGCTCTTCAACCTTAAAATCCCCAGAACTGTCATTGAGCATAACTTCTGTTTCTGATTCTCCTCCTGTTACAGTTAATAACAACTCGCCTTTTCAAATAAAAAAACATGATCATGGCAGTAGGTTTAGAAAATTAATTCAACTTATTACCTCGACGCTTATTCCACCACTTCCGTAACATGTACAATGATGCACCAAGAAAAAAGCATCCAACAAATGTAGAAGCAATAATAGTCTTCTTTTCCAGTTTGCTCCCAGCAGAATCTGAACTTCAAAGGGGAGCAGTAAATTGAGATATTTTAAGGAACTAAACTCAGAAGGAACAATCATTCAAATACAGCAGAAATAAGGTGTTACCTGATTCAGAAAATGCCACGCGTACGTATAAATCAGACCCATGGGTAGGGAACTGTTGAATATCTATTAAGTTATCGGTCCAGTGGAGGCATCCGATGCCAAGAACAAAAGTATACGCCGAGCAAGAACAATTCTTTAGGCAATCATTACCACATTCTTCTTCTGAAACTTCTCTAATGCTGGACAAATCTGGAACTTTTACATTTGTGAACTTCAAATAGCGGTCTCCTTTACCTTGTCGCCCAGCAGAACTGTTTCTCTGACACTGAAGAGGAGCCTTTCTTTTGCAGCCGCCGCTCCAGTTACCCTCAGTCCATTCTCTTGTATCTCTGGCCTCAAAACCTTGCAAACACGAACAAATTGGTGAAATCTTGGGATTGCATATTCCATTAGGTCCACATTTTC
Organism: Rubia yunnanensis; assembly: GCA_037428765.1. Taxonomy (NCBI): domain Eukaryota; kingdom Viridiplantae; phylum Streptophyta; class Magnoliopsida; order Gentianales; family Rubiaceae; genus Rubia; species Rubia yunnanensis. Next base: position 127,778,535 of record CM075061.1, read on the forward strand.
CATAGAAATCACATTCACTTATAACATTTGAGAACTCTACCGCCCAGCCTCCTTCGCCCTTAAATACTATGCCTTGAAGTTCCCCGGAGATGCTTAACTGGAGGTGGAAGAAAGAACTTTTATTTACATAGTCAAAGGTAAAATAATCTGCTCCACCAATACTTCCTTTCACCATATGATTATACAGACTTCGAGAATCAGTTCCCATCCCTGGTACTCCGATGAGTACACTACCGTCCCATAGACCACTCCGCCAGAAAAAAACACCTCTGTTCCAAACAAACAATTCTGGGATGCGCAGAGGATTGACGCCCAATGTGAAACTTCCAGTGGATGGATCAGAGGGACTCCTCCACGACATTAATTCAGTGGTTCCACTTTCAGTTACACCAATCCTCATCCCCTCCAAAAAGATGTCTGTGGGGTTCTGAAAGCTTTCCCACACACTTGTACCATTTGAGCTCTCTCTCAACACTAAGTTACCATTCTCCAAGAGCTGAGCAGTTGAATTCGGCGCAAGAACTGATGCATTCGATGACCAGATTCTCCTTTTCTTCCCATTCAAGACCACAAGATTCCCATCTTCTGAAACAGTTAGAACTCCAGAAGAATCATTCAAAGGGCTGTCTCTGTTAGCTACCCATACAGCTTCCATTTTAGGAACATCGTACATGATTCCAACATATCTGTTGGTGGTGTTTACAGGACTGAAAAATCCCAACTTGAAAGTTCCACCTGACGAAAGTATAGAGTTGGGATCTTGAAGGGGCTGTGTAATTGATATTGTGTCGGTAGCAGTAGCGCTGCAACCACGAAAAGCGATTGAAGCAAGAAAGGAAAACAGATGCAATAAGCAAATCATACTTAGCATGCCTTGATATGCAAGTGCAAACCAGTGGAGAGAGAATAGTAGCTGCAACTGTATTCATCTTTGATCTTTCTACACACATTATACTGAAAATGACAATTTGGCAAAACTAAAGTCTCACACGAAAGAAATAGAAGAGGGTGGTTCGGAGTAGTATTCATTGAAAGTCTTCTTTGGACCCATTCAACTTATTAGACTCCGACAGCAGCTCAAAAATTACGGGTGTTGCTATATCACGCCCTGTATTTTACTATCCACGCCCTAATACGTATGAATACATGTATTAATATTTTTTAAAAAATATTAATTGGAGAAAGTGGTATATAAGTGGGTTTGATTTTTTTTCCCTTCACTTCTTCCTCATTTGCTTCTTCCGAAAACTTCTCCCTTCTCTCCAAGTCTCCATTTCTTCCACCAGGCCGGGCAACTCGCCGGAATCTGCCACCGCCGCCGCCGTGCCGGAAACCGCCGCCGGAAAAACGTGAGTTCTTGCCAAATTTTTTTGTAGGACTTGTATTGGAACTTGTTATGATTGTTAGATTTGGGACATTTAGCAATTTTGAAATTTGGTTTTTGTGGAGATACTCTATATCTGGCTTGTTGGAGACGGACCGGCCAGGCGGCGCGTGGCGCCGCTGATTGGCGCGCGTGTCCTGCCTTGGGCACCGTGCTCGGGCCGTGGTGTGGAAGAGCCGGGATGCCGGCGGTAGAGGGATGGTGTCGTCACAGTGGAAGAGAGGGAGAGGTAGAGGAGAAGGAGAAGGAGAGGAGAAAGGGAGGTGGCGGAGGTCGACGGTGGCGGAGGTCGGCGGTGGCGGTCGGCAGCGGAGGGCGGTGGCGGTCGGTGGCGGAGGACGGCGGCGGCGGCGGTAGGTAGGTTGTTTAGGGTTTAGGTTGTAGTTGGAGGGATGAGGAAGATGAGGGGTTTGGGTGTAAATATTAGAAAATGTAAGGGTTTGATTGTAAATTAAATTCTTTAATTAGAAGATTGGAAATTAAATAGTAGATCAAATTTTAAAAATCTAATATTATGAATTGTATGAATTTTGGAATTAAAATGAAGAAATTGTTATTGTTAGAAATTGTTTAGTTTAAATTTAAATTTCAAAATGATGACTAATTTAGTAATTTGGAAAGTATATGTAACATAATAGAATATAGTCTTATTTAAATTAACTTTATGAAAATCTAGTTTATTAATCTGATGAAAACAATTGTGTAGTAAATGATTACGATATGTTTTAACAATTGTTTCTTCGAATGTTAATATTAGTGTGATGTGGTAAAAAAATCAGATTATTTAGTAATGTAATTCATAATTTGCAATTAATAAAAACGTGTAGTTCGTTGTATGGGATTGTAAGAGAATTAAATGTGCTGTTTGGAGTGGGGTTTTTTATGTTATATTCACTTTTGTCTATGCATTATAGAATATGTAGTTTTCATTAGTAAATAGAAATTATGCACTGCTTTCAAAATATCAGTTTACACGTTGTTGAAATGTATGTTAATTTATTTTATCATATCAGTTTAAATCAATTGTTGTTATACTAATTACATATCTTGTATTGTAGATGAGCACTGCTGAGTGACATGATGAGCGACTTGGATCAGATGCTGAGTGACATGATGAGCGACTTGGATCCGTTTGACTCGGCGACCGTTGATGGACTCGGCGACCCGTGCATCAAGGAGTTGTTGACTACTTGGTGAAGAGGGGTTTTGTTGCAAATATAAGAAAATAGGAGGGTTTCATTTTAAATTAATTCCTTTCATCATACAATAGCAAATTAAAAAGTAGAATAATTTGGAAAAATCTGATATTAGGAATTTAATGAATTTTGGAATTAAAATGAAGAAATTGTTATTTTTAGAAATTGTTTAGTTTAAATTTGGAAATGATAACTATTTTAGTAATTTGGAAAATATATGTAACATAATAGAATATAGTCTTATTTAAATTAACTTTATGAAAATCCAGTTTATTAATCCGATGAAAACAATTGTGTAGTAAATGATTATGATATGTTTTAACAATTGTTTCTTTGAATGTTAATATTAGTGTGATGTGGTAAAAAATTCAGATTATTTAGTAATGTAATTTGCTCGTTTATGTAATCGCAACTATTTTTGCATATTAAAGTTATAAATCATCGCTTTTTGCAACGGTAACGCTTTCAAAATAATTGTAACGCTTTGATAATAATTGTAACGGTTGCGTACATGCCGAAATGTTTCACTGGGTACAACAGTTAATTACGAGGCGTGTATGCTTTGGTCCAAGCCCTTATCCTCCTACGAAAGGGTAACTCCCAACCATCGACATCAGACTTCCTCAATGTGGTCCACAGATTAACCACGGGGGGCATAGGGCAGTTTTCCTTCACGTGTATCCGGACGAAATGGCTTGCACTGCGTACGTATACAATGTGTAGCTCCCTCCTTGTTCTATCCTGCGTACGGACGAAATGGCTTGCACTGCTCCATTTCATATTAACAGCTAAAACATACATGTAATTGTAAAAAAAAATGTGACACTTATATTTGATGAAATAAAATTATGGCCAGAGTTAATATTACTATTGGAATGTCTTTGAATACTGTAATAGCCGCTTCTGCTGTTGATTTGGGCCGAATTGTGTTCTGGCCCAGTTTGTTAGGATTTAGTAGAGACAGTATATGAAGTGTCCGGTCCGGCGAAATTCAACTCTAAAAAAAAGTAAATTTAGAGTAGATAAATGTGCAGAAAATTCAACTTTTTTGGGTGTGTGATAGAGTAAATGACATTAAATGTGGGTAGTTGGGGAGAGGAAGCCCGTCCGGCTCGCGCCCAGGCCATGGCGAGCGGAGGCCCGTCCGGCTCGCGCCCAACGCATGGCGAGCGGCGCCCGTCCCGCTCGCGCCCAACGCATGGCGAGCGGCGCCCGTCCCGCTCGCGCCCAACGCATGGCGAGCGGCGCCCGTCCCGCTCGCGCCTAACGCATGGCGAGCGGCGCCCGTCCCCCTCGCGCCCAACGCATGGCGAGTAGCGCCCGTCCCACTCGCGCCCAAGGCGTGGCGAGCGGAGGACGCTCCGGTTCGCGCCCGGTCCGTGGCGAGCGGACCGGCGCCCGGTCACGGCCAGGCGGTGGCGAACCGGAGACTCCGGCGGCAGCGACGGGAAGCGGCGGCGCTCTGCGGCGGTATGACTCGGGGCGGCGGCGGTGGTAGCGGCGGTAACGGCGCCCGGCGACGGGAAGCGGCGCCCGGCGGTCCCGCGGCGGCGCCCGGATTTATTTTTAAATTTAATTTAATTTATTTAAATTTAATCTAATCTAAATTTAATTTAATTTAGTTATTGAAATTAAATTAAAAATACATACTGTATACGTATTAGGGCGAGGATAGTAAAATACAGGGCGAGGTATAGTGATTCACTAAAATGGAGCAGTGCACCATTAAGTCCATAAGTAATAGTTATTAAACATTACATTTGTATTATTTTGTTTAAATGGACAATTTGAAATGGATGAATGTAATTTTAGTTTAGGGAGTTAATTTTCGTACGGGAATTTTATTACTGTATTGTTATGTCATCTAATTTAATTTTATCTTTATGTTTTTATATTTAAATATATGTTTTAATGTTTTAACTGTAATTTTATCTGTATTTGTTCATATTTAAATATATGGTTTTAACGATAATTAAAAATCAGCACTTTTTAGTTTGTAAAAGTTATTTATGTAACGTTATAATTGTAAGCCTAAATTGATTTCCTATAATATAATTGTACTTTATGTTATGATAAATTTTTTTAACAATTAATTTATTTAAATGTTAATTGACGGCATCATTGTTGTTGGTATAGTAGTTGAGTGAAACTAATTACTTGATGTTTATTGCTGTTTAAGGATGACAATCAGTCATGTGAAGCTGCTGCTGGCGGGAATGGATACTTTCCATTTGCAACCTCAAATGTGTTTCCAAGTCACGGCGAGGCTTATTCCTACCTGCAACGGATTGCTCTTCAAGTAGGATTTGAACTTGTCATGGGGTCCTACAAAAAAAATAAGAATGGTCCCCTGAGGATATATTGCGTTTGCAATCGGGGCCGAAAAGATAAGGTTATCGATGTGAGCGATTCTGATATAGTCCGACGGAGTAACACTTCGACTAGAAGTTGTGACTGCCCATTCACGATTGTCATGAAAGAGAGTAGCACGGGGGAGGGTTGGAATGTAGTACCGTGCAAGGATTCTAGCCGAGGGATGCATAACCACCCATTCTCATTGTACGCTGAGGGTCATAGACAGAGCAGCATGCTCCATGCGGACGCGAAACAAATGATTAGAGATTTGACAGATTCAGAAACAGCCCCCAGGCATATCAATGCCAGCCTTAGTCAATCGTTTCCAGACCTGCACCAGACCATTAGGCAGGTGTACAATGAGAGATCGGCATATGTAAAAGAAAGGCGAGGCGGGCGCAACACAACGGAGAATTGGCTCCTCCACCAGCATACCGTTCGATTCCAGCATCCAATTGCACACTCGTCCCAGGTTGGGCAGACGGGGGGACATTGCATGCATTCTGTCCCTGCCCACCATCGGCCCCGAGTGGGCTGCATTCTACCGGCAAGTCATACATCGACTGCCAATCACTATCATCACGGATAATGTTAAGCTCCGGACCGTCCCATGTCGGCATGGGATCGAATGCATGATCGCGCCGTGGAGAAGGCTGCTCAGCTCCTACATTACGCTCCTGCGACTGTTCCTCCTCGACCACACGACCTCTCGCCTGTCTGGCCGAAGCACTAATACCTCTTCGTCGTATAGAACGACCATGGTCGTCGGGTTGACCAGCATGGCTCATCTACAACACAAGATAGGTAATTAGTATAACGACAATTGATTTAAACTGATATGATAAAATAAATTAACATACTTTTCAACAACGTGTAAACTGATATGACGAAACAGTGCATAATTTCAAACAACTTATGGAAACTACATATTCTATAATGCATAGAAAAAAGTTAATATAACGTAAAAAACCCCACTCTAAACAGCACATTTAATTCTTTTGCAATCCCGTACAACGAACTACACATTTTTATTAATTGCAAATTATAAATTACATTACTAAATCATTGTACAATAATCTGAATTTTTCACCACATGACACTAATATTAACATTCAAAGAAACAATTGTTAAAACATATCATAATCATTTACTACACAATTGTTTTCATCAGATTAATAAACTAGATTTTCATAATGTTAATTTAAATAAGATTATATTCTATTATGTTACATATACTTTCCAAATTACTAAAATAGTTATCATTTCCAAATTTAAACTAAACAATTTCTAAAAATAACAATTTTTTCATTTTAATTCCAAAATTCATAAAATTCCTAATATCAGATTTTTCCAATTTATCATACTTTTTAATTTCCTATTATCTAATGAAAGAATTTAATTTAAGATTAAACCCTCCTATTTTCTTATATTTACAACCAAACCCCTCATCTTCCTCATCCCTCCACCCTCCGCCGCCGGCCTCCTCCTCCGGCGCCGACCTACTCCGGCGCCGGCCTCCTCCGCCACCGGGCGACCGCTAGCACTTCCGCCCGCCAGCGCCTCCCTTCTCCTTCTCCTTCCCCTTCTCCTTCTCCTTCCCCTTCTCCTTCTCCTTCTCCTTCCCCTCTACCTCTTCCTCCGCCGGCGTCACCACTCTTCCTCTCCTCGGCCCGACGCGCGCCGCCCAAGGCCAGACCCGACGCGCGTCCCTCCGCCTTGCCACGCGCGGTGCGCCGCCGCGCGAAACGGCTCTCCGCCGCGCGCCTCGGCCAGGTCCGGCTCACCTCCTCCAGCCCAACACTACCTCCGGCCAACATCCATCCAACATCCATTCCACATTTACCAAATTTCTAACAAACCCCAATTCTAACAATTCCAACAAAATTTGAATAGATGGGCAACATTCATGCAACATCCTTACAATTCGCACAAAAATTAAAAAATTTTGCTCTAAAACTTACGTTTTCCGGCGAGCGGCGGCGGTCGGCGGCGGAATCCGGCGACTGGGAGGCAACAGAAATGGGAGAAATGGAGAAATGGAGACACCACTTATATACTACTTTCTCCAATTAATTTTTTAATTATAAAATATAAATACGTGTATTTATACGTATTAGGGCGTGGATAGTAAAATACAGGGCGTGATATAGCAATGCCCATTCCTTATTAACAACTAAAACATACATGTAATTGTAAAAAAAAAATGTGATACTTATATTTGATGAAATAAAATTATGGCCAGAATTAATATTACATTCTTACATTTTACATGAAGGTTTAAAATTAACGTAACGAATTTAATGTTTAGCAATGAACTTTTGGAATTAAAAATGCAATAAACATGACTGAATTACAATCAGTCAGCTTCACATGACTGATTGTCATCCTTAAACAGCAATAAACATCAAGAGTAATTAGTTTCACTCAACTACTATACCAACAACAATGATGTCGTCAATTAACATTTAAATAAATTAATTGTTAAAAAAAATTATCATAACATAAAGTACAATTATATTATAGGAAATCAATTTAGGCTTACAATTATAACGTTACATAAATAACTTTTACAAACTAAAAAGTGCATTGCTTGATTTTTAATTTTCGTTAAAAACATATATTTAAATATGAACAAATAAAGATAAAATTACAGTTAAAACGTTAAAACATATATTTAAATATAAAAACATAAAGATAAAATTAAATTAGATGAAATAACATTACAGTTATAAAATTCCCGTACATAAATTAACTCCCCAAACTAAAATTACATTCATCCATTTCAAGTTGTCCATTTAAACAAAATAATACAAATGTAATGTTTAATAACTATTACTTATGGACTTAATGGTGCACTGCTCCATTTCTTATTAACAACTAAAACATACATGTAATTGTACAAAAAAAATGTGATACTTATATTTGATGAAATAAAATTATGGCCAGAATTAATATTACATTCTTACATTTTACATGAAGGTTTAAAATTAACGTAACGAATTTAATGTTTAACAATGAACTTTTGGAATTAAAAATGCAACCGGGCGAAATTCAACCCTAAAAAAACGTAAATTTAGAGTAGATAAATGTGCAATAATTTTTACGTTACAATTAATAAATTAAAATACTAAGATGAGCATAAATTTCTACTGCAAAAAATAATAAATAATAAATTTAACTATTACTTATGGACAGAAAACTAATTAGTAAAATTACCTCCAAAGACATGCTGTAAAAAATTGTAGATTTTTAAGGATTCTAAACATTTTTACAGCACAATTTATAGAAGAAAGTTGCACTTTTTCGGGTGTGATAGAGTAAATGACATTAAATGTGGGTAGTTGGGGAGAGGCGCCCGGTTCTCCGTTGGGCCGTGGAGAACGGAAGCCCGTCCGGCTCGCGCCCGATCCGTGGCGAGCGGAACGGCGCACGCTCGCGCCCGGTCCATGGCGAGCGGAAGGCGCTCCGGCTCGCGCCCAGGCCGCGGCGAGCAGAAGGCGCTCCGGCGGCGCCCAGCATCGGCGCCCGGCAGCGGTGGTCGGAGGCGGCGGTCGGCGGCGGCGGCATCGGCGGACAGCGGCGCCCGGCAGCGGTGGTCGGAGGCGGCGGTCGGCGGCATTGACGGTCGGCGGCGGCGCCCGGCATCGGCGGTCGGCAGCGGTGGCGCTCGGGATTTCCCATTTACCATTTTTCAAATACAAGTTATATTTAAATATATATTGTATATACACAGTATAAATACAGGGCGTGGATAGTAAAATACAGGGCGTGATATAGCAATCCACTTAAACTACCACCATCAACCGAAAGCAAGTCTATTTTGTAGAGGACAACCTGCTCACACCCACCAATTTAGTTCGTCCCAACCATTTCTGTAAAGGATCTTTTCGGTCTCTAATAAATATGTTTAACTGTAAATATGTGTAGCTATAGACAATAATTGATATTAAGAAACTACACTTTATAACGAATATAACCGTATCTCATACCATAAAATTATTGTTCATTTACCTATTCAAATATGTGGTCAAAACTTGACATATTTAAACAAAAAAAAGATTCTCTGCAGATTAAGTTGGGATGAAGGAGGGAGTATTGAGCTCGTTAGAATAGGTATCCATCGAATTCATGCGATGCATTGTTGATAACTAAATTTGAATAGGATTCAAAATCCCAAGCCAAAGAAAGAGGAAAACCAGCAAAATGAAGAATTTAAACAATTCCGAGCTACAAATAGAGCAAAATCCATATTAAAGTTAATTCTACTTGCAAACGAAAGAAATTAAGTTCAGGCAGTTGAACATTAATGTATGATGAAATTTAAGAAACAGCTCTTGATGGTTCGATGCAAAATTGACATCACACTAGCTAGCTAGCAAGCAAAACCTAAGCTGCTGCCTCAGGCATAGCATCCTCGATGTAGGTAATCTTTGCAGTAGGCTTGGCCAAGAGATCGGTGTATTCTTGGAACGGAGACTTGGTGAACCTAGTTTCCCTCCAGAAGTCAGGTGTCAAGAACCCATAAGTCTTCAACAGACATTCAAATGTTGCCTGCAAAACAAAACCAACCAATCATCCCCAATCCGATTTGGCAAAATTTGTTCCCCGAAATCGAACAAATTAGTAGGATGAATAAGTTTCAATTCACATACCAAACAAGGTCATGGCAACTCAGCCGACAAATATCAAAGAGTTGCAACTATTCAACAATCACAGGAAACTAACAAAAACAGAGAACCCAGTATTGTAAAATTACGGAATCCTACTGTTTAAACCATATACATACAATCGTACTCTTCTTCCATTGATCCGCAAATGATTTTAGAGAATTCTACAGTTTAAACCAAATCTATGCAGCGATGCAATCATAGTATTTTCCAGATTTCTACAGTTTAAACCAAATCTATGCAGCGATGCAATCATAGTATTTTCCAGATTTCCACCGTTTAAACCAAATCTATGCAGCGATGCAATCATAGTATTTTCCAGATTTCTACCGTTTAAACCAAATCTATGCAGCGATGCAATCATAGTATTTTCCAGATTTCTACCGTTTAAACCAAATCTATGCAGCGATGCAATCATAGTATTTTCCAGATTTCTACCGTTTAAACCATACCTATGAGATAATGTTGAACAGAGTTGAATAGTTCAAACAAAATCCAATTCTACAATCTAAACCAAATCAATTCGCAGGCACAAACCTACATTCCCAATGACGAGACCAAGAATTCTACATTCTGAACCAAATTATATGCCAGGTCTCATAGAATGCATGTGCTACATACAAACACAGTGAATGCCTATATATCAGAAATAATTTAAGAAAATCAAATTTGAAATAAGAAAGAATAAGCACGACCGTAAATATATACCTTAACAAAGTTTCCCAGAGTCTTAGTAGAGCCACGGGAAGAGGTGAAAACATCATCAATACCAGCGAACTGCAGAACCTTCTTGGGAACCCTAGCCGCCACGATACCAGACCCACGGGGAGCAGGCACCATCCTCACAGTAACGGACCCACACTTTCCAGTAACCTTGCACGGCACTGTATGCGGCTTCCCGATCTTGTTCCCCCAGTACCCCCTCCTCACGGGGATCAGAGACAGCTTCGCAAGGATAATCGCGCCACGAATTGCAGTGGCAACCTCCTTCGCGCACTTCACGCCCAGCCCAACGTGTCCGTTGCTGTCGCCGACCACCACGAAAGCCTTGAACCGGGTCCTCTGACCGGCTCGGGTCTGCTTCTGAACCGGCATGATCTTCATCACCTCGTCCTTCAGTGACGGCCCCACCAGCGTATCTATGATCTGGTACTCCTTGATTGGGAGCGAGTGGAGGTAGATTTGCTCCAGGGATGCAATCTTACCTTCCTTCACGAGACGTCCGAGCTTCGTCACAGGAACCCATTTCTCCTCTTCTGCCTCACGGCGGCCCCCACGGCCCCCACGGCGCCCTCCACGGCCGCGGCCGCGGCCGCGATCTCCTCCCCGGCCGCCGAAGCCTCTCCCGAAACCACCGCGATCTCCGCCGCCTCTCTCCGCCATGATTTGCTCTGGTTTGGTTTTTGTTGCAAGTAGGGGGTGTAGGGTTTCCAAGGGTTCGAGCGCAGTCGGCAAGGTAGGTGTTTTTGAGAAGAAAGCTAGGGTTTATGTACGGCGGGGTTTCTCTATGGGTACAATTTCTTGGGCCATTATTAGGTCTTTTGTATCGAATTTGGGCCAAAATCACATTGATTTTGATTGATTTATATTGTATTCGTTTTTTGTTTTGAATTTTTTACATAGCAGTATTTTTACAATTTCAGTAATACTTATCACAGTTTTTAATGTTCCTTTGTCCCAGGTTAAATTGCACAGAATCTTTTTCACACTCATTAATAAACTTGTCTAACCGTTAATATATTTAACTACGTATAATTACGGTAAATAAAAAGTTACTTTTCAGAAACTACTTGTTACGACGAATAAGTATTACTGAAATTACTTGTTACCATGACATGTTTACACTTCACGACATGTTCGCTTTGTGGAGCATGAGTTTCCTTTTGCCTCTTCAGTGGACGAGCCTGCTATTTGGCTTATTCTAGTACACTTCATATCCTTATTATTCAACCTTCAAATCAGCCCCCCTCGTAATCCTCCTACAATCCCACTAAACAACCAAAACAATCCATCCACGTCCTCAATTTCCAATGATCAACAAACCTTTGCACCACAAAATAAATCACCTGCCAGTTCCCCATCTAGCTCTCCACCCCCCCTACATATTCTCTCAAAGCCTCAGCCTGAAACCTGTGACATACCACATCCTACCAAATGTAAAAGGACCTCCACCGGTGTAATAACTTGCTTGCCGAATAACAACTCCAAACTTGCCAGAAAGCTTAATCTTGTCCATAGATCACCACCAATGGAGCCTACCTCTATTACTCAGGCTCTTCGAGATCTGCATTAGTGCACCATTGTGCAATCGAAATTTGATGCTTTCTGCTAGAATGAAACTTGGGACCTTGTTTGTCATTCGTCTAAACAAAATTTGGTTGATTATAAATGAGTGTTTCGGATCAAGCAACATCATGATGGCTCCATTAAGCATTATACGGCTTGTTTAGTCGCCAAGAAGTTTCACCAATGCCCTAGTTGGAATTACGCTGAAATGTTCAGTCTTGTGATCAAGCTTGTGACCATTAGGATTATTCTTTCTCTTGTTGTACGGTATGGATGGTCACTTTGTCAGCTTGATATAAACAATGTTTTTCTTCAAGGTATGTTGAACAAGGAAGTTTCATGGTTCAGCCATCTACGTTCGTCAACAACGAATTTTTAGATCATGTTCGTTGCCTCAAAAAGGCACTCCATGGACTAAAATAGGCTCCCCGTATTTGGTACATTGAAATTTGACTTTTATTGCTTTCCCTTGGCTTTAAAAACTCTATTGTGGATGCATCATTATTCAGCTATCATAAGGGGATTGTTACCCTTTATTTACTTGTGTACGTTGATGACATTATTGTCACCAAAAGTTGCTCGGTTGCTCTGTCTAAGTTTATTGCATCTCTATTGCTCAGTTCTCGTTAAAAGATTTGGGTTGCTTGACTTACTTCTTAGAGCATCTCCAATGCAATAGTTACTTTGGTAAAAGTCACTTGACACATTATATTGATCAGCTCTCAATCTAAAAATCATCTCCAATGCAAGGGTCGAGTGGAAGCATCAATATGATGTGGCACACTTTTCTTTAGAGAGGGTCAAGTAGAGATTCTATTTGGAGAAGCTCACGTTGAAGCCCTCACTTGTGTACCCAAGAAAAATTAATAGAGATTCATTAATATACATGGACCCAACTACATTTTTGTCTCATACAATAATTGACACGTCATATCGAAGCTATCATTGTGGTGATACCATTGGAGATGAAAATCCAAATTTGATTGCCAATCAATTTACTTTGTTTACATCATATTGAATTTCCAATGAAATCATATCATGTGGCATAAGTGACCTCTCACAACTAACTCTTTCATTAGAGTTGTTCTTAGGTGTTGAAGTTGTTCCATGTGTGGATGGTAATTTCCTTCTCAAAGGAAGTATACTTCCAACTTTCTTAAAAAAATAGGAATGGATGAAACCAAGCCTGTGTCCACTCTATTATCGGAAAATGTTTCTTTGTTTCGTTATTTTGGTGATCCACTACCTTCCCGAACTGAATGTCGGACCTTGGTTGAGAGCCTCCAATATCTAAGTCTCACCCGTCCAGACATCAGTTTCAGCACAAACAAGCTAGCACAATTTATACATCCAACTACAACTCATTGGTTAGCTCTTAAACGGGTTCTTTGATATCTTGCTGGCACAAGTGATAATGGAATTCTCATTGCAGCTTCACGCACCTCACTTTCTATGCTTACTCGGATGTCGATTAGTCCAGTGACAAGGATGACTATATCTCTACCATTGGGTATTTGCTCTATCTTGTTAGCACTCTTATTTCTTGGAACTCTCACAAACAGCGGCCTATTGCAAGATCTTCAGCAGAGACTGAGTATAAGGCTATGATTGACACTACTTCCAAACTTTTGTTGGTACTTGATAGAATGTTTTCCCGTAGTGAATTATGTATTACTGGAAAGAATAAATGGAGAATAATTATATAAGGAATAATAGTACTGAAATAACTCTAATTTAGTCATCAATCATCCATTTCTAGTCATCTATTTAACTGATTCTAACATCCCCCTCAAGCAAAGCTTTAGATGCTCAGAGACGCAAAGCTTGGATCTAAAGAACTCAAATAATTGACAAGAGAGATCCTTGGTGAAGATGTCTGTAATCTAAAGAGAGGTAGGAACATGAGTAACATTCAACTTGCAAGATGCAACTAACTCCTGAACAAAATGATAGTCGATGTTGATGTGCTTCGCCCGCTTGTGAGTAACTGGATTCTGAGCCAAGAGATAACACTTAAGTTGTCACATAACAGCAGTGGAGAACCAGAGAGCCAAACACGAAGATCATGGAGAAGATGAGTAAGCCAAATAATCTCAGAAGTGGTGTTGGTGAGGCCCGATACTCAGATTCTGTGCTAGAACGAGAGACAATAGGTTGTTTCTTGGCACTCCTAAAAATAATGTTTCCACCAAGAAAAACAGCATAGCCACATGTGGATCGGCGAGTCTCAAGATAATGAGCCCAATCAACATCAAAATAACCTAAGACCTCAGGAGAACTAGCGCAGAGAAAGGTAAGACCAAAATATAGGGTATCTCAAACATAGCGGAGAATCCGAGGGACCGCAGTAAAATGATCATCACGGGGGTCCTGAACACACTGACTGACCGTGTTGACTGCAAAAGCCAAATCAGGACGAGTAATCACGAGTATTGAAAAGCCTCAACCAAAGAGCGACAAAGCGTCGCATTCAAAACTGGGGGCTAGTGGAGCTGTGAAGCTACGAGTCTGACACAAATGGAGTAGAAACTGGAGCAGTGTTAGACATCCTAGCAGGAGTGAGAGTATCCCTGACATACTTTGCTTGGCCGAGAGGTAAACCCAAGGAAGTGGGTGTAACTTCCAAACCAAGAAAGTAGTGAAGAGTGCCCATATCCTTAATGGCAAACTTCTGATGCGTCAGATCAATGAACTGCCAAAGGATAATCAACACGATTCTATAAGGAGGATGTAATCGACACAAACTAGCAGGCATAGTAACGACGAGACCCAAGATAGAACAAAAAGGGAAGTGTCGGATGAGCTGCATAGAAGTCCAAGCTGAACCAAATAGGTGTTGAATCGATGAAACCAAGCCCGCTAAGCTTGCCTAAGACCATAAATGCCCTTACACAAATGACAGATATAATCCGGATGAAGCGGATCCTTGTAACCAACAGGCCGCACCATGTAGACCAGAGTATCAAGCACGTCATTGAGGAAAGCGTTCTTGGCATCCAGCTGATGAAGAGGGGAGGAGCATAGCATAGCAATAGCTAGAACAGTACAAACCGTGGAGGTTGTGACCATCGAACTGAAAGTGTGATCAAAGTCAAATCCCAAAATCTGGGAAAAACCCTGCGCAACAAGCAAAGCCTTATGATGCTCAACAGTGCCATCAGCAATGGCAGAACCAGAAAAATATATTTGGGGGGCGTGTTAGTACTTATATATATTTTTTCTCTTTGAACATAACAAGAACGAAGAGTTATTTGTTGGTCTTTCATATGCCACATCAAGACTTCACTTGTTCAAAATATAAAAGTTATCCACCATGATCATGTTGTACGACAGTGCTCGACAGTTCCGCTGATGGGGGAATGAGTACTTAGTGAAGTTGTTTACTCTGTCCCATTTGTAAATGTTTGATTTTTGTCAACTTCTTCATAATACATTTGATTATAAATTCAATTAGTATAACACATGAATATGATCAAGCAAAATGCAAAAATATTATTAGATTCACAAAATATCAAATTGTTTATACATAATTATATATGTAACTAAAATTATTGATGGGAAATAAAAAAAAAGTGTAGGGTGTTATTACATGTAATTAAATTTATCTAATTGGAGAAATATGAAAAAAAAGGAGAATGATCTATTGTTTACAGAATATAAATATGGAATAATATGGTTTTTTTAAAATGAAAAACAAAACATAAAAAATGAAACCACACATTCAGCCACGAGACAAAAAATGACATCAAATAATTGATTTTTCATCTATTTGTTAAAACTTTAGGCCCAAAAAGAGAAACAGTTGGGCTTCCCCATTTATCGTAGTTACTACTTTAGACCCAAAATGAGAAACAATCAGTATTAGTCAAAGCTTCTTCTTCTTCGATCGTCTTCCGCCTCTGCAACTTATTTCAGACGACGGTGAACCTTTTTTTTGCTAATTCCTTCCACCATTTTTGGTCTGTAAATCGCTCAAATTATCGTCGGGGCCGACTTCAGTATTCCCCTCACCCATTAATCTTTCGGTGCTAAAGGAGCGAAAATGAGTGATACTTCATTCACCACCAAAACTCAACCGGGGCGGCCACACCGGCTCGACCCCCCTATTTTTGCTGATGGCCATCAGGATGATACTTCAGTCGATAAACCCATTTGGAGCCAACAATGTTGATGTCCGATGGATGGGGCACCAAATCCCAGATGCGTTATCCGTGAAAAGCTGCTAACTCATCATCCATAGCAGAAATCCAAGATATATCCTGAAGAGCATTGCGATAATCTGTGGGTTCAGACTGAGCAAGTAAGGCATCAATAAGACTGTGAGCAACGATATCAAAAATAATTTTTTCTTTGAATAACCTCAGACGACGATCGAGTAGCCATCCGATAACTATGAGGTCGAGGAGGAGAGGTCAAAGAAGTGGACTCGGCCGAAACAGTCGAAGATAATGCAGCTGAGGTGACAAGAGAGGGTACGATCAGGCTAGCCGATAGGGAGATTAGTGCCACAGGCTGACCATCGATAACTAGATTTGGGGTCTGTGGAACAAATAGAGCAAGGTGTCGAAGAAGACTGAGCAGTCACGAGCAGTGAAGGAGAAGAGATACCGTCAGGATCAATAAATGCATAAACGTCCAATGTCGACATGGAAGAACCAGTCGTCGTGGTCATGGAGGAGGTAAAAGGAAAATACATCTCGTCGAATCGGGCATGGCGAGTGACATAAATCTTACCTGTGGAAAAATCAAAACACTGAAAACCTTTGTGGGAGCTGTAGCTGATAAATACGCAATGGATGCTTTTGGGAGCCTATTTGTGATCACCAAATGGTCAAACAAACCAAAAATACCTGGCACGCAAACAGATGAATTTTAGAGTAGATAGAATCACGACCATAGAGAAACCCATAAGGAGCAGAACCCTGAAGAATTGTAGTAGGTAATCAGTTGATGGTGTAAACATCAGTGGCAAACACATCGTCCCAATAAGAAAGTGGGAGATGCGACTGAAAAAACATCATGAGGCCCATTTCAGCGACATTTCTATGCTTGCATTCAGCTCACCCATTTTGCTCAATAGAGTGTATGGGCACAGAATCTAATGATAAATGCTTTTTGAGGTGAAATGGGACCGTGAACGTGTGTTCAAGAACTCTGTTCCACCATCACTTTGAAATACCTTAATTTTGGACAAAAAATGATTCTCGACTAGTGCCTCAAACTACAAATAAGTGTCAATAAAATCCAATTTGGGATGGAGTGGAAATAGCCAAGTAAATCGAGAAAAATAATCCACAAATAAGGCACAATAAACAAAACCATTCGATAATAAAATTGGGGAAGGACCCCACAAAACACAATGTATCAAATCAAGTATGTGCGCAACACATTTATGATTCTCAACAAAAGCCAACCGTTGACCTTTTGCCATAACACGGGGGTTGTAGGTATGCGGTTTAGGCAACAAAGATGAAATGAAAAGTAAACCATACTTATGTAAACTGGAAATGACTGCAGTCGGCACATGACCTAACCGATCATGCTAAAGCTCTGCAAAAAGGAAACTAGAGCTACCTCTCCTTTATCCAAAACACAAAGTCCGCCTTCACTGTGGCCCCTGCCCACTATTTCTCCGGTCATCAAAATTGATAAAGACAATCAAATCTCTGGTCAGTTATAATAGAAAAAAAGTCTTAGTAATCACAGGAACAACCAGAACATCAGATAAACGTAAACCATTATAAATCCGAGAATCACCAATATGAGAAATGTGAATAGAAACACCATTACCAAAAAAGAGATTTACCAGAATAAGGATTGACACTCTCCAAACCAGACGCCGATGATGCCATGTGACTAGTCGCACCCGAGTCCACATACTAATCTGAGGTGCGAGTAGAAGGCTCTAATTGCAGAGATGACTAAAAATTTTCAGCCAGGTGGGTCGAGTCTGGGCCTACATCTTGTAGCAAGTCGCAACATAATGACCAGGACGACCACACCAAGTGCAGTGCAAATGCCCACAACCAGAACCAGAACCAGTTGGGAGGCCCTGCCGTTACCGCTTCCACCAAAATGACTGCCTCTAGCGGCACATGAACCGTACGCGCCACCGCCCCTCGCCGGCGCCGACTGAGGGCTGTTTGCCAGCGACGAATGAAACCGGCCCTGATGGTGAGGCTGAATGTCCCTGTAAATTCCTCAAAAAAGATTTGTGGTTCTTGTCACAAGAAAGAGCATCAAAGAGGCAGGAAAATCTTTGAACTCAGAACCAAGAGTAGATAAAAACCAGATAATTTAGTCATCATTCATAATAGGAGAACCCATAACAGATAGTTGCTCAAACATTTCCTTAAATTTAAGATGGAGTTCATGAAATGTACCAGTCTTACGTACACCATGGGCATCAGCACGAAAATGAAGAATGGTGGATGTGCTACTGTAATGAAAAGTGGAAACAATATTATCCCTGGTCTACTTTGACGTAGAGCAATTTGTAATTTCGACAAGAGCTTCATCCGTGAGAGAAGAAAACAACAAACTGTGGGCGCGCTGATTCTCCGCGATCCACTGATCATACTCCAACTTCGCTTTCAAGTAGGCTTCCTGCGGATCAGATTCAGCGCCGCTGCCAAGAGAGGCCATCGCAGCATAGGAGGTGGCAGGCAAAGAGGCCACTGGCAGTGGAACAGGAGGCAGCGGACATGGATGGCTGCCATTGACAAAACTGAAGAAACCATGGGATTTGGGAACATAACCTGCTTAACATTTTCAAAGAAGATAATTCGATGACGTAAGTTTGATTGTCCCCGTGTGAAGATGAGTGTTGTAGGAGAGTGTGTCGTCGGCTATTGTGAGTGAGAGAGTTGCTCGGAATTGCACCGGTATTTTATCGGAAAAAAGGAAGGAAGGGGTAGGGTTTCGGTTGCCGAAAAGATGAGAGAGAGGGGTGGCGGCCAAATTTGGAGAAAATTTTAGGGTTTTAAGTTTAGGACCAGAACTTGTTTTGATACCATGATAGAATGTTTTACCACAATGAATTTTGTATTACTGGAAAAAATAAATAGAGTAGAATTGTATAAGGAATAATAGTACTGAAATAACTCTAATCAGGTCATCAGTCCTATCCATATCTAGTCATCTATTTGGCTGATTCTAAACGTACTCTCCTTGTTTTCTAAACTCTACCATTTTTGGTCTAAAACTCCAGTAATTTATTACGACAATCTTGGAGCTATGGTCTCAGTGCAATCCCCTTTTTCATTCAATGATGAAGCATATAGATTTGTCCTATCATTTCGTTCGAGAAAATATTCAGATCAGAAAGTTTAGGATCTCCCTTGTTTCAACTGATGACCAACTTAATGACATTCTAATTCGTCCTCGATTAATGACATTCCAGATCGTCGGGGGAATGTCAATAATACTTGGTTTCTATACTTAGTTCTTTGACTATTTCTTCCATATATATCTAGCCACTGTTTTAGTGCTGTTGGTTGAGAGAAATCAAAGGAATCCGTTAGCATTTATCATGTATACATGCAGCAAACTGTCAATGAAAATCAACACTTTCCTTATTCTCTCTGTATAATCTTCAATACACTTTAGGCGAAGACTACAAAAGAAATTGTGAGGCAGCTGGCCTACTGTTCATCATAAAAATAGATGACCGCAACAACGAAAAAAAAAGAATAACATGATAACTTCCTAGAGACATGCCTATCTGCCTTGAACATCTGTTAAGCTAACATCATTCACTGAATGTTCCCCTTGTGGAGAAAACTGATCTTGGAAGAGGGGCAATCTGGCTGTATAAGCTGGTATCTTGGGTCGAGGAAGTTCCCCAATTTCATTGTTGAGCATCGATACGACATTTGACATATTCGGCCTATCATCTGCACTTTCTTGAACACACAATAATCCAACTTGGATGCATCTCCGGATTTCCATTTCTGTACTTGGATCAAGATTTCCGACAAGCGTCAATTCTATAGCTTCATTCTCATTCCACAGTTTCCAGGCCTGATTTTTTCAGAGAAGTGATTAAATTTCATGATTTGACTAGCAAATGCAACTGGGATTCTAGAAAGCTTACATATCCAAGAAGGCTTAGATTCTCTTCATCCAAATAAAAGTTTGTGTTCTTCTTCCCACTTACAATCTCCAATAGCAGCACTCCAAAGCTGTAGACATCTGACTTTTCCGAAAATTTCCCTCCCATTGCGTATTCTGGAGCCATGTACCCACTGCATCACATCATTCACACAAAAAATATAAAATGAAAATGCAAATGCAAACGCAAACGCAGTCAAATTCATGTATAATGTAGTTGGGAGCAACCAACAACTGCAGAATAGGAATTCGCTTACTAGGTGCCCACAATCCGGTTAGTATTTGCTTGATCCTGCTTGCCTCCGAAGATTCTCGCCATCCCAAAATCTGATATCTTGGGATTCAGCTCTTCATCTAGGAGGATATTACTGGCTTTCAGATCTCTATGGATGATCCTCAGTCTTGAATCTCTGTGAAGGTAAAGGAGGCCTCTACTGATGCCTTCAATGATGAGCAACCTTCTATTCCAATCAAGCATGTCTTGTCTCTGTGAATCTGAAATGTACACTGAACAATATCATGTGTTTGTAATGCAAATACAGCTCGTCCGTTCCTTAGGGGATAAGCAAGTATGTAACTGGAATTTATGAAGCAAACTATCATCCACTAACCATATAAATATGCATCCAAACTTTTGTTTGGCATGTATTCGTACACTAGCATCTTTTCTTCTCTTTCAACACAGCAACCAAGGAGTCTCACCAGATTCCGGTGTTGTAGTTTAGAAATGACCCTAACTTCATTCATAAACTCATTAATTCCTTGCATAGAAGAGTTTGAAAGCCTTTTCACTGCAATTGCCTGACCATTCACAAGCTTTCCCTGCAGATCAATCATTCTCTGGTTAAATAATCGATTTCTCCTTCCCATTAACATTTCAACCAAGTTTCTGATAACCAATGTAATATATGTACCTTGTATACTGGGCCAAAACCTCCTTGGCCTAGCTTATTCCTGGCATGGAAATTCTCTGTTGCATTATCAAGGGTCTCATAACTGTACAGTGGCAGCTCTTGAAGCTTTGTTTTTTCGAATTCGACATTTAGCATGAGTTCTGATTTGATTGCTTCTCCTGTTCGAATTAATGATGCCTCACTAAGTAATGTATATTGCATGCTGACAATGGTCTTCATACAAATTAAGGTTATTACCTTGATGTTTCCTTCGCCAATTCCACAAAACGTACAATGACACAGCCAGGCATAAGGACCCTCCCACAGTAAGGGCAATAGCGATTATTGCTTTCTTTCTCAGATTGCTCCTGGCATAATCTGGATTTCAGAGATTTTGAAGAAAGTTTTAGAGTTTAATGAGCAGGAATGTTGGCGTGTAATTCTAACAGGAGATACTAAGAAAAAGGCTCATGAAATGGCAGGCGGTTATACTTCTCTCACTGAATTTCATGTATCAGAAGAAGTGAATGCGCTAATATTCAACTTGTAAATATATCAGAGGTTTGCAATTACCTAATTCAGAATGAGCGACGCGTAGATATAGATCAGCACCGCCTTTAGAGAACTGTTGAATGTCAGTCAAGCTATCAGCCCAGTGCAAGCATCCGATTCCCACAACAAATGTATAGGCTGAGCAGGAGCAATTCCTCAAGCACTCATTACCACATTCTTCTTCTGAAGTTGCTATTCTGTATGACAAATCTGGGACTTTCACATTTGTCAGCTGCAAATAGCCATCTTCTTCATCTTGCTGACCAGCAGAATTGTTTGTGGCACACTTCAGAATTGCCTTTCTTGAGCAGCCAGCCTTCCAGTTTCCTTTAGTCCATTCTTGCTTGTATTTGGGCTCAAAACCTTTTAAGCAGGAACAAATTGGCGAACCCTTAGGATTACACATCCCATTAGGTCCACATTTGCCATAGACATCACAATCACTTGCAATAGTTGAAGATACTGTCCAGTCTCGTTTATCATTAAAGACCTTCCCTTGAACATCCCCCGAGGAACTCAACTGGTAGTGCAGGAAAGTAGTGGTATTCGTGTAGTCATAGGTAAAATACTCTGTTCCAGTATTGTTTCTCAACAAACGATTCCCCCGACTTTGGGAGTTAGTACCCATTCCTGGTACTCCGATGAGTACATTACCGTCCCAAGGACCACTCCGATAGTGCAGAACGCCTCTATTCCAAATAAACAATTCTGGGATGCGCTGAGGATCAACACCTAAAGAGAAATTTCCTGCGGATGGATCAGAGGGACTCCTCCATGATGTTAGTTGGACGGTACTATTGTCAACAACACCAATCCTTGACCCGGGCAAAAATGTGTCTGTCGGATTCTGAAAGCTTTCCCACACGCTTCTTCCATTTGAGTAGTCTCTCAATACCAAGTTACCGCAATCCAGGAGTTGAGCACTGGAATTGGACGTGGGACTGGATGCATTGGATGACCAGAGTATGTCCTTGTTCGCATTCAAAACCACAAGATTCCCATCTTCAGAAATAGTAAGAACCCCAGAAGAATCAACCAAAGGGTTGTCCCTATTAGCCACCCACACAACAGACACTTTAGGAACATTGTACATGATTCCCGCATATCGGTTGGTGGTATTTTCAGGACTGAAAAATCCCAGCTTGAAAGTTTGGCTAGAGGAAACTATAAAGTTGGGACCTTGAAGGGGTTCTGTGATCGAAATTGAGTCTGAAATTTAGTTTTACCAATTTTCCTAGTTCTTACTAGTGTGTTCCAACATACCTAGATTAACCAAGTGTAAAAGTAACGTGAAGCGTACAAGACACACAACTTGGTTACGCAGTTCGGTGTAAATCACCTACATCTGCGGGGCCTGGCCCAGTTCAGAATAAATCCACTAATTAGAAAGATAGTACAGAGTACAGCATACAAAATACTTATCTTTACTAACTATGACGTGTGGACTTAGCTAGCTCCCCTAGCTACCGATCCGCCTTGATCAGACTCCC
This sequence comes from Rubia yunnanensis, assembly GCA_037428765.1. NCBI lineage: Eukaryota > Viridiplantae > Streptophyta > Magnoliopsida > Gentianales > Rubiaceae > Rubia > Rubia yunnanensis. Next base: position 127,801,470 of record CM075061.1, read on the forward strand.
TCTGACCTCGAACTCCGTCGACGCTGGATCTCCTCCTCCCGAGGAATTAAGGCATACGATTCTGAACTTGTGCAGCAGGACAGTGTTGGAACACAGTATATTGGCTCTAGCAAGTTTCGTAAGATCTCAAAATCTGGGTGCAGATTTTGCTCTGTAAAATCGTTATCTTTGCAGCCGTGTTTGTCCCATATTTATATTTGCAAATCAGATCTGAACATCCATCATTATCTCCACAATATTCCTATTCCAAATCTGATTTGTTGAAGCATATCCAAATCCCATAAATAAAGGGATTTACCTTATCTCAAACTCTCCCATATATTCAATCAAATCTTCTCCATATAAGTAGGGATTTTTCCATAAAACCAAATATGCTTCTTACGCCTGATGTATAGCCAACTCTATAGTTACCATAAATTCCAAAACACTCCAACATTTTGGCTTGAACTTCGTTAAAGCTTTGGCGTTAATTCTGTTCATAAATTCTGCTCCAGCAGTGTTCCAACATGGTATGATTCTGCTCAACATTAATTCAACAAAAATTGCCAACAAATTAATTCAACAGTCACAGACTTTACAATCTCCCCCTTTGGCATTTTTGTGGACCCAAAATATTTTGAACATAGCTAACAATCATCCAATGAGCAGAATAAAGATCATATTACTAGAATGCAATTAGTGAAAGCCGAAATCCCAGAATTCCAATAATAGACCGACAAGGAAAACCAATTCAAAAAACCAAAAGACCAAATATGAAATCCAAAATCAAAATATCCAAATTTCTCCCCCTGGGGCCACACATAGGCCAAAGAAACCCAAATTCCAACTATAACATAGAAAACCAGTCTTTGTTTAAAATAAAACTCCCCCTGAATCAATCCTCCAGCTTGGACTTTTCTTCTTCCAATCTTGCTTGTTCTGCTTGCAGGGCAGCAATTTGAATTCCCACAGCTCCAAGCCTAGCCTGTATTGCCATCAACCGCGTCTTCTTGGCTGCATTGGCTGAGGAAGATGATCCAGTAGCTTTCCAGGGGAGATCATGCACACGTCTGAGTCCAAAAGTCTTCTTGTTAGGCCGTAAGAACTCCGCATCTACTATCACATCCGTGGCCTTTCCCTTCACCTTTGCACTTTTGGCTAGTGCTGAGATCAGACATGGGTATATCACTGCATCATTTACCTTTGGGGCTGTGGCCTGTCGAACCAAGTGCTGCTGAATTAGTAATCCAAGATTAACTTTCTTCTGTGTTCCAACACAGTAGAGCAACTTAGCCATTTCTCTGGTTAATGCTGTGGTGTTGCTGGATGGTAACCAACAATGGACTGCAATCTGATACAACCCGAAGAATCTGGATGTCAGACATGATGCCTGAGAATATCCTGCAGCCGGCCACTTATCCTTATACCCTCCAGAAATTACAGCCAAGATTTCATCATCATTTAGACCCAAATCATCCGGGAACACTCCCCCTATGTCAGGAGTCTTTAGCCCAAACAACATATTTATCTTTGAAGCAGATAGTTCTATAATCTTCCCTCTAGCATAAACTCTATCAAACCAGGGAGAAGAAATGTCTAAATTCCCAGGCATGAGATTAGCATATACCTCGAGTGTAACATCTCTGTTGTACTGTAACTGAACAGTTGCAGCAACTGTCATTCCAGTCATCTTCAAGAAATCAGTAAATCCGCTCTCCTTGTAGGCCTTCAGATCTAGTGGTCTCTCTGTAATAACCTTCTTTTCCGAGAAAAACTCCTCCATTTCAGCTCCCTTCTTGTCAAAGTAAACTGCCGAGAATGCCTGGGAGATAGATGGTGGTGGTAGAGCCTTCCTCTGGATGCTGTTACGTCTCTTCCTGCTTCTCTTTGCTGCCCCGGTATCCACAGCAGAGCTAGCCTTCCTTTTTCCCTTTGACTTCTGAAGAAATTCATTCAGGACCTCATCACTGGAATAAGTCATGTCTGCAGCTTCCTGTGTTGAAACATTGTCTGCTCTTTCAATCTGCTCTTCTTCTGAATTACCTCCCTGAACTGGTAGATCTTCATCAGCTCCTTCCATCTCTTGATTCCCTTCTTCATTCGACTCATCAGTGGCTTCATCATGCAACTCTTCTTGAACCTCATCACCTTGTGTACCCCCCAGATCAGCATCAGAATCTACCTCCATATATGCAGGTTCTTCTGAGTGTGTTGGAACACTCTCCTCATCATCATCAGATAGTTCAATGAACACGGGTTCCCTTAGTTTATCCATCCTCTTTGCATTCACTTCATCATAGAATCCGACCTGTAGCTTATCTCCATATTTTACTTTCGTTAACCCAACAGCCTGTTCCTCACTGACTTCTCTAATCCACACATAACTATGAGGAGTCATACGACAGAAAACATGAAATTTGTCTTTCCCTTTTCCATTCAACTGACCATACATCCCTCTCATAAACTTCACAGTCTTGTACTCAATATCCCAAACATCAGTAAAATGACCTGAAATAAACTCCTTAATTTTGACATGCAATACCTCTAAATCCTTTCTTACACTCTTGATTTTGCTTAAATCCACAGAGTATCTATTAGCTTGTAACCACTCAAAAATATCATCCACACTCCTACTTTCAAAGCCCAAGAATTTGAATGGTCGAGGATCAGGACCAGTTACCTTAGGTTTTGCTTGTTTCTTGCCTGCTGAAGCATGCTCTTGGGCATCTGAGTTTTTACTCTGGTTCTTGACAAATGTCTCCTCCTCTTCCTTTTCTTCTTCAGTTTTCTCCGCCTCTGCTTCAGTCATCTCCTCATCCTCTTCAAGGACAGTGCTTACTCTGTTCTAATCTTGATTTTGTGACTCATTCACTTCAGCATGCCTTCTCGGCTCATCGAACACTACCAATTCCGAATTCACTAAACTCCGGTCTTCTCCCAAACTTTCCGGCACTGGAGCTTCTTCTCTCGGAGAATTTTGGTTTGACATTATTTGGAACAATGCCGAGACAGAGAGGAGTTTTGCGGCAAGATTTTTGGCCAGAGTTTTTGGGGAAAATCGGCCAGAGACAACAGAATGTGAAAGGGAAGTTTTAGAGTTTGAGACAACTTTCAACTCTTCATAAGCTTACCTCTTTTCCCGCGAAGATCCTTTTTAGATTTCCCAAAAGTTGTCATGATAGCCTTTCCTCTTCTTGTCCCATCAGTGATTTATTCCTCATTTAACTTCCAACACTCTATTTAACTTCTCCTATTTTTGGTCACCTTTTGCTTCCTTCCAATTTTTTCTTTTTCTAATTTTTGACGCAAATAACAAACACAAGCAAATTATTTACACACAGAATTCATCAAAGGTAAAAGTTACCTCAGATTTGACAAACACCTAAGTGTTGTCGAAGGCTCTCGAAAGTGGTAGCATCAAGTGGCTTGGTAAATATATCGGCAAGCTGTTCGTGTGTTGGAACATAGACCACTTCCACTTCTTTTCTTTCCACCAAATCTCGAATAAAATGATGCCTTATGTCAATATGCTTGGTTCTCGAGTGTTGAACTGGATTCTTCGAAATATCGATTGCACTTGTATTATCACATAAAATCTTTAGGGGGCTTTGTTGAATTCCATAATCTTTAAGCATTTGATTCATCCATAATAGTTGTGCACAGCAACTCCCTGCTGCAAGATACTCAGCTTCTGCAGTAGATAGAGAGATCGAGTTCTGTTTCTTGCTATACCAAGACACCAAATTTGTTCCAATAAAGAAACATCCGCCGGTAGTACTTTTCCGATCATCTGCATTACCAGCCCAATCAGAATCACTGTATCCTATCAATTCTGAATCTTGATTCTTTGAGTACCAAACACCATATTCTGACGTTCCACTCACATATCTAATAATTCTTTTGACTGCAGTAAGATGAGATTCCTTAGGATCCGCCTGAAATCTAGCACATATTCCAACACTGAGACATATATCAGGTCTGCTAGCTGTGAGATATAACAAACTTCCAATCATGCCTCTATATAACTTTTGATCAACTGACACTCCTTTTTCATCTTTCACCAACTTATCAGAAACACCCATAGGAGTTCGAACCGCACGAGCACTACTGAGTCCGAATTTTTTAATCAAATTCAGGGCATACTTACTTTGATTGATGAATAGACCATTCCGTCCTTGTTTGACTTGTAATCCCAGAAAGTAAGTCAATTCTCCAACCATGCTCATTTCAAATTCAGACTGCATTGTGATGACGAAATCCTGTACCAAAGATGGTGAAGTAGAGCCAAATACTATGTCATCAACATATATTTGAGCAATTAGAAACTGTGATGATTTGTCAAGCACAAATAAAGTGCGATCTACTCCCCCTCGACGATAACCTTTCTGAAGCAAAAAGTTAGTAAGTCGTTCATACCATGCTCGAGGTGCCTGCTTTAATCCATATAAGGCTTTCTTGAGGCGATATACATGATGCGGATAATGAGGATCTTCAAAACCTTTAGGTTGTTCCACATAGACTTCCTCATTCACCACTCCATTTAGAAACGCACTCTTAACATCCATTTGATACAACGTAAAGTTCAAGAAGCAAGCAATAGATAGTAGAATACGAATAGATTCTAACCTGGCAACTGGTGCAAAGGTTTCGTCAAAGTCAACACCTTCCACTTGCGTATATCCTTGAGCAACAAGTCTGGCTTTGTTCCTGGTGATTAAGCCATCTGCATCGGACTTGTTCTTGAAAATCCATTTTGTACCAATGACATTGATGCCTTTGGGACGAGGGGTAAGGTACCAAACATCATTCCTGGTAAACTGTCCGAGTTCATCTTGCATTGCAGCAATCCAATATTCATCAAGTAAAGCTTCCTTATAGTTCTTCGGTTCAATTAGTGACACAAAACAGTGTAGACCAGCCAGACGTCGATAATCTACTCGAGGAACTGATCGAGTATTTCGCAGAGTTGAGCCAGGTTGAATGTGTGGTGCAACCTTGTCATTAGTAGACGGTAGCAGTGTTGGAACATGGTCATGTGTTGGAACATGGTCCGCTTCAGCAGAGTGAGGTTCCTGGTGCTCATTTGGTTCTGACTGCTTTTCTCTGTCCGGAGTTTGAGACTGTGTTGGAACATGAGTGTTGGCGGATTCTTCCTCTACTGCTTCTGGAAGTTTCTCCTTTCCTGAATCATCCACAATGACATTTATGGATTCCATGAGAGTGTTAGTTCGATGATTGAAAACTCGGTAGGCACGACTGTTGATAGAATACCCTAGAAAAATTCCTGGATCACTTCGATTATCAAATTTTGCCAACTGTTCTCTGTCTCTGAGGATATAGCAAGTGCTTCCGAACACATGAAAATATGAAACATTCGGCTTCCTGCCTTTCCAGATCTCATAGGCTGTCTTATCAGTGAATGGTCGAAGATACACACGATTAATTGTATAACACGCTGTATTGATCGCCTCTGCCCACCATTTCTTATGAAGATCCTTTTCTGCCAACATGACTCGAGCCATCTCCTGAAGAGTTCTATTCTTTCTTTCGACAATACCATTCTGTTGAGGAGTGATAGGAGCCGAAAACTCATGTTGAATCCCCAGTTCATTGCAGAAAGAACTGAATTGTTCATTTTCGAATTCTCTGCCATGATCACTTCGAATCCGGATTATCTTTCCTACAGGACTTCCCTTTTCCGTTTGTAGCTTTACTACAAGGCTACGAAATACCTCAATCGTATCAGATTTCTCTTTCAAGAAGGCTACCCATGTAAACCTGGAGAAGTCATCAACACATACAAAAATATATTTCTTTCCTCCTATGCTAGGTGTGTGCACTGGCCCCATTAAATCCATATGTAATAATTCCAGATTTCTAGAAGTAGTAATAAACTGTACTGAAGAATGAGGAGCACGAGTTTGTTTACCTTGCTGACATGGTCCACACATGATTTCGTCATTCCCGGTCAAGGTAGGCATTCCACGTACAGCTTTCATGTTAGCAATCTTCACCAGTGTTTTATAGTTGATGTGTCCGAGTTTCCTGTGCCATAGAATTCCCTCGTCCCGCTTTGAAAGCATGCATCGAACTTCTTGTTCCAAAAGATAACAATTGTCTGGAGATCGTATTCCTGACAGAACCCTGTTTTCTCCATGCTTCACTACACATTTTTCTTTATGGAACTCAACTATCATGTTGTCATCGCACAGCTGGCTTATACTTAGCAAATTTGCTTTCAGATCTTCAACAAATAATACACTTGTGAGAACAGAAAACCCTTCAATTTTTAATTCGCCCTTGCCAATTACTCTGCTTCTTTTTCCATCTCCAAAAGTTACATACCCGCCATCATATGGAGTAAGATTTGTAAGGTATTTCGAACTGCCAGTCATGTGACGTGAGCAGCCACTGTCAAAGTACCATGAGTCACTGGAATATGCTGATAAAGAAGTGTGTGCGACCATACACGTACCGGACCTTTTGATGACCCATATCTTCCTGATTCTTGTACGAGTATAGACTGTGTTGGAACACAGTTCTCTCCCTGTCATTTGATCTCTGATCAGTTTTTTACACTGATATTCAGTATGTCCTTGATACCTGCAGTATCCGCAGATTAGAGGCTTTCTTTGAAACGGTTTTCCATACTTCCGTTTTACTTCTCGAATCCTTGCTTTGAGAGTTACTGGTTTTTTATGCACTTCAACCTCTGGTTCTTTCCTGTATCCAATTCCGTGTCTATCACCAAAGTTCCTTCCCATATCCAGTATGTCATCCAGTTTTGCCTTCCCGGAATTCATTTTTGAGATAGCTGCTTCAGACATCTCAGCCCTCTTGACTGCTGCTATTAATTTCTGACTCAGTTCTTCATTTTGTTTTCTGAGTTCTGCAATCGTGGACCTTAACTCCTTTTCGCTGTCAATCAGCTTCCTTTTTTCTTCACTCAGTTCTTTGTTTTTGTCTGCTACTTGAACCCACATAGCATACATTTGTTCGTATGTGCTATATATCTCTTCATCACTGACAGAAAGATCATCTTCATCACTGCGAGCCTCGTCCGGATTCATATCGTAACTTACATCTTTCCCTTTGTTTAGAGTGTTGGAACACTGACTTTCTGAAGTATCATGGACCTTTGCTCCAAAGGCTACATAATTACTGGTTAATTCTTCCTCATCTTTTTCTTTCTCTTCATCATCACTCCAAGAGGTAACATATGATCTTCCTTGTTTCTTTCGAGTGTTAGCACATTCGGCCTGAATATGACCAAATCCTTCACATTCTCTACATTGAATTCTTCCAGCCTGTTTTGTTTCATTGTACTGATTTCTCCCATACGGCATATTTCCTTGTTCAAACCTCAATCCACGATTGTTGTTCGAATCTTGTTGCTTTTGTCTGTTTCCGCCAAACCTCTCCTGAGATTTCTTATTGACCACCTTCTTTAACATCTTTGAGAAATTTTTTGTAATAAGTGCCAGTTTTTCAAACTCATCATCGCTGTCAGACTCATTACTTCCTTTGTCTGGAGAAACTTTAAACGCCAAATCCTTGGATACCCTTTTTGTAGGTTGCTGGAATGTCATCTCATATGTTTGCAGTGACCCCATTAGTTCATCTAGGCTCATTGTGGATACATCTCTTGCCTCCTCTATTGCTGCTACTTTCATTGCAAACCTTTTAGGTAGAGATCGCAAGGTCTTTTTCACCAGCTTGGTTTCTTTGTACACCTTTCCAAGTTGATAAGCCATGTTGGAGATATCTCTAAGCTTTCCGTTGAATGTGGCAATGGTGTCGTCCTCCTCCATTTTGAGTTCTTCAAACTTGGTAGCCAACATCTGTAGTTTGGACTCCCTCACTCGACTGGTTCCTTCATGAACTGTTTGTAGAATATCCCATGCTCTCTTCGCTTGGTGGCATGTAGATATAAGCTTGAACTGGTTTTCATCGACTGCCGTGAATATTGCATTAAGAGCCTTTGAGTTTGCTAGAGATTCTCTAAGATCACCTGGAGTCCATTTAGACTTGTCTTTGAGTTTTTGACTTGACTCCCCTTCCACATCCTTAGAGCTGGTAGCCTCTTCTGTAGGATGATTCCATTCATTCTCAACATAAAACCATGCCAGTTCGTCCAGGGAATTAATAAACACCCTCATACGAGCCTTCCAATAGTTGTAGTTGTTTCCTTCTAGCAGTGGTGGTCGAGAGATTGAAGCCCCTTCTCTTGTCGTCATGGTAAAACCGGATCTCACTTTCCTTGAAACAACCAAGGGAACAATAAGTGACTCAGCTCTGATACCAAATGAAATTTAGTTTTACCAATTTTCCTAGTTCTTACTAGTGTGTTCCAACATACCTAGATTAACCAAGTGTAAAAGTAACGTGAAGCGTACAAGACACACAACTTGGTTACGCAGTTCGGTGTAAATCACCTACATCTGCGGGGCCTGGCCCAGTTCAGAATAAATCCACTAATTAGAAAGATAGTACAGAGTACAGCATACAAAATACTTATCTTTACTAACTATGACGTGTGGACTTAGCTAGCTCCCCTAGCTACCGATCCGCCTTGATCAGACTCCCTCTGACCTCGAACTCCGTCGACGCTGGATCTCCTCCTCCCGAGGAATTAAGGCATACGATTCTGAACTTGTGCAGCAGGACAGTGTTGGAACACAGTATATTGGCTCTAGCAAGTTTCGTAAGATCTCAAAATCTGGGTGCAGATTTTGCTCTGTAAAATCGTTATCTTTGCAGCCGTGTTTGTCCCATATTTATATTTGCAAATCAGATCTGAACATCCATCATTATCTCCACAATATTCCTATTCCAAATCTGATTTGTTGAAGCATATCCAAATCCCATAAATAAAGGGATTTACCTTATCTCAAACTCTCCCATATATTCAATCAAATCTTCTCCATATAAGTAGGGATTTTTCCATAAAACCAAATATGCTTCTTACGCCTGATGTATAGCCAACTCTATAGTTACCATAAATTCCAAAACACTCCAACATTTTGGCTTGAACTTCGTTAAAGCTTTGGCGTTAATTCTGTTCATAAATTCTGCTCCAGCAGTGTTCCAACATGGTATGATTCTGCTCAACATTAATTCAACAAAAATTGCCAACAAATTAATTCAACAGTCACAGACTTTACAGAGTCCATAGCATGACAATTTGGTAAGGAAATCGAAGCAAACAACAAAAGCAGATGCAACGAGGATGGAAGACCTGCCAATCCTTCCATGTGTAAGCAGGTCTAGAGAAAATGATGCCTGCAACTATAGTACATACATTATCTGACTTATCACTTTACTCATCTTTGGAAAATGAAAGATGCCACAAATATTGACTAAATGGTCAATGCCTAATTGGGACCACAAAGTAAGGAGTCATGCAAGCATTAAATTTTGACACCAGCTCAAACATGAAGGCTCCCAAGCAGAGAAATTTCAACTCAGAAGCAAACAAGCTAAAAAGGGAAGCAGCTTTAGTTGACTTAACATCACATAAAGTATAAGAAACGTGCAAGCAATTTCTTGTTCTCTCTAATTAGTCACTCAATCTACGGTAGCAGAAACTTGCAAAGTTTTTTGTGACATTTCAACAGACTTGGGCTACCATGAAAAGTCTTAAGAAACTTATGAATCAAATACATCATTTCATGGGTTAACCTTAATATTTATAATAAACACATAAATGAAAGAGTGGAGCAGGAAAAAATATAAAGACTCTATTCATTACTCTTTAAACTCTAAGAATGGCCACACATGCACTCTTAATTACTATATTTCTTGAGGAAAAGACGTACAGTTTTCAAAAAGCCTAACGTGTAACAAGAAACAAAACTATCATGGTCCCTTCGTTGAAATCTTGACTTAATATGGAATAGTCTACTTCGCAAAATAGATGGAAATGGCCCACAATTCATAAGTTAGTATATGCATCACGTTTTGAAATGCTCTATCTAGTTACTATATTGGGGTTACTATATAAAAGGAATACTTAAAAATGATATGCTTGTGTCAATCGTCGTGAGGGGCATAATGACTATTTTTCAACAAAGTCGAATGTGTGCATTTTTATGTGCTCTCAAGTGGCCGTTCAAAACGACGTCATTTTGGGCACCACTTTTGTCCTTTTGTGCATCCCATTTGTCAAAAGTTGTGATGCCTCCATGTGCGGCTGCATGTGCTGCCAGGTGGTCGACAAAAATGACGTCATTTTCGGCACCCCTTCGAGGGGTCCAGCTCTCAGCTCTCGAAGGGATGAACTCTCAGTCCTCGAAGGGATGGACTCTTCTATCCTCGAAGGGGTCCAGCTCTCAGCCCTCGAAGTGATGGAGTCTTCAATCCTCGAAGAGGTCCAGCTCTCAACCCTCAAATGGGTTGAGATCTCAGCCCTCAAAGGGGTTTAACTCTCAGCCCTCAAAGGGGTCCAGTTCTCAGCCCTCAAAGGGACTCTCAGCCCTCGAAGGGGTCCAGCTCTCAGTCCTCGAAGGGATGGAGTCTTCAATCCTTGAAGGGGTCTAGCTCTCAGCCCTCGAAGGGATGGAGTCTTCAGTCCTCGAAGGGGTCCAGCTCTCAGCCCTCAGCCCTCGAAGGGGTCCAGCTCTCAGCCCTCGAAGGGGTCCAGCTCTCAGCCCTCGAAGGGGTTTAGCTCTCAGCCCTTGAAGGGGTCCAGCTCTCAGCCCTCGAAGGGGTCCAGCTCTCAGCCCTCGAAGGGGTCTAGCTCTCAGCCCTCGAAGGGGTTTAGCTCTCAGCCCTTGAAGGGGTCCAGCTCTCAGCCCTCGAAGGGGTTTAGCTCTCAGCTCTCGAAGGGGTACAACTCTCAGCCTCGAAGGGGTCCAGCTCTCAGCCCTTGAAGGGGTTTAGCTCTCAGCCCTCAAAGGGGTCCTGTTCTCAGCCCTCGAAGGGATGGACTCTCAGCCCTCGAAAGGGTCCAGCTCTTAGCCCTCGAAGAGATGGGCTCTCAGTCCTCGAAGGGGTCTAGCTCTCAACCCTCGAAGTGAAGGACTCTTCTATCCTCGAATGGATGGACTCTTATCTGGTTACTATATAAAAGCAATACTTGGAAATGACACACTTGTGTCAACCGTCGTCAGGGACATAGTGGTCATTTCCCAGCAAAGCCGAACGTGTGCTCTTCTAGGTGCTCTCAAGTGGCCGCCCAAAGTGACGTCATTTTGGGCACCACTTTTGTCCTTTTGTGCATCCCATTTGTCAAAAGTTGCGGCGCCTTCATGTACGGCTGCTTGTGCTGCCAGGTGGCCGACGAAAATGACGTCGCTTTCGGACCCCTTCGAGGGGTCCAACTCTCAGCCCTTGAAGGAATGGACTCTCAGTCCTCAAAGGGATGAACTCTTCTATCCTCGAACGTGTTCAGCTCTTAGTCCTCGAAGGGATGTAGTCTTCAGTCCTCGAAGGGGTCCAGCTCTCAGCCTTCAAAGGGATGGACTCTCAGCCCTCGAAGGGGTCCAGCTCTCAGCCCTCAAAGGGGTGGACTCTTCTATCCTCGAATGGGTCCAGCTCTTAGCCCTCGAAGGGATGAATTCTTTAGTCCTAGAAAGGGTCTAGCTCTCAGTCCTCGAAGGGGTCTAGCTCTCAGCCCTCGAAGGGGTCCAGCTCTCAGCCCTCGAAGGGGTCCAATTCTCAGCCCTCGAAGGGATGGACTCTCAGCCCTCGAAGGGGTCCAGCTCTCAGCCCTCGAAGGGATGGATTCTCAGCCCTCGAAGGGATGAACTCTCAGCCCTCAAAGGGATGGAATCTCAGCCCTCGAAGGGGTCTAGCTCTCAGCCCTCGAAGGGGTGGACTCTTCTATCTTCAAAGGGGTCTATTTTTTAGCCCTCGAAGGGATGGAGTCTTCAATACTCGAAGGGGTCTAGATCTCAGTTCTCGAAGGGGTCTAGATCTCAGTTCTCAAAGGGGTCTAGCTCCCAGCCCTCGAAGGGATCCAATTCTCAGCCCTCGAAGGGGTTTAGCTCTCAGCCCTCGAAGGGGTCCAGTTCCCAGCCCTCGAAGGGATGGACTTTCATCCCTCGAAGTGGTCCAGCTCTCAACCCTCGAAGGGATGGACTCTCAGCCCTCGAAGGGATGAACTCTCAGCCCTTGAAGGGATGGAATCTCAACCCTCGAAGGGGTCTAGTTCTCAGCCCTCGAAGGGGTCCAGCTCTCAGCCCTAGAAGGGGTCCAGCTCTTAGTCCTCAAAGGGAAGGACTCTTTTATCCTCGAAGGGGTCTAGCTCTCAGCCCTTGAAGGGGTCTAGCTCTCAGTCCACGCAGGGGTCTAGCTCTCAGTCCACGAAGGGGTCCAGTTCTCAGTCCTCGAAGGGGTCCAGCTCTCAGCCCTCGAAGGGATGGACTCTCAGCCCTCAAAGGGGTCCAGCTCTCAGCCCTCGAAGTGAAGAACTCTTCTATCCTCGAAGGGGTCTAGCACTCAGCCCTCGAAGGGGTCTAGCTCTCAGCCCTCGAAGGGGTCTAGCTCTCAGCCCTCGAAGGGATGGACTCTCAGTCCTCGAAGGGGTCTAGCTTTCAGCTCTCGAAGTGAAGAACTCTTCTATCCTCGAAGGGATGAACTCTTAGTTCTCGAAGGGATGGACTCTTGGTGAACGTCGTTCCTATCACCAAGAAAACTGCAAACTAGCACACAGATTAGTATAGTAAAAGCAGGTCGTATCCACAGAGAACGGTATAATTTCTATCAATTTCAAACTACCAACAAGGTTTAGTTTAGCAACCACGCCTATGATTTGAGATTTGTTTAATAAACTAATGAATTACTAGGCTAAAAATAGGACCAAAATAATGCAGAAAAATGCAGAGATAAATTACGAACAAATATATGGATAACAAAGGATCAGCATAAGTTAATCTTTGGTTCATTCCTTGATCATCGACTACTCACAATTCATTTAACCCCCATGAATTAATTGGTTATAAGTAGGAACAGTATTTGCTATTTCCCCTAAATTCCCCTTAAATTTCCAATCGCGAGCAAGTATTTGCTAAACCCGCGATCTTCCTAATTAAGATATTCCTAGCAAGTATTTGCTAAACTAGTTATATCTTAACGATCTTAAGACCTAGGGAACCCAATTTAGACAACAAGCACGTATTTGCATGCAGTTTATCCAATTAATTGTTTATCATCCTGTTATTACAGTCATAATTGTTATCTATTTTTTCACAAGAGATGCTACTTAATTAGCCCTAGCCTAACAAGATTGAGGCGATCAAACTCAAACAATCAAGCATAGATTTTAGGCATAAACAATTAAAAACTCATAGGATTAAATTTCGGAAAACCCGAAGTCTCACAATCCATGAACCATCGAATTAACCTAGCCGATTAGGAATCTAGCTACTCATGATTAAATTAAATAGAACAAGCAATTCAAAATTAAACATGTTGACAATCGAAAAGTAATCAGAAGAAAAAATTACCAATAACTAATTCCTGGTGATCTTGTTATTCTTCCCCAAAAACAATGAAAAACTTGTTTGCTGCCTTTTGTTTTTCTCGCCCAGGAAAACAAAGTCAATAATTCCTCTCCTGCTTTCCGTTTTTTTTTTCACACAAGTCCACAATCCATTCTAATCCTCCCTCCCAAATCGTGAATAACACACGATTATATATACTAAAAATAAAACCCAAATCCTAACTAATTTTGGAAAATTAGAATCCTTATCCAAAAAGAAATATTCTTCCACTTAAATTCAGCCTAATTACAATTAAATTCTAACTTGGAATAATTAATCCAAGTCTTGGACTTCATGGCTTCTCTTCGGTCCAATCACAGTGCTGAATTTTTGGCCTTCTTTTCTTCTGGACTGCAACTCCGTAAACTCCCTAACGAGGGATCGGGATCGTTACCTCATTAAAAACCCTTTCGGGAAAAAAAAGTATAACAATCCCCCTTTCATCAGCTTCACCTTAACCGGGTCGACTTCACGGAGCAACTTAGTGATCGTTAAACGAAGCACAACTCTGCCACACGAAGGATTCCGGCTAAGGATCAGCTGGAACAGCATCATAGTGCTCCAAAACATAGCTACTCTGCTCCACTACAGCTTTGCTCCAAAAATAGTGATCTATCAACAAAATAAATCAATTAAGTACCAAAAATCACATAAAAGAGCACTAAATTCCTTCAAGAATGAACAACTAAATATCACACATCACATCCTCACACTTGAGTCATACTTGCCCTCAAGTATGAGATGAGCAATTTCTAAGCAGGTTGTTCATTCAAAATCCCATCCCCAAACTGACTCTGACTCAACAAAAAAGAGAAGATAAAAATACCAGACCAACTATATACATGACACACCTAAGACTCTATTATCCGGACTTTGGTCAAACAATTCAGCATTAAGTTTTCATTTCATGGCTCATCAATAAACTCCCAAAACATGATCAAGTCCCCTTTCGTAAACAAAGTGCATCATCCCCCTCGAGCCCTCAATTCAATCCCCCCTACCGCGGTCAAACTTGCATATCAACTGATCAAAAATAGATATGTAAGAACTTCCTCACAGATTTTCACTCAAACACTCAATAAGTAAGGACAGTCACTCAATGATATTCATGCGGTAGCCTTAGCCAATTCATGACAAGCCAAAAAGGTCTTTAAAGGTTGTAATGGGGCTTGGGGTTGTAACATTGGTGAGATCCTAGGGCTCTAAGGTTCATACATACATGCACTTATGTTCAAGAACAAATCAGTAGAAAATTCCAGCAAATACACATCATCAAGACCAATTTTCTGGACTGATTTTTTTAAGACTAATTCAGGTCTGGAATTTTTTTTTTGTTTTTTTTGTTTTTTTTCTTAGGCAAAACAGTACCCTTATTCTCTTTCCTTTTTCAGTCCAGACCAGAATTTTTCAAATTACATGCTCATTTACCTCTACAGTGCCATAAGACTATTTTTTTTCAATGAGAACCGGGCACTCGAATCATGAATATGCAATATCAAGCAAGAGCAGAAATTTTCAGTTCAAGAACATACATGCATGGGGCAAGAATAGTATAAAGAGAAAAGGCTAGGCTTTTATAGTGGGCTACACAAAGAAAAGGTCAAGGCTCAAAAGGGTTTACTAGAGGATATAAAAGGTAGGATATATACGATGTGTGGTTAATCCTAATTTGCCTCTTTTTTTTACTCATTATGCATCAACCTTAGCTACCACAACTCTCAGAAAAAAAACTTGATGTAGAGAGTGCTCTACTCTGGCTCAAACCTCACTTTATACTAGGCTTTGTTCATTACAAGTCTTATTCGTCATACCAAGTATCATTTAAGCAAGTTAAAACCGATTTCAAGGGTTTCTCATTTAATGCTCTTAGGAAGATATCAAACAACAACGGTTACTAATCAGATTCTTTCAACATGCAAAGTTCATCTATCTCAAAGCCAATTCATTACTCGCTGTCATGCTGAAAATTTGACCGACTCGATAAATATTTTTTTTAAACAAGACACTAAAATGTAAAAACGACACCTAAACCTCCTCACACTTAAGACTTGCTTGCCCTCAAGCAAGCTCGGGTTAAAAGCGAGAAGATTCCTAGACACAATATACATAAAAGAAAGAAAAAATAAAAAAATGGACAAGGGATAGGGAACTTATCGGGGAGGGCTGCCCGGGTGGGTAACTTGCAAAGCTTGCATGATCAACTCATTTTGCCTCAAAATAAGCTCATTCTGAGCAACTAAACCATCCAATCTGCCGTGCAGCAACTGAACCTCATCATGCACTGAGGAAATGGTCACACGTCCTGCACAAGAAGATGAAAAAACAGTGCTCGGGCTTGGTAGACCCGGCTCAAGAAATCTGTAAACTCTGTTTTCCAAGTAAACCAAGTTGCCCTCTTCCAAATACTTTAAGTCAAACACTGCAGGCGCAGGCAAAAGCTCAAAAGAAGGTGGAACAATCAAATTCACAGAGTTATCAAGCAAGACTCCAACCAAAGTGCACAAAGTCATATGCCGACCACTATCATTGGCAATATCACGTAAGGCGTCGGCCAAATAGAAATCAAGATTAAGTTTTACCTTACGAATCATACTCCAAAGCACAAATAACACAGGGTGATTCACTTTACTAAACGTAGTAGAGCGCCCAAAAACATTCCTCAACAAATAATGGCAACACAATCTCAACACAGGATCAGCAATCCAATGCACATTACAACTCTTAGGGCAATTAGTATCATAAGGAAACGGGCAAGCTGGTGCCAACAATTTCCATGCATCAGAAGGCGTATAATTTGGAAAATCATGGTGATTGCCAATAAAAGCATCAGTGTAAGCAGCTGAACTCAAATCCTCAACCATGACCAAACCTAAAGCCACACTCCACTCATTTAGATTTAAAGAAACAGAGTGCAAACCCAATCTAAATGAGATACAAGTATCAAGTAGAGACACAGGTTTCGTCAACTTAAAACTAATCATCAACTCTTCACATAACGGGGCATACATTGTCAAAGAGTGCAAATTCAACAATTTTGACCATCCCACATTACTAAAATATTGCATGAACTGATCATGAATTCCTAAGGATTGAAGAGCGGAAACACAAAGACGCAAACCTGAGGAAAATTGTTTTTTTCCTTTTTTTATCATCTTTGTGTACACCTTCTCATCATCAAAGTGAAGAAGTTCCGGGATTTAACAACTATCTCTGGCGGTAGGCCACGCAATCTGCCCGTGTTTTCCGGCATCTCCTCGGTGGTAGAATCAACCGGAGCGGTCTCTCGGCGGTTTCCTTTAGAGGGTCTCTTTGCCGTGGCCCCTGGAGCTGAAGGTTTCTTGGACTTGCGTTTCGTCGGCTTCTTCGGCTTGGGCACGGGAGGTGGTGGCAGTTCCTCGGTCCCCGGAGAAGATGCCGGTGAAGAGGGTTGCTCCAGCGGTGCTTCAATAAGGATTGAAGTTGTGAGTTTTCGCTGTTGGGACAATGCCAATGCCGAGGTCGGTGGCGGCGGTTTGATGGATTTTCTCATAGTTTTCTTCATGAAGAATTTTGGCACCTCATGGTCGGGGGATGGCGGTGACGGGACAGATGATTGCTGGCCGGCCGGAGCAGATTCAACGGCAGGCTCCAGGTGGTGGTTAGCGGCGGATTCTGTGGTTCCCGGTGGCTTCGAAATTGACGCGGAAGTGGTTTTTCGGCTCCCCTTCGGCGCCATCTCCGCGGACGGATGGTTGCCCAGGCTGGCGGTGGAGACTCGCGGTGGCAGGTGGTCGTGGATGGAGGGAAGACGGTAGAGAAAGCTCAGGAATCTGGGCACAGTAGCGGAGGGAAGCGGCGGCGCAGCGGCGGAGGGAGCTCAGGACTCTGGGCGCAGCGGCGGAGGGAAGCGGCGGCGCTGGAGGGGAGAAGTCTTGAAGATTTGCTGGAGTGACCCATTTTGGAAGAAGGAATAAGGTTTTATACCCTTTTTGCATCAAAGTCCTTCAAGTCTATTCCTCCTTGAATTGTATCTCCAATTTCTCAAATTTCTCAAAATATCAATTTCGCCCCCAAACTTTATATCTAGCCAACTCCTTGTCCCTGCACATGTAATTTTTAAAAAAAAATCAGCACAAAATTAATTTAAATTTTTTAATGTTTTTATTTATTTATTTATTTTTGTATTTTTATATGTGAAAAATTGTAAGAAAACAAAATAAAAAGAAAAGAAAAGAACTCTGGGTTGCCTCCCAGTAGCGCCTTTGTTTACAGTCTTTGGCTAGACCTTCCGATACGGCCAATCAAAGTGGGGTTGGTATAATGGAATTTCTTCCACTGTTTCCACCTGAGAAGCATAATAAAATGGCTTGAGGCGATGACCGTTGACGAGGAATGTCTTTTCCGTGTCCAGGCTTTTAATCTGTACAGCTCCGTTCGGCCTAACAAAAATCTCCACAAAAGGTCCTATCCACTTCGTTCTAAGTTTCCCTGGCATCAACCGAAGCTTGGACTAAAAAAGTAACACCTTCTGCCCAACCATGAACTCCTTAGACCTCAGATTCTTATCATGCCACATCTTTGTTCGCTCCTTGTACCACATAGCATGATCATATGCCTCCAATCGCAGTTCTTCCAACTCTTGAAGCTGTAATTTTCGCTCTTCCTCACACTTGCTTGTTGTCATGTTCATTTCCTTGACAGCCCAGTATGCCTTGTGCTCAAGCTCCACTGGTAGATGGCACATCTTTCCAAAGATAAGTCTATAAGGAGACATTCCAATAGGCGTCTTGTAAGTGGTGCGATAGGACCACAGAGCATCCTCCAACCTCTTACTCCAATCCTTCCTCGAAGGATTAACTGTCTTTTCCAACACTTGCTTTATCTCTCTGTTGGATACTTCTGCTTGGCCATTAGACTGAGGGTGGTAAGTGGTAGCAAGCCGATGATGAACACCATACTTCTTCATGAGGGCCTCAATGGTGCGATTTTTGAAATGAATTCCTTGATCACTAATGATCGCTCGTGGCACGCTGAATCTGCTGAATATGTTAGATTTCAAAAACCCTGCCACAACTTGAGAATCATTAGTTCGGGTGGCTTTTGCTTCCACCCACTTCGAAACATAATCAACCGCAAGTAAAATATACAAATTACCGCAAGAACTAGGAAAAGGGCCCATAAAATCCATGCCCCACACATCAAATATTTCACACACAATTATGGGTACTTGAGGCATTTCATCACGTTTAGATATGTTTCCTGTCCTTTGGCAATTTTCACAACTCTTGAAAAAAATATAAGCATCTCTATGAAGAGTTAACCAAAAGAAACCACTATCAAGCACCTTACGAGCAATACGTTTAGGACCAAAATGACCACCACAAGCAAAAGAATGACAATGCAAAAGAATTATACCTTGTTCTTCTTCAGAAATGCATCGTCGAATGATTTTATCGGAGCCTATCTTCCAAAGGTAAGGATCATCCCAAATATAATGCTTGCTATCACTCTTTAACTTCAACTTCTGAGCAAGACTGAGAGTAACCGGCATCTCTCCAGTGGTAATGAAGTTCACAATATTGGCAAACCATGGATCTTTCACCGATTTACCATGCAGTGGTTCCGTCGGAAGCCTCTGTTTGGCCAAGTAGAGGCCTGTCGCAGCATAAAGGTATCCTTCGGGAAAAGATTCCTGAATTGGGGTTGCATCCTCGGGTTTCACCAAGCGACTGAGATGATCTGCCACGTGATTCTCAGCACCTTTCTTGTCTCGTATTTCCTAATCGAACTCTTGCAACAACAAGATCCATCTAATAAGCCTTGGCTTCGACTCCTTCTTCATGAACAAGTACTTTAAGGCTGAGTGATCGGTGTAGACGATGATCTTCGATCTAAGCAAGTACGACCTGAACTTCTCAAGAGCAAATACCACTGCCAACAACTCCTTTTCGGTGGTTGTATAGTTACATTGAGCTGGGTTCAATGTCTTTGATGCATAATAAATTGCATGGCTCTCTTTCCCCACCTTTTGTCCCAAGACTGCTCCAACTGCATAATCGCTTGCATCACACATCAACTCAAATGACAGATCCCAATTCGGCGGTTGCATTATAGGGGCTGAGATGAGCTTCTCCTTCAGTATATCAAAAGACCATTTGCGCTCCTCGGTCATCTCAAAAGGAACATCATCTTGAAGGAGCTTCGTTAAGGGTTGTGCAACCTTTGCAAAGTCCTTAATAAACCTTCTGTAAAATCCAGCATGCCCAAAAAAACCACGTATCGCACGAACATTGGTAGGATATAGAAGTTGCTCTATGTTCTCAACCTTAGCCTTGTCCACTTGAATTTCTCTTTCCGAAACCACATGTCCCAAGACTATGCCTTCATTCACCATAAAGTGGCATTTCTCATAATTCAGTACAAGGTTCTACTTCACACATCGAATCAAGACCTGTTCCAAATGACCCAAGCATACTTCAAACGAATTCCCATAAACTGTAAAGTCATCCATGAACACCTCAATGCTTTTCTCAATCAAGTCGGAGAAAATGCTCATCATGCATCTCTGGAAGGTGCCTGGAGCATTGCATAATCCGAAGGGCATTCTCCTATATGCATAAGTGCCAAATGGACATGTAAATGTGGTCTTCTCCTGGTCTTCGGGGTTCACACAGATCTGGAAGTACCCACTGTATCCATCCAAGAAGCAAAAGAAACTGTTCCCTGCCAATCTTTCCAGCATTTGATCGATGAAGGGCAGCGGAAAATGATCCTTGCGAGTTGCGGCATTCAATTTCCGGTAGTCTATGCATATCCTCCATCTAGTGACCAAACGAGTAGGCACCAACTCATTCTTTTCGTTCTTTACCACTTGAAAACTAGATTTCTTCGGCACCACATGAACCGGGCTTACCCACTTGCTGTCTGAAATAGGGTAGATAATTCCCAAGGAAAGAAGTTTGAGGACTTCCTTGAGAACAACCTCTCTCATGTTGGGGTTCAGCTTCCTCTGAGCATCTCGAGCAGGCTTAGCATCATCTTCCATTAAAATATTATGCATACAAATATCGGGGCTGATCCCTGTAATATCTGCGAGGGTCCACCCAATCGCCTTCTTGTACTTTCTCAACATTGCAATCAACTGCTCCTCTTGAGAATCTGACAACCTTGCACTGACAATCACCGGAAGAGTTTCACCATCCCCCAAGTACACATACTTCAGATTAGATGGCAGATCCTTTAACTCCAGGATAGGTGGTGAAATATCGGATGGAATGGGCTTTTCGTACTTGATTCCACTCTCCGACGGCCCCTGTTTGGCCAACCAGAGGTCTGCGTCAGTACTCTTCACTTCTTCCTGCGAGCTGATTGAGTACAACCATTCATCTATTTCCTCATCACTCAGATTTTGTGTCTTCTCATTGTTTGAATCAGTGGGTGGTAGCATTTCAATCTCATCCTGCAAAAATTCAGTCTCAAGGTATTCTTGGACGAGAGGGTCAATGACATCAATGGCATAAATATTTTCAGCATCTATGGGTTTTTTTCATTGCATCATCAATACTGAAAGTATATTTTTCGCCATAATAATCAAGACAAATAGTTCCCTTTCCCACATTAATTATTGTATTAGCCGTTCTTAAGAAAGGGTTACCTAACAACACTCCTGAGGTTTCTTTACCACTAGCATGATTCATCTTCACCACATAAAAATCCGCAGGGTAAACAAAATCATTAACTCTTACGAGAACATTTTCTAACAACCCTTCAGGATATACACATGATCTATCTACCAATTGGATTATTACTCTAGTATTTACCATTTCTGCTCCACTCAACGAATTGTAAACAGATAATGGCATCACATTGATAGATGCTCCTAAGTCACACATGGCAGAATCAATCTTAACATTTCCAATAAAACATGGCAAAGAGAACATACCAGGGCCCTTGCACTTCTGAGGCAAATCTCTTTGAATTACAGCTGAAACTGACTCGCCCATTATGACCTTGCTTGAGTCTTTAGGTTTCCCTGCAATAAAATCTTTCAAAAACTTGCTCACAGGCGGGAGCCTTATAGCCTGCAAGAAAGGTAGGTTAATCTCCATTTTTCCAAAGATAGATAGGAAATCAACAGAATCATCTTTCTTTCTAGCTAAACTACGAGGAAAAGGAGGAAGAATTTTAATTGGAGGATCATTCTGACCCAACCTTGGATTTGACTCCTTGGTTTGATCAAAATGCCCTTGTACCTCACTTTCTGTTTCTGTCGTCAGCCCCTGTTTGGCCAATTGGGGGCCTCCTGCAGACTGCTCCGACTGCTCCTTAGCTCTTTTTTCTGCGGCCTTAGGAGGTAGTGGCTCAAGCTCCTTGCCACTTCTTAATGTGATCTGATTGGCCGTCTCTCTGGGGTCGAGTTGCACTTGAGATGGCAATCTAGGTTGCTTCATTCGGAGCTCATTCATCGAGTTTGACAGCTGTGAAATCTGACGTGTGTGCTCTTCCAAGGTGGCCTCAGTCTTTTTCGAACTTTGGATCTGGGTTTGAAGCATGCCCATCATCATGTCCAGCTTTCATCCATAGACTTCCCTTGAGGAGGTGGTGGATTGTGAGAATATGGAGGGGGATGAGCTCGATGGGGTGGAACATATGGTTGTTGTACTTGATTTCCCGGATCTCGCCATCGAAAGTTGGGATGATCTCTCCATCCTGGATTATAGGTAGCTGAGTATGGGTCCCTCTTTAGCTACCTATCATTCCAATTCCCCATGGCATTAGCTTGTTCATCCATTGGAAAAAGGGCATTGTAAAGTGACGTGACTTGGATTGCAGCAGACGTCACAAGGTTTTCCTTGAGGACCAACTGAGGTGCTAGCAACGGTGACCTTATCCACCACCTTGGATAGTACCCTCTCCATCCTGTCCATCCTCTCCTTAAAATCTTCTTGGCTTGAGGGCTCTGTTTGTGCCACTCTTTTCAGGATTTGGATCTCATCAGTGTCATACTCCTTCTTGGAATTGATCAACTTTTTCACTATCTCCTTTGCTTCATTGACTCTGATTTCTGAAAATCCACCATTACTTGCGGTATTCAGCAAATCCATGTTCGCAGCTGTGGATCCTTGGTAGAAATACTGTAGCAGTTGCCCCTCCGTGTATCGATGGTTAGGGCAATGATCTACCAATCGTCTGAACATCAGCCAAAATGTACTCAGCGGCTCATCATACTCCTGCTTGATGCTCGAAATTTCTTTCCTCAGGGCATCCATCTTAGTGACTGGAAAGAAATATTCCAAAAATAGCCTCTTGAGAGCACTCCATGAAGTGACGGAGTTAGGAGCCAAGCTTGAAAACCACTGGTTCGCTGCTCCTGACATACTGAACGGAAAAGCCACCAACTTGAATTGATCTTCTGTGACACTAGCTGGTCTTTTCTGAACCTTACCAATCTTGATGAACTCGTCCAAGAAATTGTAAGGGTCTTCATTACTCTTCCCATAGAACTTCGGAAGAACACTCAGCAGTGCAAGCTTTATCTCCACAGGGGTCGCAGCATCTGGCAAAGAAATTGTGTGGGAGGGTCTTCTTCACTATGCCCCGTTAATTCCCACATGTACGGATTGTCAGCATTAGCATCCGCCTCTTCTCTGTCTCCCATCTCAGTGTCGGAAACAGATTCGGGCTCAGATTTGGATTCTGCTCCGGAAACAGCCTCTGTTTGGGCAACTAGAGAGTCTGCGGCAGCTTTCTCTCCCTGGCGAGTTTGTAATTCTTCCTGGCTGTCTTTTCAACTTCAGAATAAAATATCAATTCCTGCTCCTGGGACCTGGTCATATACCAATAACTAAAGAACAAAAATTAGTAGCAAAATAAATAGAAATTAACTACTGTTCCCCGGCAGCGGCGCCATTTTGGTGAACGTCGTTCCTATCACCAAGAAAACTGCAAACTAGCACACAGATTAGTATAGTAGAAGCAGGTCGTATCCACAGAGAATGGTATAATTTCTATCAATTTCAAACTACCAACAAGGTTTGGTTTAGCAGCCACGCCTATGATTTGAGATTTGTTTAATAACCTAATGAATTACTAGGCTAAAAATAGGGCCAAAATAATGCAGAAAAATGCAGAGATAAATTACGAACAAATATATGGATAACAAAGGATCGGCATAAGTTAATCTTTGGTTCATTCCTTGATCATCGACTACTCACAATTCATTTAACCCCCATGAATTAATTGGTTATAAGCAGGAACAGTATTTGCTATTTCCCCTAAATTCCCCTTAAATTTCCAATCGCGAGCAAGTATTTGCTAAACCCGCGATCTTCCTAATTAAGATATTCCTAGCAAGTATTTGCTAAACTAGTTATATCTTAACGATCTTAAGACCTAGGGAACCCAATTTAGACAACAAGCACGTATTTGCATGCAGTTTATCCAATTAATTGTTTATCATCCTGTTATTACAGTCATAATTGTTATCTATTTTTTCACAGGAGATGCTACTTAATTAGCCCTAGCCTAACAAGATTGATGCGATCAAATTCAAACAATTAAGCATAGATTTTAGGCATAAACAATTAAAAACTCATAGGATTAAATTTCAGAAAACCCAAAGTCTCACAATCCATGAACCATCGAATTAACCTAGCCGATTAGGAATCTAGCTACTCATGATTAAATTAAATAGAACAAGCAATTCGAAATTAAACATGTTGACAATCAAAAAGTAATCAGAAGAAAAAATTACCAATGACTAATTCCTGGTGATCTTGTTATTCTTCCCCAAAAACAATGAAAAACTTGTTTGCTGCTTTTTATTTTTCTCGCCCAGGAAAACAAAGTCAATAATTCCTCTCCTGCTTTCCATTTTTTTTCACACAAGTCCACAATCCATTCTAATCCTCCCTCCCAAATCGTGAATAACACACAATTATATATACTAAAAATAAAACCCAAATCCTAACTAATTTTGGAAAATTAGAATCCTTATCCAAAAAGAAATATTCTTCCACTTAATTTCAGCCTAATTACAATTAAATTCTAACTTGGAATAATTAATCCAAGTCTTGGGCTTCATGGCTTCTCTTCGGCCCAATCACAGTGCTGAATTTTTGGCCTTCTTTTCTTCTGGACTGCAACTCCGTAAACTCCCTAACGAGGGATCGGGATCGTTACCTCATTAAAAACCCTTTTGGGAAAAAAGAGTATAACAATCCCCCTTTCATCAGCTTCACCTTAACCGGGTCGACTTCACGGAGCAACTTAGTGATCGTTAAACGAAGCACAACTCTGCCACACGAAGGATTCCGACTAAGGATCAGCTGGAACAACATCATAGTGCTCCAAAACATAGCTACTCTGCTCCGCTACAGCTTTGCTTCAAAAATAGTGATCTATCAACAAAATAAATCAATTAAGTACTAAAAATCACATAAAAGAGCACTAAATTCCTTCAAGAATGAACAACTAAATATCACACATCAACTCTTAATCCTCAAAGGGATGGACTCTTAGTCCTCGAAAGGGTCTAGCTCTCAGCCCTCGAAGGGATGAACTCTTCTATCCTCGAAGGGGTCCAACTCTTAGCCTTCGAAGGGGTCTAGCTCTCAGCCCTCGAAGGGTCCAGCTCTCAGCCCTCGAAGGGATGGACTCTCTGTCCTCGAAGGGGTCCATCTCTCAGCCCTCGAAGGAGTACATTTATAGATTCAATTACAATTCTTTTAACATTACTATACAATTTCTATAATTTTTTATCAAGTCGCATGGTGTAGCCACACTAGTGGAAAGGGAATAGAGAACTTATTTTAAATTAGAGTAAACTATTATTATAAAGGTACACAGCAAAATATTCCTACCATCACCAACATCCGTACCTCGGTTGAATACCAGTCCAAATACAGAACTGAAGATTCATTCCATGATTACCTTCAGAGAACCTCTGCAGCATTTAATATTCTGATTCTGCTCATTTTTCTGCGACTCACACGCGTATTTTCCATTAAGGAAGCTGCGCAAAAAAGAAATATCGGGCATTTCTTAATGGAACTGAATAACGAGAGGGGGTATAAGAGAACATACATTGACTGGTAGAATATAGGCAATGGATTAAGCTTTCAAATGATCTGAGTCTTTAACATGGAAGCACCAGACTTTAGTTCAGCGGCTACCTGAGGTCTAGGGTTCTTCTCCGCATAAATGCAAATAACTCTATACTGATAATGCTTCCTAACCTCGATCAGTTTTTTGTTGAAAATTGCGCTTCAGGAGCCGAAGCTGAGCCTGAAGCCAGTGATTTTCGAAGAAATGTAACAGACCTCAGTTCATAAAGCAAAGAGCACATAATTGAAATGGTGATCTGGTGAATCAGCCTATCAGTGTACAGAGTACTAATCTATGCACTGATCTTATAGGAGCATGTCAGCAGTAACCGAATCTCTACATATACAATCCGCGATAAGCTTACAACTGCTATAAGCAATTTGATTGGAGAAAAAAATGTTATAATCTACTGATAATCAAGGATATAAATTGCTAACTTGCTTATCAGATTCTTGATAAATCCATCAGCTTTCGATTCTTCCAGTTTCTCTTAACAAAGAACAAGGAAATACACCATTCCATACTCTGGCAGAATAGGCTATCTGCCTTGAATCTCCGATAAACTAACATCATTAACTGAAGGTCCACTCTGAGAAGAGCATTGATCTTGGACAAGTGACAATCTAGTAGTATAAGTAGGTAATTTGGGTTGAGGGAGCTCCCCAATTTCATTGTTGAGCATTAATACAACATTAGACATATTTGGTCTCTCATTTGCAGATTCTTGAACACACAGTAGTCCAACTTGGATACACCTCTGGACTACTGTTTCAATACTTGGATCAAGTTTTTCTGTGAATGCCAAATTCACTGCTTTATTCTCATTCCATAGTTTCCAAGCCTGTAATAATTAAGATGTGATAAGAAACTACTGGACTAAGCTAGTAAATGCAAGCAAGATGATTGGACAGACTCCAGAAGGAAATTTCAGGGTTTAAAAGAGCTTACATATCCAAGAAGGATCAGATCCTCCTCAACAAGATAAAAGCTTGTGTTTTTCTTTCCACTTACAATCTCCAATAGCATCACCCCAAAACTGTAGACATCAGACTTCTCAGAAAATTTCCCTCCCATCGCGTATTCTGGAGCCATGTATCCACTGTTTCACATCATTTGCAATAAAAGAGTGCAATGAAAATCATTGTGTAGTTGAAATCTACCAATAAAAGCAGAATTGGAATGCACTTTGTAAATTCAAGAGATATGCATTGAATATTTAATTGGAAACAAAAAACTTTCCATGTTGGAACATGCGGAAACAACATATTTACGCCAAGAATGTTTACGGAAAAAGAAGACAGAATATTATGGTATTTGTGAGTTATGGAATTCTGAATATTCTGCTATATATTAGGCGTATAGAAGCATAGTTGATTTATGGAAAATCCCTACATATATGGAGTGATATTATCGAATATATATGATATATTATGATAAGGAAAATCCCTTTATTTATGAGATTTGGATATGCTTCAAGAAACAGATTTGGAATAGGAATATTGTGGAGATAATCAGGGAGTATTCCAATCTGCTCAGGGCTATAAAAGGGGACAACCACGGTTGCATTGATCACGGATTTAATAGAGAAAAATCTACACACAGATTTTCAAACTTTCGAGATAATTTCAAAGAGCCCAAATTCTATGTTCTAACATACTTGACCTGCTATTCAAAGTTCATAATCATATGTCTTAATTCCTCGGAAGGAGATCCAACATCGATAAGTTTCGAGGTCAGAGGGAGTCTGATCAAGGCGGATCAGTAGCAAGGGGAGCTTGCAGAATTCACACGTTATAGTTAGTAAAGATAAGTATTATGTATGATGTATTTTGTACTGTATCTTTCTAATTAGTGGATTCATTCCGAACTGGGTGAGGCCTCACATATGTAGGTGGATTTCACCGAATTGCGTAGCCAAGTCTTGTGTCGTTAATGCTTTAATTTATTGCATACTTGGTTAGATAGGCCATGTTGGAACATACTAATAAGAATTAGAAAAATTCGGTAAAACCAAATATCAATTGGTATCAGAGTTTGGTCACTTATTATTCCCTTGGTTGTGTCAAGGAAAGTGTGATCCAGTTTTACCATGGAAACTAAAGAAGGAGCTTTGGTGTCTAGGCCACCTCTGCTAGAAGGCAACAACTACAACTATTGGAAGGCACACATGAGAGTTTTCATCAACTCACTGGATGAACTTGCGTGGTTCTACGTTGAGAATTAGTGGAATCACCCTACGGAAGATACTGATACAAGCTCTAAGGTGATGGAAGGAGAGTCAGGTCAAAGGGAGCAGAAACTCAAAGAAAAAGCTAGTTGAACTCCTGATAACCTCGAGGCATCTCTGGCGAATTCAAAGGCACTGAATGCAATCTTCACCGCGGTTAATGAAAATCAGTTCAAACTCATCTCTACAAGTCATCAAGCCAAGAAAGCATGTGATATTCTACAAATTGTTCATGAAGGAACTAGTCGAGTTTGTGAGTCTAAACTGCAAATGTAGGCTACAAAGTTCGAGGAACTCAAGATGGAGGAGGATGACATTGTTGCTAATGCAACAGAAAACTCAGGGACATCTCCAACATGGCATATCAACTTGGAAAGGTTTACAAAAAGACGAAGTTGGTGAAAAAGACCTTGAGATCACTTCCTAAGAGATTTGCAATAAAGGTTGCAGCAATAGAAGAAGCAAGGGACTTAGCCACCATGAGCCTAGATGAACTAATGGGATTATTACAGCCATATGAGATAAAGTTCCAACAAGCTACAAAAAGAGTCCTTAAGGAATTGACATTCAAAACATCTTCATCAAAGGACAATCACGAGTCTGACAGTGATAATGAATTTTAAAAACTTGCACTTATCACGAAGAACTTCTCAAGGATGCTGAAGAAAGTAGTTAATAAGAAATCTCAGGAGAGGCTTGGTGGAAATAGAACAAGGTCACATGATTCTGGAAATAACCGTGGAACGAGGTTTGAGCAAGGAAATCAACAGTTCTTCAGAAATCAAAGCAGTGAACCAAAACAGCCTGGACGAATTCAATGCAGAGAATGTGAAGGATATGGTCATATTCAGGCTGAATATGCAAATACCTGGAAGAAACAGTGAAAATCATATGTCACCTTATGGAGTGAAGATGAAGAAGATGGGAAAGACGAAGAGGAACTTACAAGCAACTATGTGGCGTTTGGAGAAAAATTTCATGATGCATTAAAGGATGGATATTCCAACACACTGGACAAAGTCAAAGCCGTATGTTCCAACATAGATCTATATGAAGCACCCAGTGATGAAGATGATGGACCTTCTGTAAGTAATGAACAAATCTACATCACTCATGAAAAGATGTACGCTATGTGGCTTCAAGTAGTTGGCACAAACAAAGAGCTGAAGGAAGAAAAAATGAAGTTGATGGAAATAGAAAGATAATTGCACGTGAAAATTACTGAACTTGGAAAGGAGAATGAAGAAATAAATGGGAAGCTAATATTAGCAATCAAGAGAGCTAAGAATTCTGAAGCAGTAATTTCTAAGATGAACTATGGAAAAGAAAAGCTTGACGATATTCTGGACATGGGAAGGAACTTTGGTGATCGACATGGTATTGGGTATTACAACCCACTCAAGGCTGACACACACGAGATACTCAAGAGTTCATGTTGAGTTGAATGGAGAAAGAACAGAAAATATGAACAAAAATAACAAGAGACAAGCTATACCGTCGGACCAGGGGCATCTCCGCCCCCCCGGACCCCCAGGCCAGGGTTGCAGAAGTGGTTATTACAGTATTCAAGGCATACCAACAAATCTCCACCTTGACTTGAATCCTCAAAGTAGAAAAACTCTAGATGCACCATTACAGTGCCAGATGAGTAGACTTCGCCCTCCACTCCCGGGACTGCCCATAGAGCACCTAATCAGCTATGATGTTCAGCAAGTCCAAACAATGTTGAAACTTGCTATGTGGAACAAGTTTGGTGAACATATCAGCGGGGTTATCAGCAGTTCCCACTTTCTTCACCCTGATTCTCCTCTCACTCCTCAGGAAATGATATCTGACATCAATATGCTTGGTCCTCTTATGATGGACCTGATCCTTGGCTAGGCAGATTGCACTCAAACTGTCGCAGTACACAGTAGCCTGATCATGATGTAGACCAAGATCACTAACCAGCCCTTTCAGCTATATTCCCTCCTTTGCAGTCTCTGTCAGAGCCATGTACTCTGCTTCCGTAGTAGACAACGTCACTGTAGGTTGCAAAGCCGCCTTCCAGCTAACCACAGAACCTCCTAAAGTGAATACATAACCAGTCATGATCTCCTCGTGTCAACATCACCAGCATAATCAGAATCAGAGTAGCCTGTAACTAAGCACTCGGTATCACCTCCATAAATGAGACCCACATCAGACGTACCTCTAAGATACCTGAAGATCCTCTTCGAAGCTTACCAATGTTCCTTTCCCGGTTGCCCCATGAACCTGCTCACAACACTGACTGCCTGTGCTAAATCTGGTCTCGTGCAAACCATAGCATACATCAAACTCCCCACCGCATTGGCATAAGGAACCCGAGACATATACTCCTTCTCCTCGTCTGACTGAGGAGCAAACATGGTGGTGAGATGGATATTTGCAGCACTAGGAGTGTCTATAGGCTTCACTGTAGACATGCCAAACCTAGCCAACACTTTCTGAATGTAGCCTTTCTGTGACAAGAAAAGCTTCCGCTGACTTCGATCCCTAAGAATCTCTATTCCTAGTATCTTCCGAGCTGCACCCAGATCCTTCATCTCAAACTCAGCACTAAGAAGTCCTTTCAACTTCTGAACTTCATGCTTACTCTTTGCGGCTATCAGCATGCCATCTACATATAGCACCAGATAGATGAATGACCCATCTCTCAACCTGCTGTAGTAGACACAACAGTCATAAGCACACCTCGTGTATCCCAACTGAAGCATGTAACTGTCAAACTTCTTGTACCACTGCCTCGGAGACTGCTTAAGTCCATACAAAGACTTCTTCAACTTGCAAACATACTTTTCCTTGCCAGGAACCTGGAAACCATCTGGCTGAGTTATGTACAACTCTTCCTCCAACTCTCCATGTAGAAAAGCGGTCTTCACATCAAGTTGCTCGAGCTCCAAATCCTGATGTGTCACCAAGGCTAGCAACACTCTGATGGAAGTGTGTCTGACCACTGGTGAGAAAATCTCATTATAGTCTACCCCCTCCCTTTGACTGAAACCTCTTGCAACAACTCTTGCCTTGTACTTGACTCCCTCTGCAGGTGATATTCCTTCCTTCTTCTTGAAAACCCATTTGCAACTAATTACCTTTCTCCCTTGAGGCTGTTTGACCAATTCCCATGTTTGATTCTTCTGAAGAGACTCCATCTCGTCTCCCATTGCAGCAAGCCATTTATCAGCATCAGTACATGAAGTAGCCTCTCTGAAGGTTGATGGCTCTTGAGTATCCACTTCCTCGGCAACTGACAGTGCATAACATACCATATCATCAAACCCATATCTCTTGGGCGCCCCAACTCCAACCCTCCTGGGTCGGTCTCGAGCTAAACTGCGAACTGTAGCTCCTGATGATTGAGGATCTGGTGGTGGAGATTCCGGTATCTCAGATTCTGTGTGTGGCTCTTGATCCACCTCAAAGTGTTCCAATCTATTTTCACCTTGAGTGACTTCAAGCTCCACCTGTTTATCAACTCCACTAGTTTCTGGCACAACTGTGGGCTTCACCATAGATCTAAGCAAAGAATTTTCATCAAAGACAATGTCCCTGCTCAAAATAACCCTCTTTTCAGATGGAGACCATATTCTGGAGCCTTTAACTCCATCTCCATAACCCACAAAGACACCCTTCTTGGCTCGGGGCTCTAACTTACCATCACTAATATGATAATAAGACGTACAACCAAAAACTTTTAACTTGGAGTAATCAACAACTTTAACTGACCACAACTCCATAGGTATTTTGCACTCTATACCCGTGTGAGGCCCGCGGTTGATCAAGTAACAAGCTGTACTCACCGCATCTGCCCAGAATCTCCTTTCCAAACCAGCATTAGAGAGCATGCACCTCGCTCTCGCCAGCAATGCCTGATTCATCCGCTCAGCTACGCCATTCTGCTGTGGCATATTCCTGACTGTATGATGACGAGCAATCCCTTCATCCCTACAAAACTGATCAAACTCAGACGAGCAGAATTCCAGCCCATTATCAGTTCGAAGCCTATTGATCTTCTTCCCAGTCTGATTCTCCACCAAAGCTTTCCACTCCTTGAACTTCGAGAAAGCTTCACTCTTATGTTTCATCAAGATAACCCAAGTCATCCTTGAGTAATCATCAATCAGAGAAACAAAGTACATGTAACCTCCCAGTGACTCAACTCGGGAAGGTCCCCAACAATCAGAATGGATGTAATCCAATGTGCCCTTTGTTCTATGAATCGCCTTAGGAAACTTGCTACGGTGATGCTTCCCAAAAACACAATGCTCACAAAAGTCCAAGCTCTTGACCTTGTGGCCACCAAGAAGATCATTCTTCGACAGAATCTGTATCCCTCTTTCACCCATGTGACCAAGCCTCATATGCCATAACTTAGTCATATCATCCTGGTGAACCTCCGAAGATGCAACATTAACAGAATCCATAACCGTGGAACCTTGTAGAAAATACAAAGTACCATA
Organism: Rubia yunnanensis; assembly: GCA_037428765.1. Classification (NCBI taxonomy): domain Eukaryota; kingdom Viridiplantae; phylum Streptophyta; class Magnoliopsida; order Gentianales; family Rubiaceae; genus Rubia; species Rubia yunnanensis. The sequence goes on from CM075061.1 coordinate 127,833,725, forward strand.
CAGAACACCTTTCAGAACCAGCCTAGAACCTTTGCAGACACACAGAACTCCATCACTCCCTGAGTAGACGAAACCCTTTCTATCCAACGTAGGAAGAGAAATTAGATTCTTTGTCGTTGATGGAACATGCCTAACATTGTTCAAAGTACAGAAACTATCATCATGCGTCCTGATCTTGATTGAACCAATCCCAACTACCTTGCACGCAACACCATTTACCGTAATAATGATGCCCTCAGCTTGCTCATAAGTTGAGAAATAATCTCTCCTTGGGCATATATGGTAAGATTCCCCAGAATCAAGAAACCATGCATTAGGATGATTATTTTGCCCAGTAGCAGCTAGAGCAAAATCATCTTCAGAACTGAAATCCCCTTCAGCCACAGCAGCGGTACCAGATGTACTCTCAGATTGACTAGCCTTCTTCGGACACTCATTTTTCCAATGCCCCTTCTCCTTACAGTAGTTACAAACATCATTGGCCTTGGAACCCTTTGAAGATGGCTTCTTGCCCTTCTTCTTACTGCCGGTTCCCTTGCCCTTTGTGTTTCCGCCACTAGCAAACAAACCAGAGGCCTGACTTTCTGTACCTGTACTGTTTACCTTATGTCGCAACTCTCTACTATGGAGAGAGAATCTAACTTCCTCCAGAGACACGGAATCTTTGCCAACAATAAATGACTGAACAAAATTCTCATACGAAAGCGGTAAAGACACTAGCAAAATCAAAGCAGCATCTTCATCTTCAATTTTCACATCTATATTTCGCAATTCTAATAACAAAGTATTCAATTGCTCTAGATGGTCTCTGAGTTGCGTACCTTCCTGCATTTGGAAACCGAAGAGGCGTTGTTTCAGAAGCAGCTTGTTGGTTAGAGATTTTGTCATATACAAACTCTCCAACTTCAGCCACAGTTGTGCAGCAGTCTCCTAATTTGAGACCTCAGTGATGATTTCGTCCGCGAGACACAGCATAATCGTCGAGTGTGCCTTTTCTTCCAGACCCGCCACATCGACAGAACTGCTCGTGAAATCCTTCGTCAGCGGAGCCCACAAACCTTGATGTTTCAGCAAAGCTCGCATCTTGATCTGCCATAAACTGAAACTGTTTCTCCCAGTAAACTTATCAATTTTCACGTTCAACCCAAACATCTTTCTCCCCGATCAGCCCCGATCTGATGAGCCCAGAATCTAATACACCCACTACGGATCTCACTGGAAAAAGAAACCACTCTGATACCAGTTTGTTGAGTTGAATGGAGAAAGAACAGAAAATATGAACGAAAATAACAAGACACAAGATTTACGTGGTTCACCAAATTTGGCTACATCCACAGGAGACGGATTCACTATAATAGGTAGCAAATTACAGACGCCAAGAAATTGGCCAGATTTCTACCTATCTAAGTGCAGAACAGAATAGTATTTACCGAGAGGAGAGAGACACCTTATATGCTGTCTCCACTAAACCTTAACAAAATGGGCCAAAATGCAATTCGACCCAAATCAACAGCAGTCCAATAAAGAGACAAGCTATACCGTCGGACCAGGGGCATCTCCGTCCCCCCGGACCCCCAGGCCAGGGTTGCAGAAGTGACTACTACAATATTCAAGGCATACCAATAGTCCAGTAACTCTCAAGACCAAGATTCGAGAGGTAAAATGGAAGTTTGGCAAGCCTCACCAAAGGAAACTGCTCATCTGTAGCTACTGCTCATATCAAGGTCATTCAGAGGAACAATGCAGGAAACTGATCAGAGATCAAATGTCAGGACGAAAACTCTTGGTATGTTCCAACATAAGCGAGGTCCAGAAAACAAAAATGGTCAAATTGGTATGGGTTGTCAAACGATCTGGCACATGTCTGGTTGCACGTACATCGCTTATATCATATTCCAGATATTCGTGATACTTTGATAGTGGATATTCTTGCCACATGACTGGAACACCATACGATGATGGGTATGTGACTTTTGGTGATGGAAAAAATAGTAGAGTGATTGGAAAAAGTGAATTAAAGATTGAAGGTTTTCCAGTATTCACTAGTGTGCTGTTTGTTGAAGATTTGAAGGCAAATCTGTTGAGCATAAGTCAGTTGTGTGATGACAATATGACAGTGGAATTTCAGAAAGATAAATGCGTTGTGAAACACGGAGAAACCAAGGTTCTTTCAGGCATAAGATCATCAGATAATTGCTATCTGTTGGAACAAGAAGTACGATGTATGATCTCGAAGCAGGTAGAAAGAGTTCTGTGGCACAGGAAGCTCGGTCACATCAATTATAAAACATTGGTGAAAATTGAAAAATCAAAAATTGTACGAGGTATACCTATCTTAACCATCAAGGATGAAATTGTGTGTGGACCATGTCAACAAGGTAAACAAATTTGATCTCCCCATTCTTCAGTTCAATATATATCCACCTCTAGAAATATGAAATTATTGCATATGGATTTGATGGGTCCAATCAATACACCTAGTATAGGTGGAAAGAAATATATATTTGTATGTGTTAATGATTTCTCCAGATTTACGTGGGTAGCTTTTTTAAAAGATAAATTTGATACATTGAAAGTATTTAGAATTCTGGTAATAAAGTTACAAACTGAAAAGGGAAGTCCAGTTGGAAAGATTATTCGAATTCGTAGTGATCATGGTAGAGAGTTTGAGAATTCTCAATTCAGTGATTTTTGTGACGAACTCGGGATTCAACATGAATTTGCTGCACCTATCACCCCTCAGCAGAATGGTATTGTAGAACGGAAAAATAGAACCTTGCAGGAGATGGCTCGAGTTATGTTAGCTGAGAAAGAATTTCACAAGAAATCGTGGGTAGAAGCTTCTAATACAGCTTGTTATACAATTAATCAAGTATATCTGCGGCCATTCACCAGCAAAGCATCCTACGCGATTTGGAAGGGCAGGAAACTTAATGTCTCGTACTTCCATGTGTTTGGAAGCAAGTGCTACATTCTCAGAGACAGAGAGCAGTTGGCAAAATTTGACAATCGCAGTATACTGGAATTTTTCTTGGGTATTTCAGTCAACAGCCATGCTTATAGAGTTTATAATCATCAAACCAAAACTCTCATGGAGTCTATAAATGTTATTGTGGACGATTCAGAAGAAGGACAAAAGTCCGATGCTGTAGAAGAAGAACCTGGTAACACTCATGTTCCAACACAGCCTCGTCAACCTGACAAGGCAGATCCATTAGTTGAAGCTAAACCTCGTCAACATGCTGGAATATCTGAGCAGATTGGTGCTGAACTTGTCGAAGCTGAGCATGTTGGAACATCATCCCCCGCTACCGAACCCTATGTTCCAACACAGGATCAACCTGAATCAATCATAAGGAGTACCCGATCGGTTCCTTGAGTGGATTGCAGAAGGCTAGCTGGATTACATTGCCTTGTCTCTCTCATTGAACCCAAGAACTACAAAGAAGCCTTGCTGGATGAGTACTGGATTTTTGTTATGCAAGAAAAACTAGGTCAGTTTGCACGTAATAACGTCTGGTATCTTACTCCTCGCCCCAAAGACATTAATGTCATTGGAACGAAGTGGATCTTCAAGAATAAGTCTGATGTTGATGGCCAAGTTACTCGAAATAAGGCCAGACTAGTAGCTCAAGGATATACAAAAGTGGAAGGGGTCGACTTTGAAGAGACATTCGCATCAGTTGCCAGGTTAGAGTCAATTCGAATATTACTTTCTATTGTCTGCTCTATGAACTTTATGTTGTATCAAATGGATGCCAAGAGTGCATTTCTAAATGGAGTGGTGAATGAAGAGGTCTATGTGGAACAACCTAAAGGCTTTGAGGATCCTTATTATCCACATCATGTGTTTCGTCTCAAAAAGGCTCTATACGGTCTAAAGCAAGCACCCATGGCATGGTATGAACGACTTACTAACTTCCTTCTTCAGAAAGGTTATCATCGAGGGGGAGTAGATCGCACTTTATTTGTGCTGGAAAAGGCATCAAAATTTCCGATTGCTCAAATTTATGTTGATGATATAGTATTCGGATCTACTTTATCTTCTATGGTACATGATTTTGTCACCATCATACAAGCCGAATTTGAAATGAGTATGGTTAGATAGCTCACATACTTTCTGGGATTACAAGTCAAGCAAGGAAGGAATGGTTTGTTCATAAATCAGAGTAATTATGCTCTAAATTTAGTTAAGAGGTTCGGTCTGAGCAATGCTCGAGTAGTTCGAACTCCTATGGGTGTGTCTGACAAACTGGTAAAGGATGAGAAAGGAGTCGCAGTTGATCAGAAATTATACAGAGGCATGATTGGAAGTTTATCGTATTTAATAGCTAGTAGACCAGATATATGTTTCAGCATTGGGATATGTGCAAGATTTCAGGCTGATCCAAAGGAGTCTCATCTCACTGCAGTTAAACGAGTTATTCGATATGTAAGTGGGACTTCTGAGTATCGTGTCTGGTATTCTAAGAATCAAGATTCTGATTTGATTGGGTACATTGATTCTGATTGGGCTGGTAATGTTGATGATCGAAAAAGCACTACATGTGGATGTTTCTTTATTGGTACGAACTTAGTGTCTTGGTATAGTAAGAAACAGAATTTGATCTCTTTGTCTACTGCAGAAGCTGAGTATCTTGCAACAGGAAGCTGTTGCACAATTATTATGGATGAAACAGATGTTGAAAGACTATGGAATTCATCAAGATCCTTTGAAGATCTTATGTGACAACACAAGTGCTATTGATATCTCAAAAAATCCATTCCGACACTCTCGTACGAAGCATATTGACATAAGACATCATTTTATTAGAGATCTTGTTGAGAGGAAGGAAGTGGAGGTAGTCTATGTTCCAACACACGAGCAATTTGCTGATATCTTTACCAAGCCGTTGGACACTGCTACTTTTGAAAGTCTCAGACAACACTTAGGTGTTTGTCAAATTTGAGGTAATCCTTGCCTTTAGGTCAATGTAAATATTTAATTTTTTAATTATTTTTTGTCAAAAAAATCATAAAAAAACAAAAATAATATGAAAAGAAGAAAAGATGTGACAAAAATAGAAGTTGGAAGTTATGGTATGTTGGAAGTTGGTAGTCTTGAGTTGACAAGAGAAAATCATTGCAAATCTTGGAAAAGGAAAAAGGTTTACGCAGAAAACAAGAAAGTAATGTGAAGAGTTGGTGTTGGTTTCTAAGTTGTCCAAATCCTTCCAAATTCCCTTCTTCTCGGCCACTTTCATATTCATCCTGATTTCTCTTCTGAATCCTCTTGTCAAACTACTTCCCGATCTCTCTACTCATCAAATCCCTGCGGAAGAATGTCTTCTAGCCCTAACTCTGCCACACTAGAAGAAGAAATTCCAAGAACCTCTCAACATTCATAAATCATGGAGGATGAACGGATGACTGACAATATAGAGGCCGAAGTCTTTCCCGAAGAAAATATCAGTCAATATGAAGAGAATATCGAGGCCGATGTAACAGATAGTGGTAAGGAGAATGAGGGGAGAATGAGGGGACTAATGATTCAGGCGACAATAGCGACGGTCAAAAGTAACACATTAGCGCTAAAAGAAAGGGTCCATATGGGAAGGTAACAGGTCCTGATCTCCCTACTTTAAAAATTATGGGAACGGAGTTCAAAACTGTAGATGAAATATTTGAATGGTTGGAAGCCAATAGAGTTACAGTAGACCTAACCAAAATTAAGAGTATAGAAGGGGAATACTTGATGGTTAAGGTTAAATAATTAGTGACTGGTGATATTAGAGATACGTGGAGTATTGAAAACTGGAAGGTTAAATTTCTAAGAGGGAGGTATGGGGAGTACAGAGGAAAGGACAAATTTCATGTTTATTTTCGTATGCCCTGTCCAACTTATGTGTTTATAAGGGAAATTAATGATGAAGAAGCAACATGAAGGGATGTTATTAAGTATACAAATAGACTACCTGTTGGATTCTTTGATCCTAAGGCTGCTCACATATGGGAAAAACCGAGGAAACCAATAATTATTGAGGTTTCTGACAGTGAGGAAGAGGAGCATGGTGCATATGTTCCAACACAACAGGTTAAGGATGAAAGCAGTGAAGAGATGGATATTGATGATGATATGGGAGGAGAAGACCAAGTTAATATAGCTGGTGATGCACATGATGATAGGGAAGGAGATTACAGTGAAGAACCTATTGTAGATCACAGTGAATCAGAAGAAGTGCAGACTGTTGGAACTGAAGAAGCAGAGGACAATTAGTATGTTCCAACACAGGAACACTATGAGATGAGCTATTCGAGTGATGAAGTTCTGGATGATTTCTTACAGATAGTCAAGGGTAAAAGAAAGATGACTGTACCAGAAGATTCTCCACCATCAAAACGGGCCAAGAAGAACACACCAAGTAGAAAGTACTTCCTCCCCTTCCAGTAAGTGATGCACTTTCCTTCTCCTACTTTGATTTAAGGTGTGAAGAAATGGGGGAAGTATTTGCGGACAGAAAATTTATCTATGAGAGACCTGTAGATCTAGAGGCATACAAAGAGAGTGGTTTTTCAGACTTTTTGAATTTAATAGGAATGAAAAGAGCGGCCACTGTTCAGCTTCAGTAGAAAAGGCAAGTTGTCATTGAGGTGTACTCCAACCTAATGGCTGAAAATTCGGAAGCTGATTCCCCTTGGTTCGGAAGGGTTTATATGAGGGGAAGGATGATGGATTTGGATGCTGCCAGAATCAACAAGGTATTGGGGCTTCAAACACTAGAGATTGACGGAGTGTTTCCTGAGGATTTGGAAGTCACAGATGATCAAATTCTGGAAACTATCTCAGGTGGATATAAGGCAAAGTGGCCTGCAACAGGGTATTCACAAGCTTCATGCTTGTCCTCAAGGTTTTTCGGGCTGTATCATATTGCAGTTCACTGTTGGATGCCCTCTTCAAATACTACTGCGCTGACAAGATAAATTGCCAAGTTACTATACTGTGTTGGAACACAGAAGCCTGTAAATATTGGACTGTCTATTCAGAAAAACCTGGTCAGGCAAGCCACAGCTACCAAAGCCAAACATGTTATTGTCTATCCTAGTTTGATTTCAACACTGGCTAAAAGCGCTAAGGTAAAAGGAAAGGCAAACGATGTGGTGGTTGACACGGAATTCCTGAGGCCAAACAAGAAGACATTCGGGTTGAGGCATGTGCATGATCTACCATGGAGTCCTTCTGGGTCTACTTCTTCATCGGCTGAAAAAAAGGCAAAACCGGTAGCCCTGAATGCCAGACTGGGGGCAATCAAAATTCAAATGACAGCGCTAGAGGTAGAAAAGGAAACACTGGAGGACGAGAAAGCTCGGCTGGAGGCCTGCTTCTGAACAAGATTTCTTCTCTATGTTCCAACATAGATGTCAAAGTCAGGGGGAGCCTACTTGCTAGTTATGTTTTTTTATGTTTTTGTTTGCCTTTGGCATATGTGTGGTCCCAGGGGGGAGAACTTTTGATAATGGCTATGTAATCTGAAGTTTATTCTTGGTAGAATTCTTGGATTTCTGGTATTCGGTTTTCGGTATTCATGTTTTGATGGAATTCTGGTATTCAATTTCAGTATTGTTCTATGTTCCAACATAGGTGGAGTTGGGAAGACCTATGTGTATGATGACAAGTTTTTCGTTGTGTGATTAATGACCAAAAGGTTTTGGGTCCACAAAATACCAAAGGGGGAGATTTTAAAGTCAAGAGATATGCATTGAATATTTAATTGACAATTTTTGTGAACCTATTTGGAAACGAAAAACTTTCCATGTTGGAACATGCAAAAACAACATATTTACGCCAAGGATGTTTACGGAAAAAGAAGACAGAATATTATGGTATTTGTGAGTTATGGAAATCTGAATATTCTGCTATATATTAGGCGTATAGAAACATAGTTGATTTATGGAAAATTCCTACATATATGGAGTGATATTATCGAATATATGGGATATATTGTGATAAGGAAAATCCCTTTTTTATGAGATTTGGATATGCTTCAAGAAGCAGATTTGGAATAGGAATATTGTGGAGATAATCAGGGAGTATTCCGATCTGCTCAGGGCTATAAAATGTGACAACCACAGTTGCATTAATCACGGATTTAATAGAGAAAAATCTGCACACAGATTTTCAAACTTTCGAGAGAATTGCAAAGAGCCAGAATTCTATATTCCAACATACTTGACCTGCTGTTCAAAGTTCATAATCATATGCCTTAATTCCTCGGGAGGAGGAGATCCAACGTCGACGAGTTTCGAGGTCAGCGGGAGTCTGATCAAGGCAGATCGGTAGCAAGGGGAGCTTGCAGAATTCACACGTTATTGTTTGTAAAGATAAGTATTCTGTATGGTGTACTTTGTACTATATCTTTCTAATTAGTAGATCCATTCTGAATTGGGTCAAGCCCCGCATATGTAGGTGGATTTCACCGAACTGCGTAACCAAGTCTTGTGTCGTTAATGCTTTAATTTATTGTATACTTAGTTAGATAGGTCATGTTGGAACATGCTAATAAGAAATGGAAAAATTCGGTAAAACCAAATATCACACTTACTACATGTCAACGACCCTGTTGGTATTGGCCTGATCTTGTTTGCCTCCAAATATTCTCGCCAACCCAAAATCTGATATCTTAGGATTTAACTCCTCATCTAGGAGGATGTTACTAGCTTTTAGATCTCTGTGGGTGATTTTCAATCTTGAATCTTTGTGAAGGTAAAGAAGACCTCTACTGATCCCTTCCACAATGATCCACCTTCTATTCCAATCAAGCAAATCTTGTTTTCTTGAATGATATAATCAGCAATCGTCCCCTTAAAGTGAGATGAAACCTAGTATCCAATATAACTCATACGCCACATGTACCACATAAGAGTCATGCTTATAACTAAAATAGGCATAGAAACAAGACTCTTCACGAGGAACAGAGAGAGTATTATATCATCAACTAACCAAACAGATATTCATCCAGGCTTTTATTTGGCATGTACTCATAGACTAGCATTTTTTCTGCTCTTACAACACAGCAACCAAGGAGCTTAACAAGATTGCGGTGTTGCAGCCTAGAAATGACAGTGACTTCATTCATAAACTCCTCAGTGCCTTGACTAGAAGAGTTTGAAAGCCTTTTCACTGCAATAGCCTGACCGTTTAAGAGCTTCCCCTGCAGATATACAATATAAGGTTTCTCTCTTTTACTCAACCAAGTTAGCAATTGACCGGTAATTATCGTCAAATATGTACCTTGTAAACTGGACCAAAACCTCCTTGGCCTAACTTATTGTTGAGGTGAAAATGATTAGTTGCAGTAGCTAGGGTCTCATAACTATAAAGTGGCAGATCTTCAAGCTTTGATGTTCCCCATTTTTCATCAAGCATCATATCTCCATTGAGCACTTCCCTCCCTTCAATTAAGGACAGCTCAGCTTCTTTCTTGAACCCTGGTTGGATAACTATGAAGGCAGCAAGCGAAAAGAGAATGAACAGTAAACATTCATTCATGGCAAGTTTATTAGCTATTACCTCTACGCCTGATCAACCAAATCCACAGAGAGTATGGCAATATTGCTAGGAATGAACATCCCAAAGTAACTGTAATCGCTATGATTGCTTTCTCTCTATTATAGCTCGTATCACGATCTGCAGTTTAACCGAAATAAGAAGTTTTAGGGGGAATCTCTTATCAAACAAAGTTTACATTAGTATTGTGAAAAATCTCGAATAAGTTTTTACCTAGTTCAGAATGAGCTACTCGCAAGAATAGATCTGATCCGGTTGTAGAGAAGTGTTGAGTATCTAACAGGTCATCAGCCCAGTGCAGGCATCCGATTCCCATGATAAATGTATAAGCTGAGCAGGAGCAATTGTTCAAGCAATCATTACCACAATCTACTTCGGAAAATGGCATAAGGTTGGGCAGATCTGGAACCTTAACATTTGTAAAGGTCAGATAGCCGTCTCTTCTCCCTTCTTTTCCAGAAGCAGTGTTTCTCTCACACTGAAGAGGAGTCTTTCTAAAGCAGCCACCACTCCAATTTCCCTTTGTCCATTCTTCCTTAACTCTGGGCTCGAAACCTTCCAAACACGAACAAATTGGTGAGACTTTGGGTCCATTAGGTCCACATTTGCCATACACATCACATCCAGTTATTGCCAGTTGATTTGTAACCCAATCTTCCTTTTGATCACTAAAAACCTTTCTCCAAAAACCCCCAAGGGACTCAATTTAAAGTGTAGCAACACCGTACTATTCGCAAAGTCATAGGTAAAGTATGTTGTCCCAGCATTGTCTGCACCAGATTATAACGATTTCGGTACGTTGCACGCATTCCTGGTACTCCTATGAAGAAATAACCATTCCATGGTCCACTGTGCCAATACAGGACTCCTCTGTTCCATACAAAAATTTCCGGGATGCGTAGAGGGTTGACACCTAAAGTGAAGCTTCCAGGGGATGGATCAGGAGGACTTATCCATGATGTTAGTTGGATAGTTCCGTTTCCACTTCCACCAATCCTCATCCCGTGCAAAAAGGAGTCTGTGGGGTTCTGAAAACTTTCCCATATACTTCTTCTACTTGAGTCGTCTCTCAAGACCAAGTTACCATCCTCCAAGAGTCTAGCAGTTGAATCTGGCGATGGCATTGGTGCATTGGATGACCACAGTATCTCCTTCTTCCCATTCAAAACCACTAGATTCCCATCTTCTGAAACTGCCAGAACCCCTGAAGAATCATTTAAAGGCTTGTCCCTGTTAGCCACCCATATAACAGACATTTTAGGTACATTATACATGATTCCCACATATCGGTTATCGGTGTTTTCAGGACTGAAAAATCCCAGCTTGAAGGTTAAACCGGAGGAAACTACAGTTCCAGGATCTTGAACTGGCTCTGAAATTGAAATAGTGTCTGCACCACTACAATCCTGAAAAGAGATCAAGGCATAGAATAAAAGCAGAAGCAATAAGCACACCAGACTTTTCGGTCCCTTCACAGGTACCTCTACCCTGCAACAGAAGTGCAAGGATTTTCCAACTTTTCGGTTCAGTTCCATCCTCGTACTCATCTTTCTGCATATATCTCATAGGACATATATATTCACTTAACATGCAAACGAAAAATAATAATGAATATTACATTGGTGAAAGTCTCACATTGACCCCATAATGGGTACTTATGCATGAAGAAATTTCAGTGCATTTGTTGGACTTGGACTTAGTCACCTGTATGTATAAAGTTTATACATCCAAAAAGTGACGATACAATTATACTATAGAATTGGTGAGAAATTTGTCATCATGAATTTCACATATTCAATTAACCTCCAAGCAATCAGTTACAGAAATGAGAAACCTTAATTACTTCATTCACTGTTATACCATGTGATCTCTCTCTCTCCAGATTGGAATATTTTAAGGCCAGGCTATCATTCTTGGAATCTAAAATATAGCAGGAAAAGTAAGAAGGATTGGGATAGAGATTGGAGGCATCTCGGATTGATTGCCTCTGTGGTCCTCATAATGTATGGTGGTTATACACAGAATGCAACGACTATGAACAATGACAGTTTAAACCTCATCAGAATAAGATACGTACAAGAAATTTCCAGTTCTTTCCTTTCAATCTACAATCAGAAGAATGTTTACAAAGAATTTGGTTAAGTTTCAATAGACTTTGAAGTATTACATCCAATACAACATAGCATAATTGCGTACTACCCCCGTCCTGAAATAAACAGCATAATTTCCTATTTTGGATGTCCCCAATTAAATTGCAATGGATAAAAAATTACCCAAATCAGCCTATCTGACCGATTGTGAAAAGACAAAAATGCCCTTGGAAGTTGGCAAAATTACATGGATTAAGGTTGATTAATTAGGCATGTTGGCCCAATCAAGACGCGTGTTGTCTTTATGTGGAGGCATCCGTACAGATTTTGAACTTGGGTCAGAATAATCACATGCCTCACTTTTGCTCTTCCCAATCTTGATTCTTGCTCTCCTAACACTCTCATTTACTCCTGAACGCTCACATTTACTCTCACATCTCTCTTTTCACTCTTCAAATTCACAGCTCCTCTCTCTCAACTCTCTCAAACCCAGAAAACGCTAGCCGCTCCTCCTCTGATTTCTGTCTGTTCCACGGTCCTTATTTTTTTTATGCTTTCGATGATTCTTTGTGATTAGATTCTAGGGCTGTTGTTTTTATCACATCTTTTTGGATTTCCAAACTAGGGTTTTCGTGGGTTGTTTGGGGGTTTTCAAAATTAATAAGATTTCTGATCTGTTAATGTTTATCACAGCATTTTGAGTCCTGGTCTGTGTTGTGCTCGCTGATTTGGTTGGTTTTGAATTGATATGTTAATCTTAGATTTGACTCGAGTAGGGTTTCCGTGATATTTTTTGAACTTTTTAAAACACATATGATCTGAAATCTGCTTGCATGTGATGTATATTTATTTTTCTGATACTTTTCGATACTCAATCATGAATAAGTTGTGAAATGCATGTTTCTTTTTGTTCTTGCTATTCTGAGCTTTTTAATTTTGATGTGGTGTTTGATTAGGTTTTATTGAAAACTGTCTATGCTCATTCATGTTCATCTGTGATATTTCTGCCATTGTTTATTCTTATTCTTGATTTTCTGATTATTTAGTTGTGTCTAATTTGCCCCTACTGATATTGTTTTGTTTCTCCCTTGTGCATGTTTGCATCTGAAATCTACCCCCACCCATTATCATAGTGTAGTGATTTTTTTGCCTTATGATTGTTTACATCTAAAACTCTAGCCCTACCCACTGTGTGAACTTTTACCTGATGGATCATGGTGATAGGTTCATGGCTGGGCAGAGTAAGTCTGCCCCTTGCCACCCTTGAGTGAATTCGAGTATGACTCTTAGTTTGAGTCGAGTTTTGATCCCACATTGTTCACTGGGTTTGATGATATTGAATCACAACCCAATCCCAATAATGTTATCCCACCCATGTACCCTGCCCTTGATACTGATTCTGTTGAATCTTGGGATACCCCTGTGGCCACATATTTTAGCTATCTACCTATAGTTGTTCTCTACCACTCAGATTCATATCCTGATTCCGAAAAGACACAGTACCCCCCCCCCAATTCACATGAGTCATAGCCCCCTGATTCTGATGAAACCCAGCCCCCTGATTCTTATGAAACCCAGCCCCTCTGATTCTGATGAATCTGATTCTGAATCCTAGTGTGATCCACATCCTTCAGTGTATTTCAAGGGTAATGAATTCCATAAGTATGGTGGGCCCAGTTTTTGGGAAACTGGAGCTTGTCTACATCTTGGTAACTGGAGTGGATATGTGCGTCATAGTGATTCTGATGCTTGAAAATAGTTTTACTACTCAGAGGTTTGTATTTCATGTCCACTTTCAATTCTGTTGCTTTGTAATTTAATATTAGTGAGCACTTACTAATAGTTTACCTATTACTGCAGGTTTGCTTTTTACAGCAACTACTTGTTGCTGCATTTTTTTGTGATATCATGTGTGCTACTTGTCTGTGATAGCCTGTGTGCTACTTTTTTTTATGTTGGGTAGTTGAATCTGTGTGTTGTTTATGTTAAAATGTGCAACCACTCATATTGAGACTCAGACTCAGTTGAAACCTGGGTGGTTGTTCCCCATTTTTCATCTGAATCTGATGTTGAACCTGAGTTGGGCAAGGCATGTTTCACATCAGGGGCAATAATGGAGCAGTAAAAGTGATGCATGTGTATGTGTTTGTGGTTCTTATATGCGGCCATGCAGTGTTGACCAAATTACCTGATCTTGGCTGGGAATATATTAACTGCATTTTATATGAGATATCATAGCTTGTGAAATTATTTTTGATGGCATGTTTATGTGGTGGTTGAACCCATGATAATGATGTAGTTGTGATGAATAATTAAAACATGCAGCCATGCCTATCAGTTACGAAACTTATTTGATCTTGGCTGGGCATGATGTGATTAAACCCAGCTCTGAAATTATTTTCCTACTTGACCCTGTATTAGTTGTTGGCCACCTATGATGATATTTTTTGTTCACACTTAGGCAACAACCGTGTTTGTTAAAAACACTTGGATGGCAGCCTTGTAGTGTTTGTTGCCTCAAAATTACCGTGTTTGTCATGCCATCCATTACATTTTGGTTAATGTTTGTTTGCCTCAGTTCTAAAACCTAAACTTTAAAAACACAGATTTTCAAATTTGATGCATACAGAAGGGAGTTTAGCCTTTCCAGCTTTTACAAGGTTGCCCTATAAACATCCCTTTACCAAAACTAACTGGTATGTATACTCTAGACCTGAATCTAGAAGCACAACCCTACAAAGTACATATCCCTTGCATATCTAAACCAACTCCATACCGATTAGCAGGTCTTGAAGGTGCCTTGTTCTCCCAATAGCCACTATGTGTTCCAAACAACCCCTTACTAGCTCAAGGTCCACAATTAAACTGTGGGGCAGCATACCAAGCCTTCTTAGTCTATCTTTTCCCATATGTGGGAGTTTAAACTCATTCCCACATATTGTAGACTTAGGAAAATCTTGTTAATAAGTCTATGATCATGTCTCTGAAATGCATCATACACAGCCTCCAGTAACTCATATAGGTTTTGACTAGGATTTTGCTGTTGTAAGCTTTGAATTGAGGCAAAAAAATCCCAAATCCAGAATGTTTAGATCGGGTGATTTTTATGGTTGGCATACAAATTGTATATTAAACTCATCTGAGGTGTCTGCAGCTAGAAATTCAGAGTCATTTACAAATATGTGGGTAGAGGCATTATCTTGATGTATGAAAAATATTTTTGCTTGCCCAAACTGGCCATTTGGCTTTGATTGTTGGTATGAGCTCATGAATCAGCTTGTGTCTTATGATATCTCTAGTTATGGATAATATGGGTGTGAGCAGCATGGTTCCCCTAGGTCTATTTATAGTTATGTACTTGGCTGGTACATAATCCATATATGGAAACACCCCTATTTTCCCATCAAACATTACATTACCCTTTAAGTCAAGTAATGGTCTACACACAACACATAAAAACATGAGTTTTGGAATGTAATGCTTGCTTTGAGTGATTCTATAGGGTTCATGTTCATTGGGACCTAGAATATACCTTGTTGTTGCCTCTGTCAAGTAGAACCACTTTTCATCGTTGTGTATGACATTTTCCATGGGCTTGAACGGCATGTTGCACTCCAGTTTACTTAGGCACCATTCTGGCCTTGATTCTTTGCATGCCAATGTTAGTTGTGGATGTACTGCATTAGTGTGGCTTCTGATCTCCTTGCTTGCTATAGCCCTTTGTATGGTGCTTTTTCCAACATGCATTTGTGCTACTGTGCTCTGGCAGGTTCACCGGTACCTTAGTGGCACTGCCATTAAGGCTTCTAGGTCGATCGGTTTCTTGATTCTGCCACACCGCCCATGTCTTTTTGAACGGGCTTTACAGCTTCTCCATTTTGAAGCTGCTTCACCCGCGCCCAGATTGGAAAGATGGTCTGCACTGAACATGACCATCTCTGTGCTACCTCGACTCTCTGCAGCCGCTCAATCTACCCATTCTTGACCTGTTGAAGTAGAAAATGGCCTATGTTCTGCCTTTGATCATCTGTTAGGTTTGCCCCAACCATCACATCGTTACTTAATGATGAATAAAACTGAAGGAGAGAATAGGGTTTTTGTATATGGCCAGTTCTTCAAAAACTGACCAAAAATTTTCTAAGAGCTTTTGTTTGGGTTTTGTTTGGGTGCTGTAATAAATTCCCCTGTTTATAGGTATAAGGGTGAATTTTTTAACTTCATGAACAGTAGCTCGAAATTGAACAATTGGCTCCAAAAGTAAAATTTTGGAGCCAAAAGTTAGCAAGAGAGGGAATATTTACTATTCCCATCAGGGATTATCAGCTATTTAACCCATTTTGTACAGTAAATTTTTGTCCCATTTCATCTTTTTAGACTGAAAAACTGCCTCTTTTTCACTGTTTATTTTTCAAATGATTTTCTCTCTCTTGCAATTTATTTTGAGACGAAGAAGTATATGAAACAAGGGAAGTGCAAACACAAATTCTATTACCAGTAACTCTATCAAACCCAGTGATGGCCACATATGCACTCTTGACTGATTAATTATCATGTTCTCTTTATTGCACTGTTGACTCAATTTTGAATAGTCTACTTGAATGAATAGATGGGAAAAAGACAGTTCAACAACAAAACTTCTTAAAGTTGTGACAAACTTTCACAGTAACACGTCAACTACACATTCATAAATTAGGCTCTTTACATATCATTTTTTAAAATGCATTTTGGAATTAAAATTTAGAATTTATTTAAAATAGGGGTAAATTATTTTATATCTCTTGATTAAAACAAATCAATAATTAAAAGTCTGATATCACAAGGATTTTTGCAGAAGCATAACATAGGGAGTTGATAGAGGTTAAGCCTAAGATGGCCATTGGGCCAAAGGTATGGCAGCCCAATTAGGGGAATATTTAATACTCTAACTTAATTACCGCATTCGTGGGTAATTAAGGGCGATAATTATGGATATTGTTATTTAGGACATGGAGTAGAAATACAAGGTACACATTTACTTATGATTCATTCTGTCTTAATCATATTTAGACGCTTGGACTGACTTAGGCATCAGAGTGCTGACCCCTGGAACCCTAGGGATAGTTTAATTGCAGGTCCATTCGAGAAGAACCCAAGCCCATGAACCGGTCGGTGGTTGAAGACGCATCAAGTTGTGCCGTATATGGGGACAACTAAGCCAAATCAAGGGTTTTGAGAGTTTATGTCCACGGTAGTTTGAAGGAGTGAAAGATTGAGGTTAATATGTACGAGGGCTGGATCTCCACCAAGGTTAACATCAGAGAATCCAGGAGGAGAAAACGATGCCCGCATTGAGGACAGTGAAATGGCTAATATGCAAATGATGGGAACAAAGTTGTGAGTGGAGTCTAATACAGGTGTAGGCTACGAGGGGGGGGGGGGACCTCAGCGGAGGTTGGCATAAATACCCGAGCACCAATTCAGAATGATATGTCGGGGCCCTCGAGGACACTAGAAGTGTCGGGAGAGCAAAGACAAGGAAACACCGATTCCCCCCTCGAAAGGGTGGCTGATTCGAGGGATGGGAGGTTTACGGAGGTTTTAGAAGATTCGTATGTGGAAGCCTATGGTCAAGGAAATTAGAACGTGGGAAGGGTGACCCCGAATAAAGATGTGGAACGAGCAGCTCAGCACCTGGCTACCCCCGATTACCGAATTACCCCTCCTCCGAGGGATGATAGGGTCACAATGGGGGAATTACCGCCCTCACCCTTGGGAATAACTACGGTGTGGGCTTCTCAACCCCCTGATAGCCTACCCTTATCAGGGGTATGCTGGAGAACCACTTCATGCTCGGCCCCAACCTTCTATTCCTAGTTATTCCCAAGGTCCCATATATGCACTACCTCTGCTAGCCCTATTTGTTCCTACCCTCGACCTGGCCAGTCCAGGAGCAGCATATGGAATAATGGCCTCTTCTGGCATGCAAGGATATGTGAGTATGGGAATCTGTTAGGGGCTGTACAATCCTTATGCCCAACCACCCCCACCACTAGCATACCTGAATCTCGGATAGCATTGGATGAACCTGGTACGGAGAAACCCAACCTCTCTATATGCCACAGTTGGGTGGTCATGATAGGAGGTTGAACCCGTCTGGGGTGCAGTACGGACCCCTCTCGGATGCAAGTGAATCGTTAAGATAGGAATTTGATAGATTGATCGGCCCCTTGGGCCAGGCTACAAGGTCTCCTTTCAGCTTGGTGATCACCGAGGTTTGATGGCCAACAGAAGTGAAGGCCCTAGAGGGAATTCCCACGTACAGTGGTGAAATTGACCCTCGAGAGTTCATACAAACGTTCTTGAGCTTGATGAGTTCGAGGGACTTTGATGAGAAATTGACATGCAAGCTGGTAGGTAGATATTTACAGGGAAAAACACAAGAGTGGTTTAATAAGTTGCCAAGGGGCTCACTTCGATCGTATCGGGACTTCAACAGAGCATTGTTGAGCCAGTACGTGCAGAAGAAGAGGTTTACCAAAACTTTGTTAGAACTCTACTAAACGAAGAAAAAGGCAGGGGAAAGCACAAAAACCTCCTGTCACCGATATGTGGACGAGAGTTTGGAGGTGATAGAAACAACGGAGAATGAGGTAATCCTGGGGTACCCAATGGGGATGCAGGACCTGGAATTATACAAGAAACTAAGTATCAATACCCCTAAGACGTTGCAAAAGCTTCAGGAGGTCATAGAACAGTATTCGAGGGTAGAGGAGGCAAATAGAAGGAAGAGCGATAGCCTTGTAGAGAAAGCAAGAAAAAACGTAGAGCATAGAGGAAAAAGGCCGATCGAGAGGTATAATTCATTGCCTCCAACGCTCAGAGGAAGAACCCCTGCACAGATTCTGAGCATACATAGAGGGTTGTTCCGGACACCCCCACCCTTGCAGAGTTCGCACGAAAAGCAACAAATCGGTAGAGTGATCATCACAGGGATTACAGTCATGACACAAATGATTGCATACAATTAAGGATGGAGATTGATAGGTATGAACGGGGAGGACTATTTTGAGGACTGGGACATAGGAACCAGACTGCCCCCTTGAGGCCCCGGATGAACCAGTGGCAACCTTATAGAAGAAAAAATCAAAACAATGGGGTTAGAGGAGACAAAAGGCCTTAAGAACAGGTGGTTTGAGATAGGGGCAAGAAGGAAGGCATGATAGACCCCAAGAGCAGCAGAGGGAAATCAAAACAGAGAAAACCCACTCGTCCGAAGGGTAATTAACGTCATCAATGGAATGGTGGGAGAGAGATCTTCAAACGCTATTATAAGAGCTGAAGCTCGAAGGGTTCCCGTGGAAGAACCCAGTCATAAGAGGTTTAGGCCGGATGAGACGGTCACATTCTCGAAAGTGGATGTTGTGCTGGACCAAACGCCCCATGCGGATCCTATGGTAATTTCAGCCATTATTGGAATGTCTTTGATCAGAAGGGTGTTCGTTGATAATGGAAGCAGGGTAGAAGTAATGTTTGCTGAGTTTTTTTACCAGTTACACATAGGCTGTGAAAACTTGAAAAAATCTGCTTCGCTTTTATCAGGATTCATAGGAAACCTGACATTCCCTATAGGAGAGATAACATTGCATGTTCGAGTAGCGGACGATGACAAGGGAGTGACCATAAGGTGTAATTTTGCTGTCGTGAATGCACCTTCCCCTTATAATGTGATTTTGGGAAAACCATGGATGTGCCAGGCTCAGGCGGTCTTGTCATCCTATCACCTGATGATGAAGCTCCCAACTTAAAAGGGGGTGGCATCCATTCAAGGTGATCAGACTGTAGCCCAAAAATGTAACCTCACGGCGGTATGGGAAGCAAGGAAACAAAGGGATGTAGCGGCAGTGCACGCAGAGGCAGGATTAGCTGATACAATACAGATGCCTATTCGGGATAAAGGGTCAGTAGCTGATGGGAAACTAATTCCTGAGGATGTGAAAGGAAGACTGAAAGACCTTTTAGGAAAGTACGGAGATGTGTTCTCGTGGTATACATCTGACCTGACGGGGGTCCCTCCGAGTCTCGTGCCACATAGACTGAACATTAACCCTTTGACTAAGCCAGTGAAGCAGAAGAGAAGAGTATTCGCTCCCGAAAAGACTGAGGCAATTAAGGAGGAGGTGGAGAAATTATTGAGGGCAGACGTAATCGAGGAGGTATTCTACCCCGATTGGATCTCTAACCCTGTTATGGTTCCAAAGCATGCTGGAGCATGGAGGATGTGTATAGACTTTACTGACTTAAATAAATGCTGCCACAAAGATAGCTACCCGTTGCCAACAATCAATAAGCTGGTGGAAGCCATCACTGGATATCAAATTTTGGCATTCTTTGATGCGCATAAGGGGTATCACCAAATCCTCATGGCATAAGAAGACAAGGAAAATTCATCGTTCATTATAGATGTGGACACGTACAGCTATAAGAAGATACCATTTAGGTTAAAGAATGTTGGGGCTACTTATCAGAGGCTAGTTGATAGACTGTTCAGGGGACAGATAGGGAAGAATATGGAAATATATGTGGATGACATGGCGGTCAAGAGCAAAAGTTATGAAGAATATTTAAAGGACCTGGAAGAAACAGTTGGTAGGCTTTGGGAAGCAAATTTAAAGTTGAACCTGTCTAAGTGTGTTATTGGTGTTAGGGTAGGGAAGTTTCTCGTATTCATGGTCTCAGAGAGAGGGATCGATGTAAACCCAAAAAAGGCTAAAGCTCTGTGGACAATGAAAGCCCCACAGTTGATAAAGGATGTGCAGAAGCTTACAGGGTCTCTAGCAACATTAAGTAGGTTCTTATCGAAGGGGGCGGAGATGCACTTACCCTTTTTTTATGTCCTTCGAAGGGCAAAGAAGTTTGAGTGTAATAGCAAGTGCAACAAGACATTCAAACAATATAAAGAACATTTGAGGACATTACCTACCTTGATGAAACTAGACAAGGATAAGACGTTGTACTTGTATATTTCCGTGTCGCCGCTAGCAATCAGTGTGACTCTGGTAAAAGAAAAGGAAAAGGCTCAGCATCCTATTTACTTTGTTATTCGTGCCTTGCAGGGGCCAGAGACAAGGTATATGGTTCTCGAAAGGTTAATTCTAGCCCTCGTACATGCAGCCCGAAGGTTGAGACCCCAAGGACATAAGATAGCAATGCTCATGAACCACCCCATTCGACAGATCCTGTTAAGGACAGAGATTTCAGGAAGATATGGAAGTTGTATGTGGATGGTTCATTACATTCAGGAGGAAGTGAAGTCGGGGTCCTACTAACTAGCCCCAATGGCAGAGATTGTCCTTATGCATTGAACTTTGCATTTAAAGCAACTAACAATGAAGTTGAGTATGAGGCACTGATCACTGGATTGCGCCTCACAAAGGATCCGTAGGTGGAGGAACTGGAGGTTTTCAGTGACTCTCAAATTGTGATTGAGCAGGTGAATGGAGAGTATGAGGCCAGAGAGCGTAACCTGCAGAGGTACCTCAAGGTAGTGAAGAACCTATTAAAAATGTTCAAATCATATACTTTGACGCAGGTTCCGAGGTAAAGCAATCATAATGCAGACACTATAAGTAAGCTCGCTTTCGTTGGATTTGGGAACCCAATCTCAGCAGCAACTTCTCATGGAAACTTGAGCAGGCAAATTTTTGAAGAACCTATAGTGATGGCGATTGAAGCGGAAAACTCCTGGATGACACCGTTTGTGGCATATCTTCAAGAGGGTGTCCTACCAGAAAATGAAGTGGATGCCAGAAAAATACGGTTGAAGGCCCCAATGTAAGCGTTGCAAGAAAGAGGGCTGTATAGAAGGGGTCATTTGCAGCCATTACTTCGATGTGTTAATCCTCATGAGGCCGATTACCTCATAAGAGAGGTTCACGAAGGGAGATGTGGTAGCCACCAGGGAGCCAGGTCCGTGGTGAGGAGGCTCATGCGTGAGGGGTTTTACTGGCCAACATTGTTCAAGGATGTGAACCTGTATATTCAAGCTTGCCATCAATGTTAGAGGCATGCATCTATAACACATGTTCCACGGGAAGAAATGAGAAGCATCTATAGTTTGTGGCTATTTGATAAATGGGGGATTGATTTGGTGGGCCCTTTTCTAGAAGTTCCAGGGAAGTTTAGATACCTTATAGTAGTTGCTGATTATTTCACAAAGTGGGTAGAGGCTAAGCCCTTGACAAACATAAGAGGAAAAACAATCATCTCCTGTTGCTGGAAGAACATTGTGTGCCATTTTGGAATCCCAAGAATGATAATTACAGACAACAGAACACAGTTTTCTCAGGATCCCTTCAAGAAGTGGTGCGAGGAATATCTGATTAAGCAAAAGATGACATCTATTTACCACCCCAAGCTAACGGGCAAGTGGAAGTGACCAACAGAACAATAGTAAATGGAATACGGGCATGCCTAGAGGGGGGCGGATGGTAATTGGATATGAGAATTACCCAATGTGTCATGGGCATATTGGACAGCCGAGTCTTCCACTACTGGGAAAATGTCTTATACTCTAGTATATGGCTCGGAATCAGTAATCCCTGTAGAAATAGGAGTTCCTAGCCCAAGGATGATGACTGCTTCAGATGAGATAATCAATCAAAAATATCGATGTCTAGATTTGGATATGGTATAGGAAAAGAGAGAGTTAGCTTCTCTACACGAGGCTAAAGTCAAGGAACGGGTCCGAAGATACCATGATAGAAGGGTAAAGAAGGTGCTGTTTAGCCCGGGAGACTTGGTGATGAGAAAAAACGAGAAAATCAGAAAGAAACCTGAGGGGAATTTAGATGCAAATTAGGAAAGACCTTATAAAGTGATCGAATCGCACCCAGGAGGAAGTTATAATCTCGAACAGATGAACAGAGTTCGAGTGCCAAGAAGGTGGAACATTACCAACTTGAGAAAATACTACCAGCTGTGATGTTTGAATGGTTTGCTCTAAAGCGGCACTCGGTTGATGTTAGAGCAGGTTGCTTTAAAGTGATGCTCTAGATGATATTTCCAGCTACGGCTGACGTTCAAGTGGTTTTCTCTAAAGTGGCACTCTAGTTGATATTAGTGTGGTTTGCTCTAAAGCAACACTCTAGTTGATGTTTGAGTGGTTTGCTCTAAAGCGGTACTCTAGTTGATGTTCGAGTGGTTTGCTCTAAAGCGACACTCTATTTAATGTTCGGGTGGTTTGCTTTAAAGTGGCGCTTTGGTTGATGTTTGAGTGGTTTGCTCTAAAGCGGCACTCTAGTTTAAGTTCGAGTGGTTTTCTCTAAAGCGGCACTCTGGTTGATGTTCGAGTGGGTTGCTTTAAAGCAGTGCTTTAGATGATATTTCAAGCTACGGATGATGTTCAAGTGGTTTGCTCTAAAGCGGCACTCTAGTCGATGTTTGAAGTGGTTTGCTCTAAAGCAGCACTCAAAGGCTATCTTGTAATCTTGAAATGATAAACTAGTAGGTGAGATTAGTAGGATGTATGTGGAAACACCGAACCTGGGTAAAATGCTTGTCTCTAAATTACATAATTTCTACTTGCCAAACATAATGGTGTTTTGCTCCACCTAAGAAATTTGCAAAGGGCGCTCATATTTGAGGGGTAAACTATAAGAGGCGGAAATAATATGGGTTATTTATTCAAACTTCAAATATTAGGAATACAATATTGATACAAACAACTATCTAAGTTTAATCATTTAAACATATTCATCTAGTGGGAGGAAATCCCGCTTGAAATAATTCTTCAGTGGAGATAGGTTTCCCTAGCTCCTTCACATTTGCCTCTATTTCTTCAAGTTCTTCAAGTTTTATACCGGCTGACCTTAAGATATCCTTCATTTGTTCCTCTACAAGATATTCTGAGGGATTAAGAACGACGACAGTCTTACACCGTTTCTTCGTGGAAAATTCAAATGGATCCTTCGATAATGACCTGGCGCTTTTACGACGTTTTGAGGAAGATCCTCTGGTAACTTTTCTCAAAGGGACAAGTTGTTGTTCACCCTCCTTAGTGGCAGACTTCTATGACCGAGGGGTAGAGTGAATGCTCGAGGGGATGACTCCCTTTACTTTCAGCTCTGCCAACCAATCGAGAATGAGGTCAAAAGCCTTTTTCTACTAAGGAGTCCCATTCTCATGAACGTTAACTTCTTCCATCCAGTACTGAGCCGCTTTAAGTAGAAACTTTGAAAGATGATTATTGGTGATTAAGTAGGAGGAGGGAATTCCGTGGGAAAGCATATGGCCACGAAGGCTCACTTCGTGTGCAACAATTTTTTCTTCAAAATAAGCAAAATGTTACTCCATTTCTGTATCTTGTATCTTCCAAGCCTCAATATCCCTGGTAAGTTTTGCATTCTTGGATAAGAGAGATTCCACCAAAGATCTATCTTCACCTGAAGGGCTCCCTCGAAGGGCCGGAGGAGGCTTGCTTGAAGAAGAGGGATCTTCACTGGCTATCTTCCAAGCGAGTAAGTCCTCTTCAAGGCTAGCCACTCTCCGTTGAGTTAATAGATGTTGTTCAGCAAGTAATTCTCTCTGGGCTACCAGTTTGCAATTTTTTCCCAAGCAACCAATTAGGCGCCCTTCCACTATTGGAAGCCTAGTTGCAGCAGCAAGGCAGGGTTTCAAAGAACCAAGCTTCAAATAAATTTGATGCATTAGTTTTTCTAGTTCTTCGTCAGCGGGATCGCGACCCTTTCCACTTCTAAGGGATAAGTACCATTAAATTCTTTGCTAAGGAAATCCTTAACAAACCCCTTAAAAGTGGGATGGCCTTT
This sequence comes from Rubia yunnanensis, assembly GCA_037428765.1. Lineage (NCBI taxonomy): Eukaryota > Viridiplantae > Streptophyta > Magnoliopsida > Gentianales > Rubiaceae > Rubia > Rubia yunnanensis. The sequence continues at coordinate 127,858,162 of CM075061.1, forward strand.
GGATTAGCACAACTTCATCTCAGCCTCGAGTTGATGGAGCTTGTCCTTTAAGGAGACTTTGTCTTGATTACACTTAGAAAGATCTCGAAGGGCGGCCAGTGGCTATTTATGTGTCTCATTCAGCTCTTTTTAAGCACCCGAAAGCTCCTCACAAACGCCTTCCAACACCATTTTCAATGAATTATACCACGAAAAGAAAACAAAGGAAAAATCAAGTCTCGGAATAAAAATGTATTTTCATTAATACTCAATGTAAAAAAAAAGAAAGGGGTTACAAGTAAGGGGCCTTAAGTGAAAAAAATTACAATCAGGTACCAACCCTAGAATCATCTTCCTTTGATGTGAAAGATATCATTTCTTCCACTGGGTTGGCAGTGGAATCCCGTTTAAGAGAGGCATCTGAAGTCTCTGGAGGGGGGATCGCTCGAATCCCCTCAGCAGTGAAGAATTGCTCTTCTAACTTGATGAAATCCAAAAGGGCAAAATGAAGACTGTCGTTCTTAATGGCCTTGTCCCATTTCATGTCAAGAGTGGTGTCAAGCTCTGGATTAACTAGTTTGTCCACCTGCTTGGCCAGATCTTTGGATAGAGAGGCGGACACTTGTGTCCTCGGCTAATTCACTACAGCCGATTCGCTTGGCCACACCCAGGAGATCCAGGAAAAGTTGAAGCAGCGCAGGGCTATTCAACAGCTTGTTTTTTAAGGCCTCGGACAGTTGAACTTGCGCGGCTAGATCCTATGCAGCTTGAACCCTCTTTGTGAAGGTGTCTCTCTCTAATGTCCATTGACACCTCTCGACATCAACACCTTGCTTCTCCCCTTCCAGAAGTTTTTATTTTTCCTCAAGCGCCCTATCCTTCTCCTTGAGGACTTTATCTTTTTCCTCGAACACCCTATCCTTCTCCTCGAGGACCTTATCTTTCTCCTCGAGCGCTCTATCCTTCTCCTTGAGGACCCTATCTTTCTCCTCGAGAGCCTGCTGGTAATCCTTGAGAGATTTCCTTAGCTGTAAACTCTCAGCATCTTGCTTACTGAGCTCCTCGCGGAAGTTACCGCGGCCAGAGGAACAATGGGAAAAGAAGGCCGCTATTCTCTTGGTGACATCGTGATACATTTGAGAGGCCTGGTAAAGCAACTCAACTCATATTGATGATATAAAAATGTGGGGAGGGGGGAGGGGTATCCCTTTCTCGAAAAAAAACAACAAAAAAATAGAAAAGTGGAAGAAAACCTCAGGATTGGAGGCCATATTCGAGAGGTAATGCTAGATCCTAGGTATGGATTCTACATCATTCGAAGGGGGAGGGGGGAGACTGATGATGAACATCCTCACCACCATTTGTTCCTATCAATGGCTTTAGTGAGGAGGAATCGATAGTGTTGCTATTTGCCCTCATTTTCTGGCGAACGTTCCTGGCGTGAGGTAGCTGCTCATCACCAATAGTTGAGGAAGGCTTTTCGTGGCTTACTGCAAGAGGGGAAGCCGGGTTCAAGGGGAGAAATGCTGGATTTGGAGGAGTGGATGCCTGATTCGATGACTCAATAATCCCCTCCCTAGGAGCCTGACCCTGCTTCGTGGGCTTTTGCTTCTTTAAGCCCTTAGCGAGACCCACTGAAAAGGGAAAAAGAAAGTTAGTAACAATAAAATCAATAACACAACAAATAGGAGAAGTATTGCTCTATTAAGGCACCTTTGGAGGCCCCCAAATGCCTAACATCACTAACGATGGTCTCGAGGGGAGGGCCATCTCTGGGACCCTCGAGTCCCCTTCTCCTTTTTCTGGTATCCTTCCAGAGTGATTTATATACATATTCTTCGTAGATTCTGGGCGATAATGCAAAACCGCCAATCTGGGGGTTGGGATTGTTGAAGAGGCTGTAGTCGAGGGAGCTGGACAACAGTTTTTATATATCCCTCTTGAGGGCATCTGGGCAGATATATTCCCCAAGTTTGAGAGATTCAACTCGCACGACCCAATTCCACGGAGGGACTCGATACCTCCTGCTATCAAACAAGATACCTTTTTTTCTAGCTTTTCCAGTTACCATAATTGCCAGGAACCCCAAAAACCTTATGGTGTGCCGCTCGACTGACAAATGTGACAATCATATCGGTAAACCGCCCACTATAGGACACGAAGTATAGCAAACAAAGTAGCTTATAACTAGGCCTAATACTGAACTCGTCACATCTGGTCAAGAACATCATAATGATTACCAATACATTGGGGTGGACTTAGGCATAGCTCACCTGGAATTGGCTAAGAAGTTTGGAAAAAAGGGGCGGAAAAGGAAATGTGAGCCCGCAGTGAAGATGTCTGAGGAAAATAGACGATCTTCCTTCAGAGAGGTTATGGGGGGTATCTCCCTCTTTGAAGGGTTGAAAATTGGCATCCGGAGTTACTCGTTGGCAGGGAGGGATCGAGTCCAAAATCTTGGAAATAACCGTTCCCACTACTGGAACTGGGGGATCCCTCCCTAAGTCCTTTAGCCTTAATCTTCGATAAACCCCCCTTTTCTTCTTTTGAGAGGGATTAGTTAAAAGAGATACCTGAGGTGCTCTTGAGGGTGCTTCCTCCCCCTCGAGGATTGTCCTCTCCTCCTCTTCTCTGGCTTTGAGAGGAGCTTCCCGGTAGGTCAAAGATGTATTTGACGCCCTTTTCGGCTTAGGTTCTAGATTCGAAGGAGGGTAGAAACCAATTTTGCCGCTTGTAGGGGACCTCCTTATGTAGGGCTTGCACATGCCTGGAGGCCAGTTTTCAATGGCGTCTCTATGAGGCATGTCAGTTATAGGGAAAACCCTCTCTTCCCCAGGACTATTACCAACATGATCAGATGCGCCCTCTCCGGCATCTGAGTCGTACCGGAGTTCTTCAGAATGAGTGCATTCTGGATCGCTAACGGCCTTCTTCGACGTGTTAACCCCTGTCCCGCCAACCCTAACCTCGTCGGAAAATTTCTCGACAGCAGAACCCTCATCAAAGCGGGCCATGGTTGTAAGGGGAGGAAACGAAAAGATTAGAATGAGAATAAGGATGAAAGAACTTGCTAATTTTCTTGGAAAGGTGAGGGGAATTGAATCGCTCAAGAGAGAAATACAGAAAGAATGCTTGTAAGAAGATGCCTACAAACAAGAAAAGTGAATAAGGAAAGAGCGGATGTGAGGTAATTATGGAGGCTGAAGTGACGGGTAATTATTACTGCTTTGGAAATATAAAAGTTATGAAAAGACGTAATCACTTTTTGTCTTCTAACAACGCGCTGTTAGGGGAGCAGTGACACGCGTGGTTGTACAGTACCCACGCACCCTTTTGGAATCCTAAACGACAGAGTTGATTAGAAAACCAGGTTCCCACCTTCGAAGGCAGGAGCAACGAAGTGCAAGGTTCATTTCGAGTCTTCAAAATCCTCGACTGTCTCATGCATTCGAGACCTCGAAGACCTTCGTGACGTTCCAGCCTTCTAAGGTCGAGAACCTACTTTTCTGGGGGCTCTTGATAGAGGTTAAGCCCAAGATGACCATTAGGCCGAAGGTATGGCAGCCCAGTTAGGGAAATATTTAATGCTCTAACTTAATTACCGCATTCGTAGATAATTAATGACGATAATTAAGGAGAACGTTATTTAGGACATGGAGTATAAATACAAGGTACATATTTACTTATGATTCATTCTGTCTTAATCATATTTGGACGTTTGGACTGACTTAGGCATCGGAGTCTAGACCCCCTGAACCCCGGAGACAGTTTAGTTGCAGGTCCATTCGAGAATAACCAAATCCCACAAATCGATCGTTGGTTGAAGACGCATCAGGAGCCAGTTGGTGAAAGCATAGCTATTTTACATCTTGATGAAGCTAAAAACGCTCATTTTGATGCAAAGAACGAAAACAAGTAAACACGATGACATAGTGTATTCAAATAAGAAAGAAAAGATAAAAGGCACTCACCGCAAACAGTACTCAAATTTCTGAATGTCCACGTACATGACGAAACAACTGAAGCAAGGTGTGGGTTTTTTTCTCCCCTTCAAGCAAGCACCATCACAGAAATGATGGACAAAAATAACATATAACAAAAACTCTTAAAAGGGATAATATCAGCTGGCGAAAAGAAGAATCAAATAATGATCTATTGATATTGCTCATTATTGTTACAACGTGGTGCTGCCACACTTTACAAAGTTTCTAATTACCTCCTGTATCTTTTGATTTTTGAAAGTAGATGTACATAACGCCCCTTGTCTATCATAAGTTGTATTACTTCGTGAGCTTCAGAAAGCTTCCCAGCATTTCTCAAATAACCAACTAGGGTACTATACACCAAGAAATTTGGATTACAACCTCTAAACTCCATCTCTTTGAGCATCAAACAAGCTTCTTCAAACTTACCATCCATACAGAGCCCGCGAATCATAGAGTTATAAGTGTACACATTGGGCAGCTGTCCCTTGCTGGTCATCTCATCAAATAATCCTTGTGCTGTTTCAAACTCCCCAGCCACAATGTAACCTGTTATCATGATAGTGTAAGTAACCACATCAGGCATGTACCCCTGCTTTATCATCTCGTCGAAGAAGTACCTACTTGCCTCCATATTGCCTGCTCGGCTTAGCCCATCTATTAATGTGGTGAAGTGAAGTACAGTCGGTTCACAAGCCGAATCCTTCATGTGATTTAAAAGTCTGAGCGCAGTCAGCGGTTTGTCTCCTTTGCCCAGCACATGAAGGAGGAGGTTGTAAGTATGTAAATCAGGCGAAAACCCATTTTTATCCATTTCATCAAGTAATTTATGAAACTCATCAAACTTCCCTTGCCTATACTTCGAGCACAAGAGGATATTATAAGTCAAAACATCTGGAGAATGACCTTCAACCAACATTTGCTTGTATACCCACTCAATCAATCTGTACTGCTTTATAGTAACAAGAGAATGCAGGATTGCATTAAAAGAATGTTTGAAAGGCCTGTAGTTAAAGGTCTTTGTCTTTATGAACCTCTCAACCACTTTCTTAGCTAATCCCGCTTCGCAACAAGTACAAATCAATATGTTAAAAGTCCGAGCAGATGTAGGATACCCCCTGTCGATCATCTCATCAAGTAGTCTCCACATGGCTTTAAATTCCTCCGCCTCAGAAAATATCTTCATTATTAGGTGGTATGCATTAGTTGTGTGCCGGTAATTTTCCTGCTGCCCCGACCATACAAAAAACTTATACGCGAGCTTAGCACTCTGAGTTTTATTCAAGTAACTCAGGTTTGTTAAGAACCCTAAGAGAACCTGTCTAACAAGAAGTCCTGAAAGCTTGACTCCTGAATCATCTAATGCAGCTCTAACATCAAACCCTAGGTCATCATGCCAAAGAATTTCAAGAATTCTCTGAGCATCATTCCTCGTACTTCCAAGAAAACTACTCCTGGCAGAAACATTTTGCCTTGAATCCCTTTCTACAGGTTCACGGGAAAAACTTGGAATTTCCTTTTCCTCCCCACTTCTGGCATCAAAATCCAGTGTTTTCCAAGAATCAATCAAATTATCCTCAAAAGATCCACACCCATTATCAAAATCACCACCAGCCCCCGTGGGCCTGCTACATACAGTTCGTGAAGCGCCACAGAAACAAGAGATTGCGTGCAACATAAAACTTCTACCTGGCTGAGAAACTGAAGCGAATAGCATAGAAAACATCTATATACTGCAACAATAGGCTCCCCACTCGTTCACGTCAATTACTGCAAGTTTCTACTCAACAACATCAAAACTGTTCAAGAAAAGAAAATCACACTCAGTTTCTTACTCCAAGCTTGAGATTCCTGAAGGCTCTGATGAGGCCGTCCTTGGTTGAGCAGTGCAGGGAAAGATGCCAACAAACTAACCCACAAAATAGAACCCTGCTCGAAGTGATTGAACCTACAATTAGAAAATTTTCAGAACATTGCTCTTCTTGTTTACTTACAGTTATAATTAGAAACAGCTTACCAAAGTTAAGGAACGATTAGAAATAGTAAAATGGACAAACTGAAATACAATTTCTTTCAACATAAATGCAAAATTAGGACATTAAAATTCAACTCATGCCTTATGGTTATGCTAATCTTATCTGCAAAACACCAGTTTTGGATAGTCTATTGCAATCCAATCAAAGTACAGTGAGTTTAATCCACCTTACTTATAACTGGGTGAAGTTCCAATCCCCAATGGGCTCATCCTCAAAAATGTAGTCGACATTATTAAATCCTATTGCACCACCCGCTAATGTTTTCAACAAGGCGAAGATGGGCAACCGACTAAACACAAGCAAATTCCAGAAAAAGCATGAACTTTTAGACACTTTAACAAGAGCAAAAGAAGAAGTGAATTGTTAGGTTTACACGGGGACCAGACAACATTTCAGAGATTACAGATTCAACGAGAGACAATTGTTAACTTTGTTTGGGAATCACCTGTAATCGGAGACGACGGTGCCGCCGGCGGAGAACGAATGAGAATACTCGGTTCAGACAACGCTCGCTGAACTCAAATAAGGGCTAAAATGCACTTTTCAGTTTCACCCTTGGGTTTCCAAACACTTTGAATACTCCTCTTGCTTTTCTGCATATTACATATGAGTCCTGATTTGATTTCAGTACAAATTAAAAAGACTAACGTAAAACTCTAAAAGTATTTTCGAAATTCAAAAGCTCTAATAGTATATTACTAATACACACGGTCTCTTGAAAGACGGTTTTTCGATAAGTCATGAAAAGACCAAGTTTAAACAGCAAATTAGAATAAATTAAGATAAATTTTTCGGGTTGCATTATTCGGGTCATAAACTTTATAACTACTATACGTTACATAATAATTTTTTAATATTTTAACTAAAACCTTTACTTTTTATTATTTTAATTAAACCCCATTTTTTCATAAGCATGTGAAAACACGGTTTTTCTCAAGACTTTGCCTTACTAATATCCTATTTTTTGGGATATGATTGTAATATTTATAAAATTAACCTTCAACTACAAAATTTATCGGTACTTTAATCGGAGAGACAATTCTTTAAAAAATTGACAAAACGATCTTAGTTCAGGACAAAAGTAATAAATGATTTATTTAGTGTATGTTAAAGTAAATCAGGTTTCTGATTAGTTGTGATTGATTTAATTGATTCTATATAAGTCTTGTTATCTAACCCAGAATCCTAGTAATATTATCTTTCCTTATTGTACTCTATTTAATTATGCTAGCAATAAATTTTTGCTTACAGCAAATACATCTTCTCATAGTATCAGAGCAGTGTTCTGATCCACCTTCCTAAAACCTAAATTTTTTTCCGGCACCACTCTCATCTTGGCCAGTGAAAAATTATCGTTCAATACCCTTCTCTAAATGATGCAAATCAAGTCAATAAGTCAAACTTTCTCCTCTGGAAACGTCAGATTGAATATGTCCTTAAGCCTCAGAAACTTTTTGGTTATCTTGATGGGTCGACTCCATGCCCACCCCTCCCTACTATGCCATCGACTGGCTCCTCGTCCCCTTCATTCGCTTCTGTCACCAGAACTCTTCCTGGCGGCTCCAAGACCGATCATCTGGCGGCTCCAAGACCGATTATACGGCGGCTCAGGCGGCTTACAAATTGGCCAAGGAAGTCTATGACCTCTGGATTGATGAAGATCAGATGGTTTGCAGTTTGTTGTTCTCTTATCTCTCACATGAGGCCCTTTCCGAACTCCCGGCAGCTTGTGTGACTGCCAAAGACATCTGGGACAACATTTGTGCCACTTTTTATAACATTAGTACATCCACCATCTTGTGTCTTCGTGCTGATGCCCACGGTATACGTAAGAGTGGTATTGTCCATGAACTCCATTTACAATTTAAAGATATTTTTGAGCATTTATCTCTTATGGGTTCTCCGGTATCTAATGATGATTAGATAATTTGGTTTTTAACTGCTTCTGGGTCTGAGTTCAGAGATTTTTCTGCCCCATTGATTAATTCTTCCCCTACGCCTTTATATGCCGATGTGTTATCCCGTGCCAAGAACCATAAGGTGTTCTTAAATAATTTACAGGGGAATTCAGCGCCGGCATCTGGGCTGGTTGTGTTTGCTACGAGTGAAAACCCCTCAGCCGACCACGTGTGGGATCACACGCTGGTGAAGGGCGGTGGCGCTTTTGGTGCACACGCCGCCAGAGGCAACCGGTTCAGTGGGCACCGCGGTGGCTGGTCTCCTGGTTCTGCTCAATCGGCTGCCTTGGGCTCAGGTTTAGGCACGGTTGGGCACACTACACCTGGTGTTGTCAGCCCGATCATTTTGCTGCTACCTGTTATAAGATGTAGGCTCAGACCCACCGTACAGACTCGACCCATCTGTCTGAAAACTTTCAGGCGTCCATGCAGCTGAACCCATCTGCGAGCACATCAGACTGGTATCTTGATTCTGGCACAACCAGTCATATGACGTCTTCAGCTTCTGACCTGGACAATGTTTCTCCATATTATAATAATTCTCAGGTTTCTGTTGGTAATGGAGCTTCTATTCAGATTTCGCATATTGGTGATTCTCATATTTCTGATCATTTGAAACTGTATGATGGTCTGGTTGTGCCTGAGATTACTAAGAATTCACTGTCTATTAGTAAAATGACCAGGGATTTGAATGTGTCTGTTACCTTTGATGATCGGAACTTTGTAATTCAGAACAAAGTATCCAAGACAGTCGTGGGTAAGGGCCACAGTGATGGAGGCTTGTATGTGTTAGACAAAGGAGACGCAACACTGTTTTTGTTTTTGCAGCAAAATAAAGGACGGGCATCCTATGAGCTTTAGCATGCTCGCTTAGAACATGTGTCGACTGCAATCATTTCTAGTTTACAGAAGTCCAGTTTACTTTCACTTTCCTCTTTATTTCCTAAACTGCATGCTTGTACCCCTTGTGTTATGACGAAAGGGTTGCTGTTATCTTTTGTTGAAAACACTAAACGTGTTGCGCGCGTCCTGGATTTGGTACAGTGTGATTTGTGGGGTCCCTCCCCAGTTTTATATAAGACTGGTTTTTCTTATTATGCCTTATTTGTGGATGATTATTCTCGTTTTACTTGGTTTTTTCCGCTTCATACAAAATTTGAGTTTTTTGAAACATACTTACAGTTTGAGGCATTGATAGAGAATCAATTTACATTTACAATTAAGGTTTTTCATAGTAACGGCAACACTGAGTTTTTGAACACGAGTTTATGGTCTCATTTTGCCTCAAGAGGCATTCACCACCAAGTTTCCTGTCCATATACTCGGGAGCAAAATTGACGAGCAGAATGCAAACACTGGCATGTTGCAGAAATGGGACTTACGATGATATTCCATTCGCATATTCTGCTTTCTAGATGGGTTGACGCTTTTGCCACTGCAATTTATACTATCAATCAGTTACCTACTCCGGTTTTACAGGGTGCCTCCCCCTATGGTCTTCTTTATCAACGGGATCCTATTTACTCGAACTTCCATCCTTTTAGTTGTCGAGTTTTTCCTTATGTCTGTCCTATGGCAGATCACAAGTTAACTCCCCAGAGCATTCCTTGTGTTTTCATTGGATACAACTTCCACTACAAGGGTTTCCGCTGTCTTCACATTACCACCATCAAAATATATGTTACCTGTCATGCCCGGTTTGACGAGAACTATTTTCTTTTTGCCTCATCCACTTCGACATTCAGATATTCTCTCTCGACTTTGGATGTCTCTGCCTTTTGGATGTTAACGGTAATTAGGGCCCCTTATTGTCCCTGTTTTATAAGTTGGTCCATGTGCCTAACCCGGTTTACTCGTCCGATCCCAATTAGCCGACACCTGACCGCTGGCCCCTTTCTTGGTCACCGCCGCCCAGCCTGGCCTCCTCGTCTATGTCTTCTCTGGCCACCACTGCTACTATATCCTTGGTTTCTTCCGGTGACCCATCACCATCAACTTCACCGCCTCGGCCAACCGTCCATCGGATGGCCACTCAGTCAACCACTAGTGCTATTTAACGACAGTATTATTCGGACAGTGTTGTGCATGGTCTTATTGCTGCCCTTCTTGCTCAGTCTGAGCCTACTGATTACCACTCGGCCCTTAAGGATCCTTCTTGGATCATTTTTATGGATGAAGAAATTACTTCCCTTAAGGGCCAGCACACTTGGGATTTGGTTCCTCGCCCATCGAATGTCAACGTTGTTGGCTCCACATGGGTCTATCAACTGAAGTATCGACCATATGGCACAGTTGATCATCACAAGGCCCGACTTGTTGCTCAGATTTTTGCAGATTCCGGGTTTTAACTTTTACCATTCTTTTAGTCTTGTGGTCAAAGCTTCCACTGCCCGCACTATCCTTGCCATTGCTATGATGCGCTCTTGGCCACTTCATCAGCTGGAATTCAAGAATGCCTTTTTGGACGGTGTTCTCAATACTCCAGTATACATGGCGCAACATGTTGGCTATAAGGACTTGCTTCATCCGGATTACGTTTGCCGCCTGCGAAAGGTTATTTATGGTCTTAAGCAAGCTCCTCCAGCCTGGTTTTAGCGGTTCAACACTTATTTATTACAGCTCGGGTTTCAGTGCAGTTCGGCAGACACTTCCTTATTTGTTTTATCTCGAGTTGCACATGAATTACGTGAGACTAGACATTAGATAAAGAAAATAGAGATACTTTCTAGAATTTGATCATAAGTATTTGTATACCGGTAAAGTTTTGAGAAAGATTGTCTTTCCACAAGCTTATTAAAAGATATGATTATTTAGAATAATAAAAAAGTGAAAGGTTTTAGTTGCAATATTAAAAATTTATTATGCAACGTGTTGCAGTTATAAAGTTTATGACTAAATTAATGCAACCCATAAATTTTACCTTCATTTCTTCTAATTTTCATTTTAAACCTTTGTCTTTCCATAACTTATGGAAAGACCGTCTCTTAAGAGACAGACTCTTGTATACTCCCTCCATCCCATAATAAAGCTATTACTTTTGATTTTTGTCCGCTCTAGAATAAAGTTCATATTTTTATTATTTTCTTATTTAAGTTGAAATTTGGGGTTGTGGTTTAACAAGATCATTCCATGATAAAGTTTATATTTTGCTTATTTTCTTATTTAGGCTGCAATTTAATTCTGAAATTTGACAAGATTATTCCAACCCCACATTTTCCCTCACATTTTTCCTTTCAAAAAAGTACTCCCTGTGGTTTTTTTATTGGCCTCTTGGAAGATGGCACAAGTTTTTTTGAAAAGTAAAATTGATGGTGGAGATTATATTGGAATGATAAGAAGAATTGACTGTTCAAAATACTCTAGTATTTACCATAAAGGGAAAGTGTCAATTTTAAAAAATCATCCACAAATGGTAAGCGTGTCAATATTAGAGGACGAGAAGGATTAATAGGAACCTTGTTTTAAAAAGGAGGGAATATATTAGGGAAAAATATATTTATGACCATAAATTTAGGCTGAAAGTGCCAATATAACCATGTAATCTCATAAAGTGTCAATTTAACCGTAACTAATTATTGTATGTGTCAATCTAATCCTAACTTTAAAAAAAATTGTGCCGATATAGTCAAACTTCCTAATTTTGGCGTTAACCAATGAAATTATGGCAATGATAGGAAAGTAGAATGATGGAAATACCCCTTTGACCAAAGAAGAGAAATTGGTAACGGAACTACCCCTTAGTGGGTTTAAAGACCCTCAGCCACCACTCGACGGTCTAGCCCCACCGCTCAACCCCCTACACCGCTGCCCCGTCGGCTGACAAATTAACACACCACTGCCAGAATTAAACCACCACCGCCGGAATTAAACCGCCACCGCTCCGACGAATTAAACCACCACAACCCAGTCCCCCCCACACACACCACCACCGAATAACACACAATGAATCAAAAACACTAAACTGAAGAAGGTGCAAAATATGGGTTTTGTCTCTGCCGTTGGCCACCACTGCTCATCGTCATCTTTGCCGTCAGCCAAGCCAGACCCGTCATCGGCCCAGTAAACCCAATTTCCAGTGAACCCTAGCATCGTCTCTACCATCGACCACCACCGCTCTGCATCATCTTTGTGGTCAGCCAAGCCAGACCCCTCGCCGGCTCAGTGTACCTAATTTCCAGTGAACCCTAGCATCGTCTCTGTCGTCGACCACCGCCGCTAGTTGTCATATTTACTTTCAGCCAAGCCAAACCCTACTCGAAGTGATTGAACCCACAATTAGAAAATTTTCAGACCATGTCCCTCTTGTTCATAGTTATAATTAGAAACAGCTTACCAAAATTAAGGAATGGTAGAAAAACTAGTACAGTGGACAAACTGAAATTCAGTTTCTTTTAACACATTTGCAAAATAAGGACATAAAAATTCAACTCATGCCTTAGTATTTTGCTAGTCTTATCTGCAAAATACCAATTTTGGGTAATCTATTCCAATCCAATCAAAGTACAGTGAGTTTAATCCATCTTAATTATAACTTGGTGATGTTCCAATCCCCAATGGGCTCATCCTCAAAAATGTAGCCGACATTATTAAATCCTATTGCACCACTCGCTAATGTTTTCAACAAGTCAAAGATGGGAAACCGACTAAACACAAGCAAATTCCATAAAAAAGCATCAACTTTTAGACACTTTAACAAGATCAAAAGATGAAGCAGATTGTTAGGGTTACACGGGGACCAGAAAACATTTATAAGATTAAAGATTCAACGAGAGACGTGAGCCTATAACGAACATAAAGGGAAAGACAGTAATTGCATTCTTTTGTAAAAGTATTATATGTCGCTTTCGGATTCCAAGGACAATAATTACTGATAATGGAACACAATTTGCTCAAGATCCATTCAAAAAGTGGTGCAAGAAGTATAAGACTAAGCAAAAGGTGACATCAGTTTATCATCCTCAAGCTAATGGTCAAGTAGAAGTAATCAACCGAACGATAATGAATGGTATCAGAGCCAGGCTCGAGGGGGTAAAAGGTAATTGGATATGGAAGGTACCGAATGTTTTGTGGGAATATCTAACAACCAAATCCTCGGCCACTGGAGAGACACCATGTAGCCTGGAATATGGCTCGGAGGTGGTAATTCTTACTGAGATAGGAGTTCCTAGTCCAAGGATGATGGCAACCACAGATTAGATAAATAATTAAGAAAATCGATGCCTATGTTTGGATATGGTAGAAGAAAGGCGAGAGCTGGCATCCATGCACGAAGCCAAGGTAAATGAATGGGTCAAAAGATATCATGGTAGAAGGGTGAAGGAAGTAATTTTTAATCCAGGATATTTGGTGATAAGGAAGAATGAGATGAGTCACCGAAAACTTGAAGGAAAATTGGTTGCAAACTGGGAAGAACCTTATAAGGTGATCGAAGCACATCCAGGAGGTAGTTATGTCCTCGAAGCCATGAATGGAGTTTGAGTTCCCAGAAAGTGGATATTATCAATGCAAGGAAATATTATCAGCTTTGAAGGCACGAGTGATATGCTGATAAGCGACACTTCGTGACATATCTCCAGCTAAGGCCGACGTTTGAGTGATATGCTGATAAGCGGCACTCTGTATGTTAATTCTAGCCAAGGCTGATGATTGAGTGATATGCTGATAAGAGGCACTCTGTATGTTAATTCCAGTCAAGGCTGATGATCGAGTGATATGCTGATAAGCTGCACTTTGTACATTAGTTCCAGCTAAGGCTGATGATCGAGTGATATGCTAATAAGTGGCCCTCAGTACATTAATTCCAGCTAAGGCTGATGATCGAGTGATATGCTTATAAGCGGCACTCTCATCTTGTTTGGTTATTTAGTGGAGCTATTTTTGCAGGATGTAGGTGGAAACACCAAACCTGGGTAAAATTTCTTGTGTTTCTGCATTTTACAATTTCTTTTATAACGAATGATTATGATATCTAAGGTAGGTCGAGTGATATGCTGATAAGCAGCACTCCGAAGTTAAATTTAATCCTAATGGATAACTGAGTGAAGTATTGATAAGCGGCACTTATAGCTTCCTCAAACTCACTTACTTAATAATTTTACTAAGGGAGAATGATGATAAGCAACTCGAATCCCATTCAGGGCTACTAAGCCCCTTGAACTCCACCTTATGATAAAAGATAGTATATTATACCTTCGGGTTGCCTTTTTTAATTCACCTAATGATGATAGTCTTTGATATTCACGAGGGCCATTGTGATAAGCTAAAAAAATTAATATATACGAGGTACATGATACATTGGATCATTGGCATATGATAAAATATGCTTACAGGACAAGAACTTGAACACTAGCATGGAAGTAACCTATCTATTTAACTGGAGGATCCCCCTCTAATGAAGGGGCCACCTCTTCTAATCTTGCTTCTAATTGCTCGAGTTCTTCCATTTTAATCTAGTTGCCCTATGGAAATCCTTCATCTGCTCCTCTTTAGGGTACTCGGATGGATCTAGTGACGATATTACTTTACATTGCTTTGTCGCAAGCCTGCTATCCAAATCCCTCGAGGTAGACCATTCACTTTCGCATCGCCTTTTTGAAGATTTTTTACTAGCATTACATGAGGATGCGAGATTTCTCTTAACTCCCTTAGAAAGTGATTTCTTTAAGCGGTAGGATCTACGACCCCTCGAAAAGGGGTGTGTACTTGGCCACAATTCTCTTAGCCACTCTAGGAGGCCGTCAGAGGATGCTTTATATCGGTCTGTCCCATTCTCGTACACATTGCACTCCTTGATCCAACAGCGGGAATTCTTAAGAAGAAACTTTGGCAGATGTTGAGAATCTATCAGATATGGAGTGGGGATACCATGGGAAAGGCAGTAAGCTCGAACGCTCACGTCGTATAAGGCAATCCTATCCTTGAGCTCCTTATTTTGTACTTTCCAAGCTTCGACTTCTCCCCAAAGTCAAGCATTTTCAGCGAGGAGGGAGTTAACTAGGGAAGGATCTTGGTTAACAGACGGACCCTTTGTTAACAATTCTTTCTCCAGCCTGGCAATTTCACCCATGGCTACTACATAAAGTTGAGCTATCTCATCTAGTTGCAATCTAAACTTGTATGCCTCACCCATGCAAGCAGTCAAGTGGCCCTCGAGGACTGGTAGCCTATTGGCATCGGTAAGGCATTTTTTTTAAAGATCCAAATTGGTTGTTTACTTGATGCACTAACTCTTGATAGCTTCGTTCAGCGAGGTCACAATCTTCTCCAATTTTGAGGGGAACTACTCCATTGTATTTCTTGGCTAAGAAATTTTTCACAAAATCCTTAAAAGAAGGATATTCCTTGGACTTCCATGATTTCATTTCCTCTTCGAGTTGATTATTTTTATTTTGTAAAGAGCTTTTCTACTCATTACATGTGGCAAGGTCCCGCATTGCCTTCAGTAGATGCTCGCAAGTTTCATTCAGCTCTATTCGAGTACTCGAGAGCTCTTGGTAAGCACATTCTAGTTGCCTTTTCAATGAATTACACTACGAGGAAAAGTATGATATTAATTAAACAGTTGAGAAGTAAAAGAAAAAAATCTCTATCAGTAAAGAGGAACAAAGTTACACGAAGGGGCCAAAATTTTGCAAAAGTTACATTTAATCATAAACCCTAGAGGTATCCTCCTTGGTGATGGCCAGATTCTGTTCTCCTACAACCTGCCCAGCCAAAAATGGCTGCTCTGTGATTCCGACTGCTATTTTCTCAGGGGTGGGTGCTTGAACCCCCTCAGCAGTGAGAAATCGCCCACTGAACTTAAGGTAGTCCAGTAGGGAAAAGGTCAGACCACAAGGATTGATTACCTCATCCTATTTCTTATCCAAAAGGTTCACGATCTCAGGCTTGATAAGTTCGTCCAGCAGTTTGACGTCATCCTCGGACAAGGAGGAGGCTATTTTAGGTTTCAATGTTTCTTCAGCCAGATTGCTACACCCAAGTTGCTTGGCTAGCTCAAAGAGGTCGATAAAGAATTTAAATAGCTCGGTATTGTTCAAAAACTTGTCTTTGAAAGCTTCAAGCAGACAAATTTGGGTACTGTGGTCCTCGGCTGCCTCAACCTTGTTCTCGAGAACATCATTATCAAGGATGAATTTCCACTTCTTGGCCTCGAGAGTTTCAATATACTTCTTCTGAACTTTGGGGGATCTTTTCAACTAAGCATTCTCGATGTCTTTTGCTTCAACTTCTCTTGTAGCCTACCATGACCTGAAGTCACAGTTTGCAAAACAGTGGAAAAACATTGGGTCATTTGGCCGATTTGTTGGGGAACTTGAAAAATGGTTGAAGTGACCTGTTAAATTGATTATATATATAATAAATTAGAAAATCACACAAAACTTCCACAAAATGTATACAAGTATATATCAGCTAAACTGAGGATCGGCGGTCAAGGTAGCGAGGACTTACTCGTTTATAGTAGGAACACTTGGTGTAACCGCTAATGTGTTTGAGGAGGATGCCTGTGGATTTAGCTGTTGGGACATATGGGAGGTTCAATCACCATCGCCACCTACATTTTGGTGTTGATTCCTCGAGGTAGAAGTATGGCCCTCTGGCCTCTTTTTTTGCACAACTTTTCCAGCACCCACCGGAGGAGTGGATGTCTGATTTGAGGGGGTAGGGGTACCCTTAGGGTTATTCTTCTTGGGACCCAAAACAAAACCGAGACCCAATGAAAAATCCACGTGAAGGAGATTAGCAAATGGAAAGGAAAAGTAAAGAAAGAAAATAACAAAATATTTTATTAAACACCTTCGGAGACTTCCAAGGATCTAAAACCACTATCAGGGGTATTGAGAGGGAGCTCCTGAAAGTAGTAGTAGAGTGTGTAGGGGATGCATTTTTTTCTCTCTATAAGAAAACGCTCTCTGGAGAAAAGAAAGGGCGCAGTCCTTCTCATGTTCATCGGAGCCTTCTTTTCTCCAGTTCCCCTTCTTTGATTCACAGTATCCGGCGAGGAATCCAACAAAAATGTTGGATTCTTCACCGGGATTCTTCCAAAGTATGATTTGTACGCGTTTTTCTTTTTGAAGTTATGAAATCTGAATCTGGGTTTCTGTTGAAGTTTTGAAATTCGAAGTTTGCTCTTCGATTTTGGAGTAAGATCTGCCTTCCGATCTTGGAATTTGAAGACCCACAACTTGAATATGGGTTTTCTTGGAGGAAGACCTATTTTTCGGTCTTGAAGATTGGAACTTTTTTGGATGAAGTCTCGCGCGCACCACGGAGGACTGCCTGAGATTCAGAATCCGCAGATGAAGATCTATCTCTACCTAAGTAAGTTTTCATCTTTCGTGGGTATATCTAATCTGGGTTGAAGAATTTGTGTGGATTTTATGTTATCCCTCTATGAGAAACTTTTGCGGATTTGTGTGGTAAACTATCTGTCTATGTACGGATTTGTATGCAAAATATGTTGTTGATGGTGGATAGTATATATGAAGTTCATGTGGGAATGGGAATAGTGATGTGTTTCAGGCTTAAAAGTGCTAGTATTTGGTTGAGTTCATAATTGATTCGGGTAAACTTGTGCTCAAATCCCGGGCACCCCACTGGCCTAGCTTGTGTTCAGATCCCGGTATCGCCTCCCGGCCTTGCTAGTGTTCAGAACCCAGTCACCTTCCGGCCTTGCTTGTGTTCAGATCCCAATTACCCACCCAGTCTTGCTTGTGTCCAGATTCCAGTAACCCTCTAGCCTTGCTTGTGTTCAGATCTTGGACACCTTTCGGCCCTGCTTGTGTTTAAACCCTTGGAAACTTTCGGCCTTCCTTGTGTTCATATCCCAGTCATCCCCCCAGCCTTGCTTGTGTCCAGATCTCGGACAACGCCCGGCCTTGTTTGCTTGATTTAATTGGAATTTAGACCAAACATGTTATGTTTTATGCCAAGAACCTAGATTTATTTCCTTGTCTCATGAACACTCATAAGGAACTCTTAATTTTGGGTGTTTAAATGTTATTATTTGATGGGGTTCATACATTGGAATTAGTCAGATTCAAGATTGATGTTAGGAGATGTATTGCTGCGTGTTGGTTTAATAGAGCTATTTGGCGGCCGACCATGGTGAATTGGTTGAATCGGAATCATCACTGATGAAATGCCCAATGTATTGTCCTCATTTTTTCAATCTCATGATAATGCACAGATCAAGACGAATGGAGGGAGCAGAGTTTTCATAATGGGCAGATTATTTAAAGGATATGAGCTTGAATTTTCCCAGATTCCGGTCACTCATCGACATCGAAAAAATGCATCCCATGCGAGGAATCAATCTGGGCGCGAGACCCATTTCTCGGCATCGCCAGGTCACAAAAATCGAAAAAGAACAAACGAGGCAGATGCTTCCTAGGGTTTCGACCTGGTACAAGGCGGCCGGGTCAAATGACCCACCAAGGGTGAAGATTAGATCAATGGCCTAAAACCCTAGCGGCTTGTTCCCTCGAAAGGTGGTTCAAGTGGTAGGTGGAACGATAGAAGGAAAGGAAGTTTGAGTACTCGGGATGGTTAAGTTCAACATGGAGTGCTCTGGCCTCGAGGGGATAGAGTGCTCTAACCTCGAAGGGATGGAGTGCTCTGGCCTCGAAGGGATGGAGTACTCTGACCTCAAAGAGATGGAGTACTCTTACCTCAAAGGGATGGAATGCTCTAGCCTAGAAGGAATGGAGTGCTCTGACCTCGAAGGGATGGAGTGCTCTGACCTCAAAGGGATGGAGTACTCTGGCCTCGAAGGGATGGAGTTCTCTGGCCTCGAAGGGTGGAGTACTCTGGCCTCGAAGGGATGGAGTGCCCTGGCCTCAAAGGGACAGAGTGCACTGGCCTCAAAGGGATGGAGTGCTCTGGCCTCGAAAGGGTAGAGTGCTCTAGCCTTGATGGGGTGGAATGCTCTAGCCTCGAAGGGATGGAGTGCTCTAGCCTCGAATGAATGGTGTACTCTAGTCTCGAAAGGGTGGAGTATTCTGGCCTCGAAGGGATGGAGCATTCTGGTCTCGAAGGGATAGAGTTCTTGGCCTCAAAGGGATGCGGTATTCAGGCCTCGAAGGGGTGGAGTATTCTATCCTCGAAGGAGATGGAGAATTCCAGCCTCGAAGGGAAGGACTATTCTGGCCTCGAAGGGATGGAGTATTCTGGCCGCAAAAGGGATGGACTATTCTGGCCTCGAAGGGATGGAGTATTTTGGCCTCGAAGTGATGGAGTATTCTAGCCTCCAAGGGGTGGAGTATTCTAACCTCGAAGGGTTGGAGTATTCTGGCCTCGAAGGGACGGAGTATTCTACCCTCAAAGGGGAGGAGTATTCTGACCTCGAAGGGTTGGAGTATTCTGGCCCCGAAAGGACAGAGTATTCTGTCCTCGAAGGGGTGGATTTTTCTGGCCTTGAAGGGATGGAGTATTCTGGCCTCAAAGGGATGGAGTATTCTGGCCTTGAAGGGATAGAGTATTCTTGCCTCAAAGGGGTGAAGTATTCAGGCCTCGAAGGGACGGAGTATCCTAACCTCAAAGGGGTGGAGTATTCTAGCCTCGAAGGGGTGGAGTTTTCTGGCCTCGAAGGGATGGGCTACATAGGCCTCGAAGGGGTATACCTACAGTGCTGGATACTTAACCTCTAAAGGGGAGGACATCAAACCACTCGAGACGTCAACTGCTGTGTGTTTAACCTCTCGAGGGGGGGATGTTTTAACCTCTCGACGAGTGGATGTTTAACCTTTCGAATGGTGGCCCAAAAAAAATGTATAGGTCACATGCTTTCTTGATCGAATTGCCTCCACCTTGTCACTATTTGGTGGATTCTCAGTTTGGGCCTTCCTTTCGGACTCACGAGTGTGGAAGAGCAGTCTTTCTTCATTTGGTTGCACCCCCAGGAATCAGCAGCCTTTCTTCATCTTGCTGCACAGCTTTTCCTCTGTCCATGGGCAGTCAGGTCGGGTAAGGGGTTAATTAATTTTGTGTACGCTAATTAATTAACCCCCTGCTAGTTGTTACTTGGAATTGATGGTTGTGCAATTTGCCTGCGCTGCACTGCAAAGTGTATTATGCCATCAGGCTGTCCATTTACCTAAAATGGAGAGGACGGTTACAAAACCATTATGCGGGGCGTGCGCAATAGAAGTTATGCCCAGTCTCTTCATCATTAGGAGGTCTATCTGTGGGGAACACTTGGGAGCACCACCGACTACAGTCAACCTGCTCTCAACCCCAAAGAGAAAGCCTTGGCACTCACCCAGAGATCGTTATCGAAGGCCAATAAAACCTCTTTATCTTCATCTTAGAGGTGTATGCCAGCTCTTCCCGGAGACGATGACACACTACTTAATTCACAGAAGATCGAGACCATTTCTCAGTTTTGAAGGCCGAGACCACTCTCGGTTTTAAAGGCCGAGACCGCTCTCGGTTTTGAAGGCCGTCACCGCACTTTAGCGATAGTTGGGATGACACACATGGGGAACAAACCACGGTTAAAGAGCCGGTTAACACTCCCGGTTGCATGGAAGCTGTATGTAGTGAGGGGCTAGTGAGTTTGTTCTCATGCCCCTCTGTATTTTCTCGAATGGTTCCTACAGGACTTTGTCACCACAAAGGGGTTAGCATCTTTTTGGCCCCCTGGACATATCATCTAAAATAGGGGTTGTTTATTAGGTCTCTTGTATTAAGGGAGTGGGACAATGTTCCCACTCCCGTCGACTCTCATGGTTTCTTTTTATTTACCTCTACCTTCAGAGAGGGGGCTCCTGAAGGGGGTCTTCAGAGGCTCTTTTATGTTTCTTGTTATCCTTCAAAGCTTCTTATATACGTATTTCTCATAAATCATAAGTAACCAGACAAAATCACCAACATTCTTATCGGGATTCGAGTAAAGATTATAATCAAGAGATGGGGACAAAAGGCGCTTCCTATCGCCCTCGAGATGGTCTAGACAATATTATTCCCCTTCCGTTGGGGACTTGATCTGCACATTCAAGTTCCACTAGGGAACTCTATACCTTCTGCAGTCGAAGGAGATTCCTTTCCTCGGCCCATCCAATCACCCGAGTGGAGGGAGTGGTAAAGGCATTGTTGTGCACTTCCCGGCTAACAAAAGTGATAATCTTCTCCGAGGACTTGCCATTATAAGATACGTAGTACAATGAACAAAGTGGCTTTTACCTCTGCTCGATCCCAAACTTGTGGCATCTTGTTAAAAACATCATAATAATCACCAAGACTTTAGGATGAACTTGTGTTGGACTAACTTGAAACTCATTGAGAAGCTTAGAAAATAGGGATGGAAAAGGGAAACAGAACCATGTACGTAAAGGCCTAAGGGAAATGGCTGATCTCCCTTTGGGAAGATTGTCATGGGTATCTCCCTTTTGAAAAAGTTGGAAATCTACGTCTAGAGCTACTTGTTGGCCAAGGGAAATCGAAGCCAAGATCCTCGAGATAGTTTTTTCTGCCTTCGAGGATGGGGAACTTATTGGTAGAAGCTCCAATCTTCTTCTCTCGGGACACTTTTTCTTCCCTCAAGATATCTTCTGGCCTTGAGATACCTTTATTACATTTCGATACACCTCCTCCTCTTCTTGGGCACTTCTTCTCCTTGGGGAGTCACGTTCTCTTCTCCCCTGGCCTCAAGGATTATATCTGATAGAGGGTAAAAATTGACTTAACTAGTAGTAGGGCTTACCCATACCCGGTGGCTAGACTTTAGCATATCTCTGAGGAGGCATGTCTGTTATAGGAAAAACCTCTGGGTTATAGTTCGTGTGGCGGAGAATATCATCTTCTATGTCAGATTCATACTGTGATCCATTAGAATGGCTTGGCTCATAATCAAAACTCACCCTCTGAGGTGAATCGACCTATTGCCCATTTGTCACAGCCTTGCCGGAAAACCCCCTCTCAGTGGAACCCTCGCTGGAGATAACCATTATTTTGAGGAAAGAAAGAGAGTAAAAGAAAGAAAAGAGGGAAAACTTACTAATTTCAAAAGAAAGATGGTGAGGTCGGAGTTGCTGATGGAAGGGGGATAAAAGAAATGGCTTTGAAATGTAAACCTCATTTGTGAAGATACCTGCAAATGAGTAAAAATAGAAGTTGAAGAAATGGGGAGTAGTTAATAAACATAAAATAGCGGCATGGAAATAATAACTTTAAAAAAATAAAAACCTTGAAAAGGTGCAACTGTCTTTTCACCTTTTCTAGGCACGCCGCTTTGGATTTAGCAACACGCGTAATTGCCAGACACGCACACCCTTTGGTATTCCAGCAAAACTTAGAATAAGAAAAATGAATCACCTTTTTGAGACCTGAAATAATTTATGAGGAATTTCACCTTGAACTCCTAGCTCCTCGAATCGTTATCGAGGAACAAGGTCTCAAATACTGCCAAGCAGAGATTCTCAAGGTGCCCTGAATAGGAAAATATATATATATATATATAAAGAGGTTCTCGAAGGCTGATAAACCAGGAGCCTCAAAATTGCTACTGAGGAAAAGGTTCTCGAACCACTAACTTGATACTTCAGGATCTCGAACAGGAATCTAGTTTTCTGGGGACTTTTGATAGAGGTTGGGTTCACATGTTATAATAGGTGGTATTAACATTGGCCCAATTAAGATGTTATTAGACCATGTAACACCTGTCGTATTTACAGGTCATTAAAGGCTATAATAAAGGATAATTATCATCAAGGATATATGGTATAAATATCAGGTATGTATTCATTTTCTGTATTCATAATATCTTGGAAACTGTGCGTATACTCTTTACTGACTTAGGCATCGGAGGATTGACCCCTGGGATCCCCGGGGACATTTTTATTGTAGGTCCATAATAAAGGAGCTCAAACCAGCTGACTTTTCAATTGTCGCAGATGCATCAAAACAAATGTTAACTTGGTTTGGGAATCACCTGAAATTAGAGACAGCGGTACCGACGGAGAATTAATGAGATTACTCGGTTCAGACACCTCTCGCTGAATGCCATCAATGGGATACTTTTAGTCGTGTTTCGACTACAAGAGTCATTGGTGAGATTTGACAAGAGATGTCGAATTCACTCTTGCAAACTATTATCTAGGAAGGATAGAAGTTTAGTCTTCACAATAAGTAGTGAAAGAAGTAAATAGGTTGCATGTTCAATGATAGATAAGATACTTGGAAGTGGAAGTCAATTTCACCCAAGGTTCCGTCAATTATTGTTTTCATCTTATCTTTAGTTGTCTTGCATTATTAGCATAGTTCTCTTGCTTTGCTAATTGTTGTCTTTCAATTTGATAAATTAGGATAAACCAACCCCCCTTTTTTACATGCTTTTATATGTATTTATGTATGTATATGCCTGGTATGTTTTCTCCTATATATGTTTAAACACTTGAAAAGATCCATCTTCTCGTGAACGACCCCGACTTGCCATTATCTACTTAATTGTAGATAGGAAGCATTAGGGCTTAAAAGTATTAACTTTGATAGGTACGACGATGACCTCCCAAATTTTAGCACCGCTGCCGGGGATTTTCTAAGTTATGAAATTAAAAGACAAGATAACTAGCAAAGTTAAGTAACTATGCTAATCATCAAACACAGTTAAGTAGATACAAAGTTATAATTTATAATTTATAAGCCCTTTATGCTTACTAAATACAATTAAGTAGATAGTGGAAAATCGGGGTTGTCCACGAAGAAGGGGGATTTTCTTAAGCGTTTAAACATATAAGGTTCATATTAGGCTAGAAGTAGATATATATATATATATATATATATATATATATATATATAAAGCAAGTAAATTGGGGGGTTTTGGTTGGTTGGTTTTCCTAAGTTATGAAACTAAAAGACAAGATAACTAGCAAAGTTAAGTAACTATGCTAATCATCAAACAACTAAGAAAAAAGGGTAAAAACTACAAAAGATAAAGCCTTGGGGGCAATTGATATCCACTTCCAAGCCTCATGTAGATCATTGAACCATTCATTCATTCTATCACATTTGTTACCTGTGGGGAATGTTATCACTTCCCATTCGAAGATCAACATTCATTCCTTCTTAATAGTAATTTGCAAAGACAAACAACAACCATTTGCAAACCTCGTTGACAATCACTCTAGGCAAACCACACCATAGAGGTATTTCATCAACGGCATTTCACACGAACTACCATAGATTTGATACAACAAGCCTTCTACCAAAGATATAGCCATTTAACCGAACATAGCATTCATTAGGCTAGACCTAGAACAAACCACATTCAAGATTCAACCTTTCATTGCATATATAGGATAAATATGAGAACAATCCACATTAACATACTTATCTAGCAAGAATCACAACACATTATGCACGAGAAATTCTAAGTCCATGTTCTTGGATTTTCATGCCAAAGAGCTAAGGAATTTGTCACTTTCCTAACACCCTAACACTTTATTCATACAAACACTTCCTATTCTCAAACACCCCATGGCATAACTGAAGTAAAACATAGCATTAAGAACACATGAATGCTTAATAACAAAAGCTTCAAAAATGAGTGAACTAATCTATTCATTGCTTTAACTACTTGTTGTGAAGATAAATCTTCTATCCTTCTTAGATAGTAGTTTGCAAGAGTGAATTCGACATCTCTTATCAAACCTCACCAATGACACCCTTAGTCGAAACACGACTAAACGTATCTCATTGATGACATTGAGCACGAAGAATCAACAAGCTTGGCAACACTTATAAACACTACACCGTGTCTAAGCATTTAACCAATTCATGCATTTACACAAGATTAGCCAAGAACAATCGACATTCATAGACTTATCTCATTTGCTACCTAAAACAAACATGGCAACGAGTTCAACATCATCACATTCATCTAGCAATTATCAACACATCAACATCATTTAGAAGCTCTAACTCATGCCCTTGGATTCAACATTAAAAGAGGGGTAAATTAGCTACTTTCTCCCACCCCTAACAAGCAATCATTCAAGCAATTTATATACTCAAACTTCCAACAACATTAATGCCATTAACAATCCACATTCAAAGCTCAATAAATACACAATAGAGAAAGCAATAGATAGATAGAAATGGTTCTCAATACATTAGCAAAGAAGTCTTAATCAATTGCTCCCAAGTACAAAGCTAAGCTTAATAATCAAAACCCATAACATAGAACATAAATCTACAAAGAAAGAATAAGAAATGGAAGAAAATGGTGAAAAACTAGGGTTTTGGAGCCCCCAAGTCAGGCTTGAGCATGGGGAAGAAGGGGGTCTATTTATAATCTAATTTGGTCAAGAAAACCAAAAAATGCAGCAGGCTCCTGCACGGGCAGAAATGGCGTCGCCCAGGTGGCGGAGGTTTTAGCCCAAAAATTCAGAAATGGCCTCTCCCGGGCTTCTTGTTTTGCTTTCTACGGGTGAACCGTTGATCCATTTTGGGAGTTCTTGTAGTCAATTTTATAGTACTCGAGAAGAAAAATCCAATGATACCACCCTTGGAGGCTGATTCTACTCAGAAAATTCTAAGAACTCTGTTTCAAAACATAGATTATTCTTCACCCTTTGCTTTGCTCTCCAATCTTCACTTTATCTTCTACCATTATATTAGTGGCCTTCCATCTTCTTCCATTATTTTGAATGGACTTCACTAAACCACTCCTAAGTGCTCACGAGACATCTAAAATGAAGCTCACAAAATGGAATCTAGATTCTCGTAAGTACCAAAAATCCATTAGACTAACATAGGTTACATAATGAAGAATTTAGCTATAAAAACCAAAAATGGTCATCTAAACCCCTTATCATGTAAACCTACGTAAATCTAGCAATCTTACAAAAAAATGACAAAAGTGATGTTAAATGCTTTGGAAAATACATGCATTTGATGTCTCATCACTGCTGCTGCAATCGAGAATGAAGGAGGGATTTGTAAGTTTTCTTAATTTTTAGCAGTGGTGTTTTAGGTACTGGTATTGATGTTTCTCATTTTTAGTTTGAAATTTCAGGTATTAGCCTTTAAGTACTGTTATCTGTGTTGGTGCGATGTTTTAATTTCAGCGTTTGATGCTTGTGGTGCTTTCATGCTTAAGTGTGCAATTGATGCTATATTTTGATTGTGTACGATATCTTAGGATTTTGTTATGATTTGTGCTAATTTTTGTGTTGTTGTTTCGTACATGTCTAAGAATGCTTGCCCACTGTTGTTGCAATCAAGAAGGAAGAAGGATCTATAAACTTTGTTATTTTTCAAATGTGATATTTTAGATACCATAATTGTGTTTCTGGTTTTATGTTTGATGTTTCATGTTTAGGTTTTTAAGTACTATTATTTGTGTTGGTGTGATGTTTTACTTTCAGTATTTGATGTTTGTAGTGTTCAAAGTGTGTAATTGATGTTCAATTTTGTTGTTTTGATTGTGTGTGTGATATCTTATGGTTTTGTTACTATTTGTGATAATTTTTGTTGTTTTTGTTGTTGTTTCTTAGATGTCTGAGAGCACTTACTCATTGTTGCCGCATTAGAGAATGAAGTAGGAACTATAAGTTTTCTTTTTTTAGTTGTGATGTTTTAGATATTGTTGTTGATGTTTCAGGTTCTATCTTTGAGCTTTCATGTTTAATCTCTAAGAATTGTTATGTGTGTTGGTGTAATGTTATAATTTTAATGTTTGATGCTTGTGGTGTTTTCATATTTAAGTATGCAACTGATGTTCAGTTTTGTTTTTTTGATATTTTAGTATGTACTGTTTGATGTTTTTAAATTTTAAGATTGTTGTTTTTTAAATATTGTACTTGATTTTTCTCAATATAGTTGTCAGTGATATTATGTGTGCTATTGTGATATTTTAATTTCAGATATTGATGTTTTAATTACTGTATGTGATATTTTATGTTTATTACACGTGAATACTTTCCAAGCTAGAGTTCTGTGGAGTCATTAATGAGATATTTAAAAAATGCTATGAGGAATCATGCTCCTGAAGATGTTCCCTTTAATAGAGGACTGGAGCCAACCATTGATCTTGGCATTGGTGGAGTAGAAAAGTCATCCTCTTCAAAACCAGTAGGAGAGAAAGCAAGTCTGTGAACAAGCTAACAATGAAGGGAAATAAGTTGGGGAGAAATAGAAATTGATTGTTTGGGATGTATTGTTTGAATGATGTTTTAAAAATATTGGTTTATTTGTTAGAGTTGAGGCACTAGATTGTTGTTGATATTTTAGGTTTATTTGAATTTCATCTGTTTTTATGTTAGTGATGCCTTAGGGCATTTGAACTTTTTTTTTGTAATGAATGATGTTTAACAAATTATTTTAATGTAACAATAGTGGAATGTATAAGTGCAGTGAAACATATGAGTAAGATGTTTAAACCAACATCTTTATCAATACTTTTCTAAAACATTAAACAAAAAAATTGAACCATCACAATATAACCGTGTAACATCTCAGTGTGACAATAAATAATAATCAAGTCCCAACAAGCTAATTTTAGATGAACTGAGCATTGTGTGTATTTGAATTTTGTATTATATGTTAATTTATTATTTTTTTAGAGGTTTAACTAATTCTGTTAGATGTTTAACTATTTTTGTTTGATGAGTATTTGAGTATTTTTATGTGAGTTTATCTATTTAGTTTATTGTACTTTAGAATTAGGGTTAAATACATTATAACCCTAACTTTAGGCTAAAAGTGCCAATATAACCCTGCAATCTCAGAAAGTGCCAATATAATCCTGCAATATCAGAAAGTGCCAATGTAACCCTAACTAACTATTATATGTGTCAATTTAACCGTAACTTTCAAAATTTTTTTGCCAATATAACCAAACTCTCTGATTCGAGCATTGACCAAATAAATTCAGGCAAGACTAAGAAATGAAATGATAAAAATGCCCTTATGACAAATCAATATTTCCTCTTCAAAACCTATCAAACCCTAATTCAAAACTCTGCAGCCTCCACTACCATGCGCTTTGTCTCTGCCCGCCGATGCTCCCTTCTTCTTCCCCGGCCCCCACCACCACGCCCGCTGGAAACCCTGCATCTTCCCCAGCAGTATGGTAGAAGAGACTTGAACCCAGATCCATATCTATTTCCAGCTACCTATTCGTCGAACTCAAGAACGACGATGCCACCACCAGTGGCGGCCGTGGTGACTAACCATAGCACCAGCTATGCTGTCCGAGTACACAATGTTCCGGATCCGGGAACGAACCTCCTGCAGAGTGAAATTTGGGAGCGTGAGAAGCAACGCCACCAGGTGGAGATAGGTGGTCTGCGCGTGGCAGCGACGGCACGCCACCTCTACCGCTTCCTCCGGGGCTGAAACTTCCAGTTTTCTCCTTTCTTCATAATTCTTCTTCTTTGATCTGCGCGTTCTAATGAAATTAAGCATTCTTTATAACCCCCAGATTTTGAATTTTGGTTATTTTAGCTCTATTGATTGGGTTTCAGCTTTGGAATTCAATGGGAACCAAGGAAGATGAGGCGCCCCTACCCCCGCACACATTTAAGTCTCTATCTACGATTAGATCTTTTTGAACTCCCCTATGACCGCTTGATCATCTGGGCGAATTTCATCTTTTTTTCTTTTTTCTTTTTTTACAGTAAGGGCAAATAGTCTTTTCATAATAATCCGACCAAATAAACATTGACTATAGAGTCAACGGAGTCAAAGGTTATTTTTGACACTTTCTAAGATTGCAAGGTTATATAGGGACTTTCAGCCTAAAGTCGGGGTTATTTTAGCACTTTTCTCTTAAAATTAATTTTTAACCTTGATGTTTAAATAATTTAATCGGATGAATTATTATTTGAATGTGAAGTTTTAGGAATTAGGCCCAGTTTACTTTGTTTTAATTATTTTATTTTTTTCTTTAATATTTATTTTTTTAATTTAATGTTTGATCTTTTAACGTTTCCTTTTAACTTTTAATTAATTTAATTTGATGTTTCAGTAAGCCCTAATTAAAACCTAATTTATGCCCCCCCCTTTTAGATCCAATCCCATCGAGGATCTGCTTTGCCCGACCCGCCTTTACCCGATGGTGAAAATGGAATCAACCCGTCAGCACTGGAAAATGCAAAGTCGAGCATAAACCGGCATTACAAAATTGAGGTCTCCGTCTCTGGCGCCGTGGGCTGCGAAGTTGAACAAAAACCTTTCTTCTCTGGTGCTGTCGAGAGCTGTGAGGTCGTGGTGAATGACCGTTCTTCGTCGGCACTTTTTAGGGCTTCGAGGTCAAGTGAAATTACCGTCCTTCTTCGGCATCGTCGAGGCTTCGAATTCAATATCTACGCAACAAATTTGTTTCTAGTGAGACGAATCGACAGCTACACCAGTAACGGCCGGTCAATTTTGAATGCCAGACCATCGGAGCTATAGGTGATACTATGCGATTTGAAGACGGTGGTTATGATGATTGATGAAATGGCGGACGAAGGAGAATGGTTGCATTGGAGACGATTGCGCTGGATGAAGACGACGACAACGATGCCAGAGATAGTGAAAGAAGGCGACGGCGCCAGTGATGGTTGAAGAAGACAAGGGTTTTCTGTTTTCTTGGCTATTTGCTATTTGGTCCCCCATATTTTTCAAGTTTTCACTTATCAACCCGAGTCTAAAGTAATTCAAATTCTGGCCCCAAATTTGATTTGTTCTTTTGCTATTTTCTCTCTAATCCTTGGATTTAGGGTAAGATGGTGTCGCAAGAGTAATGACTTTCAACTACAAAATTTATCAGTACTTTGATCGGAGAAATGATAATTAGAAAAATTCACAAAACACTCTTAGTTTAGGACAAAAGTAAAAAATGATATATTTAGTATAAGTTCAAGAATCACATGAGACTAGATAAAGAATTAGAGATACTTTCTGGAATTTGATTAAGTATTTGTATATTCCTTCCATCCCATAATAAAGTTATTACTTTTGATTTTCATTCGCTCTAGAATAAAGTTCATATTTTGATTGTTTTCTTATTTAGGTTGAAATTTAGGTCTGTGATTTGCCAAGTTCATTTCATAATACAATTATTATTTTCTATTTTTGTCAGTTCCAGAATAGGGCTGTAAATGAGTTGTGCTGAGCTCGAACATTGTCCGAGTTTGAGCTCGTTTGAAATTTCTCAAGCTCAACCTCTGCTCCAGTTCGATCGAGCCCATGAAAACTTGGCTCGAGTACGAGCTCGAGTGAAATTAATTTGTTCGCATTCATGTTCGACCTTGAATTCGAGCCATGGTTAAATATATATTTTTATATTTAATAAAAATATTTTAAATATGTATTGGCTCGATAAGCTCGACAAGCTTAACAACACTATTAGTTGAGCTTGAGTTTGAGCTCGAATACAGTTCGAGCTTGGCTCAAGTTTGACTCGAGCTCAGTCAAATTCAAATTCAATGTGAGTTTTGACCAAACTGTTCGCGAGCTTTTCCCGAACGGCTTAGTTCGTTTACACCTCTATTCCAGTTTATATTTTGATTATTTTCTTATTTAGGCTGAAATTTGAGTTTGAAATTTGACAAGCTCATTCCTACCCCATATTTTCCTTTTCTTTCGTGCAAAAATGCTATAGAAACCTTATACTCCTCCCGTCCCACTATAAATTGCTTAATTACTTTTTGAGAATTAAACTTTGTAAACTTTGAATGTAAATATAAA
Organism: Rubia yunnanensis; assembly: GCA_037428765.1. NCBI lineage: Eukaryota > Viridiplantae > Streptophyta > Magnoliopsida > Gentianales > Rubiaceae > Rubia > Rubia yunnanensis. The sequence goes on from CM075061.1 coordinate 127,888,792, forward strand.
TTAATCTAGAGAAAAGTGCATTTTTAACCCTATATTTTGTTCAAAAGTGCAAATCTAACCCTGAACTTCGTTGACCAAAATGTCAACTACCAAATTGGCCTGAAATTGGTGAAATGACAATAATACCCTTGAGTTAAAAAATGAAAAATAAAAACAATATGTGAAAAGACAACTTTAACCATCCACCTCACTCTCCTCTCCTCTTTTCGCCTCTCTCTCTGCCGGAAACTTCTCATCCCAGCCTCCTCCCAGCCTCCTCAGCCTAATTCCAGCCTCCTCACATTTTCTTCGCCTAATCCCCCGCATGATCCTCCCCAGAAACCTTACATCTCCTCCTATTTGATTCGTGAAGTTGGAGCGGCGGACTAGGGTAGAGGAGGAGCGACAGTGTTGAAGAAGCGTCGCGCCACTGCGAACGGGCAGAGAGCAACAGTGTTAATCTTCGACTAATCCATTTGTCTTAGTTCGTAGGTTTTCCCTCCAGCCAAGAGGGGCCTTATTTATTGCAATTCCTTGATCACGAAGAATGTTCGTACTGGAGATACTAGGGTTTTGGCACGCAAGACACCAGAGAGTTTGATGAAGAAGACGACGAAGCCACCTGCACCGACAAGATTCTCCCCTGCCAGTCGCCACAACCAAAACTTAGAAATTGGATGAAGAGGAAACCTCTGACGAGGGTTTTCGGATGGGGATTAGGCGTCGGGGGTGGAGAGGATTAGAGGTTTCCTCTCTAACGGAGGCCCATCATCACCAACTACCAGAGGGAAGAATTAAAGAGGAGGGAGAGATTAAAAGTGTTTAAATGGCGGTGGATTTGGGTGGCGGGGGTTCTAGACAGGGGGCTCAGCAGCGGAGGTTTTGCGCTAGCGGCGGAGCAGCAGTGGTTTTGGTCTAGCGGCGGTGGTCGGGCAGTGGAGGTGGATGTGTGTTTGAAGAAGAAGTTCAAGGGAATAATTGTCAATTACATTTATGTTTTGAATTTAGGGGTAATTTTGTCTTTTCATGTTTGGTCAACTGCTGACTTCATTGAGTCAATACCGGAATTTGAAAAAAAAAGAAGTATAATTGCACAATTTTAGAAAAACTTAGGGTTAGTTCTGCACTTTCAAATTTTACAGGGTTATATCTGCATTTTCTAAATTTAATAGGATCATTTTTGCATTTTTCCCATTAATCTATATATAATAAAAATATTAAGTGAAATTTTGTTAGATTCATTTTAACATTTACTGTATTTTCTATGTGACAATATTATAAGTAATTAGAGATGTTTACGGCCAAACATGTTTACTGAAAATCATAAAAATAATAAATAAACAAGGCAGGGGGAGCAAGTAGCTTCCAACTCCCCGAAGCAAGCATACAAAACTCGGTTCTAGGGGTGGCAAATGGGCGGACGGGCCGAATATGAGTCGGGTTATATGGGTATAAAAAAATATAGGTGTGACCTATTTCGACCCATTTTATAATGGGTTGAATATGGGTCGGGTTAAATACGGGTTTGATGAAATCCATTCAACCCGCAGGTTGAAAATCACGCAATATACGGGTCAAAAATGGGTAAATTGTGGGTTTCAATCCTTATATTGACCCGCATATGTTCATATACCAGTGCATATGGGTAAATATGTGGGTTTCAACCAATATGGGTAAAACTATATGAGTTTCATAAAAATTTGGGTAATATGCAGATATAACCCTATATGTTGAGGAAAGTACAAATATAACCCTCAATTGTTTTTTAGTGCAAATATAACCCTATCTATTACACATAAGTGCAAATATAGCCCTAAGGCCATTATTCCGGCATTGACTAGCCATTTCCGACCATTGACTGACCGAAAATGATCAAATTGCCCTTCTAACCTAATACAAAATTAAAAAGACAAAATTGCCCCCAGTTACCACCACCAGCAATCACTTGTAGCTAGCACCGCCGCCACCACCTGGCTCACCACCACCAGCAACCACTAGCTACCACTAGCAACCACCACCACCGAGCTCACCACCACCACCAACCACCACCTGGCTCTGCCTCTCCTGCCATCACCTCATCTTCACCCCGCCACCACCACCAACCATTCCCAACCACCACCACACCAGCTAGCACCGCCACCACCCGGCTCACCACCACCAGCAACCACCACCTGGTTCTACCTCTCCTGCCATCACCTCACATTCACCCCACCACCACTACCAACCATTCCCGACCACCACCATCAATCCCTCCCGCCAGAACCACTCGACCCTAATCCCTAACACACATCCACCGGACTCCTCATTTCCTCGAAAACAAGCATGCCGCCTTGGGCGGAATCAAAGTCGGATCGACAATTAACTTTCCGGCCACCATCCTCACCCCTACAGCGCCGCCAACGCCACTCCACCTCCGGTCTCACTCCCCTGCTGCCCCGACCTGCCACCTATCAGCCCAGCCATCACATCAGACCCGCCACCACACCACATCAGACACTTCCCCTGCCACTCATCAGACCCACCACCACACCACATCAAGGCATAAACCCAGAAAAGCAAAATAGGAAGAAATCAAAGCTTCGAACATACCTCAGACGAAATCAGACCTTGGACTGAGCAGAACGAACAACACCACCACCTCGATCACCACCGGCCCCCAATCCGCCATATTCGTTGTCTTCTTCTTCTCCTTCAGATTTTACTATTTTGGAAACCTAATTTGATAAACTGGGGGAAATCGATGGTGTATTTATTGTGTTTATGGAGGAGTTGAAGAACAAAAGGGATAGCGGCAGAGGGAGTGATTGTGGTGGTCTGAGAGAGGTGGCGGAGTGGAAGAAAGAAAAGGTGTGCAGCGGGAAGAAGAATGGAGCAGCGGCAGAGTGAGTGGAAGAAGAAGAACTATTGGTAAGAGACGAAGGGCAACATGGTCATTACAACATTTGAAATTTTCAATTTTTTTAAAACATAAACCGACCAGGGTAAAATTGTCTTTTCACCTCATTCTAGCATCAAATTGCCGAAAAAAGGTTATATATGCACATAACCTGAATCGAAAGGGTTATATTTGCACTTTCAATTAGCGCAGGGTTATATATGCACTTTCGTCAATTATATAGGGTTATATCTGCAATTTTCTCTAAAAAAATTCAGTTACGGCATAAGCACAAGAATGAAAGAAGGAACTGGAAACACTACTCCTGATTTCCAAATTTTGTACAAGTCACTACGCTTTTGGAGGAATTGAAAACATATGTTCCAGAGGATGAAAGAGCAAAACTTCTGTTGCAGTAAATTGAAAACAAAAGTAGTCACTATAGTTGCAGAGTCACTGCAATTGAAAACAAGCAACCATCAGCTGTAAAACAAGGAAATCAACTCCAAATATAAGAAACAAAACTCAGAACAAGCCATTCTGCAATTAACTGGTCCTAGAACCGGGTATACTTACCAGTGTAGTCCGTGGGTTTGAGCTTTTTATTAACCCGCGATTAACCTGCAAACCCAGTCCGTTCAACCCATATTTTTCACTTACCCATTTGACATATTACCCATTTGACCCATACCCATTCGAATTTAAAAATAAATAATTCGCTTGACCCGCGAATTATGGGTTAATTTTGCCACCCCTACTCAGTTCACATGATAATGATTTGACTTAACGGTTTAACCCACCAATCCATAGCCCTCAACTAATGTGACAAAATTGCAAGGAAAATCATCTAAATCCATTGGAGATACACTAGCATCTTTTTAACTTGGATGAGAGGGAGAAACAACAATCTGCTTAATTCCGAAGTTTTAATTCTAACTAGTCTTACATTGGATTAAACTTTGCAGCAGTGATTTTGCATAGTTTTCTTGCACTGTTTCCATTTGGCAAGCAAGTGTTTAAAAACCGATCATTCTAACTACTAAATGAAAATGGTAAACCACAAATGTTAAATTTCATGGTATCTTGGGCTTCAATCTTAAAACCAATTGGTACTAAGTGGAGGTGACTCAGGACCTTATATATATATGCCATTATCTTTGTAAGAAACCGATGTGAGATATATCTTTCTACACGCCCCCCTCACGTGCCAACGTGGAAACACTCCACGATCCACATTAGGCCAAATTAAAGGAGATCCACGCATCGGCCCAATAACCCAACCTGAACTCATACCATGTTTTCGCAGCCGGTGACGGACCACCGCCGGCCTGTGGCAGTAGGTCGTGCGACTCTGGCAGCGGTGATGAGAAGGCCGGCGGTGAGGTGGTGGCGCCGCCGGGTTCTTCGAAAAAGGCCGATGTCAGAGTTGCAGAGTACAAGAACTGGTCTTAAAAAAAATTGGCATCCCAACTGGTAAAGATCACACGGGATTCCAAGTCAAAAAGACGATAGCCTTTCTTTCCGACAGGATAACCAAGAAACAAACAATGCCGACTTCTTGGTGCAAACTTGTCACGATATCTGGGAACATGAGCAGCAAAACACAAGCATCCAAAAACTCTTAATGATGAGTGAAATTTGATTTTACCGAATTTTCTTAATTATTGCTAGTATATTCCAACATAACCTATCTAACCAAGTTTGCAATAAAGTAAAGCAGTAAAGACGCGAGACTTGGTTACGCAGTTTGGTGAAATCCACCTACATCTGCGGGGCATGGCCCGGTTCAGAATGAATCCACTAATCAGAAAGATACACCATACAAAATACTTATCTTTACTAATCAAACGTGTGAATTCTGCTAGCTCCCCTAGCTACCAATCCGCCTTGATCAGACTCCCTTTGACCTCGAAACTCGTCGACGCTGGATCTTCTCCTCCCAAGGAATTAAGGCATACGATTCTGAACTTTGAACGACATGTCACGTATGTTGGAACATATAGATCTAGCTCTTTGCAAGACTCTCGGAAGAATGAAAATCTGTGTACAGATTTTCTCTATTAAATTCGTGAGTTTAATGCAGCTGTGACGTCCCCTTTTAAAGCCATGAGCAGATCGGAGCTCTCCATGATTATCTCCATAATATTCCTATTCCTTATCTGCGTCTGAAGCATATCCAAAACCCCATAAATAAAGGGACTTTCCTTATCACAATATCTCCAATATATTCGATAACATCAATACCATATTTGTAGGGATTTTTCATAAACCTACTATGCTTCTACCACGCCTAGCATATTGCAGAATATTTAGATTTTCATAAATCACAAATACCATAATATTCTGATCTTCTTCTTCTGTAAAACTTGTTTGCGTAAACGTGGTTGTCCGTAGTTCCAACATGGAACGTTTTTTTTATTCCAGACATGTTCACAAATTACCAATTAAAATATTCAATGAACACCACTTGACTTTACAATTTCCCCCTTTGGCATTTTGTGAACCTAACCATTTTGGACATTAAGAACACAACGAAAAAAACTTCCAATCAAACACAGAAGGATACTACTGAATCTGATCATAAAAATACCAATCGAAAACTAGAACTCCAGAATACCGAAAAAGTATTCAGATTACAGTCATCCAAAAGAACCAAATATTCTCCCCCTGGGGCCATGAATATGACAAAGGCAATAAACCTAAAGTTTGAAATAAATAGAAAACCATCTCCCCCTGAACATAACATGGGATCTATGTTGGAACAAAGATACTGCAGAAAAATCAATCATGTTCAGGAGAAGCATCCTGTGCCTCCAGCTGAGCCTTCGTCCCCTCAAGTCTGGCCTTCTCTGCTTCAAGTGCCGCAATTTGGATAACTATAGCCCCTAACCTTGCATTGAGCACCACCATCTTGGCCTTCTTTTCAACATCTGCAGAGGTAGTAGCTTCAGGGTTCCATGGCAGATCATGAATTTGCCGCATGCCAAAAGTCTTCTTGTTAGGCTGGAGAAACTCTATATCGATGATCACATCCTTTGCTTTTTTCCTTCACCTTGGCAGTCTTAGCCAATGCAGATATCAAACAGGTATATACCAGAGCATGTTTCGCCTTTGGAGCAGTGGCTTGCCTAACTAGACTCTTCTGGATAAATAACCCCAGATTAATTGGTTTCTATGTTCCAACACAGTACATCAACTTTGCCATTTCTCTTGTCAAAGCAGTGGTATTTGAAGATGGCACCCAGCAATTCAAAGCTACCTGATATAGACTAAAAAACCTAGAGGAAAGGCAGGAAGCATATGAGTATCGAGTCTCAGGCCATTCTTTCTTGTACCCTCCTGAGACTACCTGCAGAATATTGTCATCGGAAACTTCTAAATTATCTGGAAAAACTCCCTCAAAGTCTGGAGTTTTCAGCCCCAAAATGTTGTTCATCTTGGCAGCAGAAAAATCAACAATCTTCCCCCGTAACATAGACCTTGTCAAACCATGGGGAATCAACCTCCAAGTTCCCAGCTATCAGGTTAGAATATACTTCAGTTACCACCTGCTTGTTGTACTAAAGTTGTACCGTAGCAGCCCTTTTCATTCCAATCAATTCCGGAAAATCAGAAAAATCACTAGCCCTATATGCATCTAGGTCTACTGGTCTCTCGGAGATTATCTTCCTCTCTGCAAACACCTCTCCTATCTCCTTACAGTTTACATCAAAGTAAGAAAATGACAGTGTTTCACTTACAGGAGGAGGTGACAACACTTTCTTCTTGGGAGCAGTGTGAATTTTATTGGATTTCTTGGTTGGTGGGGAGTCCTCGGTAACAGGCATCTTCCTCTTGCCTCTAGAAGCTTAGAAGAATTCATCTAGCACCTCATCACTGGAGTAGTTCAACTCAGGCTCCTGTGTTGGAACATACTCAGAATCTCCAACATCTTCTTCTTCAGCAATCTCTGCCCTGCCCTGTGTTCTAACATACTGATCCTTAATTGATTGATCTTGCCTCACATTAGATACTCCAGCATGTCCTCTGTATGAATACTTCGGTTCATCATGTGCATTATCAGTGACATCACACTGATCTTGACCTCTCATATCCACATCATCAATTTCCATATCTTCAGCCTTTTTTGAATATGCTCTTTGTGTTGGAATATACCCAACACTGCTTCCATCTTCACTATCTGTAATGTCTATGATCACAGGTTTTCTAAGCTCTTTAATCCTCTGAGCAGCCTTAGCATCATAGAACCCTACAAGCATCCTATCAGTAGACTTAACCACCTTCATCCCCTCAATCTCTTTATCACCTATCTCTTTAATCTTAACATAGCTAGGGCCAGGCATAAATGAGTAAACATGAAATCTATCCTTTCCCCTGTAAGCTCCATATTTCCCCCTCAAAAATTTGACTTCATAATTTTCAACATCCTCTATATCACCAATATCACCAGACACAAATTTCTTAACATTAACATTCAAAAATTTCCCTTCTAAACTCTTAAATCTACCGTGGTTCTGTTTGCTTCAAGCCACTCAAACACATCATCTACTGATTTGAATTCCATTCCATGCACCTTTAACAGAGGAGGATCAGGGAGAGTTACTTTTGATAGGGACATTTCCCTTTGTTTCTGAGGTCTTCACTTTGTCCGTCATCACGGTGCAGGTTTGCCTCCACATTTTCTTCCATGTGCTCAGCATTGTCATCCTCTGGAGAATGAGGAATTTCTTGAGTTTCTTTTTTTACTATGGGAGAATTAGGGCTTGAAGAAATTTTTTCGGCACAGAGTTGTTGTGAGAAAAAAAATTGGAAGAATTTGGCAACAAGAATCCGAAAGAAATCAAGAAAAGCAGGAGTATAGGCGGAAAAGAGTGGGATATGGAGAGATAGAGACAATTTTGAACAAACACAAACTCTTCACTTCTTTCCCTCGTTTGCCGCAAAACCTTTTTACCTTTCCAAGAAGAGCAATAATTCTACTTTTCTCCCTTGTCAACTCAAGACACACCTACTTCCAACATACCATAACTCCAATTTTGGTAGCTTTCTTTTTCTTCCAACATACCATAACTCAACAACTTCTATTTTTGTAACATTTTCTTCTTTCCATTTTTTTTTCTGAACAAGAATAAAGCAAAAAAAAATATTTTCAGTTAAATAAAGGCAAAAATTACTTCAAATCTGACAAACACCTAAGTGTTGTCTGATAATTTCAAATGTGGCGGTGTCCAATGGTTTTGTAAAAATATCAGCAAATTGCTCAGATGTTGGAATATAAACTACCACAACTTCCTTCCCTTCAACAAGATCTCTAATAAAATGATGCCCGATGTCAATATGCTTGGTTTGAGAGTGCTGGACTGGATTTTTTGAAAAATCAATAGCACTTGTGTTGTCAAATAAAATCTTCAAAGGCCCTTAATGAATTACATAGTCGTTCATCATTTGCTTCATCCATAAAAATTGTGCACAACAACTTCCAGTAGTAAGATATTCAGCTTCCGCAGTAGACAAGGAGATTGAATTTTGTTTCTTACTATACCAAGAAACTAGGTTCGTACCAATAAAGAAACAACCACCTGTAGTGCTCTTTCAATCATCGGCATTACCAGCCCAATCAGAATTCGTTGTACCCAATTAGATCAGAATCTTGATCCTTAGAATACCAGACATCATACTTAGAAATCCCACTTACATATCGTATAACCCTTTTGACTGCAGTGAGATGAGACTCCTTTGGATCATCCTAAAATCTTGCACATATCCCTACGCTGACATATATCTGGTCTACTTGTTGTTAGATACAATAGACTCCCAATCATGCCCCTATATAACTTTTGATCAACTACGACTCCTTTCTCATCAGTTACCAGTTTGTCAAAAACCCCCATAGGTATTCGAACTGCTCGGTCATTGCTTTAACTGAATCTCTTCACTAAATTCAAGGCATACTTACTCTGATTTATGAACACGCCATGTTTTCCTTGCTTAACTTGCAGTCCTAGAATATATGTGAGCTCATGCTTATCTCAAATTCAGCCTGCATAACAGTGACAAAATCTTGTACCATAGATGGTGAAGTAGAGTCGAATACTATATCATCAACATAATTTGAGCAATTAGAATTTTTTATGCCTTTTCAAGCACAAACAAAGTGTGATCTACTCTCCCTCGATGATAACCTTTCTTAAGAAGAAAGATAGTAAGTCGTTCATACCATGACATTGGTGCTTTCCTTAAACCATATAAAGCCTTCTTGAGGCGATACACATGATGAGGGTAATGAGGATCTTCAAATACTTTAGGTTGTTCCATATATACTTCTTCATTTACCACACTATTTAGGAAAGCACTTTTAACATCCATTTGATACAGATTAAAGTTCATAGAGCAGGTAATAGCAAATAAAATTTGAATTGACTCTAACCGGGCAACTGGTGCGAAAGTCTCATCAAAGTCGACTCCTTCAACTTGTGTATATCCATGAGCTACCAGTCTGGCTTTGTTTTGAATAATATGTCCGTCAGCATCAGATTTATTCTTGAAGATCCACTTTGTGCTGATAACATTTACACCTTTAGGGTGAGAAGTGAGATACCATACATCATTTCTTGTAAACTGACCTAGTTCTTCTTGCATTGCAGCAATCCAGTATTCGTCCAGTAATGTCTCCTTGTAGTTCTTGAGTTCAATGAGAGAGATGAAGCATTGTAATCCTGCCAACTTCCTGTAATCCACCCGAGGAACTGATCGAGAACTCTATGTCATTGATTTAGGTTGATCCTATGTTGGAACATAAGATAAGGCAGTGGGGGATGATGTTTCAACATGCTCAGTTTCATCTGGTTCAACATTAGTCTGCTCAGATGTTCAAACATGCGATGGGTCTGGCTTGTTAGGTTGACTCGACTGTGTTGGAACATGCTTTTTATCGGGTTCATCTTCTACAGCATCTGAACCTTGTCCTTCTTCAGAATCATCCACAATAATGTTTATGGATTCCATGAGAGTGTTTGTCCGAAGGTTGTAAACACAATATGCCCGATTGTTCACAGAATACCCAAGAAAGATTCCAATATCACTGTGATTGTCGAATTTTGCCAATTGCTCTCTATCTCTGAGGATTTAGCACTTGCTTCCAAACACATGAAAGCATGAGACATTTGGTTTCATTCCCTTCCAAATCTCGTAAGACGTTTTGCTTGTGAATGGACGCAGATACAATCGGTTGATTGTATAGCAAGCTGTGTTAATAGCTTCTGCCCACCATTATTTGTGAATTTATTTCTTGGCTAACATAACTCGAGTCATCTCTTGTAGAGTTCTATTTTTTTGTTCTACAACACCATTTTGCTGAGGGTTGATTGGTGCAGAAAACTCATGTTGAATTCTGAGCTTATCACAGAAGTCACTGAATTGAGAATTTTCATATTCTATACCATGATCACTAAGAATTCGAACAATCTTCCCAACTGGACTTTTTTTTCAGACTGTAATTTTATCACAAGACTTCTAAACACTTCCACAGTATCTAATTTTTCTTTCAGAAAGGATACCCACGTAAATCTGGAAAAATCATCAACGCATACAAAGATATATTTCTTCCCACCTATGCTAGGTGTATTAACTTGACCCATTAGATCCATATGCAGTAATTCTAGATTTCTTGAGGTGGTTATATATTGGACTGAAGAGTGGGGAGATCGAATTTGTTTACCTTGTTGACATGGTCCACAGACAATTCCGTCCTTGCTATTAATATAGGCATACCTCGTACTGCCTTTGCATTTTCAATTTTCACCAAGGTTTTGTAATTGATGTGACCGAGCTTCCTATGCCACAGAAATCCTTCATCTTGTTTAGATCATACACCTCACTTCCTATTCCAGCAGATAGCAATTATCGGATGATCGAATGCCTGAAAGAACTTTGGCTTCTCCATGTTTCACTATACATTTGTCTTTCTAAAATTCCACAGTCATGTTGTCGTCACGTAGTTGACTTATGCTTAGTAGATTGGCCTTTAAGTCTTTAACAAACAAAACACTGGTGAATATTGGGAATCCTTCGATTTGTAGTTCACCTTTTCAAACTACTCTACCCTTCTTTCCATCGCCGAAAGTGACAAAACCATCGTCGTAAGGTGTGATAATTGTGAGGAATTCCTGAGTGCCAGTCATGTGGCTAGAACATCCACTATCAAAGTACCACGAATCTCTGGAGTGTGCTATAAGAGAAGTATGTGCAACAAGACACGTACTAGAGCTTTTGACTACCCATACCTTTCTGACCATCTTTGATTTATGGGCATGCCTATGTTGGAACACACCAAGAGTGGACGTTCTGCCATGATGTCTCTGAGTAATTTCTAGTATTGTTCCTTTATGTGCCATTGGTATAAGCAGTAGCTGCATATGAGGTTTTCGATGATGAGGCTTGCCAAAATTTCTCTTTATCTCTTGGATCTTTGACTTGAGAATTATTGTGCTCTTAGGTATCTCTCGAGTCTTAGATTAGAGTGTGATTGTGTTCTTTGGTGGGTTGTCATACCCAAGTCTGTGTCGATCTCCAAAGCTCGTTCCCATTACCATAATATCATCGAGCTTTGATTTTCCAGAGTTCAGTTTAGTAATAGCTGCTTCAGACGTCTTAGATCTCTTGGTTGCTGAAATTAGCTTCACATTCAACTCGTCATTCTCCTTTATGAGTTCAGCAACTTCCATACGCAAATCCTTTTCTATCTCCGCCAGATAGTTTTTTCTTCCTTTAGTACTTTATTTGTATCAACTACTTGGATCCACATAGCATACATCTTTTTGTATGTGCTATACATTTCTTCACCATTTAGGGCAAGTACAACATCATCACTAGACTTCTCATATGAATCTATGTTGGAACATACAACTTCGACTCTATCTGATGTGTTGGAACATCCATATTCCGATGCATCATGAATTTTTATTCCAAAAGCCACATAGTTACTTGTAAGTTCCTCTCTATCTTTATCGTCCTCTTCATCTTCACTCCAAGAGGTGACATAGGATTTTCCCTGTTTCTTTCAGGTATTTGCACACTCAGCCTAAATATGACAATATCCTTCACATTCTCTGCATTGAATTCGTCAAAGCTGTTTTGTTTCACAATTTTGATTCTAGAGAACTACTGATTTCTTTGTTCAAATCTCATTCCACGATTAATTTCAAATTCTTGCGGCCTTGGTCTATTTCCACCATACCTTTCTTGAGATTTCTTGTTTACTACTTTCTTCAGCATTCTTGAGAAGTTTTTCGTGATAAGTGCATGTTTGGAAAACTCATCATCACTGTCAGATTCATAATTATCCTTTGATGACAATGTTTTGAATGCCAACTCCTTTTGAACCCTTTTTGCAGCTTGTTGAAATGTCATCTCATACATCTGTAATGATCCCATCAATTCATCTAAACTTATGGTGGCTACATCTCTTGCTTCTTCTATTGCTGCAAACTTCAGTGCAAACCTTTTAGGAAGTGATCTCAAGGTCTTTTTCACCAATTTTGCCTCTTCGTAGACTTTCCCAAGTTGATATGCCATAATGGAGATATCCCTGAGTTTTCTGTTGAATACAACAATAGTGTAATCTTCCTCCATCTTGAGTTCCTCGAACTTTGTAGCCAACATCTATAATTTAGATTCTCGAACTTGACTAGTTCCTTCATGAACAGTTTGTAGAATATCCCATGCTTTCTTGGTTTGATGACATGTAGAGATAGTTTGAACTGATTTTCATTAACTGTTGTGAAGATAACATTAATGCTTTTGAGTTCGCCAGTGAGACCTTGAGTTCATCAGGAGTCCAAGTAGATTTGTCTTTGAGTTTTTGCTCCCTTTGACTTGACTCTCCTTCTTTCGCCTTAGAGCTTGTATCAGCATCCTCAGTAGGATTGTTCCACTCGTTTTCAACGTAGTGCAAAGCAAATTCATCCAATGAGTTGATGAAAACTCTCATGTGTGCCTTCCAATAATTGTAGTTGTTGCCTTCCAGTAGAGGTGGCCGAGACACCGATGCTCCTTCTTTGGTCACCATGGTAAAATTGGGTCACACTTTCCTTGACACAACCAAGGGAAAAATAAGTGACCAAGCTCTGATACCAAATAAAATTTGGTTTTACCAAATTTTCTTAATTATTGCTAATATGTTCCAACATAACCTATCTAACCAAGTTATCAATAAAGTAAAGCATTAAAGACACGAGACTTGGTTATGCAGTTCAGTGAAATCCACCTACATCTACGGGGCCTGGCCCAGTTCAGTATGAATCCACTTATCACAAAGATACAGTACAAAGAACACCATACAAAACACTTATCTTTACTAATTAAACGTGTGAATTCTGCTAGCTCCCCTAGCTACCGATCCGCCTTGATCAGACTCCCTCTGAACTTGAAACTCGTCGACGCTGGATCTTCTCCTCCCGAGGAATCAAGGCATACAATTCTAAACTTTGAACAGCATGTCACGTATGTTGGAACATAGATCTGGCTCTTTACAAGACTCTCGGTAAGATGAAAATCTGTATGCATGTTTTCTCAATAAATTCGTGTTTTAATGCAGCCGTGATGTCCCCTTTTAAGCCATGGGCAGATTGGAACTCTCCATGATTATCTCCATAATATTCCCATTCCTTCTGCTTCTGAAGCATATCCAAATCCCATAAATAAATGGATTTTCTTTATAACAATATCTCTCATATATTCGATTACATCAACACCACATTTGTAGGGAGTTTTCATAAACCAAGTATGCTTCTACCATGCCTAGCATATTGCAGAATATTCAGATTTCCATAAATCACAAATACCATAATATTCTGATCTTCTTCTTCCGTAAAACTTGTTTGCGTAAACATGGTTGTCCGTATGTTTCAACATGGAAATTTTTTCGTTTCGAAATATGTTCACAAATTGCCAATTAAAATATTCAATGAACACCACTTGACTTTACAATGAGTAATTTGGAGTTTGCCCATATAGCAACACAAAGGGAGTACGACCGTTGAGATGCTTTGTCGGTGTTCGGTTAATCAGATAAGCAGCAGTAAGAACACATTCCCCCCAAAAAACAATTGGAAGACTGGCTTGGAACCCTAAAGCACGCGCCACATTGAGTAAATGGCGATGCTTTTTTTTCAACTCGACCATTCTGCTGTGGTGCATCAACCATAGATGCCTAAAAAATGATCCCTATATGCAACAAAATGAGATCTCAAAGGCAAAAATTCAGTTCCGTTATCAGCCCGAACATGGAGTATGCTTCGGCCCCACTGGTTCTTCACGAAGGCACAAAACTCCAAAAATCTAGAAGCTACTTCTAATTTAGCCACTAATAAATAAACCCAAACAGCTCGGGAATAATCATCAACTATAGTTAAAAAATAAAATGTACTACTAGAAGCTGGTGTTTTATAATGACCCCAAACATCGCAATGAACTAATTGAAATAGTGCAGTAGCGTTTGTAGAACTCAATGAAAAACTATGTCTAGTCTGTTTTGCTCTATAAAATATAGAGCAAGGAACAAAAGTCTTATTAGTGCTAAAATTAATAGAAGAAATAGAAGACAACACCGTAGAGAAATTATGTCCAAAACGCTGATGCCATAAATCAGAAGAAGACACGGAAACAGCTGTTGGAAGAGACTGCGGGATAGGAGGATGATCATGAGTATCCAGCAGACGAAACCAAAACACCCCCCCTTCTGTTCACCCACGCCAATTACTTTCTCTTACTGATTTTCTGTAAAATGCAATAGTTTTTAGTAAACAAAGCTAGACATTTCAAGGAAGATAACAATCTAGAACATGATAATAAGTTGTACCGCAAAGTAGGTATATATAGCACATGAGTAAAGGTAACATCACCAAAGCACACAGAACCATATTGGGTAGTGGATGACACAGAGCCATCAGACAGAACAACATTCACAGTATCAATAGCAGTAGTAAGATCAGTAAGAGAACCCTTGTCACCAGTCGTGATATGAGGATCCCGAATCAAGTATCCATGGTAAAGTAGACTTACCTGGCCCATTGTCAGTAAGAGAATTAAACTGATTAAATAAATTCATGGTCGTGCTCCAGTGATCATCAAACAGAGCAGGGCCAAAGTCGGATCGGGTAGGGACACGGTCAGAGGAAGCCGCCGCCACTAGACCAGGCAGCAACATGGCGACGCCAGCGAACTGCAGCGGGAGTGGAAGTGCATTGGCAAAACCTTCGGTTACGGCGGCGGCGGTCGACCGAGAGGTTGGCGGCGCTGGATTTCTCCTTCAACTCCTTGAACCATTCTGGTACACCAATGATCTGGAAGAAGGAATCCTTATCGTGTGCGTACAAACAAGATTCTTACGGTTAGATGCAAAAAGAACAACTGGCGAAGAACTAGTAGGTGGTGGGCATCGTGCAGCACACGCCATGGAGTTAGAAGAAGACTCACGAGCTCGAATGACAGCTCGATGATTCTCCTCATGGGCAACAAGGGCATATACTTTCATGACAAGTGGCATTGGATCAATGCTCATGATATGTGATCGCAGGGTGTGAAAGCCTTCATCGAGGCCAGAGATGAATTGGTAAATCAAATCCTTCTCTCTCTCGGAAGATTCTTACAGAAATATTTCAATGGCACAATGTCTTGCTCTCTTCACAGTCACAAACTAGAGGAGGCGGCATGCAGTGATAATCTGCAAACTTCTTCAGTTTGCCAAAGTAAATGTCGATGAGCTGACCGTCCTGCCTACAACTCTGAATAGCCTCTTGCATTTGCAAAACTTTCATACCATCGCTAAGAATAAATCGTGCCTTCAGGTCATCCCACATTTCTTTAACTGTGGCAAATGAGCTTATAGAAGAACTCAACACCGGATCCAGAGTTTGCAAGATCCAGCAGACAAGAGTAGCATCAACCCCAGGCCAATCAGCAGCATCAAGATGACCATCATGGGGTTTGGTAGTGGATCCATCAATGAACCCAATCTTGTTCTTAGCAAGGAATGCGCGGCACATCGCGTCAGACCATTCAATGTAATTTTCTTAACCTTTCAGCATGTTCGGTATAAGTTGTAAACTTGGACCATCGCCAGAGCCAATAAAGTAAGTATCAGTAGACATACGGCCAATAGGTACAGCAGTCCAAGGGCCAGATTGCAATTGCAACTGCTTCAGTAAAGGCGCAATCACATCATAACCACTCATATCCTGAAGGTTCGGAACCTCGGGAGTAGCACCAAGACGGGCCTGTTCTTCGGGATTTCTTTTGGAGTCAGAGATAGTGAAAATCAAGTACAGATCAGTAGCAAGTACAATAACCAGCAGCATATCAGATTGGCAAGACACATCATTGCGTTGAACGAGCAACGGCTCGTGGAGATCGGTGCAGTGGCACGTTGAGATCGACGACGATGCGTGCGAACCAGTAAGGGCAACAGACAGATCGTCGACAACGGCAGCTAGGTCACGGCGGCTGTGGTCGGCAATGCAGCGAAGAACAGCGAGCTTCAATGGTGGCACGACGACAACACATGGAGGAACGCGCTGTCATTGGTGGTGGCAGGAACTCAAAAATGGCACGAAATTTTCTTTTAGGGTTTCAGGATTTTAGGCTCTGATCCCACCTTAAATTTCAAGGTATCTTGGGCTTCCATATTAAAACCAATTGGTACTAAGTGTGGTTAACATTCTTTCTATTGCAGAATGTCTAAATCAAGCGCAAGAGGAACAACTACTAATGGCGGAAGATGCCATTACAGAAGTAGCAGGTCAAGACGAACAAGCACTAATTTTGTCTTACTTCTCGGTGCAGCGGTGCATTGAAATCGACGACGGCGCGTGCAAACTAGAAAGGGCAACAGACAAATTGTCGACAACAGCAGCTAGGTCACAACTATGGTCTGCAATGCAGCGACGTACGGCGAGCTTCAGCAGTGGCACGACGATGGCACATGGAGGAACGCACTATCGTTAGTGGCAGCAGGAGCTCGAAAAATGGCACGAAATTTTCTTATAGGGTTTCAGAACTTTAGTCTATGATACCACCTTAAATTTCAAGATATCTTAGGATTCCATCTTAAAATCAATTGGTACTAAGTGAATGTGACCCAAGACCTTATATAAGTCATTATCTTTGTAAGAAACCAATGTGTGATATATCTTTCAACAACAAAGCTTCTAAATCTCCATCAAATTGTTAGTGCAAATTGCGCTGCAGTAGCAAAAGCTGAGCCTGAAGTATGAAGGCCGTTGCTAAATTCTCCCAAAAGAAAGAGATACAGCCAAATTTTCCCAAAACACTTTACATATTCACAAAAGAAAGGGATATACAGAATTCAGCTTCGTAGTCCAATTCACAGGTGGATCACTCTCAAATTCTCACACACTTCAACACCAAATTCTGCGATTACAGCTTCCCTGTGAGCTTTCTTGATTTCGTCGTTAGTTGGATCCAACTTCAAAGCCTTGCTAAATGCTTGTGACGCAAAAGAGTATTGCTAAAAGAAAATAAACTGGTTATCAAGGGTATTCCAACAGCATCAGATTCAATAAAATATTCAATACCTCAAGTAGCATCCATGCAGCGCCTTCCCTGTAGTGTGCTTTAGCCCATTTAGGATTTAGCTCAAGACACATCTCCGCATCAGAAAGAGCATGTCGGCCTTGGTTCAGGCGAGCCCAGCATAAGCTACGGTTCGAAAGCACAGAGGCATCAGTAGGATCTGCCATGTTAGCCTGAAATCCGACACCACTATTTTCAGATGACTAGACAAGCAGCAAAAAGAACTCCAATGAGCTAAGCAAAACCTAGTCATAACTTCTCTACTAATAAAATGAAATCCAAGAATAGTATTTCTTTTTTTTTTTTAATATAAGATGTGAGTATGTAACACTTAGACGGGAGAAGGGGGGAGACAACATAGCAAAGTGCTTCGAGAAATCAGATGAAAAAACTTACCTCTGTAAACCAAAACACTGCATCCATGTAATCCTTTCTTTTAAATGCATCTCGACCCTTGGATTTTGCAGTTTCAAGGAACTCTTTCCTCCTCAGTTCTCTCTGAAGAAGACACGCAACCAAAAGAGTTCCAGCGCTCTCAGTCCAAAAGCTCACAAGGGGTTTTTCACATAAAAACTTCAAGAGTAATCCAAATCTAAAGTGAAAGACAGCAATTCGTATCTTGACACCAATAAACAGAAGCACAACAGAGTCTCAGTTCAGCAATATAACATTAAACTTTTATACCAAAAATTACAATAGACTGTGAAACTGTGTCATGGTACACAAGTTGAATTGTCTTATAAGTATCACATGTGAATTTACTTACAAAGCATGGTAAAAGATTAACATGAAGGCAATTTATTAGAAGTTATATCTCGGGCAATCACATGTTTACCATACCCTGACAATCTGATAGCTCTGTAGCCCAGTGGTTCTGAACAATTGATGATCAGACAAGACTGACATTATGACAAAGACTCATGAGCACAAGAGCCAAGGCAGGAATGAGAAGGGGGGAATTGTATAAGGGACCTGTTCTTGGACTTTTTCTGAGGAAATATGCTTCATTATACCCGCAACACTCCAGTCTGGAAAAAATGATAACTGAGAAGTAACTTGAAACAAGATTACTACAGCTTCAATTCGGCCTCGCATGGCAGCATGCTCCAAAGCAGTCACACCAACCTGTAATAGAGGCACAAAGAAAAATAAACATAATAATTATAGAAATAACCACCACCCAACTAATTAACAACCACGGGCGCGCATAATGCATCAGGATCCAGTTTCAACAGATAAAATGCACACAAAAATAAACATAACGGTGATTAAATTAAATTACAAAGACTCAGTCCAAAATGAAAAGAATCAAGCAAGAAAAGAGAAACCCTTGAAACGACGTTCTACAGTATCAGAACAAATGTCATCAATTACTGATGTGATGTGGCATATAAACTAAGCTAGAACACAACTTTAGGGCATAAGTACAAAATGTAGGAAACGAAAGCGAAAAAATAAGACATTGAGAAGATATGCAGGAGTTGGGTGTTATAGCATCAGTGGCATTGGGGTTTGCCTCCAGTTTCAACAAGCATTTAATAATCTCAGTTTGCCCTTCACAAGCAGCTGCAATGAGAGGAGTTTTGGTGCATGCAGCAAGGTTTGGATCAGCTCCGGCCTGGATGAATGGAGAGAAAAGAATAATATACCAAGGTACGTTATATAGACAATTGAGACTAGAAATGTACCAAGTTAATCAAAGGTTTTGAAGTAATTACAGGAAAACTGTATATTCCTCACCATACTAGAATTCAGGGGAAATCATATTAATGTGATTACTTCTCCGAACTATAATCCCTCCTCTAGTGTTATTTATAAGTCACAGAATATGAAATAAGGACTGTTATAGATTAAATTAAATACCTTAATCAACATCTGAAAGCACTCAAATGAGTTAGCAACAATTGACAGCACAAGCGGTGTGTGATACAGTGGACTTGCTGTATTTGGCTGCAAAAAATATCAGAATAACACCCTTTAGGTGGGGGGGGAGAGATGATAAAACATATCAATTCGACAAAAGTACCAATTAAAATGATAAATATATCATTGCGGAAAAGTACTGCATACAAAAGCCTTAACTGCAAAATTCCAAAGCCCGTATATGCAAGGAAAAAGAGATGTGCAACCAAACTTATGTAACAACAGCCTACAAGTAATAAAACTCTTAAGAGATGAAAAGGTTTCCAGATATATACCCAATAGATGAAACAAGTGACAGTGTAATGAAGACTAATGCAGACAGTAGAGCTTATACCCTCTTCTAATAATGGCCAACTTTGTGAGATTGGAAGGAGTAGTTCTTAACAGTAGTGTATGGAAGCGAGAAAGGATACTCTCTAGGCAAAGCTTACAGAATTGTAGGCTCATAAAACCATGTTTGGAATTTTTTCATAGTGCATGCATGAATATAGTTTAATAAAAACCATGTTTGGAATTTATTCATAGTGCATGCGTGAATATTTTTTAAAAAAACCACCATAAACACGAAGATTTAACTAAGTGGTAAGATAAAAGGGTGGAGTATGCATGTGATTTCTTATATTCTGGACATCTAAAGATTAACCGAGTGTGTCTCTTGAAAGACGGTCTTTCCATAAGTCATGGAAAGACCAGGGTTTAAAGTGTAAATTAGAAGAAATGAAGATAAAATTTTCGGGTTGCATGAACCGGGTTATAAATTTTATAACTACTACATGTTGCATACTAAATTTTTAATGTTTCAACTAAGACCTCCTTTTACCTTTTATTATTCGAATTAAACCCCGTCTTTCCATAAGACTATGGAAAGACAGTCTTTCCCAAGACTTTGCCTTAACCTAGTACCATATGCTCTCAATCTTAATCAGTTAATTGTTTGTATAGGTTTTGTTATTGGAGCAACTTCAATCTGCATGTAAAGAATGAAAGTACATGTTCATATTTTACCACCTGAATCTTTTAACACCAAGGTCTTTATGAAATTAACTTCAATATTTGCAGATTCAACATGACACAAAAGTGTGAAAAGGGAATAAAAAGAAAGTTACACTATTGACTCACATTCGCTTTGCTATCCAATAAAATCTTCAGAGTTCCTTTTTTCCCAGCTAATGCCGCACACTGTAGAGGCATCCCAGCCTCGGATATCATGTCTACAGAAGCTCCCTTGGAGATCAACAGCTTCACAATGTCCTCATTACCTGTACAAAACATGATAGCACCAGTTCACAATGTCTGAACAAATAAAATACCCTAACCTAACAAGGATGAGACCATTATTTCCCAGCCAAACAGAGCTACATGAAATTACCAAATAAAACAACAATTATCAGACCACTACTTCCCAGCCAAACAGAGCTACATGCAATTACCAAATGAAACAACAGTGAAACAACGAAGGATTTTACTGAGCATAAACCTTTTTCAGAAGCATAGTGCAGCGGTGTAAAAGCCCTGCCATTACACATCATGATCCCCGCACCATCTTCAATCAGATACTTGGCAACAGAAGTCCGATTCTCCAGAACTGCGAGGATCAAAGGAGTGTTACCTGCAAAAACGCATAATCATGAAAAGTTACCAGCAGAAGCATTCTAAAGTAATTCAAAACCACACACACTCACACACAAACACATTTTCCTCCATAGGCCAAGGAAGAACAAAACTAAGAACAAAATAACTGCAAAAACCGAAATACCTAGGTCATCTCTAGCATTGACATCGAGCTTAAACGCTTTAATCAATTCTTTACATATCTCTGTACTCCCAATAGCAGCAGCCAAATGAAGTGCAGTTTGTCCTTCCCCATTCAACACCTCTGCAGGTTTCTTCAATTTTTTCCCCATTCCTACACCAATATCCAGTCTCCGTCAAACTCCAAAAATAGAATATGTTTCACGATATTCAAGAAACATGTTTGACCGTTAATATGTTTAACTACGATTCCAGCAATACCACTAATAGAGGTTGAGCCCAAGAAGGACATTGGGTTGTAGATGTGGCGGCCCAATTAGGGTGTTATTAAATGCTCTAAGATAATTACCGTATTGGTGGGTAATTAAGGGTGATAATTAAGGAAGACGTTATTTATGACACAAAGTATAAATACAAAGTACACATTTATTTGTAATTCATTATGTCTTAATCATATTGGACTCTTGGATTGACTTAGGCATCGGAGAGCTGACCCCTGGAACCCCCAGAGACATTTTTATTGCAGGTTGGTTCGAGAGGAGCTCTAGCCCAGGAACCGGTCGTTCGTTCGAGACGCATCAAGTGGCGTCGTATGTGGGGACCACTAAGCCAGATCAAGGGTTTTGAGGGTTTATGTCCACGGTTATTCGAAGGAATGAAAGGTTAAGGTTGATAGGTACGAGGGCTGGGTCTCTGCAAAGGTCAAGAATGGAGGATTCAGGGGTAGGAAACGAAGCCCATGTCGAGGATATTGGCATGGCTAACCTTCAAACGTCAGGAACGGAGTCGCGTGCAGAGCCTGTTACGGTCGTAGACATCGAAGGGGGGAAAACTTCAGTTGCATTCATCACAAATACCCTAGCACCAATCCAGGATGATGCGCTGGGGCCCTCGAGGAGATTGGAAGTGATGGGAGAGCAAGAACAAACCTGATTCCTTACTCGATGGGGGTGGCCGACCCAAGGGACGAAAGGTTTACGAATGTTTCTAGAGATTCGTATATGGAAGCCTATGGCTAGCACGTGCAAGGAAATCAGAACGCAGGGAGGGCGACCCCGAACCAAGATGTAGAACAGGAAGCTCAGGTTCTGGCTACGGTCGGCTATCGAATTACCCCTCCTCTGAGGGATGACAGGGTCACGCACGGAGTACTGCCACCCTCAAATGTAAGAATAACTATATGGTGAGCCTCTCGGCCTGTAATAGCCTACCGTTATCATGCATATGATAGAGAGCCATTGCAAGCTAGGCCTCAGCCTTCTATTCTTGGTTACTCACAGGGCCCAATATATTCGTTTCCTCCGCTAGCCCCATCCGCTCCTACCCTCAACCTGGTTGGTCCAGGGACGGCATATAGGATGATGGTCTCTTTTGCCATGCAAGGGTACGGAATTATGGGAATTCAAGGAAGCGATGATTAGTCAGGGGCCTTACAATCCCTATGGTCAACCACCACCACCACCTGCATACTCGAGTTTTGGATAGCCTTGGATGAACCCTGGGTTCGGGGCAACTCAACTTACTTATCTGCCACAGCTGGGGAGTCACGAAAGGGGGCTGAACCTGACAGGGGGGCAACAAGAACCCCCCCTCGGATGCAAGTGTCGTTAAAGAGGGAGTTGGATAGGTTTATTGGACCCTTGGGCCAAGCTGCAGGGTCTCCTTTCAGCTCGATGATTATCAGGGTTCGATGCCCAGTAGAAGTGAAACCTCCGGAAGGACTTCCCATGTACACTGGTGGGACTGACCCTGAGAATTCATTATGACGTTCCTGGGCTTGATGAGTTCGAGATATTTCGATGAGAAGTTTACACGTAAGCTGGTAGGAAGCTACCTGTGGGGAAAAACATAAGATTGGTTTAATAAGTTGCCAAGAGGTTTGCTCCGATCATACCGAGACTTTAGCGGAGCGTTGTTGAGCCAGTATGCACAGAAGAAGAAGTTCACAAAAACTCTATTAGAACTTTATCAGACAAAGCAAAAGACAGGGGAAAGCACAGAGGCTTTTTATCATCGGTATGTGGACGAGAGCTTGGGAGTGATAGAAACAATGAAGAACGAGGTAATCCAAGGGTACCTGTTGGGGATGCAGGACTTGGAATTATACAAGAAGCTGAGTACTAATACCTCCAAGACCTTGCCAAAACTTCAAGAAGTTGTAGAGCAATACTCGAGGGTAGAGGAAGCAACTAGAAAGAAAAGAGATAACCTTAAAGAGAAAACGGGAAGAAATGTAGAACATAGAGGGAAAATGCCAGTCGAACCCATAAGAACACCATTCGAGAGACACGCTCCATTGCCACCAACACTCGAAGGGATAACTCATGCACAGATCTTAAGTATACATAGAGGGCTGTTCCGAGCACCCTCACCTTTGCAGAGTTCACACAACTCGGTAGTGACCCGGAGGGCAGAAAATTGGTATTGCAACCATCACAGGAATTACATCCATGACACAAATGATTGCATGTAGTTGAGGATGGAGATCTGTAGGTGTGAGTGGTAATGACAATTTCGAGGGCAAAGACACAAGAACCAGGCTGCTCCCTCGAGGCCTTGAATGAACCAATGGCAACCTTATAGAAGGAACAATCAAAATAGTGAGGGGTAGAGGAGATAGAAGGCCTTAAAAATAGGCAATTCAAGATAGGGGGCAAGAAGGAAGGCAGGATAGACCCCAGGAGCAACATTGGGGAAATCAAGATAACCAAAATAAGGAAAACCTACTCGTGCGAAGAGTGATTAATGTCATCAGTGGCATAGTGGGAGAGAGATCTTCAAATACAGTGATAAAAGCAGAGGCTCGAAGGGTCCCTGCAAAAGAGCCCAGCCACAAGAGGTTTCCACCGGACGAGACAGTCACTTTCTCGGAAGCGGATGCAGTGCCAGACCAAACACCTCATACGGATCCTATGGTAATTTCAGCCATTATTGGAACATCTTTGATAAGAAGAGTATTCATTGATGACTAAAGTGGAGTAGAAGTGATTTTTACTGAGTGCTTTGATTAGCTAGATATATGGTGCGACAACTTGAAAAAGTCAGCTTCCCCTTTATCCAAATTCACGGGAAACCCGATATTCTCCCTAGGAAAGATAAACCTGCTTATTCGGGTAGTGGATGGCAATAAAGGGGTGACTATCAGGTGTAATTTCGCTGTTGTGGATGCCCATTCCTCTTACAATGTGATTTTAGGAAGGCCATGAATGTGTCAAGCTCGAGCGGTCTGGTCACCCTATCACCTTATGATGATGTTCCCGACTGAAAAAAGGAGTGGCATCCATTCGAGGAGATCAAACTGTGGCTCAAAAATGTAACCTTACTGTGGTACGAGAAGCGAGAAAGCAAAGGAATGTAGTAACAGTGCACGTAGATGTGGGATTGGCCAATACAATACATATACCTATTCAGGATATGGGATAAGTAGATGTGGGGAAGCTAATTCCTGAAGACATTAAGGAGAGACTGAGAGACTTATTGGAAGAATATGGGGATGTGTTATCGTGGGATACTTCTAATCGAATGGGAGTACCTTTGAGTCTCGCACTGCATGGGCTGAACATTGACTCCTCGATAAAGCCAGTGAAGTAGAAGAGAAGGGTGTTTGCTCCCGAAAGAGTTGCAACATTTAAAAAAGCGGTGGAGATGTTGTTAAAGGCAGATGTCATCGAGGAGGTGTTCTACCTCGAATGGATTGCTAACCCAGTCATGGTTCCAACGCATGGTGGGGCCTGGAGAATTTGTATAGACTTCACCGATTTAAATAAATGATGCCCCAAAGATAGTTACCACTTGGCACCAATCGACAAGTTGGTGGAAGCCATCACTGGATATCAAATTTTGGCCTTCTTTGATGCGAAGGTATCACCAAATACTCATGGCGGAGGAAGAAAAGGAAAAAATATCATTTATTACAGATATGGGCACATACTGTTATATGAAGGTGCTCTTTGGCTTAAAAAATGCTGGGGCTACTTGCCAGAGGCTGGTTGATAAGCTGTTCAGGGGACAGATAGGAAGAATATAGAGATTTATATGGATGATATGGTCGTCAAAAGCAGAAGTCGTGGAGAATTTCTTAAAAGACCTGGAAGAAACATTTAGTAGGCTTCGAGGGACTAATTTGAAGTTGAACCCGTTTAATCGCGTTATCGGTGTAGGGGTGGGGAAGTTCCTCAGATTCATGGTCTCAGAGAGGGGTATTGATGCAAACCCAGAAAAGGTCTAAGCTTTGAAGAAAATGAAAATCCCACAATCAATAAAAGATGTACAAAAGCTTACAGGGTCTCTAGCAGCGTTGAGCAATTTCCTATCGAAGGGGGCGGAAAAATACCTACCTTTCTTCGATGTCCTTTGAAGGGCAAAGAAATTCGAGTGGAATGGCAAGTGCGATGAGGCATTCAAGCAGTTGAATGAGCACTTGGGGACACTGCCTATCTTGATGAAACCCGATAAGGATGTGACACTTTATCTGTACATTTCCGCATCGCCTTTGGCAATCAGTGCGACCCTAGTAAAAGAGAAAGAAAATGTGCATCACCTAATTTACTTTGTCAGTCTTGCCTTTCAAGGGTCGAAAATTAGGTATACTGTCCTCGAGAGGTTGATTCTAGCCCTCGTACATTAAGCCAGAAGACTGAGACCCTATTTCCAGGGAAACAAGATAGTAGTGGTCACGAACTACCCCATTCGACAGATCCTATTCAAACTAGAGATTTCAGTAAGAATGATGAAGTGGGCAGTAGAACTGGGAGGGCACAATATCCAGTATCAACCTCGAGTTGCAATTAAGGGTCAGGCGCTAGCAGACTTCATAGTGGAAACTACAAAGCCCCTCGAGGTGTGTCTGGACCCTATCCAAAAAGTGGAAGCAAGCCAAAGGGAGGTATGGAAGTTGTATGTGGAAGGTTCATCATACTCAGAAGGAAGTGGAGCCGGGGTCTTGTTAACCAACCCCAATGGCAAAGATTACCCTTACGCGTTGAACTTTGCATTCAAGGAAACTAATAATGAGGCTGAGTACGAAGCACTGATCACTGGACTGTGCCTGGAAAGGGAGCTGTAGGTGAAGAAATTTGAGGTTTTCAGTGACTCTCAAATCGTGGTTTAACAGGGGAACGGGGAATCGAGGCCAGAGAGCGTAACCTGCAAAGATACCCAAAGGCAGTGAAAATCCTATTGAAAACTTTTAAATCTTACACTTTAACATAGGTTCCGAGGGAGAGTAATCATAAAGAAGATACTCTAAGCAAGCTCACTTCTTCGGAATCACAAGAAGCAATTACTCATGGAAACTTTGAGCAAACAAATTTTTGAATAACTTGTAGTTATGGTGGTGGAAGCGGAAGACTCCAGGATGACGTTGTTCATGGCATATCTTCGAGAGGGTGTCCTACTGGAAAATGAAGTGGATTCCAGAATGGTAAGGTTGAAAGCTCCAATGTATGTGTTGCAGAAAGAAGTGTTATATAGAAGGGGTCATTTGCAGTCGGATCTTTGGTGCATTAACTGCCAAGAGGCTGATTACCTCATAAGGGAAGTCCATGAGGGGGTATGCGGCCGCCACTAGGGAGCCAAATCCATGGCGAGGAGGCTTATTCGAGCAGGATTTTACTGGCAAAAAATGTTCGAGAATGCGAATCGATACATTCAGGCTTGCCACCAGTGTCAGAGACATGCCCCTATAACACATATTCCTAAGGAAGAAATGAAAAGCATCTATAGTTTGTGGCCATTTGATAAGTGGGGGATCGACTTGGTGGGCCCTTTTCTAGAAGCGCCAGGAAAATTCAGGTACCTAATAGTGGCCATTGATTATTTCACAAAGTGGGTAGAGGACGAGCCCCTGACGAACATAATGGGAAAAAAGGTTATTTCCTTTTATTGGAAGAACATTGTGTGTCATTTCAGAATCCCAAGAACGATCACCATAGATAACGGAATACAGTTTTCTTAAGATTCCTTCAAGAAGTGGGGTAAGGAATATCAAATTAAGCAAAAAGTGACGTCAATTTACCACCCCCAAGCTAATGGGCAGGTGGAGGTGACCAACAGGACAATAGTAAATGGTATACGAGCATGCCTCAAGGGGGCAGAATGTAATTAGATATGGGAATTACCTAATATGTTGTGGGCATATCGGACAACTGAGTTTTCCACTACTGGTGAAATTCCTTTTGGCTTAGTATATGGCTCGGAGGCGGTAATCCCTGCGGAGATAGGTGTTCCTAGCCCAAGAATGATGGTTGTTGCAGATGAGATAAGTAATCAGCAGAATCGATGTCTGGATTTGGACATGGTGGAAGAAAAGAGAGAGTTAGCTTCTTTACATGAGGCTAAAGTTAAAGAATGGGTCTTTAGATACTACGACAGAAGGGTAAAGAAGGTGTTGTTTAATCCGGGGGAATTGGTAATGAAAAAAAACAAGAAAAGCAAAAAGGAGCCTGAAGGGAAGTTAGCTGCAAATTGGGAAGGACCCTACATGGTGATCAAATCGCACTCGGGAGGAAGCTATGTTCTTGAAGAAATGAATGGGGTTTGAGCACCAAGGAGGTGGAACATCACCAACCTGAGAAAGTACTACCAACTATGATACTATGATGAGTGGTTTTCTGTTAAGTGCACTCTAGCTGATGTTCGAGTGGTTTGCTCTTAAGTGGCACTCTAGATAATGTTCGAGTGGTTTGCTCTTAAGCGGTGCTCTAGATGATATTTCCAGCTACGGCTGATGTTCAAGTGGTTTGCTCTTAAGCGGTGCTCTAGATGATGTTTCCAGCTACGGCTGATGTTCGAGTGGTTTGCTCTTAAGTGGCACTTTAGATTATGTTCGAGTTGTTTGCTCTTAAGCTGAGCTCTAGATGATATTTCCAGATATGGCTGATGTTTGAGTGGTTTGCTCTTAAGCAGCACTCTAGATGATGTTCGAGCGGTTTGCTTTTAAGCGGCGCTCTAGATGATATTTCCAGCTACGGCTGATGTTTGAGTGGTTTGCTCTTAAGCAGCACTCTAGATGATGTTCGAGCGGTTTGCTCTTAAGCAGCGCTCTAGATGATATTTCCAGCTACGGCTGATGTTCGAGTGGTTTGCTCTTAAGTAGCACTCTAGATGATGTTCGAGCAGATTTCTCTTAAGCGAAGCTCTAGATGATATTTCTAGCTATGGCTGATGTTTAAGTGGTTTGCTCTTAAGCGGCACTCTAGTTGATGTTCGAGCGGTTTTCTCTTAAGTGGCGCTCTAGGTGATATTTCCATCTATGGCTGAGGTTCGAGTGGTATGCTTTTAAGCGGCACTCATGGGCTCCTTTTGTAATCTTGAAATGATGAACTAGTGGACAAAATTGGTAGGATGTAGGTGGAAACACCGAACTTGGGTAAAACGCCTGTGTCTCTGAACTTTTTAATTCCTCCTTATCGAAGATGTTCATAATATATGTGCTTAAGAAAGTTGCGCGTGACACTAATATTCAAGGCATAAAATTTTTGAAGTATACACACGAGCAACTCAAGTCGCTACCCTTAAAAAAAAACCTCATTGACGATAATGATAGGGGTTTGAGAAACTCGAATTGTGTTTTCTAGGAGCAAGAGTTAAATAGACCTCAACTTCGCCAATATATAGAAGTAAAATTTTGGTGCCAAAAAGTAAATGAATACATTCATTTAAATTGGAGGAAACCTCTCCCGAAACAAATCTTCAGTGGAAGGAGCTAGCCCCTTCATCTTTGCCTCTATTTGTTTAAGCTCTTCAAGCTTGATACCAGCGGCTCTTCGAATACTTTCATTTGTTCTTCCACAGGATATTCAGAAGGATCTAGGGGAGAAATGGTCTTACCCAACTTCTTTGTGGGGGGTTTGAATGGGCCCTTCAAAGATGACCCAACACTCTTATGACGCTTTGTGAAAGATCCCTTGGTAGCTTTGCTCGAGGGCATAAATGGTTTTCAGCTTCTTTAATAGCATATTTCTGTGACCGAGAAGCAGAACAATAACTCGAGGGGTGAATCCCTATACCTTCAATTCCACCAACCAATCAAGAATAAGGTCAAAGGCCTTTTTCTGGCAAGGGGTTCCATTCTCATTGACATTAACTTCCTCCATCTAGTATTGAGCGGCTTTGAGTGGAAATTTTGGAAGTTGATCATTTCCATTTAAATATGAGGAAGGAATGTCGTGAGAAATCATGTGGGCACGGAGGCTTACTTCGTGGGCAGCAATTTTTTCTTCAAAATCGGCAATGCGCTCCTCGACTTCTTTGGCCTATACCTTCCAAGCCTCGATATCCCTTGTGAGTCATGTATTCTCAGATAAGATATTCTACCAAAGAACTATCCTCAGTTAGGGTGTTCCTCGTTTGGGGCTCTCTTGAAGAAAGGGAACCTTTGCTAGCTATCTTCCAAGCGAGCAATTCCTCTTCAAGACTTTTAATTTTTCTCTGAGCCACTAGATGTTTCTCGGAAATCAAATCCCTTTGGGCCACTAACCTTCGATTTTCTACCATACAACCAATTAGGTGCCCTTCTACTACTGCAAGCCTAGTTGCATTAGCAACGCATGACTTTAGAGAACTAAATTCTAGATATATTTGACGCGTCAGCTCTTCAAAGTTTTTATTTGCGGGATCGCAATCTTCAAACACCTCTAAAGGATATGTACCATTAAATTCTTTGCTCAAGAAATCCCTAAAAAAATCTTTAAAGGTTGGATGGTCTTTGGACTGCCATAACTTCATCTCAGCTTCGAGCTTATTAAGCTTGTCTTTCAATGATTCCTTCTCTTGGTTACAAACAAATAAATCCCATGTGGCTTTCAATAGCTGTTTGTGTATCTCACTCAATTCTTTTTTGAGCACTCGAAAGTTTCTCATAAGAGCCTTCTAACACTCTCTTCAACAAGTTAAACTACAAAAAGAGAGCAAAGGTAAAATCAATAAATAAGTCATAAAAAAGCCAAAAGATATTCTTATAATGAAGTTTCAACAAAGTTACAACTGGATACCCTATTGGAAAAGTTACAATCAAGGAAAACCCCTAGAATTATCCTCCTTCGAGGTGGATGCGATCATTCCCTCCACTCAGGGGTCAGTTAAGTTTGGCTCGAGGGATGTGTCTGTGGCCTTGGGTAGGGGGATCGTTCGAATCCCCTCAGCAGTGAAGAACTGCCCCTTGGACTTAATGAAATCCATTAGAGCAAAGTGAATGCCATTTTTATTGATCGCCTCATCCCATTTTGCATCCAGAATAGCCTCGAGCCATGGCTTGATTAGTTCTTCCACCCGCTTAACGAGTTCTTCGGACAGGGAGGCAGATAGTTGAGGTTTCAGGAATTCCTCAACTATATCGCTGCAACCAAGATGCTTGGCTACCTCCAGGAGGTCTACAAACAATTGAAGCAGCTCGAAACTGTTCAATAGTTTGCTTTTAAATGCCTTGAACAGCTGAACCTGCAAGGCTAGGTCCTATGTAGCCTGAACCCTATTCTCGAGGGTATCCTTCTCTAGCATCCATTGACGCCTCTCGGCATCAACTTTAGCCATCTTCCACCTCTCCTCTTCCAAGGTCACCTGGTTCTCTTTGAGCACCATGTTCTTCTTCTCAAGCACTCTCTTCAACTCCAAAATTTCAGCATCATTTTTCCTAACTTCTCTTCGAGAGAACCATGGCCAGAAGTACAAGCATAGGCGAAAGCATCCATCTTCTGAGTGGCCTCACGAAAAAATTGGGAGACCTAGCAAAAAAAGTTAAACTAGACCATGCTAGAAAAAAGCATACTAAAATGATTTTTTCAAAAGAACTGATGAAAACCCGGGGGTTAGGGACCATGCTCGCGAGATGATGCTCAACATTGGATATGGACACCACATCACTCGAAGGGGGTGTCGGGGATGTCGATTATTGATGGGTGTCACCATCGCGTGCTTCTATTAACGGTGGTTGAAGGGCGTTACCAACATTGCCACCATCTGCCAAGGTTGAAGTAGGCCTTCCACCACCTACTGGGGGTGTGGAGGCCTGGTTCGAGGGGGGTAGGGATCTCTTTAGGAGGACCCTGACCCTGCTTAGAGTGTGGTTTCTTGTTCCTTAAGCTGCTAGTGAAACCCACTGGAAAAAAAGAGAGAAGAGAATAACAAAATTAGTAAAGGTAAATGCAACTTCATAAAAGACAGGAGAAATGAAATTCTATTAACGCACCTTCGGAGGCTTTTGAGTGCCTAAAATCACTAACAAGGGTCTCGAATGGAGGGCCTTCTTTGGGGCCCTCAGGGTCTCTTCTCCTCTTCCTGATATTCTTCCGGAGTACTTTATACACATACTCCTCATAGATTTCAGGGGGAAATGCAAAGTTAGGATTGTTGAAGCAGCTGTAGCCAAGGGAGCTGGATAACAACTTTTTCCTATCCCTCTCGAGGGCATCCGGACAAATATACTCCCCTAGTTTAAGAGACTCAACTAGCACGTCCCAGTTCCATGGCGGAACTCGATACCTCCTGCTTCCAAATGAAATCCCCTTCTTCCAGCTTCTCCAGTCACCCAAATTACCAGGAACATAAAAAGCCTTGTGATGTGCCTTCTGGCTGGTAAAAATGTAAATCATGTCTATGGACCGCCCACAATAAGACACAAACTACAACGAGCGAAGCAGCTTATACCTTGGCTTGATACCGAACTCATCACATCGTGTCAAGAACACCATAATAATCACCAAGACATTGGGATGAACTTGTGCAGGGCTCACTTAGAATTGCTTAAGAAGTTTGGAAAAGAGAGGCGGAAAGGGAAATGTGAGCCCGCAACGAAAATGTCTAAGGGAAATGGCCGACTTTCCCTCGGAGAGGTTATAGGGGGTATCCTCCTCTCGAAAGGGTTGAAAATCAGCATCTGGGGCTATTCGTTGGCCAAAAGGGATCGAGTCCAAAACCTTTGAGATAACTTTCCTAATTGTTGAGGCTGGGGGCTTTTTCCCAAAAATCCTCAACCTAACCCCTCGAGATATCTTCTCTTTCTTTTTCTGAGAGGATTTAGCCAAAAAAGGTGCATGTAGTGCTTTCGAGGGCGCTTCCTCCTCCTCAAGGGACATCCTCTCTCTCAAAGGAGATGCATTCTCCACCTATTTTATGGCTTCGATACTTCCTTGCATTTCGAGGATGTATTTGCCTCCCCTAGGGCCTCGAGCTCTGGATTCAGAGGAGGGTAGAAGCCAATTTTACCACTGGTAGGGGATCTCTTTATATAAGGCTTGCCCATGCCTGGTGGCCAGTTCTCAGCGGGCCCTCGAGTAGGCATATCAGTTATCGTGAAAACCCCCCATTCCCCAGAACTGTCAGTAACTTATTCAGACACTTCCTCCAGCATCATAATCACATTGGGATTCTTCAGAATAAGTGCATTCCAAGTCAATAATAGCCCTCTCTGACATACTAATCCCCACCCTACCTACCCTAATCTCACCGGGAAATATCTCGGAGGCGGAACCCTCATCAGAATGGGGCATGATTGTAAGGTGAGGAAAGGAAAAGAGTAGAATAAGGAGAGAAACGAATGTACTTACTGATTTCTGGGAAAGGCGACGAAAATTAGATCGCTCGAGAGAGAAAGAGAGAAGGAGTGCTTATGAGAAGTTCCTGCAAATGAGAAAAATGAAAGAAAGAAGAAATGTTAAGGGGTAATGATGGGGGCTGAAACAACGGAATGATTAATAACCGTCTTGGAAATGTAAAAAGTAATAGAAATACTCAACTACTTTTCTGCCTTCTGACAACATGCCGTTTGGGGGACAGGGACACGCACGGTTGAACGGGACGCGCACGCCTTTTGAAATGCTAGTGCTGAGAGTTGGTTAGAAAACCAGATTCCCTCCCTCGAAGGCAGGAATAAT
This sequence comes from Rubia yunnanensis, assembly GCA_037428765.1. Classification (NCBI taxonomy): domain Eukaryota; kingdom Viridiplantae; phylum Streptophyta; class Magnoliopsida; order Gentianales; family Rubiaceae; genus Rubia; species Rubia yunnanensis. The sequence goes on from CM075061.1 coordinate 127,921,780, forward strand.
GAAGTACACGGTCCATTTCGAGTCTTAAGAGTCCTCAAACTGTCCTATGCATTTGAGGTTTCGAAGAACCCTTATACCATTCCAGTCCTCCGAGGTCGAGAGCCTACTTTTCTAGAGGATCTTGATAGAGGTTGAGCCCAAGAAGGGAATTGTGATGTAGATGTGGCAGCCCAATTAGGGTGTTATTAAATGTTCTAAGATAATTACCATATTCGTGGGTAATTATCGTGGGTAATTAAGTGCGATAATTAAGAAAGACGTTATTTAGGACACATAGTATAAATACAATGTACGCATTTATTTGTAATTCATTCTGTCTTAATCATATTGGACTCTTGGATTGACTTAGGCATCGGAAAGCTGACCCCTAGAACTAGGGGTGTTCATGAATCGGTTCGGACCGGTAAAATGGACCGGATCGGAATACGAAGATCGGAACCGGATTTATAAAATTCTGGTTCGATCTCCGGTCCAAGATTTTTTAGGATTCCAGGTTCCGGTCTGGTCCGGTCCAAGAACAGATTTTTCCGGTCCGGACTAGATGGACCGGTAACTTACTCTCATGTATATATTTTATGAATCTATAATTTATACTAGTTTAGATTTATTTTCATTGAGCTAATATTCTTCCATATTTTGGGACAATTCTTTTTGCAATAACTTCTAGTTTACTATCTTCTAAAAGCAAGATTTTATTTAAAAATTTTCCAACACCAAATCTTTTTTTATAAAAGAATAAAGTTTACTAAAATCCGGCCCATGCCGATCCAAAACTGGAATAATTCTGGTCACGTCCTGGTCCTAAACAATCACTAACCGGTCCAGTCATCGGTCCAAGTTTTTTTGTGATTTCGGTTCCGGTCCTAATTGATTCCGGTCCGATCCGATCTTGGACCGACAAACACCCCTACCCGAAACCCCAGGGACAGTTTTATTACAGGTTGGTTCGAGAGGAGCTCAAACCCAAGAACTGGTCGTTCGTTCGAGACGCATCAATCACATACTATAATATTGTTGTTTATATATCTATTCGAATAATCAACGCAAATGAAGCTAGGAAAGAGGGAGTACTCCCTCTGTGATAGCTTAGAACATCTCCAACGCGAGACTCAGTTGGTGAATATCGATTCCCATAAAATACAGAGACTCCTGAACCAAAATATTGTCTCCAATGTGATAGTCATTTGAAGCATTCAATATGACATGGAAGTATTTGTTACTGACCCCGTCGAGTAGAGCTTCTGTATTTGGACACCAATATCGAAGCTCTCGCTTCGACACATATACATATTTGGCCAAAATTTTTCATTTCATTATTTACATGATAATTTTTACCATATTCAATCCCAGTAAATTTCATAACGAAAATTTTAATACCCAATCAAATGTTGATTAAATCATTTTTAAATTAAGATTTTAAATTTTATAGATAAATAAAATTAACAAAGTGCATGAATTATAAATTTTGATTTTTTAAGCACCCATCCAATTAAATTATATATATAATTATATTATATTAATATATTAAAAATAAAAATTAATAATATAGTGATAAAATATGATATAAATAATAGTGCATGTGGATTAAATAATTTAGCTAAGAGTTTAAATATTATTTAAAATTGATAAATAAATATGTATTATATTTTAGTTTTTCATTATGAAATAATAGAATTCGGACCATAACGTTATCAAGTGTTTAAAGCGAAATGAAATACATTTTAAATATATTTTTTTAATTGTATACACTTCACAAATATAATAAGTACAAGTAATAAAAGATGTTTATGTAATATATTAAAATTATTGATTAAATGTTTGGTGGAAGTAAGAAAAAATGTGAATACAACTTTAGCATTGGAGAAAAATGTTTCTAAAACCAAATATCTCTAAATACGTCATACCCCAACCAATGTGGCTACGATATTCACAGGAGACCCTTCGTAGCATTGGAGATGCTCCAATGCAAGTATCACATTAGTAAAAGTCACTAGCCACGTCATCATAATAGACCCTATGAGTGGAAAACCATCTCCGATGCAAGGGTATCTTGCTAATTTCAATATGACGTGGCTAAAATTTTAAATGACCCTTCAAATAGACCTTCTGATATTGGAGGCTCATATTGACGCCTGTCAGTATGCCTAGTCAGCATATTTGCCAAAAACAAATTAATTTTAATGTACACTAAATTTAATTGTAAAAAAATTTACATAACTATAATTTTATTAAATAAATAGTCAAATTGTAAATTATTTTATACTTGTAATTATTTTATGACAAAGTATTGTGCAAGACCGTCTCACAGCATGACCAAGGATTAATGTGAAATATTATAAATTTTAATTGGAGATGGAGTTCCAAATATCATTGCAAATAGATTGGAGAGGAAGGAGGGATTTGGGTGCAAATACCATTTTTTGGGGGGTGCTGAACATAAATAATTCAAGAATTAATTATTTTGGGTCATAAGAATCTCGCGGGTCAAGAATTCGAGTAGGAAAAATTCATGGATCAATTTTTCCCCTCATTTCCACGCAATGCGCAGTTCTTACTGCCAGACTTGATTATTCATTTGCAGTACTTGATGTTTCAACCAAACTTTTGATGTTTTTACAGAATTATTTTTTCCCACTAAAATCATGTGTTTTAAAGTTAAATTTTAATCTTTTAATGTAAATCTTGTGTTTGCATGTTAATTTTTTGTCACTTTATTTGTTTTGACACTAGTTTGAGATATTTTACTATCCTACTTTTAAAGTTTGAACTTATATATTTTTTGATTGATGTGTTAGCTTTTCAGCATGTCATTTTAAAAATTAACATTGATGTTTCTTATTTTTTAATATTAGAATTAAATTTAGAGATGGTCGAGCCTTTATGCAATTCTAACAAAATTGTAGCTCCAAGGACATATCTCTAATAATTTTTACAGGAACCTATCTTTAATTATATTACAGGGACCTATCGCTAATAACTTTCTCGGGGCTTTTTCGTCCAATTTTTCCCATCATTTTCCCGCCACCTGCAATCTGCAAAAAAAAATCAAAATAATATTGTTAAAATATTTTTAAAATGCAAAAAATCAATAAAAATCTGTAGCAAAAAACTGCAGGAACATCATAAAAAATAGCAGAACATAAACGAAAGTCATAAAACATCAACTAAAAATCTGTAGCAAAAAATATATAAAAAAATCAAATAAAAAAGCAATATATATATATATATATATATATATTCCAATGAAAATCAACAAAGGATTGAAAAAAAACATAGACTACCACTAATAAAAAATCAACTGAAAATCATAATAACATCAATGAAGTTAAATTATTATTTTAAAAAAACTACAAACATCAACCTATATCACCCAAAAGATAAAAACATCAACTACTATCATCTAAACTTCACCCAGAAAATGAAAAACGTCAATATGAGGGGAAAACACTACAAAAAATCAACCATGTCATAAAAAAAGCTACAAACATCAACCCATATCACCTAAAACAAATAGAAAATAAAAACATCAACATGAGAAAAAAAAGTAAAAATATTAACAAAAAAGCTACTGTACCTCTAGAGTATAAATTATTCACTCTTAAAATCATAAAACATCAACAATTTTTTTAATAAAAAAACTACAAACATCAACTCCTAACACCTGAACCTTATACATAAAATGAAAAATATCAACATTAGAAAAAATAACTACAAACATCAACTCCCGTTACCAAAACCTCAGCCAAAAAATGATAACATCAACACGATAAAATAAAAACAAAAACTACAAATATCAATCCGCCCAAAAAAAACTACAAAATATCAACTTATATCAATTAAACCTCACCCGAATAATAAAAACATCAACATAAAAGGGGAAAAAACTACAAACATTAAAAAAAACTACAGTAACTCTAGAATAAAAGTTCTTAAAAAAGGACCTACCAACATCAACATAAGAAAAAAGACACTAAGACCACCCATAGAATCTCGAAAGAGCTCTCACAGAAAAACTCGCTGGGGTAAAAAAAAGGGAAAAAAAGTGCAGTTTTTCCTTCAACTTTTTGAAGGCAAATTTCTTCAATTTCATTAAATTTTCACCAATGGATCATGTTTAAATGAATTTCTCTCTGGATTCCACACCTATTAATGTGAAATTTGGGAGAGTTTTTTTAATCTTATTTTAGTCTTGGAGCAAGGGTTTATTACGAGGGTTTAAGGAGTTCTACGGATTTCAGATTTGCTTTGGAAGTATTCCTCAAAAGGGTTTGCGATCACAACTGTGGTTGTAAATCCTTGGTATTATTTGATCCTGGTTGGTGTAGTTTACTCGAATTTGGTGGGGACGAATCTATCAAATGACGAGTGAAGTTCTTGAATTGTTTGGATAGGCTGCACACATACATGATCTGATCTTTCATAGGATTTGGATTTGTTCATGCTGCCTTGGGTATAAAAGGGTTTTGATTTCAGTGAAATTCTAGAAGAGTGTGGATTCTTGGAGCGGCAGGGATCAAACAAAAATTCTAACTTGTTAAGGTTTTAGTTTTTCGGCGATCACAAATTGATATGTATAAAAGGGTTTGATTAAATTCTTCACTGTTAAATTTAATCAAATCCTAAAGTTCTAGATCGATTTTCTTAAGAAGAGGCAGTGCGGCAACAACTTTCTTCATCCACAGGGTTTTGACAAATCCTTGCGGTTTGCGGCTGCTTGGTAGATCAAGCCGTGGCGCATATACACTACTCGGGTTTGGATAATGGCCAAGAACATCAAAATCCGAGTTTAGCACCTAGACAGTGGATGATCCATTGTTGGAAAAGAAGAGACAATGGGATGATCCGGATATACTCATGGAGAAATCAATCGTTGAAGTTGTTCCAAACAGTGGAGATATTATTGATTATGTTCTTACAGAGGAGGAGATCAACAAGGCCTACAACAAGCCATTCTATGGCTTCCTAGAAGTCTTCCCAGGCTTCTTTTCGGGGATGTATGCTATCCGGACATTGTTAGTGTCTAAATGGAAAGTTGCGTGTATGGTCCAATTGAAGTTAAATAGATTTTTCATGTTCAAATTTAATAGTGCCGAGGATAGGGATACAGTGATGAAGGGGCCAAACCATTATCTAAATAGTAAGAAATTGTTCATAAAGGAGATTGCCGAGACAGGAAAGTTTGATATGCAAAACCAGGCCATTGAGCCAATATGGATTCGGATGGAACATTTGCCATATGGTTATTGGCACAAGAAGGCATTGGAAAAGATAGCAAGCTCTATTGGCGAACCTATTCTTATGGATAATGGGACTTTAGAACTAAGAGGTTACTATGCCCGGCTTTTAGTATTGATAGACACTTCCAAGAATTTGAAAGAAAAGGTTATTTTCTGAGTCCCAAGTGGTGAAACCCACACTCAAAATATAATCTATGATTACTGCCGCCCCTGGTGCCCAAACTAGGGAGAAAACACTCATCTAATGGAAGGTGTGAAATATTCTAGAAAAATAGAGATGAGGCAGCTCGGGATCCAAAACCCTCAACCCATGTGGAATTGATGGCAAAACATGGCGATGAGGCATGGAAAAATGGCAAAGAAAAGGGTGGATATTAACATCATGTTTGGGTGAGGAAAATACATGGAGAAAATGTTGAAGATAGCCCAAGTTCATAATCAGTCCAAGGTGGAGGCAATATGGATGTTGGTCCCTCAGATGATAGCGAGTCTGAAAGGAGAAGGAAGGGTAAAGGCATCCTAACCACGGAGGGCACGGAGGTGGTTGACAAAAATAGGAACAATGGAAATAAGAGAGAAAATTGTGGGGTTGGGCAATTGGCAGATACGGTAAAAAATGGCGATGGACAGCTGGTGGATATGGAAAACTATGGCGATGGGCAGCTGGTGGATGTGGAAAACTGCAGCACTGGGCAATTGGTAGATACGGAAACCCTTGATGGCCGTAGCGCTGGCCATGGCTCCAGTGCTAGGAAAAACCATGGCAAAGAAAATGCCTGTAGCGCTGGGGAATGGAAGGTGGCGGATGCGGTAAATTATGGCGCTGGGCAGCTGATGGATGCGGCAAACCGTGGTGCTGGTTAGGAAAATAGTGCCGAACAGAATGGATCTAAGGGATGCCAGGAAACCCGTGACGGGCGTAGCGCTGGCAATGGCTCCAGCGCCAGGAAAAACCGTGGCGCAAAAAATGCCCGCAGCGATAGTGAACAGAACCGTAGCTCAGGAAGTGTAAAATCGGTGGAAGAACCAGCATTCATAGAAGATAATCACCCTATTTCTGGGGCTAGAAAATTGGCCATAAAAATGATCCATCTAAAGGCAATGGACTAAAAAATTCCACTGGTGAATAGAAGCAAAAGCAGGCCTCTGCCTGGATTGGGTGCTACCATTAGAGCCCGGAGGAAAATTCGTTCACGTATTCTTGGCTTGGGAAGTGGTGTTCAGAAACCATACCAACAACTTCTAAGTGCCACAAGAAGTAACTCGAATAACTTAGGAAATAACTCTAATGATGGCGGCAGTCCGAAGCCAAATGGGACCTGGTTCCGCAATGAATACAACCTCGATGAATGTCAGGGATTTATCAGCCCATGTAAGATAGAGATGGGTTAGATGGATCATCTCTGAAAATCATGTAGGTCTTTGTGGCTTGCTGGAAACGAAACTGGAGGAAAAGGCTTTAAGTATTTTCTTGAAGAGCTTCAAGGGTTAGAAACATACACATAATTTTGAGTCATGGGAAAATTCGTGAATATTGGTCATCTGGGATCCTGAAGCTTACAAGGTTGATTTCCTTGGGAAGATGCCTCAGTGTATTCATCTAAAGGTTCGCAACCAATCCTCTAGTGTGGAATTCTTATGCATTTTTGTTTATGGTCACAGTGAAAGTAGAGCATCACGCCACCCACTATGGGCTGAACTTAAGTCATTTGGTGAGAATATAAATGCTCCTTGGAGACTTCAATGCAATTTTAAGTCTTGATGACCACCATGGAGCACAGTACCAAGTATTTATCCAATGAGGGAGTTTCAAGATGCCTGTACTAAATGCGGGGTGAGGGATGCACCTTCAATTGGTGAACATTTGACTTGGCACAGTTGGAGGAAGTTAGACTGTGTGTTACTAAATCACGGCTGAGATGAAGATGCTTGTCATACTACTTTTCTACCAATGTCTGTACAATCTGATCATTGCCCTATGGTTAATAGTATGGAGCAGAAAATAGACAGCAAGCAGAGGCCTTTCCAGTTACAAAATATGTGGTTAAGTTATCCGAACAACAATCAAATAGTATAGGACTTATGGAATCCGCAGGTTGAAGGTACAAAGCAGTATTCGGTTTATAGAAAGCTTTCAAGGCTAAAATGACCTTTGAAAGAATTGGGAAAGAAAAACTATAACCATATTTTGAAAAAGGCAAAGAGGGCGGATAAAGAATATAGTGATGCCTTTGTGAATTTTGATGCACTGAATACTTCAGTCCAAGATATTGAAGAATTGAGAAATTTGAAGAGACGGACACTATTCTACTATTTTGCGAAGTCATCTTTCCTCACCCAAAAAGGCAAGATAAATCATATCACTATGGCAGACAAGGGATCATCTTATTTTCATCAGATGGTTTCAGAAAGGAAGGGTGGAGGTATACCGGTAATTCTGGATAGAGACAATTGCATTGTCACTTTGAATGGTGATTTATTTGTGGATTTCTACAAAGGTCTCTTTGGCACGGCTCAGGAAAGATGCCCATTGATCATGATATAATCTGCTTGGGTCCAACATTGACAGATTGATAGGGCATTCTTAAATTAGGATATTTTGAGTAATGAGGTTAAAGTGGCGCTATTTTCAATGAATGATGACAAGGCACCAGGGCCGGATGGCTACACTGCAGGGTTCTTTAAAAAGCAGTGGGACATTGTGGGAACAGAGATTACATGTGCGGCTCTAGAATTTTTTGACACGGGCAGGATACTGGTGCAACTTAACCAACTTTGGTAGCTCTTATACCAAAGAAAATGAACAATCTAAAGGTGGGAGATTTCAAGCCAATAGCTTGTTGTAATGTTGTCTATAAGATCATCATAAAAATCATTGCAAATAGATTGGAAAACATATTACCTGGGATAATTGATCCATGCCAGGGAGCCTTCGTGAAGAGCAGGAACTTAACAGATAATATCATGCTTGTGCGGGAGTTTGTCCGCGGATATCGAAGATCAAGAAACTTGCCAAGGTGTATGATCATAGTGGACTTGTAGAAAGCCTTTGATATAGTCTCTTGGGAATTCTTGGAAGAAGTTTTACTTGGACTGGGTTTTTCAGAAAGACTAAAGGACAAGATAATGTCGTGTGTGAGTACCTCTTCTTTCTTGATTGCTGTGAATGGTAAATTGTGTGATCACTTCAGGGGGAAAAGGGGAATTCGACAGGGTGATCCCTTGTCTCCCATCCTTTTCGTGATTTGTATAGAGTATTTTTCCAGACTCCTAAAGAAGATGGCTAAATCTAAACACTTCACTTATCATCCAAGATGTGATGTGCTCAAGATTAATCACCTTGCATTTGCAGATAATCTCATGCTCTTCTATAAGGCTAACACGAATTCTGTTCATATACTCATGAAGGCCTTGAATGATTTTGAGTGTACATCCAGACTTGCTATCAATGTGGCAAAGTCCAAATTCTTTGGAGTTTGAATAAAGGAGGACTTAAGTTTTACTGGAATTCCATGGGCCACATTCCCGGTAAGGTACCTAGGGGTTCCACTTGATTCTAGTAAGTTGAAGGTGACTCAATTTGGAACATTGCTTGGAAAGGTGGATTCAGGGATCGCTAAGTGGAAGGGACACACTTTATCTTATGCTTATAAACTGGAGCTTGTCAAGTCCATTGTGGGAGGTATTGTAGGGTTTTGCATTCAAAACTTTGTCATACAATATGCGGTTATGGATGCACTGGAACAGAAGTGTAAACGCTTCTTATGGGGAGGAAAGTATAAGAGCAAAGTGTCATGGAAAAACCTGTGCAATCCAAAGTCATATGGAGGTCTCGGCCTCAGGGATTTTTCTACTTGGAATCGGGCATCAATGACACAGAAGTTATGGGACATCCACACAAAGAAAGACATCATGTGGGTTAGCTGGATTCATTCTTTTTTACCTACAAGATGAAGGACTTTGGGGGATTAATCCTAGGCTTGGAAGACTTGGAGAAAGATACTCAAGTTATTTTGGAGATCTATGCACTTTGAGAGGTGAATTGAGGAACATGTTTGGCAAAAATTTTGTCAATATGAGGAACTCTCTTAGCACTTGGATATCCTCAGGTAAGTTTACTAGTATGGCCTACTATTTTATGCATCAGCAGAAGTACCCAGGATTGCATGAAGCACTAGGCTAGCCGCGGGAGAGAGTTTTCAACACCATTTGGCGTGGATTTATTCCCCCAAAATTCTCCTTCATTGCTTGGTTGGTGCCTATAGGGAGATTACACACTAAAGACAAACACCGTGTTGATGATGACGATATCACGGATGAGATTTGCTCTCTGTGCCATTTAGAGGTGGAAACAAATGACCACTTGTTCTTTAGGTGTGAATTTTCGCAAGTAATATGGGTTCGAGTGAGGAATTGGATTGGTTTAAGGCAGAGAACCAAAACAATAGCAAGCTCGGAGATTTGGGTAAAGAGACAAGTACGGGGTTCAAAAATGCGGAAAAGCTTGACCCTTTGGCATTGATAATGGCCAGGGTATACAAGCTTATATTAAATGATTGTTACATGGTCCTTAATCGTCTCTTCCCAGATGAGCATTTGTACTAGAATGAGCTTGCATTATTTTGGGTATTAGAAGTTAGGAGTTGGTGCTGGGCGTCAGGCGTTAGACGCTGGGAATTGGGCGCTGGCTAGTTGGCACTAGACACTGAGACTCAGATGCCGAAGCTAAGCACTAGGCGCCATGCGCTGGAATTTTCCACTGGGCGTTGGCACTATGCATTGGGCGCCAGACGCTGGAATTGCACTGGCGCCGGGCGCTGGAATTGCACTGGGCGCCAGGCGCTGGATTTCACTGGGCGCCAGGCACTGAGACTCGGGTGTCGGATGCTAGGCACTGAAATTTGGCACTGGGCACTGGCACTATACACTGGGCGCTAGGCGTTGGAATTTGGCACTAGACGCTGGCGATATGCACTGGGTGCTAAGGGCTGGAAGTTGACACTGGGTGCTAGTCCTATACACTGGGCACCAGGTGCTGGAAATGGCCACTGGGCGATGCACGCCAGGTACTGGGCGCCAGACGCTGGAGATTGGCACTGGCTGCTAAACTTAAGTGGCTGGATGCTGATGGCATAATGGATTTAACGGATGGTGTCGTTGGACTCAACACTTGGGTCTTACGGCTAGAATGTAACTTGGATTTAACGGAATTTTGGTAATGGATTTTAACGGAAGTGACACATGTCTCTTCCTTAATCATCCAGCCTAGATTGTTACTTGAATTTGACGGTTCTTGTGCACCCTATGCCTGCGCTACACTTAGTGTTAAATTGGCATAAAGTTATCCATTAACTCAAAATGGAGAGGGCAATTACATATTCGCCACGCATGATGCATGCGGTATAAGTGTGTCTGTTCTCCCTATCCTTAGGGAGGTTATTTTAATGGGGTACACAAGAGTTATAGGCACGGCCTTACAACACTCTTGCATATTAAACTAACCTCGGCGCCACTCATGAGAATGTTTGAAGGCCAATAACATCCCTCTTTCACCACCTTAGGGATGTATATGGTAGAAGAAGACCCTCATTAATCCAATGATGGCACAACGACGGTTCCAGCTTCACACGAATTCAGCACCAACTGCAAACCATTCAAGACCCGAGATCATCACATTCGGCTGCGCTAGAAGTTTTCTAAATTAATTGCTTGAATGAAGTTGCATCACGACTTCAATGATCAAAATATTTCCAAGACCCGAGACGTCAATACTCGGTTGCTTATAGGAGCCTCCATGAAGAGCCAGTTAATTTTACTGGTTGATATGTGTATTTTTGTCGAACACCACATTGCCAGTATGTAGAAGGCTTTGCATGTATGAGGTAGAAGCAGATTTATTGGATTGGGTAGTGAGTTTGTTCTCATTCCAATACCTCCTTTTCATGCTTTTGCTTTCAGTTTCCCATCTATTTTGGGATTTGCATTTTTTCCCGTGGCTCATAATCATTTAGCCAAGGGTAAGCATAACTACATTTGTATTTGGTGGAGGTGCCTGTAAAGGCATCCCCCACAGTCATTCCACCACATTTTCTTGTTTACCATATTTATCCTCGAAGAAAAAAAGACACTACAAACATAAACTCTTATTACCAAAACCTCAGCCGAAAAATGAAAAGCATCAACATGAGAAAATATAAAAAAAACTACAAATATCAATTCATATCACCTTAGAAAACTACAAAACATCAACTCATATAAATTAAACCTCACCCGGATAATAAAAATCATCAACATAAGAGAAACAAAGCTACGAAAATCAACAAAACATTACAATACCTCAAAAATAAAAATTCTTCAAATCAAGAATAAAAATTCTTCAAAAAATGGGACCTAGTAGAATTTGAACCTTGGTCACTAACCTCAAAGCATAGAGCAATAACCACTACACCATAGACTCTTATTGAACATACACTCAGTAAAATAATATTAAATCTCAGCATTTATATGCTGAACATGATTTCTTGAAAATAAAAGGTCATATAAAGATTCAAACCCGAGACCTCTAACCTCAACAACAACAGTACTAACCACTAGACCAAAGAATCATTGATCATATATGCTCAGTTAAAAACATATTAAACCTCAACAAGTTTTAGAAAAATGCAAAACACAATATTAAACCTCCCTTTCATGAGAAGAATCTCAGCCGTCCGTCGTCGCCTTTGCCATCGCAGTCGCCGCTATCAGTCGTCCGCCGCTGTCCTCCGTCATCCGCCATCCACCGCAGTCCTCCATCATCCGCCGTCTGCCGCTCGTCTGCCGCTCGTCCACCGTCCGCCGCTCGTCCACCGCTCGTCCGCCGTCCGCCGCTCGTCCGCCGTCCGCCGCTCGTCCGCCGTCCGCCGCTCGTCCGCCGTCCGCCGCTCGTCTGCCGCTCGTCCGCCGCTCGTCCACTGCTCATCCGCCGCTCGTCCACCGCTTGTCCGCCGCTCGTCCACCGCTCGTCCGCCGCTCGTCCGCCGCTCGTCCACCGCTCGTCCGCCGCTCGTCCACCGCTCGTCCGCCGCTCGTCCACCGCTTGTCCGCCGCTCGTCCACCGCTCGTCTGCCGCTCGTCCGCCGCTCGTCCGCCGTCTACTGTCCGCCGTTCGCCGCTCGTCCGCCGTCAGCCGCTCGTCCGCCGTCCGCCATCCGCCGTTGTCCACCTTCATTCGTTCGCCGCCACCGTCTGCCATCCACCTTTATCGTCACCACCGTCCACCGTTGCCTCCGTCCACCATCGCCGCCATCCGCCGTCCACCGCCGCAGTTCGCAGCAGTCGCCATCCACCGCCACTGCCGTCTGTCATCACTGATGTCCGCCATCGCCTCCGCAGCCGTCCATTATCGCAGTCCACCGCCGTCCACCGTTGGCGTCCGTTGTCGCCTCCGCCGCCCCCCGAGGTTGAATTTGTCGCCGTCCATCGTAGTCGCACGTGATGTAGACGCGCCTCAACCATTGCTGGCTCACACGTGAGTACCACGCATCATCCTGTTCGTCTTCTTCGCTGGATATTTGTTTCTTTGCGTCTGCAAATCCTAGCGGTTTTCTCGCCTCCAATCTCAACGGCGGTGCCGCCTTGGATTTCTCTCGCCGACCAGATGCCTCTGATGTGAATTTCGACAGCGGTGACGCCTCGGATGGGTTGGAGAATAAAGGTCGAAGCTGGAGATCGATCGGTGGCAGTGAAGATCAATTAGCATCGGAGATCCCGTAGTGTCGTTGACTCGTCACTCTGTGTCCTTCTCGGAAACGGCGCCACCGTCGGAAGGGGCGGAGGAGAGGCGATTACCGTTATAAATCAAGTGGCATCGGAGCAGAGGTAGTAGCATCGGAGTAGAGGCAAATCGTCGGAGTAAAGGCAAATTGTCGGAGCCGATCTGATAAAAAGCTAGCTGACGATGGCGGTTCCGGCGGTAACCCGACTGTTACTGTCGGCCGGTGGCGGTTTACAATAGCGGATTCTTGCAAAAATAAAAAGGAGAAATGAAATAAATATATGAAGTTATGACATCTATATGTGGACCAAACGTTTCTATATTTACAATAGAATTCCTCCACTTTTTTAGCTAATTTATTTTTAGAAACCCCCACCATAATAAAGATTTACAATAATTGCATAATGAACCATGACCTAAAGTTTAGTCTGCCTAAAACAATAGTTTGTGTTTAATTTAATGTATTCTTGATGTTTCAATAGTGTGAATTGCCTTTTTAAATATCAATATTGATGTTTTATTTTTCCTAATGTCAGTGTCATATTTTGGTGCACACTTTGATGTTTTAAAATTCACGTGTATTTTTATTCAATGTATGCCTTGATGATTCATGTGTATTTTATTTTTTTGATATTGGTGTCACATTCTGGTATGAAATTTTATATTTTATAATTCATGTGTATTTTTATTAGATACTTAACTATTTTATTTTGATGCTTAATTATTTTTATTTAATGTGTATTTATAAAAAGAATTATTTTTACTCTTTCAATTTTGATGTGTATTTTTAATTTTTTATTTGCTGTTTTATCATTCTAATTTGATGTTTATTTGGTAAAAAATTATTTAATTTTATATTTTAGAATTTTTCTATAATTTTATTTACTTTTAATTTGCCGTGTTATTAGTTAGAGCGAGTTATAAGTATTAAATCCAGATTCATTTTAGCCCACAACATTTCAGCCCAAGATTGAGCCAATTTCGACCCCTTCCCTTCACACTGTCCGACCCGGCTTCATCCCCAATTGAAACCCTGGCCGCCGGAATTGCGCCATTCCGACGATTGTACAACCACCGAATCACATAAATCTGCATCTACTTATGGCATCGCAAACAATTTGTCTTCCACAATGTTAGGTTATTAAGTACATTTGTAAGAGATTGGTTTCTGAAAAAACTGGAGCATGGGATTAAAAGATGCAGCTGGGAGCATCACATTTGTAATTCCAGCATTAGGAAATACAGTATCGCAAGTTTCAATGGTCACTGTAGTCTGTACCATTGACATCGCAGCATCACAGTCGGAATAAACTTCAATGGTCGCTGCAACCATTGTCAACATCGAGAACTCCATCGGTTAGACAACCAGTGGCAACGACGATAGTTCAATAACTGGATTTCGATCGGTCAGGCCATCCATCGCCGGATTTGACCCGCCTTCGACACAGACTGCAGACTAAAGCTTTGGTGGACCACGTCGGTAAATCCCGAGAAGGCGAAGACGCCGGTGGCTTCTGGCAGGCTACGACGGCGACATCACGCCGTTTTGGGCTTGCCGGAAAAGAAGAAGACGCTCCAATTGTTTTCCCTTTCGTAATTTTGCAATTTAGATCCTGAATTTCAGAGATTCTCTTAAATAGGACCCAGAATTGTAATTAATATGTTTTAATAGTAAGTCTAAGGAAACATAGTCCATCCATAAGATTAAAGATAGTCCAGGGGCTATTTTGCAAAATGAGGGTATTTTTTAATTAATAAAAGTTAAAATTTTTCAAACACCCCCAATTTAAGTTTGGTATTCTTAAAATGGGTATTTTTTGATATTCTTCTTCATATGCGATCTCGTTTCTTCTTCCAACTACCGCGCCAACCGCCGTCTCCGTCGTCAACTTTCATTGCTGCGTTCGAACGATTCTCGCAAAGCTTGTGATTCTCGGAATCGAAAAGCTCGGAAATCAAGAGCTGCAATTGTTGATTACCAGGATTTGATGATTAGACCTGAGCGGTTACCGGCCAGCTTTGAATCACCGGAGATAATCGCACGGTGCCGCATTTCTTCTGAATGATATCATCAACTGAGAGCTTGCAATCGAGATATTTTCCTGCATGAGAAGGTCGAATCCAGCCTCCTTTGCACGACGTCAGCATCGCAGTTTTGGAGGCGGCCAGGAGAAGGTCAAATCGGATGTCTCTGGCAAGGTATCGCCAATGCTGGAGCTGAGGAATCTCCACTGCGACTGCGGGTCTCCCGTACTCGATGCTATACGTATCTTAGGATGAGCAAGTGAGTTATTGAAATTTAAATCGTTCACTTTTATTTTGTTGTTGTTCATCTGTCAAAAGTAATCTCATGTTTAGTGGCTGATATTCAACGATCCGCCTTGTTCTATAATGTAGTTTTCAAGAGACCTTTTTACTATGAGTTTCTAGTGTTTTGCTATGAGAGGTTTGGTGTTGGGATTTGCAAGACTTCAAGATCTAAGTATGTTTCAGACATTTATTTGTGCTTATATATGATTTCTCTTTGTTCCGCTTGACTTTCCATGGAAAGTTTTCTACTGGTCTTGAAGGATTGGGAATTAATAATTATTTGGTAATTTGCAGGAAAATAATTGATAAAGTGGCCGACTATTTGTTGAGGTATTTTAAACTCTATCATTGTTTCTCTGATTACTGAATTCATCCAACACTCGCTAACATTTCACGTGATGTCTCGTTTAACATGCTGAAATTGGCTTCCTTTCTTTTCAGGTTGATGAGAAGTACAGACTTGTGCCAGAGACTTTGTATCTGACTGTCAACTTCATTGACTTTATGGTAATGTGATGGATAGACAAAGATTGTAGTTGCTTGATGTTGCTTGTATGATGATTGCATCGTATGCATTCTTCTCTTTCTCCTTTGTCAATGTACCATCACTCCAATACTCGTTATTTAAAGTGTACGTTTTATGGAATTATGTATTCGTTTGCTTATATGTTGCAGATGTTATTATCCAATGTGTGCCTGTTAGTTGTATTGCGAATGACTTTTTTTTCTTCTCTTTTTTGCTGATTGTTCATTTTGAATTCCGAGCCACATCTATTTACTTATATTTTGCACCTGTTAGTATTCAATGTGTACTTGTTAGTTGTACTGTCTATGACCTTTTGTTTTCATTTGTTGTTAGTTGTACCCTTTGAATAACAAGTTGCATCTGTTTACTTATATGTTGCATATGTTAGTATTCAGTGTGTACTTGTTAGTTGTACTGTGTATGCCTTTTTATTTTCATTTGTTGTTGATTGTCTGTTTTGAATTAGGAACAATATATGTTTACTTATGTGTTGCATATGTTATTATCCAATATGTACTTGTTAGTTGTATTGTGTATAAAATTTTTATTGCATCTGTAACTGCGTTAGTTTACTTATATATTGCATCAGTTAGAATCCAGTATGTACTTGTTAGTTTTATTGTGCTTTACTTTTATTTTCATTGTTGATTATTGTTCGTTTGAATTATACAGTGTACTTGTTTGCTTATATGTTGCACATGTAAAATCCAATGTGTATGACTTTTTGCAGGAGTTGGATCTAATTTTTTTTGGTTTTAACTTTTAAGGAATCAGACAACATTGAATATTGGACTCCACAACATGTTCCGACACGAGGAGGATTCAAACGAAAATGACACTGAACTTGAAAGTTCGAAGATGATCATCTTTTGAAGATTAATGATTCATTGTATTAGAGATTGTTAGTTGATCTAGATAGGAAAACTGTTGCTTATGTGTTGCACCTGTTACTATTCAATGTGTACTTGTTAGTTGTACTGTCTATGACCTTTTGTTTTCATTGGTTGTTAGTTCTACATTTTGAATAACGAGTTGCATCTGTTTACTTATATGTTGCATTTGTTAGTATCTCGTGTGTACTTGTTAGTTGTACTGTCTATGACCTTTTGTGAATGACTTTTTCTTTTCTTTTTTGCTGATCGCTCGTTTTGAATTATGAACTGCATCTGTTTACTTGTATGTTGCATCTGTTAGTATTTAATGTGTACTTGTTAGTTGTACTGTTTATGACCTTTTGTTTTCATTTGTTGTTAGTTGTACGTTTTGAATAACGAGTCGCATTTGTTTACATATATGTTGCATCTATTGGTATCTTGTGTGTATTTGTTAGTTGTATTGTGTATAACTATATTTTTTTTAAAATTGTTGTTGGTTGTTCATTTTGAATTAAGAGCTGCATATGTTCACTTATATATTGCATCTGTTAGAATCAAGTATGTACTCGTTAGTTTTATTGTATTTGACTTTTACTTTCATTGTTGATTATTGTTCGTTTTGAATTAGAAATTGTACATGTTTGCTTATATGCTGCGACTGTTAATATCCAGTATGTATAACTTTTTTCAGGAGTTGGATCAATAGTTTTTTTGGTTTTAACTTTTACGGAATTAGACAACACTAAACATTGGACTTCACAAGACATTCCGACACGAGGAGGATTCAAACGAAGATAACACTGAACTTTTAAGGAATCATATGCGTATTTTTATTTAAACAATGCATGTTGTAAAGTAATTAATGCAGAGTTCATATGACAATTTTAAATTGTCAAATTTTAGTCTCCTTTATATGTATAAACTATAACATATACTAGTTGTATACAAATATGCGCGTGTTTTAACAAAACATAAACGATTCATAACGTAACTTATACACGATCTCCTGGAAAAGTTTCATAATTCATATTTTGAGCTTTTAAAACAGGTACATGTTTTAATACAAACGATACGTATTGTTTGGTAATAAGTGCATGGTATATACAAAAATTTTCACTAGCAGTTATTTTGGTTTTTAAATATTTGCCACATGTTTGTTATAAGTTCATAGCAGCAGAATTCATACATTCAAAAGTTTCAACAACTATTTCACAGTGGTCACCTCATCTTCATCATCCAAACACTAAAACTGTTGAAACTGTTCTAAAAGCTTTGACAACATAACAAAAAACATATTCCCGACGGCAGAAGAAATCAGGAACTGGTGCAAACTCTATGATTTCAACTTTGTCATCTTTACAAACCCCTCAAGATGCAAAACCCCAGTTAGTTGTGTCACGTTGCATTTCCCCAATCCATCATAGTCACTTCCTCATTAGCTGACATCAACTGGGCATCTTCTTGTTCAATTCAGATTTTTTTCATGACGGTAGTAGCCTTTAACCCAACACCTTCATACTTCTTGTTGTGCGGAATGGAGAAAGAACAGAAAATATGAACGAAAATAACAAGACACAATATTTACTTGTTTCACCAAATTTGGCTACATCCACGGGAGACGGATTCACTATAGTAGGTAGCAAGTTACAGACGCCAAGAAATTGGCCAGATTTCTACCTATCTAAGTGCAGAACAGAATTAGTGTTTACAGAGAGGAGAGAGACACTTTATATGCTGTCTCCACTAAACCCTAACAAACTGGGCCAAAATGCAATTCGGCCCAAATCAATAGCAGTCCAATGAAGAGACAAGCTATACCGTCGGACCGGGGGCATCTCCGCTTCCCTGGACCCCCAGGCCAGCGAGACCCCCGTTTAGCCGGGGGCGTCTGCCGCTCCCCGGACCCCCAGGCCAGGGTCGCAGAAGCGGCTATTACAGTATTCAAGACATACCAACAAATCTCCACCTTGACTTGAATCCTCAAAGTAGAAAACTCTAGATGCACCATTACAGTACCAGATGAGTAGACTTCGCCCTCCACTCCCGGGACTGCCCATGGAGCACCTAATCAGCTCTGATGTTCAGCAAGTCCAAACAATGTTGAAACTTGCTATGTGGAACATGTTTGGTGAACATATCAGCGGAGTTATCAGCAGTTCCCACTTTCTTCACCCTGATTCTCCTCTCACTCCTCAGGAAATAATATCTGACATCAATATGCTTGGTCCTCTCATGATGGACCTGGTCCTTGGCTAGGCAGATTGCACTCATACGGTCGCAGTACACAGTAGCTTGATCATGATGTAGACCAAGATCACTAACCAGTCCTTTCAGCCATATCCCCTCCTTTGCAGCCTCTGTCAGAGCCATGTACTATGCTTCCGTAGTAGACAACGTCACTGTAGGTTGCAAAGTCGCCTTCCAGCTAACCACAGAACCTCCCAAAGTGAATACATAACCAGTCATCGATCTCCTCGTGTCAACATCACCAGCATAATCAGAATCAGAGTAGCCTGTAACTAAGCACTCGGTATCACCTCCATAAATGAGACCCACATCAGATGTACCTCTAAGATACCTGAATATCCTCTTTACAGCTTGCCAATATTCCTTTCTCGGTTGCCCCATGAACCTGCTCACAACACTGAATGCCTGTGCTAAATTTGGCCTCGTGCAAACCATAGCATACATCAAACTCCCCACCGCGCTGGCATAAGGAACCCGAGACATATACTCCTTCTCCTCGTCTGACTGAGGAGCAAACATGGTGGTGAGATGAATATTTGCAGCACTATGAGTGTCTATAGGCTTCACTGTAGACATGCTAAACCTAGCCAGCACTTTCTAAATGTAGCCTTTCTGTGACAAGAAAAGCTTCCGCTGACTTCGATCCCTAAGAATCTCCATTCCTAGTATCTTCCTAGCTGCACCCATATCCTTCATCTCAAACTCAGCACTAAGAAGTCCTTTCAACTTCTGAACCTCATGCTTACTGTTTACGGTTATTAGCATGTCATCTACATATAGCACCAGATAGATGAATGACCCATCTCTCAACCTGCTATAGTAGACACAACAGTCATAAGAACACCTCGTGTATCCCAACTGAAGCATGTAACTGTCAAACTTCTTGTACCACTGCCTCGGAGACTGCTTAAGTCCATACAAAGACTTCTTCAACTTGCAAACATACTTTTCCTTGCCAGGAACCTGGAAACCATCTGGCTGAGTCATGTACAACTCTTCCTCCAACTCTCCATGTAGAAAAGCGGTCTTCACATCAAGTTGCTCGAGCTCCAAAGCCTGATGTGTCACCAAGGCTAGCAACACTCTGATAGAAGTGTGTCTGACCACTGGTGAGAAGATCTCATTATAGTCTACCCCCTCCCTTTGACTGAAACCTCTTGCAACAACTCTTGCCTTGTACTTGACTCCCTCTGCAGGTGATATTCCTTCCTTCTTCTTGAAAACCCATTTGCAACTGATTACCTTTCTCCCTTGAGGCTGTTTAACCAATTCGCATGTCTGATTCTTCTGAAAAGACTCCATCTCGTCTCCCATTGCAGCAAGCCATTTATCAGCATCAGTACATGAAGTAGCCTCTCTGAAGGTTGATGGCTCTTGTGTATCCACTTCCTCGGTAACTGACAGTGCATAACCTACCATATCATCAAACCCATATCTCTTGGGCGCCCCAACTCCAATCCTCCTGGGTCGGTCTCGAGCTAAACACCGGACGGTAGCTCCTAATGGTTGAGGATCTGGTGGTGGAGATTCCGGTATCTCAGATTCTGTCTGTGCCTCTTGATCCACCTCAAATTGTTCCAATCTATATTCACCTTGAGTGACTTCAAGCTCCACCTGTTTATCAACTCCACTAGTTTCTGGCACAACTGTGGGCTTCACCATAGATCTAAGCAAAGAATTTTCATCAAAGACAACGTCCCTGCTCAGAATAACCCTCTTCTCAGATGGAGACCATATCCTGGAGCCTTTAACTCCATCTCCATAACCCACAAAGACACCCTTCTTGGCTCGGGGCTCTAACTTACCATCACTAACATGATAATAAGATGTACAACCAAAAACTTTTAACTTGGAGTAATCAACAACTTTACCTGACCATAACTCTATAGGTATTTTGCACTCTATACCCGTGTGAGGCCCGCGGCTAATCAAGTAACAAGTTGTACTCACCGCCTCTGCCCAGAATCTCCTTTCCAAACCAGCATTAGAGAGCATGCACCTCGCTCTCTCTAGCAATGTCTGATTCATCCGCTCAGCTACGCCATTCTGCTGTGCGTATTCCTGACTGTATGATGATGAGCAATCCCTTCATCCCTACAAAACTGATCAAACTTAGATGAGCAGAATTCCAGCCCATTATTAGTTCGAAGCCTCTTGATCTTCTTCCCGGTCTGATTCTCCACCAAAGCTTTCCACTCCTTGAACTTCGAGAAAGCTTCACTCTTATGTTTTATCATGATAACCCAAGTCATCCTTGAGTAATCATCAATCAGAGAAACAAAGTACCTGTGACCTCCCAGTGACTCAACTCGAGAAGGTCCCCAACAATCAGAATGGATGTAATTCAATGTACCCTTTGTTCTATGAATCGCCTTAGGAAACTTGCTGCGGTGATACTTCCCAAAAACATAATGCTCACAGAAGTCCAAGCTCTTGACCTTGTGGCCACCAAGAAGATCATTCTTCGACAGAATTTGCATCCCTCTTTCACCCATGTGACCAAGCCTCATATGCCATAACTTAGTCATATCATCCTGGTGAACCTCCGAAGATGCAACATTAACAGAATCCATAACCATTGAACCTTGTAGAAAATACAAAGTACCATGCAGAACACCTTTCAGAGCCAGCCTAGAACCTTTGCAGACACACAAAACTCCATCACTCCCTGAGTAGATGAAACCCTTTCTATCCAACGTAGGAAGAGAAATCAGATTCTTTGTCATCGATGGAACATGCCTGACATCGTTCAAAGTACAGAAACTACCATCATGCGTCCTGATCTTGATTGAACCAATCCCAACTACCTTGCACGCAACACCATTTGCTGTAGTAATGATGCCCTCAGCTTGCTCATAAGTTGAGAAATAATCTCTCCTTGGGCATATATGGTAAGATGCCCCAGAATCAAGAAACCACGCATTAGGATGATTATTTTGCCCAGTAGCAGCTAGAGCAAAATCATCTTCAGAACTGAAATCCCCTTCAGCCACAGCAGTAGTACCAGATGTACTCCCATATTTACTAGCCTTCTTCGGACACTCCTTTTTCCAATGCCCCTTCTCCTTACAGTAGTTACAAACATCATTGGCCTTGGGACCCTTTGAAGATGACTTCTTGCCCTTCTTCTTACTGCCGGTTCCCTTGCCCTTTATGTTTTCGCCACTAGCAAACAAGCCAGAGGCCTGACTTTCTGTACCTGTACTGTCTGCCTTATGTCGCAACTCTCTACTATGGAGAGAGGATCTAACTTCCTCCAGAGACACGGAATCTTTACCAACAATAAATGACTGAACAAAATTCTCATACGAAAGCGGTAAAGACACTAGCAAAATCAAAGCAGCATCTTCATCTTCAATTTTCACATCTATATTTCGTAATTCTAATAACAAAGTATTCAATTGCTCTAGATGGTCTTTGAGTTGCGTACCTTCCTGCATTCGGAGACCGAAGAGGCGTTGTTTCAGAAGCAGCTTGTTGGTTAGAGATTTCGTCATATACAAACTCTCCAACTTCAGCCACAGTTGTGCAGCAGTCTCCTGATCTAAGACCTCAGTGATGATTTCATCCGCGAGACACAGCATAATCGTCGAGTGTGCCTTTTCTTCCAGACCCGCCACATCGACAGAACTGCTCGTGAAATCCTTCGTCAGCGGAGCCCATAAACCTTGCTGTTTCAGCAAAGCTCGCATCTTGATCTTCCATAAACTGAAACTGTTTCTCCCAGTAAACTTGTCGATTTTCACGTTCAACCCAGACATCTTTCTCCCCGATCAGCCCCGATCTGATGAGCCCAGAATCTGATACACCCACTACGGATCTCACCGAAAAAAGAAACTGCTCTGATACCAGTTTGTTGTGCGGAATGGAGAAAGAACAGAAAATATGAACGAAAATAACAAGACACCAAGAAATTGGCCAGATTTCTACCTATCTAAGTGCATAACAGAATTAGTGTTTACAGAGAGGAGAGAGACACTTTATATGCTGTCTCCACTAAACCCTAACAAACTGGGCCAAAATGCAATTCGGCCCAAATCAACAGCAGTCCAATGAAGAGATAAGCTATACCATCGGACCGGGGGCGTCTCCGCCCCCTGGACCCCCAGGCCAGCGAGACCCCCATTTAGCCGGGGGCGTTTGCCGCCCCCCGGACCCCCAGGCCAGGGTCGCAGAAGTGGCTATTACAGTATTCAAGACATACCAACACTTCTTATGCTTGGGCATGACACAAACGAATGGTTCCTTTGGGAAATTAGTCAATACGACTCATTTTTCTTCATTGATTGCTGTATGTCTAGGGCAAACTGGATCAATGATTTTCTTATTGATTGCCCAAAGTTTGTCCCATTCCATGAGATTGAGATTCTTGGATTCCTGCTGAGATAATTACCAGAAAGATAAAGGGTTAAATATAGAATAGCAAGGAAAACCAACAATTGTTTTCACATATCTTCTTAAAACCAAGTAAGCTCCATCATGTAAAAATTGTGTTTTATAGTTATATGTTCTTAAAAAATATTGCATTCAAGTTTACCTATACGTGCCATAATACAATGTTTTACCCGTTCAAGCATGAATTGAATCAATGCCTCAATCTTCAGCCCCCTACATACAATTCCTTGGATAGTAGGAAAAAGAGTATCATCCCACCCATCAACCTTCCCATTTTTGCCAAACCACAACAGTTTACGCTTGCTAAGAAGTGTGTACACCATATTCACCCTGCTGAATTCATAAAGGTGAACCTTCTGAAATCCCATATCTGTCTGAATCCAGTGATATTAAGCATTACGATCGTGATACTCGCTGGAACGGAGAAAACCTTTAGCATTTTGCTAGCACAAACGTCAGTAGGATGCAACATTAGTGTAACTAGAACTACATACTTTATAACATTCAAGGAGAATCATAACTCAATTAGCATTAAAGCACTCCAAATAAAGAGGTACCTAGTGGGAAAACTTGATGGGTTTTGAGCTGATTCACCACCAGACACACCATCACATTATTGCATCAATTGTACAGCATAAGTTAAGAGTATTCATGAGGAAACAACATCAATGTCTTTAGGCTAATCCTACATTCCAACAGAATTAATCCAACAGACACAATCTAAACTTCAACTATCTATGCTCTTCACACAATCCAACAGACACAATTCATTGACCAACACATTTTATCCTCACATATAATCATATCAAACACTCAATCTCTTATCCCATTCTTCTTCACATATTAGTACATAAATTAATCCAAGTATGTAATTGCACAATACTATCCAGTCAAATTACACTATATATGTCTATTAAAAATAAAATCAAACACCAAATTGTCCAAATGAATAGCTAGAATGAAACAATACAGAACAGAGGTATGAAGGATAGAAATGCAAAAAATGCATAAATAAGAGTTTCATATGAAAGAGGATTCAGGTAACCATAGCTCCAAGACAATCAAACGAAACAAACATAAATTTTACAGGTCATTAAGTTGCAAAACTCTAAGGTCAGGATATGTTATTTTGTCATACTGATTATAAAAATTAAACCCAAATTCAACAATTCAAGTAAACAGGAGAAAGAAAAGCAAACCCGTGTCTACAATTGTTGGACTCTCCCCAGCTGTGAGAGTCAGTGATTCCATAAAGGTCATCTTTCCTGGAATATCAATATCAAACAGATGTATCCGTAAAAAAGAAGCATTTTCACATAAATATAACTAATCCCAAAAGATAAGCTAATAATCCACACTTCAAATCATAAAAAAGGAACACGCCACCATAGTATACCTTTCGATGCTTGGCCTTGATCTTCCCATCTGTGCCACAAAAACATCAAGTATTATACAATCTATCTCCACTACGCTCGGGTATGGATCCACCAACAATGGTGATCTTCAGTCTTTGAGATACTTCAGCAAGCATTGCGGTTGAAGAAGATGCACCAGTATCTATATCCTTAGCGTACACTAGGAAACCGTCATTTGAATACGGACTGTTTCATATCTCCTAAACAACATTAAAAAAATAGTAAACAAACCTACTTCCTAATCAGATTTGAGCTTTAGAGAAATGCAGATTCCCTCACAGTGAGAAGTACGAGCTGAGCTCTCTCCCGAGCAGCCTCCTCAATTTCGGTGCGAGCACGAGCAATGTTTCGGTCTTTGTCATCACTCACCAGAAATTGGCAAAGGCCAATTTCGTACTGGAAACAAATAATCCTCGCAATTATCGAAAAATGTATGAAGAAAATTGAAGAGATTGAAATGTGGTGATATGCTTGCCTTACCTTTGTGATGAGAGGTTTGGTAACGTAATTGAGAGCGGAACCCTAGCTTCATCTTCCTTGTTGGCGGCGCTCGCCTGTCTACAGAGGAGGCCGCGGAGCCAACGCGAGGTGGCTCAAAGAAGATTCGCGTGTTTTTTGGGTTAAGTTTGTATTATTTGCAAACAGATCCCTCCCTGTCCATAAACTTATGGACATGCCGCCTATTAGGAGATCTACTCATGTTTCAAACCCTGCATTTCAGATTATCCTATTTTTATGTCAACTAATTATTATTTTTGTCCCTGGTCTCCCATGAGAGAGTCTCACAGGAGAAACACTCTTATTTTATATATTAATTCAAGAGTGATTTTCCTAACAGACGACCTGTCCATAAGCTTATGGATAAACTAGGGACCAATTTAAAACTTAGGAAAAGTTCAAAAAATTTGAGGGCCGGGTTGAAAGATGAAAATTCTCTACAGAAAATTCTCTCTCTCCTTCGGCGTTTCGCTTCCGGCCCATCACCCTCCCATCTAGGTCTACTTGAAGCCGACTCATGGAGGTGGCGGAATTGGTTAAGGAAGTTGTTGGATTCCAAGGGAAGTTAGTTTGGGATATATGTTAGCCGAGGCTTCTGACCGTTGTGTGGGTGTGAAAGACGGCCCATGGTGTCGTCGACCTGAAGGTTTTCGGCGGCAATGGATCTCTAGAGAAGAGTTGTTCTGCAATTTCAGATCACAGAAGCATATCCGGGAAAGGTAAAGAAAACTCTGTCTTTATTTGTGCTCAATGTTCTAGGATTAAAAGTCTGATTTGAACAATGCAATACCAAACCCAAGTTGATAATGATTTCCATGAACATATAATTATTTACTCAGATTTCATTCTCGGAGATGCAACACATTTTTTCTTTCTGCAATTTTAAGAACTCTTGATGCTTATGAGATGCTATGTCCTCAAGATATGTCAAAGCTACTTTTTCTATACTCCTGTCATATTTCATCATGAAAAGTCTCCCGAACAAATACTATCATCTATCACTCCTTTGAGCGTGTACTCCTTCAAAGTTGATTGGTCTTGAATATGTATACATATGCATCTGCATTGTCTGCTACATCTCATTGCATCAGGGAATTACTATTAAAGGCTTTTCCTTTCTATGTTTGAATTCTGCATTTTGTTTTTAATTTTGATCGTTTCAATTTGTACAGCAGATTGAGAACTTAGGTTCATGGATAATTATCTAAGTGTAGGGGTTGATTAAAATCAAGAAACATGCCTTAACAATCCGGAAGTTTGGGACATGGTCGACAAACTACCACCCCATGGAGTCAAATTCTTTATTTTCTATCCATGCCAGCAGCCTCCATTGGAAAATTCTTTACTGAAAAGCTGCATTCTCTGAAAAGTCCGATCCACGGCAGCAATGATATCTTCTCCTGGTGCTGATCTTCCTTCATTGGTGCAGTTAGTGAATGAACCCTTGGCATGGCATAACTTGATAGTCCAATCGTGTGTCCACACTCTTCCATCTCTTGGAAAGAAGAAGAAGAAAGATGGACACCAGAACCGACGAATAGAAGTTTGTTTTGGAGTTGTATAGCAATAGAATAGATGGGATTTTTGTTCTTGTAACAATAGAGAGTTTTTGACCATCAGAATATGATATTGACATGATTATTCAGACTATTTAATGTCGGGGATTCATCAGAATATGAATGCTGCTGCTGCTATGAACATGTAAAAACCATGTGGCAAATATTCAAAAAACAAAATAAATGCTGCTGAAAATTTTCATATACTTTATGCACCTGTTACCTTACAATACGTATCGTTTGTATTAAAACATACACTTGTTTTAAAATCTCTGAATATGAATTATGAAATTTTTCTAGGATATCAGGTATTAGTTAAGTTATGAATCGTTTCTATTTTGTTAAAACATGAATATGTTAGTTTACAATTAGTATATGTTACAGCTTACACTAACAGAGGAGACTAAAATTTAACAGTTTTACATTGTCATATTAACTCTACATTATTTACTTTACAATATGTATTGTTTAAATTAAAACACACATTTAAATTATTAATTCCTTTTATGAATAGAAAAACTTTGCCATGAGGCAGTGCATAAGTTACCTTATGAATCATTTATGTTTTGTTAAAATATGCATATGTTAGCCTACAACTAGTATTGTCTTATAGTATACATAACCGAGGTCAAATAAATTTGTAGTTTCAAATATTCACATGTACTATATTTAATACCTTACAATATATACTGATTACAATAAAAGATGTGCTTGCTTTATAAAAAACATGAGAAAATTTCCCTGATTTAAAATCAAAGAGAGGTCACATAAAGTATTGTCGGCGTGAAAGTAACACATATAAAGCATTCCATACTTTGTATAAAAAAAACATGCAAATTTTGTCAATTTCAAACACGGGAGGGGTTCTCAACATCTAAATAAAATGGAAGATAAAGTGCTCGTGACAGAAATCTTCCATTAGGGAACTTAGAATTACAACAATATTCCTATCTAAATTAACTAACAACCTCTAATACAATGAATCATCAATTATTAATCTTCAAAAGGGGATCATCTTCGAATATTCAAGTTCAGTGTCATTTTCGTTTGAATCCTCCTCGTGTCGGAATGTCTTTTGTAGTCCAATGTTCAATGTTGTCCGATTCCTTCAAAGTGAAAACAAAAAAAGTATAGATCCAACTCCTAAAAAAAGTCATACATACTGAATCTTAACAGTTGCAACATATAAGTAAACCTGTACAATTTCTAATTCAAAACAAACAATAATCAACAATGAAAATAAAAGTCAAACGCAATAAAACTAACGAGTACAACGAGATACTAACATGAGTGGGTCTCCTGACAGGCGGCCTGTCTATAAGCTCATGACAGGCCAGGGACCTGTTTGTAAATTAGGTAAAAGTTAAAAAATCCGCGGCCGGATTTGAACAACAATAATCAGTAACGGGGTAATGGGCCTCATTCTTCCTTCTTTCTTCTCCGAATTCGCTCGCGCTGAAGCTCGCACAGCTTCTGATTTTTTATTTTTATGAAGGGGTACTTAAACGGCAGAAATCGGACACCGACGGCGGAGGAAGAGTTGGTGGCGGCGCGGCTCACCGAGAAAGCCACCACCTCAACTATGTCGGAAGCCGATCCCTGCCTCCTGAAGGCCATCAAATCCGTCGTCCGCAACTCCAACTCCGAGCTCCGCCACGCCTCCCGAACCCTAATCTACCTCATGAAATGCGATCACTCTCAGGTAACCGGCATCATATTCTCAAGCTCTGTAATTCACCTATTCAATGGAAAAATTGACCTGATTTTGATACAATTATGCGTGATTATATGTAGTTTTGATGAATTGAGCAATTTTTGAGTTAATTGCATGAAATCAAAGTGTTGTTGTTTGATCTTATGTATAGGTACGGTACCTTTTGCTACTCATAGTCGATGAGTTGTTTATGATGTCAAAGCTTTTCTGAACAATCCTCGTCGAGAATCTCAATCTTCTGTGTCTTTAAGCATTGGATTTCGAAGGAATATGCCCCTCCCTGCCCCTGTGTATGAAGGATTGATGGAAATGGCGAGTTCTGGTCTGATGTGTATTAGAGTTATTCTTTTCGGTGTATTCTTTTCCGAGGATTGCATGTTTTCCGTAGGTGGGATTTGTTGTTTGTTGATTCCAGATACGGTTGGGCTGTTTAGTATGGTAAGGGATTGATAGTACGGTTGGGTTATCCATCTGATGTGTGTGCCCGTTATTCTCATGCCAGAGGGCAGGGTCTGGTTTTACGTCTTCTATCACCATCGTCTTCTATCGAATTACCCTCTCTTCCAAGAATGTGAAGAACCTCGAGAAAGGTTCTCGCTTCTTTCAATTTAGGGCTATGTTTGAAGTATTATACGGAATTGCTTGAGGTTTGATGCGCCTGTAATAAGCATTGACGTGGTGTTTTTGGTTGTGATGTTGTTGAAATAGTGTGTGCTGATCTTGTTCGTGGTGCCAAGGACAAGAGGATTAGGGTTAAGGGTTCAGTGAGGATGCCCACCAAGGTTCTCAACATCATCACTAGGAAATCTCCTTGTGGTGAAGGTGCGTTATATACTCTTGTCTTTCAGCTTGATGTTATTATTGATGTTTGATACTTATCGTGCTTCCTGCAAAATGTCTGAAGCTACTCTTTTACATCTAAGATTGTGTGTACTTTTTACTCTTGGTTAATATGTATAGAAGTTGCATCCAATTCAAGTGCCTCTGAAGCTGATATTTGCTGCATACAGATTATCTATGTTTCACAATAGAAGAGTTCAGGCATGTTAAAATGATTCACTCTCTGTTTATTGTTATGTAGAATGTTTAACTGATGAAACTCTATATGATGAAATAAATGTTGCATAACTTTTCATTAGACTATTTGCATTTTATATTGGCATTTCACCTGTAATTGTTATTCTTCAGTTGGGAGTCTTGGGACTGAAAGACATTGTTGTGAACTATTTTGTTATAGTTAAATAAAAAGCTAGGCATCATATGGGAACATTATTTATAATGGTTGGAGGAGTTGAAGAGTGTATTGAAGTAGTTTGTATATAGTTTTTGTCTTGAACATCCTTGATCTAATGTTGTATTGAAAGATGGCCCCAGCCGGTGGGCGCGCAATGTGCTCATGAACACCAAGAAGTTGATATATGCCACATATCACATGGTTAGTCAGTATATCCTTCATCCCCTCCATGGGTGATCTAAAAATTGGCTGATTGCACATTTAAAACTGTAAGAAGTATTCCTCAAATCTGGTTTCCCTTTCCCAGGTGGCAGAAATCCGACAGCAATTGCAGGTTTTCCAGTGATTTTCTCCTGAAGATCAAAGAACTCTGGTTCGAACTCATAACAAGATCGAATCACAATGGCTTTCGACACATCGCCTGCCTTTCAATTGTATTGTAATTCTTATTTCAACTATATTGATCGAAATAATTTATTTTAATTAATTTAAACTAAATTTCAAGTGTATTGTAATTTTTTCACATCCGATTGAGGTTATGTTGTTCAATTGTGTTTGATGTGAATGATATTATTGTTGAATGTTCTGAACGTATGAATTTTGCAGCTAATGAACATGTAAAAACATGTGGCAAATATTTTTAAAACAAAATAAATGTTGCTAAAAATTTTCGTATATGCTATGCACCTGTTACCTTACAATATGTATCATTTGTATTAAAACAAGCACTTGTTTTAAAATCTCTGGATATGAATTATGAAAATTTTCTAAGAGATGT
Organism: Rubia yunnanensis; assembly: GCA_037428765.1. Classification (NCBI taxonomy): domain Eukaryota; kingdom Viridiplantae; phylum Streptophyta; class Magnoliopsida; order Gentianales; family Rubiaceae; genus Rubia; species Rubia yunnanensis. The sequence continues at coordinate 127,952,321 of CM075061.1, forward strand.
ATAAGTTAAGTTATGAATCACATATATTTTGTTAAAACATGAATATGTTAGTCTATTATTAGTATATGTTATAGTTTACACAGATAGAGAAGACTAAAAGTTGACAGTTTAACATTGTTATATTAACTTTGCATTAATTACTTTACAATATGTATTGTTCAAATAAAAACACGCATATGATTCCTTAAAAGTTCAGTGTCATCTTCATAAGAAAGATCATATTCAGTACAACTATTGGTACACATTGAATACTAATAAATGCAACATATAACTAAACAATTGCAATTCATAATTCAAAATGAATGATCAACAATAAATGAAAAGAAAATGTCATACACAATAAAACTAACTAGTACACACTAAATATTAACATCTGCAACATATAACTAAATAAATGCATACTACAATGTCTTCACCACCATACGTTCCCAAGGACATCTCTGGTGCTTGTCCGCCAATCCTTTCCCAGCATATTCATCTTTTCAGTGTGCGGAACAATATCCTTCTTTTCATCACAAAGCAAACCATAGAAACAAAATACAGTTCTTCTTTCAGATTATGTTTAACAACACGAAAATGCTTTTGACAGGTACTCATAAATTCATAACTGCAACCACCGCTAAAATTCAAAACTGCAACCAATACAACACCGAATCATAAACAACACCAACTCTCAAAAGAAAGCAACTCGTTCTGACGACGGGAGCAGAGAGTCGTCGACAATGGCGGGATGCAACCTTCACTATCCAGCAACATTGTCTCAATCGTAGACTCGAGACCTCATCGAAAACCACCACCTTACCTCCAGGCGTAAACAAATACAACATATAAGTAAACAGATGCAACTCGTAATTCAAAACGACAAAAGGTCATAGACAGTACAACTAACAAGTACACATTGAATACTAACATCTGCAACATATAAGTAAACAGATGCAACTCGTAATTCAAAACGAACGATCAACAAAAAAGAGAAGAAAAAAAAGGTTATTCACAGTACAACTAACAAATACAGGTTGGATAATAACAATTGCAACATATAAATAAACAAATGCACCTCGTAATTTCATAAAACATACACTTCAAAGATAGTTTAAAGCATAGAAGACCACCAATTCAAAAAGAAGTAAAAAAGCATCAATTTACACAATAAAAAGGCATATCCCATGACGTTAAACATGGGCCATAACAAATTTCCTAGCCAGGTTAAGTAGCTCACGCACACACAAGAACAACCGCAATACTAAGGCACATAAAATGCCCATAAAATAATTAAAATCACCTTCACACCAATACCCAGAAAAGGGCAGTCATACACAACCTGGAGAACTGAACTTTTTATATTGAAACCAGCTCCAAACCCATTTTTTGCTTCTTTGTTCAGAATCTACAAAAAGTTCCATCGGGTTCATGTGGGAGCTAGTACCATTGAAAGAAACCAATGTTTCTCTTATCGTACAGATTTCATGTGTTGAGAAGAAACTAAAGAAGGGAGTACAAGGGCAACGTAAGCACGCAAACACATTCAGGCCATATACCTTTTGAACCTCTGCAACCTTAAGTTCTCTACCACCATCATGCGATGCATGTTGAAGCTTTACATGTGTTTCCTGTGAAATGGTGTAAAATAAATGGGACTAAATGCATTGCAAAGCAGCAAAAAATTTATAGCTAGAAGAACAAATTGGCTTACTGAAGACGGAATGGATATGGCATTAATAGCCATTAAAACAACATTATTTGAAGTCTTTAAAGCTTCATCGAGCGTCATGAAGTCGTTATCTAAAACTCTATTGGTGTCAATATCTGCAAGCCACATCAAGGAATCCTTGCACGTGAGCATTTGCAGTTAAGAAATATTCAACAGCTAAGAAATAAGCCAAATGAATGTTTCGAGGATGAAGGGATGAAGAACTTGCCTCTCCATATTGCTGGAGAGCAGAAATGTTGCTATCCTTGGTCATGGAAACCAGCTGCTCAAGTACAACGTTGTAGTCGCAATTCGAGGTTGGAGGAGCAACATAATTGTTGGTGCCTAAAACTAGGTCGGAACAAAAACTCAATTAACACATTTTTCATGAAATGGTCAGAAAATAAACAAGAAATGGTCAGTTCATATACCAATGGCTCTCTGGCTAGCCAATTTGAAGAGCAGGGTAGCCTGCAAAAAAAATGAAACATGATCAAATATTCAAATCCAAAAACAAAAACCATTTACAGGATATAAGATTTCATACTCTCATGACTTGGGCATGGGCTCTGATCATCCTCCTCCGGTGATCTTCATTCTCTCCTTTCTTGAAATCCAATGTATATCGGAATCTCCGAGAAGCGTTCAGAACCAAAGGCACTTGTTGCATATCAATTCCAAACATATTAAAACATTAATCCCAAATTCCAACGTTAGAAATCTCATCACTCAAATTACCCGCCATCTTTTTAGAGACTCGACAGAGGTGGTCTTGGTGTTGCCAATGTCGACAGAGTATCAAATCGAAGATTTCTCATCCTGTAAACAAATCCAACCTTCAGCCACAGGTTTAAAAAACAAGAGTTTGATTCAAAACGTAAGAGAACTCCATTCTAAATTGTGAAACTTCTAACATTAATCTGTCGCTTCATTTCCACTTAACATTGAACTCATAATTTTCTGATTTTGATAATAAACTAAATGAAAAAGGAGTCTTTTGTTGTTACATAATACATATTCTCATAATTTCAATCATCAATAAAAGAATTTCTGACCATAATATATAGCAGGGAAGCGATGATGATGGTGCGGTAACGGCCAAGAAACGAGTCACCAAAAAAGCACCCAAGAGCGGAAAAAGCGACGTCGTGCCTGTTAGTTCTCCAGAACCTTCTTGTTGAACTCCGATGGCAGATTATAGACGTACACGCCGTCATTTTTGCAGGTTGATATGCCCACCGTTATGGCGCTGGAGAAGCTGCTCTTTCTTGCCGCCGACGACCGGGAGAAGGAATCTCGCATCTGCTAAAAATCGAACACTGCTTGGATTAGGACGACGTGTGATGGAAAACGAGCATGGCCTGGAAAACTAAATTGATGGATCCAAACTATTGGCCTTTGGCCCGCGGTTTTTTTTCCATTAATTGCAAGCAGGTCCCTGGCCTGTTCATAAGCTTAAGGAAATGCCGCCTTTCCTGAGACTTTTCCTACTAACATATGCAACATATAAGTAAACAAATGCAACTCGTTATTCAAAACGTACAACTAACAACCAATGAAAATAAGGTCATAGACAGTACAACTAACAAGCACACATTGAATACTAACAGGTGTAACATATAAGTAAACAAATGCAGCTCGTTATTCAAAACGTGCAACTAACAAAAAATGAAAACAAAAAGTCATAGACTATACAACTAACAAGTACACATTGAATACTAATAGGTGCAACATATAAGTAAACAAATGCAGCTCGTAATTCAAAACTAATAATCAGCAAAAAAGAGAAGGAAAAAAAGGTCATTCACAGTACAACTAACAGGTAAACGTTGGATAATAACAACTGCAATATGTAAGTGTTTATGCAGTTCTTAATTTATAATGAACAACCAACAAGTATTTTTTATAAATAGTCATACACAACACAACTAACAAGTACACACGAGATACTAACAGATGCAACATACTCCCCCCGTCCCACTCTAAATTGCTTATTTACCTTTTCATGGTTTTCAATGAGCATGTTTGACTATAAATATCTCTAGTTACATACATTAATTTCGCATAAAAATTGATATTTAGAAAATACATGTTAAAAAAATCTAAAAATATCTCACATGATATATTTATTATATATGTTAATTTATATTTGAGGTCAAAATTTACAAAATTTGACTCTCAAAAAGTAAATAAGAAATTTAGAGTGGGATAGAAGGAGTATAAGTAAACATATTCAACTCGTTATTCAAAATGTACAGCTAACAACAAATGAAAACAAAAGGTCATAGACAGTACAACTAACAACAAATGATACCAAAAGGTCATAAACAATACAACTAACAAGTACACACTAATACTAACAGATGCAACATATAAGTAAACAAATGCACCTCGTAATTCAAAAAGAACAATCAACAACAAATGGAAAAAAGATCATTCACAGAACAACTAACAGTTATACATTGGATAATAACAGCCACAATATATAAGTAAATGATTGCACCTCGTAATTCAAGATGAACAATGAATTGGCAGAAGAAGAAAAAAAGTAAGGCGGTCCAATTCAGTATAACAACTGAAAGATCAAAAAGCCGCATTGTCCGTATAAGTAACAATAAGCGAACCTTTTAATCTATGCTACACTCCCATACTGTTTACAAGATTAAAATAGAAAGAGAGGTGCACCTCTTCTCTATTTCCATCTTGAGTACTAGTGTTAAGAGAATCCATTGCAGCTTCAAGAATCCCCTCCACATCTTTCAAACATACTTTCCCTGGAGACCCTACATTTTTCTGTTTTGTCAGAGCAATAGCAAAAGGAAGCAGTCCCACAAAAGAATAATGGATTAGTAATCATCCAACAAAGAGAGCAGAAAAAACTAGTCAACATAAGCAGTGCAAAACAAGTATACTTTTGAAATTGGTTAGGAGGGAGAAGAGATACTGCGCGAGTTGCTGGGGCCGACGATAAGAATGAGGTCTGCCACACTGGTTCAGAACAAGGTCGATGCCATCCTGGAGCAAGGCAGACGCTTTTGCAGTCAATGGAGGAGCAGCTGAGCCTTTTTTGTTGGCCATATTTTTACAAAGTTATCACTTTACTGAGCCTTTGAATCTTGTTTGTCACCAACAATCATCAACCAACCACCCATACACATTCAATAGAAAAACAACTGGTCATTTGACTCATTTGAAACCTAGAATACACTTATGAATTATTTTCCTAAGAAATCTACATCTAAACTACCAAATTGCAGCATAATCTGAATCATGGAAAGAAAACGGCTCCATTTTCGCGCTCTATAAATTATACTGCAATTTCATGAAATTCACAACCAAACCACAAATTCATTATCATAAATGGAACCAAAAAAGATATATTAAAAGAACAAGGTCGGTAAGTAAGCCAATCATCACAAAAGCTGACAAATTTGAAAATTTTCTGCACTCAGAATGCTTAGAAGTTATAAACCAAAAAGAACAAGATTTTAAAACTTGAATAGTTGAGATCCACAACCACAAGAGGAATTAAAATGGTGAAATTTTCTAGCTAAAATAAAAAATTCGGAGGAAATTCACCAGAGAAAAAAGAGACCCGTGACACAGAGAGAAGAAGAAGAGCTTAAAAAAGAAAGAGGAACTAGGGTTATAATACAATTAAAAGGTTAATTTTTCAATAATTACAAATTGAACTCCATTTTGCAAAATAGTCCCTGGACTGTCCATAAAATATGGATAGACCGCCATTCCTGAGACTTACCCTTAATTCAGTTATATTATAATTTAAGTTGTACTAACTAAAAATACACCCCACGGTTCTAAAAATAATTTATTGTACTCCCTTCGTCCCAATCGAATCTCCCTACTTACTACTTGGCAGTTAAAATTATCGAACTTTGGCCACATATTTGAATAAATACATGAACAATAATATTACCATATGAGATATTATTAGATTCTTCGTAACAAGCAGTTTCCAAAAATTATCTTTTATGTGTCATTATTATACATAGTTGCATATAGTATTTACAGTCAAACATATTTATTCGAAACTGTGAAAAACATTTGTGCAAATTTCCCTTGGACAGAGGGAGTAATATTTTTCAAATCTATATAAAATTTAAAAATAATCAAAATTACTGTGCATATTTAAGTGTTTATATATATATGTTTGTATATGTATAAAGTTTATAATAAGATAAAAATATTTTTCATATACTATATTATTCAAATATGTTTTGATACAGAGTTAATGAAAAATGAATACAATATTTTTTGTATTATTTAATGATAAAATATTGTTACACATCATATTGAAGTTTGGTTTTACGATGCCTGCATTGGAGATCAAAGTTTCATCAATCTTTGTTATCAATGCCTTTTTATCACCGTTACACAAAAGCCCAATAATAATTTTACACGTGGCTCCTGATGCACCCCAATTTTCCGTTGCCGCCGTACCGCTGTCTGAGGCCAAAATCTGCAAGACAAAGCTCCCAGAGGTATCGGGGGGTAAGAGGCTCCGACGATCCAGTAAGCAAACAAGATTACAAGAGTGTAATTAGGAATGAATAGTTGAGTTTGTAGGGTTACCTTCAACCTTTATATAGGTTGGCAAGTAGGACAACTATTTTGTTTGCTTGTGGAGCAAGTATTTCTCCCTTGGGCCGGCCCAAAGGATATTACCCAAGGGGTAGAATAGGGAACCTGGGCTGGCTGTACTAGGTACTTGGGCCTAGTACAAATTTACACATTATCAGTAAGACCCTAGAAAGTTGAGGGTTTTCAAATTTATCCCAAGAGTCTGGGTTCGAATTTACGTCCTTCTCTACGAATTCGGTGGTTTTCCCTCTGATAAGGTTGCTTCGAATTTATCATTGAGTGGGGGTACGAATTCCAAAATCCCACATTGCTTTAGGGGTACATCTTTTGAGCCCCGACAATTCGGTGAAAGTTCGTTCCAAGAGTGGATTCAAAATCCTCCACTTTGGCTTCGAGTTTGTCTCTCGAGCATATAAATTTGTTGGGGGGTCCAACCCTCGACTTTCTAATCTATGTTAGAGCCCAAGGGCCTGGCCTCAACCCTGATTATTTATAGAGGAGCTTCAATCCCCAGAGGTTAAGAACATGGGTTTGACCCTCAGTCTTCTAATCTGTGCTAGAATTTGAGGGCTTGGCTTCGACCCTCTTTATTTTACAAGGGAGTTTCGAGCCCCACTGGTTAGGAACAGAGGGTTCGACCCCTTAGTCTTCTAATCTATGCTAGAATCTAAGGGCTTGGCTTTGGCCCTTTTTATTTTACAAGGGAGCTTCGAGCTCCAGTGGTTAGGAACAGGGGGTTCGACCCTCATTCTTCTAATATGTGCTAGAATCTGAGGGCCTAGCTTTGGCGTGAGAAGTGGAAAGGTCACAAAGGCGTGATGCCCACTCATTCTTTTGAGCATATGTGGTCCAGGCTGGATTTCATGCGCACCACTTTCTCTATTACTACCTAGGGTTTCTCACCCACACGACCCATTTTCCCACACAATCACTTACTGTTTGGCGGCTCGAGGTAATCATTACCTTTTATTCCCTCTATATAAGGCGCTTCTCAATGTTATTCCTTACTTTTTACTCAAATCACTTTCAAATTTCAAAATTTCTTCCTCTCTCTCTCTCTCTCTCTCTCTCTCTCTCCCCCACTCAAAGCGATTCAGGGCATTTCTTCTCTTGCTAACACTTCTAGAGAGCTCCGGCCAAAATCCGGCTAAGAAATAGTAAATTTCCCCTCACCCGACCCTCTCTTTCTCTTATAAAAAATGTTGCAAACACCGTTGGGGGGACAGAGCTCAATTCGGGCCTATTTTCTGGCCGTTTCCTCCGCCAGTGGGGTTGAGAGTTCCTGCCTGCAATATTTTGGTGTTATTCCATTGTCGGTCGCCGTTCTTAATTTATCTTGTTCATAGAAAGCTCTACCGGTTGCCCCTCATTGCCTAGGGGGTATCGTCGTAAGTGGGTCACTTTGAGGTTGCAGGTTCCAAGGGAGGCTAGGGTTCACAAAGATAAGGAGGGCCGACCTTTCATATTTGAGAAGATTTTAACTCCCGTTCCTGAAAGCCCCTAGCCAATCCCCAAGGAAATATCCCAGTGGCTATCATCCCTCCCCCCTTTCAGTTAAGCTTCAGGAGGACCTACTGTTGGAGGTTCTTCGAGAAGATGAAAACCCTAGGGATACGAGACCTGGGAGGTGCGCCATTTACGAGTGCCATTTCTAGTTTGGGCTCTATTTTACCTTACCCCATATCCTCTCTTGGTTTCTCGAGAAGCACCAGGTTAGCCTAGACCAACTCCATTTGAAAGTCATACTCATTACCATGGTGTTCATGAATCGGTGTAATAGCTTATGTATAACCCCTAGCTACGAACTCTTTAGGTCCCTTTACTACCTTTCTACTAGTAGGGTTGTGATGCATGGGGATACGAAGACTAGTAGGATCTTGACCCTTAGTAATAGGTTCATCGACCATCCCATCAAGATCTCCTCGAATTGCAAAGGGAGGCATAAAACCCCTATGTACACATTCGATAGTGAAGCTAAGAACTACTATATTCCAGTGTGGAATTCGAATCCTATGTTCAAGAACACTGCTAGTTATTCTGCTCCAGATAGCGTGGTAGCAGATAGGGATAGACTACTAGGTGAGCCCTTCGATATTTCAAAAACTGTGATTATGTCTTGTCGGAAGAGGTTTATGAGTGGATCTACAGTAAGGAGCCTATTTTGATTAAACCCCCTCCTCCGGTGGATCCTTCAAGGACAGGGAAGAAGAAGGAAGCCGAGGGTAATTAGCCTAAGAGGGCGAAGAAAGCTCCCCCGGTTGATGATGACAGGGCCCCAAAAAAGTTAAAGAAGACAAAGATCGATTCATTGAAACCTTCCGAGCCTATTTTGAAACCCATCAAAACTATTTCGGAGCCCTTAGACCCTGAAAATGCCACAGAAGGCCCTTCTAGGAGTTCTTCCCCTCCACACGAAGGTGTTTGCAGTATTTTAGCTTTTATCCTAACTGTGTTTTTTTTTTAAAAAAATTTCCCCAACTAATGTATCTTTCTTTTGTGTTATTCAGTGGGTTTTGCTAATTTCTCAATGATGAGGAAGACGAGGTGATTTTCAAAGAGCCTTACTCGAAGGTCCACTCCTAGCCCTCGACCCAAGAGCTGTCCAGCTGGAGTCCCCCAACACTTTGGCGACAACCAAGCGGCATCGAGAGGGAACTTCCTCCCATAGCCCTTCTCCCCTAAGGCAGCGGACTGACAATGCTATTTTCATCGAGCCCCAGGCTAGTGGCTCCAAGGCTGTTGAGTCTCAGGTCTTAAGGGAGGGTAACCCCATCCCTATAGGCACGACTCATCCTGCGTTTGCTTTGCTCCTGGGGGTGGCTTCTGCAATGAGCACTTTGGACTCTGTCTTCCAAACCCTCGTGGCAAAGGCCAAGAAAGCACAGGAGGTTGCGGCCAAGTTGAAGGCCCATGAGGCCCAAGTGAATGAGCTCAAGAAAGAGCTTAAGAGGATGGCCTCCAATTATGGGGAGGAATTCATGAGGGTGGCTTCCCAGCATGAGGAAGCATTGAAGAAACTGAGCTCCAAGAAGGATGCTCGTTTGAAGGAGCTTGAACAGAAGCTGTCGGAGGCCCAGACAGCAGTTAAAGCCCTGACCAAGGAAAAGACTGAACTGGCTAGCCTTTATTCCACCGAGAAGCAGGCCTCCGCCTTCGAGGCTTATACTGAAAAGCTTGTGAATACTACAGGATTTCAAGACTTTTTCTCATCCCTCTCCAAGGTCTTGGTGGGGATCGCATGTAATGCTCTTTCTCATTTCATCAGCAAGGACCTTCCTTCCGAATATGATACCATGGTGGATGTCTACAAGAATAACTCTGACAAGGTGCAATTGGACCATCTCTGGTGAAAGTCTGTTCAGGATGAGGCCATCAAACTCTCACTGCCCGATCACTTGAAGGCCTCCAAAAAATTCTTTTCCGCGGAGGAGATCTGCAACCTAGAGGTAGATGAGGACAAGGAGTGGAGTAAACCTGACCCCCTTACTCGGACAAGGCCCTAACGCAAGGCCTACTTTTTGAACTCTACCCAAGCAGTCGTAGAGTAGGGGAAGATGTATGAACTATCTCTTCAGGAATTTGAATGTACCCCTCATTTTTTTCTACTATCAATGAAAATTTCTGTTTCTTTACTTATGAGTTTCCTCCTTTTACTGCTTGTAGATTTTAGACTTGGTACCTTACCGCCCCCAGCTACAAATGGGTACCACTTTCGACTTCTTTTTCCAAGTCATGAGAGAATGGTATCACCGAAATGAGGAGTGGGCATGGGAGCACTGAATCAAGGCATCTTAATTCTGGTATATATCCATCCAGCTCGAAGGAGAGCTTCTGGCTACTAGTGAGGAACTTAGCCTATGGCGTAATGGTCTTCATGAGAGGCAAAAAGAACTTCTTGAAGAACTTATCCATTTGAGGGGGGAAAGAGACCTTCTGCCCCGGATAAGGATGGGTTTTCGGAATACAATTTCCATCTCGAATCTCGGTACAACGAGGTCCTTGAAGAAATCACCACCAAAGCCGAATTTAGTTCGATGCATGAGTGCATCGCTACTGCCAAGTCTTACAAGGCTTCTGGGAGGCATCATCCTCTCTGCCTAATGAGGTCCTCAAGCGCTATCGTTGTGAGATCCAGAGGCATCAAGAGAACATAGAAGTAGCTTGTGTGGCCCTTACAGCTGTTAAGGACAAAGTAGCAAAGTGGAAGAAACAGAATCGGGAACACCAATGTTTAAATTCCTCCCTGGAACTGGCAGTTAAGGAAAATGAGGTGCTTTACATAGCTTCCTACAGAGATAAGGAAAAGGCCAAGATGGACCATGCCGAGTTGTATCAAACCTACACAGCGAGTGCTAATAGTCTTCGGGAGTATGAGCTTCGACTTGGAACCGCCGAGGCGCCTCTAGTTGAGGATATTGAAGTATTTCTTCAGGAGACCATCAAAATCATGGAGAGAAAACATATTACAAGGTATCCCAAGTATCGTGATGCCTATGAGGATGCTAAGAAGTAGCCGAGCAATTTACGAAAGGACAAGAAGAAAGAGAGCACGGCTTCGAGCTCCCATGCTGCTCTGAGGTCTGTGCCTTGGGTGCTTTATACGCGTTGAGGGGATTTTAGCCCCAAAGTGTTCGATAGGCTGTGTTGGCCCTTCAAACATCTACAAGGCCTATGTCTTGGGCGCTTGATGCGCGTTAAGGGAATTTTAGCCCCAAAGTGTTCGATAGGCTGTGTTGGCCTTACAAACATCTACACGGTCTATGCCTTGGGCGCTTGATGCACATTAAGGGAATTTTAGCTCCAAAGTGTTCGATAGGCTGTATTGGCCCTTCGAACATCTAAAAAGTTTGTGCCTTGGGCTCTTGATGCGCATTGTGGAGATTTTAACCCCAAAGTGTTCGATAGGCTGTGTTTGCCCTTCAAACGTCTATAAGGTCTGTGCCTTGGGTGCTAAATACGCGTTAAGGGGATTTTATCCCCAAAGTGTTCGATAGGCTATGTTGGTCCTTTGAACATCTACAAGGTGTGCCTTGGGCGCTTGATGAGCGTTAAGGGGATTTTAGCCCTAAAGTGTTTGATAGAATGTGTTGGCCCTTCAAACGTCTACAAGGTCCGTGCCTTGGGCATTTGATACCCGTCAAGGGAATTTTAGCCCCAAAGTGTTCGATAGGTTGTGTTGGCCCTTTAATCGTATAATGCTCCCATTCGAGGAGAATGTGGAATTTCCATTCCCTCGTGGCAAGATGTGTTTTAATTCTTACGAATAAGAAATGATTATAAGAAACATACTTCGGTAGTAGTCAACAAAAACAAAGGAACCCTATCGACTTACAACACTATTTCATCGGGGGTATCCTCCAACCCATAGCTACTTTAGGGCGGGCTATTTTGTGGCCTCACCAAGTCTACTTCGATTTTGGGTAATAATACCTCCTAAGGTTTGAAACGTTCCATCTGCGCAGTATCAGTTCACCTTAGGGGGTTTCTAGCACGTAACTGCTTCCAGGGCCGGCTTCAACGACCCGATAAGGTTCTTCCCAGTTTGCTGACAACTTCCCCTCTGGCTCCTTGTGACTTTTCTCATTCCTCCTCATTATAAGGTTTCCTGGGGAAAATTGGACTTTTTGGATCCTCCGGTCATGATACTGCTTAATCCTTTCTTTGACCTTGGCTTCATGGAAAGAAGCCTTCTTTTTTTTGAGAAGGTCCAAATCCAAACAGTGCTGCTCATCATTGATCTCCTAGCATTTATTACTTATTATGAAATATTCGAAAGGTGAGTAACATTATCTTCATAGGAATAACCGCCTCTGAACCATAGACTAGTCCATAAGGGGTTTCTTTTGTGGCAAATGATTCCATTTTTCGAACTGACAAAAGGGAGCTGGGTAATTTGTTGATCCAATTTCACCTACCCCTTAGAGCCTTGATTGGATGCCATTGACGATGGTTCTATTTGTAACCTCCACCTACCCATTAGCTTGGGGGTGGTAAATGCTGGTGACTCTTTGACGGATCTTGTATTCCTTACAACAGCTTTTAAATAGGTCATTAGCGAACTTGGCACCATTGTCAGTTATGATGGTTTGAGAGATCCCAAAAATGGCATATGATATTCTGGGAAAGGACCCACCAGATTGATCCCTATTTGTCAATTGGCAAGAGCTATTTATGTTCATAATTTCTTCTTGGGAGACATAGGTGATTGGCGCATGCCTTTGGCACTAATGGCAGCCTTGGATGTTCTTGTTAACCTCATCGAACATCTTGGGCCAGTAGATCCAGCCAGAAGGAGCTTCTTAGCTATCGAGCGAGCCCCTTGATGACTTTCACAGGTACCTTCATGAGTTTCACGAATCATATGATCAGCTTGATGGGAGCCTACACATTGGAGAAACGGTTGTAGATGGCCTTGACGAAAAAGCACATCCTCATGGATTGTATATTTGGGTGCTTTTAGCCTAACTTTCCTTGCTTCTATGGCATCATTCGAAAGGGTATCATCTCGGATGTAGTTCATGATGGGCGTTATCGATGACTTTTGTTCTTCAACCATTATTACCGTTGCTTCTTCTTCGAAGCTAGGTTTACTCAGTGTTTCCACTATTAAGCACCCTTGTGATTGTAGATCCAGGTCCGATAAAGGCAACTTTCTCAGGGCATTGTCCTTGTGATTTTTCTCTCGAGGGACTTGAGTGAGGGTGTAATGGTGGAAATGTTCGAGGAGGGGTTTCACCACTTCTAGGTAACACTGCAAGCTTCTTTATCTAGCTTCATATTCCTCCTTGACTTGAAGGACCACAATTTGGGAATTGCTGAATATTTCCAGCCTTCAAACTCCCAAGTATTTGGCTATTTAAAGGTCATGATCAGTGCTTTGTATTCTGCTTCTTTATTCATGTCCTTGAAGTCAAAGTGTAGGGCATAGTGATAATCATTATTTTCAGGGCTTATGAGTAGGACTTCGGCCCCATTGCCTCTGGAGTGTGATGATCCATCGACATACAGCTGCCATGTTTCTTCAGATTCTTTTTAATCATCAACTACGATTGGTTCTGTAGTTTTTACAATTAAACCCGCTAAGGCTTGGCCTTTGATAGCTGTTCTTGGGAGGAACTAGATGTCGCGTTCACCCAGTTTGATTGCCTATTTCATCATTCGTCCCGAGGCCTCCAGCTTGAGGAGCACCTGCATAATTGGATGGCTGGTGAGCAAGATGACCTTGTGACTTTGGAAGTATGGCCGGAGGTGCCTTGCCGCATAGACTAGGGCCAATATTAACTTTTTGAGGGCAGTGTATCGAGTCTTCAGACCATGCAATACCCTGCTTACGAAGTGAATTGGGTGTTGGGCTTTCCCCCTTTCCTTTACCAAAACCGCACTTATTTCTAAGGGAGATGCTGAGATGTATAAGTATAGATCCTCCCCCTTGTCTGGTTTCATCAGGGTGGGCAAGCTTCATAAGTGTTCCTCTAACTCTCAAAAGGCTTGTCACATTCTTCTTTCCATTCAATTTTTTTTCTTTTCGAAGCACATTGAAGAATGGTAAATATTTATCTGCCCCATTCGAAAAGAATCGACTGAGTGTCGCTATTAATCCTGTTAGCCTTTGGACATGTTTGCTGTTTCTGAGGCTTCATGCTTATCAAGGCTTCGACTTTCTTGGGATTCATATCGATCCCTCTCTCTGAGACCATGAATCCCAGGAATTTACCGGCTCCAACTCCAATCACACACTTAGCTGGGTTAAACTTTCGATTGGCCTCTAGGAGCCTCTGGAAGGTTTCTTCGAAGTCCAACAAGAACTGGTCAAAGCCTTTTCTTTTGACTACTATATCGTCCACGTAGATTTTCTATGTTTCTACCAATTTGTTTTTTGAAGAGCTTATCAACCATCCTTTGGTATGTGGCTTTTGCATTCTTTAAACCAAATAACATTTTCTTATAGCAAAAATCCCCACGTCTGTTATGAACGACGTCTTCTGCTTATCCTCCTCCGCTACGAGTATCTTGCGGTAGCCTTTATGAGCATAAAAAATGCTAGCACCTCACATCCCACTATTGCTTTGACCAACACATCAATGGAGGGTAGAGGATAGCTATTCTTGGGGTAGCATTTGTTGAGATCCATGAAGTCTATGTACATTCTCCAAGCCCCATCATGCTTGGGAACCACCACCGGATTTGCTATCCATTTAGGGTAAAACAATTCTTCGATAACCTCCGCTCAAAGAAGTTTATGAACTTCCTCTTTTATGGCCTCCGCTCTTTTGGGGGAAAATGACTTTCTTTTTTGCTTAATTGGATTTTGGGAGGGGTTCACATTTAGCGTGTGGACCATCAGCTATTTAGGTACCCTTGTGAAGTCGAAGGTATTCCATGAAAACACGTCGACATAGTCGTCCAACAGGTCCTTCAGCTTCTCTTTCGTTGTGGGTGGTATCATTTTTCCCACAGACACCGTTCCTTTTTCTTGGACGATGATTGGCTATGATCCATGGGTTTGATTTCTCCATTGACCGATGCCACACTGTCATTCTTTCTAGGTTTTTTTAGTGCTATGGCCAAACAACTCCTGGTCGCAGGCTAGTCCCCCTTTATGACTGTTATCCCTATCTTGGTGGGGAATTTCATCGTCAAGTGATAGTAGGACTATACAGCTCTAGCCTGGCATATCCAGGGTCTTCCTAATATGACATTGTAAGGGAATACAACATCAATCACTGTGAAGCTACAGTCGATTGTGAGTTCCTTGTCTCCATCATCTACTTTAACTAAGAGGGTTACGACCCCTAAGGGCAGCACCATTTTCCCAGTGAAACCGGATAGGAGGGAGGTTTTTCTCCTCAAAATTTCACACCAGAGTCCAAGCAGATCGAAGTTGTTGGAAAAAATCACTTCCACTCCGCTACCATCATCTACAAACACCTTTTTGACATAGAAATATCCAATGGTTGCGTGGGGGTTTGGCTGGGCACTAGGCCTGCTTCCGAGAAAGTGATTGTTTCATTTGCTTAAAACTGCTTCTGGAAGGGTTTAGGGGGTACGTACCAATATTATGCCTTTATGATGGTATTCAATGACTGGTCACCCACCACTCCATTGACGAAATTGATCACCCGATTAGCCCCATCCTCCCGATCTAGACGAGCCTCAGGCTCGGGCTCGATATTTTCCCTTGGTTGATTTCTAGCTTGCTCCTCATTATTTCCCTACTATTCTATGCCGCCTCGATTGGCTCCTTTCTTGCTACCTTTCTAATGGTGCTTTCCTTTTCGCTTTGATGAGGCTTCTCCTCTTGGCCTTTCGACGCAATCTTAGAGCAAGGCTTCTTTTGCACACCTTTCAACTTCCTGCTTCAGGTGAGTGCATTCATTTGTATCATGACCATGTTGTTTATGATGGTCACAGAATTTGGGTGAATCTTTTTTTCTAGTGTAGTCTCTCCCTGGAGGGGGCCTTCGAAACAGCCCTTTATGGATGGAGTGTATTTCCATCAAGGATTTGGTTAAGGAAAAAGCTTTTTTTCGAAGCTTTCTGACCTCCTTGATATTTTGGAAGACTTAGAGCCTTTTTCTCCCCATCTGTTCCCCTCTCATTTTCTTTTTGTGGCTTCCTCGATCTTCGAATATTGTTCCACTATTCTTGCAGTTGTTGCAGGGTTTTTGGCATCTTTGAGACCAGCTTCTTATACAAGTTGAGGTCAGACATTCCATTCATGTAGACAATAATTACTCCATCCTTAGTATAATTGATCACACTGAGGCTCTCGTCCACATATCAATGATAGAATGCCTTCGCCGATTCGCCAGGCCTCTGCTTGTTCCGATAGAGCACAATCAAGGTTTTTGTAAATCTTTTCTTTTGAAAGAATTAGCCCAACAGGGCCCTTCCAAAATCTCTGTATGAGTGCAATGATCTCTTGCCTTACTTGTCAAACCACTCTTGAGCTTTTCCCCGGAGGTAGCTCCCTACTAGCTTACACATCAGATGCTCATTAAAGTCCCTCGAATTTATCAAGCTGAGGAAGGTCTGGAGGAATTCTCGGGGGTCCGAATCCCCACTGTACCTGGGGAGTCCTTTGGGTGGTTTCACGTCACTGGGCCATTGAGTGGCCAAAATTGTAGGATTGAAGGGAGAGGCTGCAACTTGATCCGAATGGCTAATCAACCTGTCGAGCTCCCTTGTGAGGGAATCACTCGACTCACTCCCCATCCACGGATCACCATATTTATTTGGCCAGAACAAAACATCGATACTTGGTATCTTGTTCGAGGCTATGTATCCAGGACGCGGTGATACAGAGTTGTGATATAACTGTTATTACCCATAATGGTATAGGTTATACAAAGAGATTTCTGGTCGGGGCCATGAATGCATCTGATTCTCGTAACCTAGGTAATGCCCCATTGGCTATTAAATCGAGTAAGGGATCATCAGGTTTGAAATGTGGGGAACCGAGATTGGCACTGAATATGCCAATGTTTGGGCCATGCTAAGGAACGTTGGTTGGGGCTGATCTTGGGCCCCTATCCCTATGTCCACTTGATAGGATGCTCTTGGGGTGGCCTAAAACCAAAATATTGGTTGCAATGCCAAGGGAATCGACAGTGGGGCACCACCTACTACTGGACCATTCTTTGATAGAGCATTGGAGGCTCCACCTAATATCCAGCTGATCTAAGGGTTTGAGCTAGTTGTGCTAGGTCATGCTGTGGTGAAAGGAACGTACTCCCTCCGTCCCAGCTCTTTCTGCGGAGAGAGAAACTGAAAGTTTTTTTAAGGATATATTATTTTAAGGTGTTGAAGTGGGGTATCCTGGAATTGTTAAGTGTTTCCCTTTATTTTCGTTCAAATTAAGCCCAAGATTTGGGCAACTAATTATTTCTGCTGGGCCTTTGATTTCCAGCCCCAAACTGAAGATTTTTGGAGGGAACTCCAAAAAACACTTGATTTCACTAGGAGTATTTAAAAAAATTAAGGATCCAAACTGAAGAGCCAAGAACATGAACAGTGACGGAAAATTTAAAGTACAACTTGGACCCCACTTTATTTACATTTACAATGTCCAAACTGTACATCTTCTTCCACATTCCCCTTTCCACAGACATGAAATTCCCTCTGTCCTAATCCAACAAGAAAGCCTAGCAACAGAAAGTCTTTTTTGTTCTTTACCCTCAGGTCAAATGTCAGCAATCATCGAGCCCTACCAAGCCCTTGCGGACTGATTGCTCTCCTGCTGCCGGATCTTCCCTTCAACATCGGGTATTCGAGAAATATGAGGGGGGAGAAGAATATGACAAACCAGCAGAGGCAACATGTTGCTGAGTTCCTGTTGGACAACAGTAGGAACGGGAAGATACTTCAGGGCAAGAGAATCGAGGGAGCGATGAAGTTCAATTGCAGCCAGAGAACCATCAGCTACATCTGGTCAAGAGTCAAGCTCCAACTTTCACTGGGTTAACCGCTGGACATGAGACATAGGATATCCGGGCATCCGGGCTACAACAGGAAGGAAATTGATCTAGAGGCCTTAAGATCAATACCTGCAACCAGCCGAAGAACAATCATAGGGACAAGTGCATGTATGGGGATAGGGAAGAGCACATTACACCGAGCTGTGGCAGCAAAGGTTATCAAAAGCCATACAAACAGTATTAAGCCTGCACTAACATTTCAGCACAAGGTACGCAGGTTGAAATACTGCATATCTAAATTGCAGAACAACTTTCAATTCCAGCAAATGGACAATGTAATTCACATAGATGAGAAGTGGTTTTACATGACTAAGCCGACTGTCCGTTACTATTTGGCACCGGGTGAGCCTGAGCCCTTAAGAACCACTCAACACAAATCCCACATTCCGAAACTCATGTTCATGTGTGCTGTTAGTAGGCCAATTTACAGCCCCGATGGTGTGTTACTATTTGATGGGAAGTATGGTGTGTTCCCTTTCATTGAGAGGGTTGCAGCCAGAAGAAACAGCATTAATCGTCCGAGGGGGGCTATGGAAACTAAGGCTGTGGAGAAGATCACTAGACTCGTGACGCGTGCAAAGATCATAGATGAAATCATACCAGCAATAAAAGCACGTTGGCCACCATTCATGAGTAAGCACATTTATATTCAACAAGATAATTTCAAGGCACACATAAAGAATTCAGATCCCGAATTCCGGGCAGTAGCTGACGCTGACGGGTTTGACATCAACCTGGTATGTCAACCAGCTAAATCACCTGATCTTAATGTGCTAGACCTCGGTTTTTTTAACTCGATATAGTCTCTACAACATGAAACCCCAACCACGACACTGGATGGGTTACTGACGGCAGTGTACAATGCATATGACAGAGAAGATCCAGCAATAATCAATAAAGTTTTCCTCACCCATCAAGCTACAATGATAGAAATCATTAGAGTCAAGGGATGCAACAATTACAAGTTGCCCCACATGTCAAAGGATGCACTGATAAGGAGAGGAGAACTGCCTAGGATGCTAAGTTGTGATGAGGGAATACTTCGTGAAGGCCTGGAACACCTTATCACAATTCAGGAAACTGAAGGCATGGGGAAGATGATGCAAGCCATGGGATATGAACAGCAGCAGTAAGGGATCTCAGTATGCACATTGGGTTAGACTAGGGTAACATTTTGAAAACCTTAAAACTTGTTTCTTTTGGTGTGAAAAAACAAGTTTTTTTGTAACCCAATTCAAACCGATGCAAGTTTCTGCAATATCAGTTGTTTTAATGCACAAAACTTAAGTTCGCACAGCATACATCACAGCACAGCATACATCACAACACAGCATACATCACCACACAAGCACATCACAAAGCGTAGCACAGAGCGCATCACAAAGCACAACACAGAGCGCAGCACAACACAAAGCACCGCACAAAATACAGCAAAAAGCTCGGTACACAGTGCAACACAGTGCGCTGCACAGATTACAGCACAGAGCAGAGCACATCACACATCACAAAACAAAGTACAGCCCCATACCACAGTAAATCAAACAAGAAGCACAGAACACGCAAACATGAACCAGTATACTCCCTTTCTTTGCTGTTACCAAAATGTGAAAGGGGCTTTCAAGGGGAGATATACATCTTCCTGGAAAAATCATGTGGCTCTGTAAGTCAACAAAAAAAGATCAAATTAGCAATCCAACATGGAAACAAAGAAACATTAGAACAAGTTGAAGGGAACAGACTTAACTTTTTTTAATCTACCCTTTCCCTTTTCTGGCCAAGAAGCTCCCTCAGCCCCGGAATTAGTATCTCAGCCACACGAAAAGGTGCATCGATTTGATCCAAACTCAAAGGTTTCATTTCCGGCAGCACGTCCGAGGGAGACCCGGACTCTGCCGCATACCAGGGAAGCGCTCAAATCGAAGGGATAGAAGAGTAGTGTTCATCATCGTTTCCAGAACCAACATCAGTCAAGTTTTCTCGGGCCACACACCCGCACAGACTGCACCACTCAGCAGATCTGGAAACAGAGGCCACAAGGCCGTGTTTTCCTTGGTTGGTGGCGGCGCTACCAACGAACCCACCGGGAGTTATTTCTCCTCGCCGGCGAGTGGGCACCGCCACCTCCAAATGTTCCGATGGAATCAAAACAGAGGCCGTGGACCGGTCGATAACGGTGGTGCCGCCTACAGAACCGCCGGATCTGTAATTTAGAACACCGCACCGGCGGTTGGGCAGCGCCTCCTTCATTCATTCTTCTCCGGCGTCAGGGCCTCCGAAGGCCGGACCATCACCCGCCGGAGAGAAACTTCCAGATCGGGAAGAGGATCCAGAATCAGAGACATAACATGCCGAACAAAACCCATCACAAGTGAACCCACAACCAACGAAATCCCCACTTTCCATAACCAAATCAATTTTTTGAAAAGAAAGGATGATGAGAGGGATGATCTGGAATAGGAAAAGCTCTGGAATGGGATAAGCTCAGAGGGTGAGAGGGAAGAGAGAGGGGTGGGAATGAATAATGGAGTCAGACAGATGAAGCAATAAAGTTGAGCATGCTTTTAACATGATCGCCGAATCTCGATGCTGGGCATTGGGAAGAAAATTCAAACACGCGTGATTAAAGCAAAGAGTGTAATGAAGGTGGTTGGGTAGTTGAAGGGATTTTATGATGTGGTGGGAAGGGTTATGGTTATGTTTAATTAAATGAGAGATTATGAAGGGTTTTGGGTTAATGTGGGCTAATAATATTGGGTTACAAATTCAGCAATTGGGCCCAAATTCAGTAAAAAAATATTAAAAGTAGTCCATTTATGGTAATAAATGGAGTAGTGCAAAAACAGCTGGGACGTCCAAAAAAGGAAAGAGTGCAAAAAGAGCTGGGAAAGAGGGAGTACTGTTTTTGACCCTCGTCACCCGAGTAACTCCCATTGTAGCTTCAGTTTGCGAATATGCCGTAGCTTCTATGAACTACAGCTCATCCTCCCTTGGTTGGTGTGCCTGACTTTGTGACGTACGGGCTACAATGCCTTCTACCCAAGGCTTGACGCTGACTTTCGTCCTTCTTAGAGGTACGGTAGCTTCCATCCAAGAACCCTCCAATCCCCTTGTTGCCAGGATCTGGTCTCAGTCAACCTCTAGGATTTGGTTACTAGCAGTTAAGGGGGTAGGGTCCAATTTCATCTTGGTCCAAAGCCCTCTTCTTCTTCGGTAGGGGGATTATACTTCCTCGCTGGTGCCTAAAGTCTTTCCTTTTGGCCTTTCACTCCTACACAAAGTTCTTGCCGTAGAGGTGGACACACACAGCAAGAACACGCAGATCTGACCAACAGTCCCATTGGGTGTGCCAACTTGATACGCCCTAATTCGCTGCCACTGATGCACCATCCTCTGTGGCCTGAATCTGCAAGACAAATCCCCCAGAGATATCTGTGGGGAAGAGGCTCCGACGATCCATTAAGCAAACAAGATTACTAGAGTGTAATTAGGAATGAATAGTTAAGTTTGTAGGGTTACCTTTAGCCTTTATATAGGTTGGCAAGTAGGGAAACTATTTTGTTTACTTGTGTAGCAAGTACTTCTCCCTTGGGCTAGCCCAAAGGATATTACCCAAGGGGTAGAATAGGGAACCTGGGCCGGTCGTACTAGGTACTTGGACTCAGTATGAATTTACACATTATCAGCTCCTATACTTACGGATAATGCTCTTTGCATTGGAGTTGCTCTTATATGTATCTCTAATGCAAAAATCACTTGCTAAAAGTAACTTGACACATCATATTGATAGATTCTCAACCTAAAAGTATCTCCAATGCAAACGTCAAATTAAATTACTAATATGATGTAACACATTTTTCTTTAGAAGGGGTCAAGTGAGAGCATTTCCAATGGTTTAGGGGTCTTCCTTATTTTTAGATTTCAAGTGGCAAGCTTTGATTGGAATCTCAGTATGACATAGAAAGTGAAGCCCACTGACTATATTTTTGAAACTTTTGACCTCCAATGGTACTATTAAACTGTAAATTCAGTATGATGTGTCAATAAAGTTTTGGTAACTTTCATCTAGTTATTTATTCTCACGCGTTATTTTTGTTAACCTGGAAATTGATTCGCCGCAGAAGAAAAACTTTAAGAAAATTTTTCATGCTATTCTGAAGCTACTGCATTGCCTTCTCTATCAACGAATCTCCTGTGGATGCGAAAGGTTCCTTCATTTTCTCCATTACATAATTTTAGGGTTGTATCAGTTATTATTACAGAATTTCTTGTCAGGTAAATAATTATAAATTAATATGTGATCTTTCATTAGTCTTCTTCTCTATGAATATCTTGTTAAGAAGATGAATGTATTGGCTGCGTTCATATTGGTGTGGCCATATATTCATTGCCACAAAAAATTTGCAGCAAATTGGTGTGGCAGTTCGTCTTCTTATTTATATATGATGTGTTCCTTTTTTATTGTCTGCAATAAGTCATACTTCTAATTTATATATTCGTATAGATGTCTTCAAATACAGACTTGGATTGGAATTCCGATAGTTCTTCAAGAAATGAATTGTTGTCTATCACCATAAAGCTTCTTGATGCGCAACAAGAGTCTAATGGATCAACTTCAACCATCGTGACACGCACTATGTCGCAAATGATTTACACTCATGCTCCTATCTTTGTTTCAACTATGTTTTTGGATAGAAAACGACCGCACAGAGCCTCTATTCATGGCTGAAGGTATATAAATAGAGATAGACATGATGGCTGTGAGTTAATTATGGATGATTAATTTAAGGGTGATGACTTAAGGTACACAACTGAACAACTTCTTAGTAGTTTTTGAATGAATGTGGAATTGTTTTACTCTATCTTACTGGCTATTAGAAATTATGATCACTATTTTACGCTAAAAATTGACGCCGCTGGCAAACGTGGGTTAAGTCATTTACAGAAAATGGTAGCAATGCTTGCCTATGGTTGCACGGATGATTATCTTGATGAGTATGTTCAAATTGGTGAGAGCACGAATATTGAGAGCCTTAAACACTTTTGTGATTCCGTGATAAATGTTTTTGTGGAAGAATATATGAGGAGGCCAAATGAGAGAGATGTTAAAAGACTACTTGAAGAAGTAGAGGAATGTGTTTTCCTGGACTTGGAAGTCTTGATTACATGCATTGGTATTGGAAAAAAATTCCCCACAACTGGGCATGGAACACATACAAACGGGTTTAAGAATGCTCAAACTTTCATTCTTGAGGTTGTAGCATCAAAGGACTTGTGGATTTGGCATGCTTTCTTTTGTATGGCGTGTACGAATAATGATATAAATGCTCTATACAGATCCCCATTGTTTGATGATCTTGTAAATGGCACCACTCCATCGTGTAAGTTCATGGTTAATGGTCATCAAAATGATATGGGTTACTAACTATCTGATGATATTTATCATTCCTATGCAACTCTAATCTAGTCAATATCAGCGCCTTCCTCTAAAAAAGAAAAATGTTTGTCAAATGCCAAGAAGCTGTGAGAAAAGATGTAGAATGAGCATTTGGAGTTTTAAAAAGTAGGTGGAACATTGTCAAAGGTCCGATGCATTTATGGAAAGCGAAGGATCTTGGAAATATTATGAAAACGTGTATTATATTGCACAACATGATCATCAAAAGTGAGCATCGCCTAGGAATCAATCCTGAATATTGGGTTCCTAATGTGGATGAAAATATTAATCATGTGGATTTAGAGTCTGATTACTCATTTCTTTTTTTCTAGAATGATTGGGCAGCTTAAAGAGGTACAAAGTACAACTGTCCATCATAAATTAAAGGGTGTTCTCATCGATCACTTGTGGAGGAGAAAGGTAATAGAGATTTTTTTTAAAACACCACCTGATATAATGGGGAATTTGGCAGACCCTTACCTGTTTATTAGAATAAAATAAAAGGTACAAGTAAAGAGATGGCCTTAATACCTGACCTCAAAAAGAAAAAGAGAACGTTTAAAAGAAATTACATTCCTATTTTCTCTGAAGCCATATTCGTTAAGCAAAAAGTTAAGAATAAAAATTGATTTAAAATCAAGATAAGAAAAGAATACCCCTTTTGATTGGTTTTGTATATATCTTGTTTCATATTTGTTTCTACTTTGTATACCCCCTGTACTCACTATATATATATGAATGCACACAACCACAATTACTTGTGGGTATTACTTTCTATCATGGTATCAGTCAATTTTCTCTAAAAATTCTAGGTCTTTCCCCGCGATTTTTCCGATTAATAAAAACACTCTATTTTCTGACGACGCCAGAAAAAACAATTTTCAGATAAACCCTGAGCTCCCGGTACATAATGTAAAATAGAATTATCCAAAATAATGGGCAATTCGGCTGTTAAAGGATCCTAAATGGGCTTCAATGGATTCCGAGATAGAGGCTCTTCGCCCTCAACAAACGTAAGATTTGGTTCCTCGTCCATCTAATAACAATGTTGTTGGTTCAAAATGGGTTTGTCGTTTGAAGTATAAGGCTGATGGTTCGCTAGCAAGTATAAAGCGAGGTTAGTTGCTCAGGGTTTTTTGCAATTGTCTGATTTTGATTATGATTATACTTTTAGTCATGTGGTGAATGCTTCTACTTTTCATACTGTTTTATCTTTGGTTGTCACTCGTAATTGGCTCTTACGACATATGGATGTTAAGAATGCATTTTTAAATGGCGTTCTTGACTATCTGGTTTATATGGAGCAGCTCGCTGGAATCAAAGACCCCATGCATCCGGATTTTGTTTTTCGTCTATGCAAGACCATTTATGGATTGAAGCAAGCTCTCCACGCTTGGTTTCAACGTTTTAGCACACTTTTTTATTGGTGTGGGGTTTGTATGTAGTTCCTCTGATACATCTTTATATATTTTTTTCACGGGGTACCTGTCTTCTCTACTTGTTGGTTTATGTTGATGACACTATTCTCACTAGAAATGATGTTCATCTCATTCAGAAGTTTATTGATTGAGTTAATCAGGAATTCAAGATTATCGATCTTGGCACTCTACAGTATGTCTTAGGTTTGGATGTTGTTTGTACTTCTAACGACTTATTCCTTGGTCGGGTTAGATACGCCAAGGACATTTTATTGCACGTTAGAATGCAGGATTCCGCGCTTATTGCCATTCCTTTTGTGGATTTTTCGTTGCTTGTTAGCTCTTCAGGTAATCCGTTCAGAAATTCCACACTTTATCGGTCTTTTGTTGGTGCACTTTAGTATTTATCGATTACACATCCCAATTTTACTATATTGTGAACACGGTCAGTCAATTCATGCATGCTCCTACTAATGACTATTTTCAAGCCGTTACTCAAATTTTGAGCTATGTGCGTGGTACTCTCCACTAAGGTCTTCATTTTTGCGCAAATTCGTCCGTTCTACAAGTTCTAGGTTATTCTGATGCTGATTGGGCTTGTTACATTGAGACTCATCGGTCTACATACGGTTATGCCATTTTTCATGGTGACAACCTGGTTTCTTGGAGTTCTAAGAAGCAACCTACAGTTTTTTTTTTCTAGTTAAGAATCAGAATACTATGCTATGGAAAACACTATTGTGGAACTAGCATGGTTGATGAATCTTCTTTGAGATTTATGTGTATCGACTTGTGCGCCTCCTGTTTTACTGTGTGATAATAATAAAGCTTTCTTTATTGCTCAAAATCTAGTTTCACATAAGAGAACCAAGCACATTGATATTTCTTATCATTTTGTGTGTGAGATGGTGCCTTCTGGCAAGCTCAATGTTGCTCATGTTTCTACGGACTTTCAGCTTACTGACATCTTTACAAATGGGTTACCTCATCCTTTGTTTGAGTTATTACATTCCAAGATTTTCATTGCGACCATTCCTACGTTTCGCTTGACGTGGGGGGGTGGTGGTGGTAATAGAGATATAATCAATTTAGAATCAGGATAATTGTGATTTACAGTCGTGCACTAGACGCTTGTGACCAGCTCTCTTTTATCGCGAGACAACTCATTTTCTCTTACCTAGTTAGCGCTTTGTACGCAACCAATCTGTACTTTGTCAGCACATAGTCACCGCCACATCAGTATCGTATTTTTTTAATAAAAAATGGTTTTTGTATTATGGCTCATTTTGATCAACCACCGTGTCAATGGTGTGACATTTTGGGTCATGTTGCTTCTTCTTGCTCTAAACTGCACGATGAATGGTACCAGTTGCAGTGTCAGTGGTGTAAGAAATTTGGTCACATTGCCTTGATGTGTCCTCACTTGGTCTCTCAAGCTCCTTCTCCTAGCTCTTTATCATATTCTCCTCTGCATGCTCGCTGAATAGCTGATTCTGGTGCAACCAACCATATGCATATGAATTCTTATCAGTGCGCTCTTGATTGCATGACTCTTTATTCTGGTAACAATCGTGTCATTGTTGGAAATGGTTCCCTTCTTAACTTTACCCATCTTGGTCATTATCGGGTCTCTAATTCATTATCCTTGTATGATGTTTTGGTGGTTCCACAAATTACTAAAAATTGGCTGTCTATTAGCAAGTTGACTCGGGATATGAATGTTTTTATTTACTTTGATGATTCTTCTTTCACTATTTTGAACAAGTTTACTAGTGATGTTATTGGCAAAGACCATCATGACAGGGGTTTATATATTTTAGATTATGGTGGTGCTGCATTATCTGTTTTTATTGCATCAAATGCTTCTAAAGCATAATTTGAACTTTGGCATAGTAGATTGGGTCATGTTCCCCCACAACATCATTTCTTATTTAAGCAAGTTTGAATGTTTTCAGTTACTAGCTTACTGCCTAAGCCTCATTTGTGTCCCTCTTATGAGATGGCTAATGGCAAGTGTCTTTCTTTTAATGATAATTTAAAATGCTCACCACATATATGTGATTTAGTTCATTGTGATCTTTGGGGACCCTCTCCTGTTGTCTCTTGTGTTGGGTATTCTTATTATGTCATTTTTGTTGATGATTTTTCTTGGTTCACCTGGTTATATCCTCTGCGACGAAAGTCTGATTTTGTAGAGGCTTATATGCATTTTGAGGCTCTTGTTGAGAACCAATTTTCTACCACTATTAAAGTATTTCAGAGTGATGGTGGAATCGAGTTTCTGAATCATCGCATGCAATCACATTTTGCATTCTAAGGACATTCATCATCAACTTTCATGTCCTTACACTCTAGAGCAAAAGGGTCGTGCAGAACGGAAGCATCTTCACATCACTGAGACAGGATTGTTGATGCTTTTTCATTCTAGCCTTCATCATTCATTTTGGTATGATGTTTTTTCTACAGCAGTCTACATCATTAATAGGTTGCCAACGCCGGTTCTATCTGGTAAGTCTCCGCTCTTTGTTATTTTTGGTACGACTCCCGACTACTCCAATTTTCATCCATTTGGCTATCAAGTTTTTCCATATTTATGCCCTTATACTGTGCATAAGTTGGCACCTCAGAGTATGTCCTGTATACTTTTTTGTTACAGTTCCCAATACAATGGTTATCGTTGTCTTGATTCTCTTACGAAGAAGGAGTACATTATTCATCATGCTCGGTTTGATGAGATGCTTTTTCCGGCAACCCGCACCGGTACTACTATTAATCCACCTTAACTCGATGTCTCTGCCTTTTTGGAACCTTTGTCTGTGCCTTCGGAGGTGTTTGAGCCATCTTAATCAGCCAAATTGCTCATTATTTTGGATAATTCTAATTTATAGTTTGTACAGAGAGCTCGGGGTTTATCTAAAAATTGTTCACGTCCGCCCTACGTAGACAAGCTGCCTAGTCTGTAGCCAGTAGCACAGATAAATGTGCCGCACGCACTCAGCTCACCACCAACACGTACAGCCCACGTGTCGCCAGCAGTGCCACCGACGCCTCTAGCCATGGCTCCAGCGATCATACCTTTAATCCTGCCACCGCCAGCTGTCTCTCCTGTGTGGCCATCTGCCACCTTTGAGCTACCAACATTAGGTTACATGCCAACTCCGGTGTCGGTTCCCTATTCTCATCATCCGATGGCTTCTCGCTCTCGTACTAGCTCTCTCAGGCACAATGATTATTCCAACTATGATATTTCTAGTTTACTTAGTGCTTTATTTGCTAAAACTCAGCCTCGAAGTCATCACTCGGTTGTTAAGGACCCTGAATGGGTTGTTGCCATGGATTCCAAGATGGAGGCTCTTTGTACTCAGCAAACATAGGATTTGGTTCCTCGTTCATCTAATGCAAATATTGTTGGTTCAAAATGGGTGTATCTTTTGAAGTATAAGGTTGATGGCTCACTAGACATGCATAAAGCGAGGATAGTTGCTCAGGAGTTTTTGCAATTTCCTAGTTTTGATTATGATCATACTTTTAGTCTCGTGGTGAAGTTTCTACTGTTCGTACTGTTTTATCTTTGGCTGTCACTCATAATTGTCCCTTACGACAACTGGATGTTAAAAATGTATTTTTAAATGGCGTTCTTGACTCTCTGGTTTATATGGAGTTGCCCGCTATATACAAAGACCCCATGCGTCCTGATTTTTTTTGTCGTCTATACAAGGTCATTTATGGATTGAAGCACGCTCATCGCGCTTGGTTTCAATGTTTTAGCTCATTTTTATTGGTCTGGGATTTGTATGCAGTTCCTCTGATACATCTTTATTTGTCTTTTCACAGGGTGCCTCTCTTCTCTACTTGTTAGTTTATGTTGATGGCATCATTCTTACTGGGAATGATGGTCGGCTCATTAGGAAGTTTATTGATCGAGTTAATCAGGAATTCAAGATTACCGATCTTGGCACTCTGCACTAGTTCTTGGGTTTGGAGGTTTTTCATACTTCCAACGGCTTATTCCTTGGTCGGGCCAGATACGCCAAGGACATTTTATTGTGTGTTGGGATGCAGGATTCCGCGCATGTTACCATTCATTTTGAGGCTTTTTTGCAGCTTGTTAGCTCTCATGGTAAGTCGTTCGGAAATCTCACACTTTATTGGTCATTGGTTGGTGCAATTTTATGTCCCAATTTGTCCTATGTTGTGAACACGGTCAATCAGTACATGCAGGCTTCTACTGATGACCATTTCCAAGCTGTTACTTGAATTTTGCGCTGTGTGCATGGTACTCTCCACTATGGTCTTCAGTTCCGCACAAATTCTTCTGCTTTACCAATTCTGGGTTATTCTGATGCTGATTGTGCTCGTTGTATTAAGACTCGTAAGTCTACATATTTTCCTTGGAGGCAATCTGGTTTCTTGGAGTGCTAAGAAGCAACCTACAATTTCTCTTTCTAGTTCAGAATCACAATACCGTGTTATGGCAAACACTGTTGCAGAACTAGCTTGGTTGATGAATCCTCTTCGGGATTTACATGTATCAACTCGTGTGACTCCTGTTTTGTTGTGTGGTGATAATAGTGCTCTATTTCTTGCTCTGAATCTAGTTTCTCATAAGAGAGCCAAGCACATTGATATTGATTATCATTTTGTGCATGAGATTGTGTCTTCTGGCAAGTTCAAGTTTGCTCATGTTTCTACGATTTTGCTGACATCTTTACAAAAGGGGTTAACTTTGCTTGGGGGGGGGGGGGGGGGTGGTTGGGATTGGTTTTGTATATATCCTGTTTCTACTTTGTATACCCTTTCTACTCACTTTATATATGAATACACACAGAACAATTACTTGTGGGTTTTACTTTCTATCAAAAAGAGAGATGGAGAAGCATAATTTCTAAGTATTTTTTAAAGCATCGTTTTTGTTGTTATTGTAATGAGACTTCTTTTGCAATTTGTGCTTCTGTGATGGAACTTCTGTAATTTGTTCTTATGTAGTTTAGGAATTTGAAATTGTTGAAGCATGTATTTGAAGTTGTTCTTATGTATTTTGTCCTGAAACTTGTGTTACTTAGCAGATATTCATATTTGCTTGTATAAATTATTCTGAAAATCGGGAAAATCGTTCTTGTTTGATCACATTTTTGGAACTCTACAAGGGACCAATTCTGGAGGTACTGCTTATTCTGCTTACACAAAGGTCCTGAAGAGTAGAGACGGTGGTCTACTCTTTGAAGTTCACTCTCGTTGCCCTTTAAAATATGCACAATAGATCACCTATAAGATTTAAACAATCAGTATAAAAAATTGAAAACCAAACAGTACAATACTAATGCGCAGGGGAGAGCCGAAAACACTGCAACATAAAACGAGTATGAAAAATAACACCAATACGTAGACAATACGGTTAATGTAATGATATAACAAAAGGCAACAAAAACAAATGCACCCCAACCACCACTCTATTAATCGTTAAAATGGAAATTGAAACGATTAAACAATGGAGATTCACTACCATGCAGCTCATGTACTCTACTCAATCTTTTGAAGCGCAGAGATGGTGATCTACTCTTTGTTTTCAATATTCTGCTTACAATATTGAGAGGATTGTAGCAAGACTGAACCGCATGCCCATGTAAAGTCTCATTCTTGTCTCCAACAACCACTCTTAGAGCACGAGCATCGTACACTTTTCTTATACTGATATATAACGCTGCACACCAGCATCCAAAAAGCAAATTACTATCCACTGTTATATTG
Organism: Rubia yunnanensis; assembly: GCA_037428765.1. Classification (NCBI taxonomy): domain Eukaryota; kingdom Viridiplantae; phylum Streptophyta; class Magnoliopsida; order Gentianales; family Rubiaceae; genus Rubia; species Rubia yunnanensis. Next base: position 127,982,690 of record CM075061.1, read on the forward strand.
GATGTACTACTCATAAAATACTTAATTATATAACCTTTATTATACAGTAATCTTAATGTGAGCTCTGAAATCAAGGTTTTTAAAACTTTAACATCAAGTGTTCAGAAAAAAAAAGAAAATCCTTGCATATAAATACCACTTCTAGCAGAAAACAAGTACGACACAGTGAAACTTAAGATCAACATCGGTGCTTAAAGAATAGTGCAGTCACTAAACAAAATAAAAACAAAAATGCAGCAGTTGTTAATTGAGACGAACTTCAGTCATCGCCATCAGATATTTCTCCAAAAAGTCTCTCTTTCTCCCATTCCTTTTGTAAAGACAAGGAATTATTTAATTGGCAATTTTGTGTTAAGTATTTGTGAACTGATATACAGACCATGTTGGAGCATGGTGCTGGAGCAGAACTGGAGCAGAACTGGAACAGGTTTTACGCCAAAGGTTTTAACGGAATTCAAGCCGAAATATTGGAATTTATGGTAATTGTATATTTGGCCATATATTAGGCATGTGAAGCATAATTGGTTTTATGGAAAATTCCTACTTATATGGAGAAGATGTATTCAAATATATGGGATAGAATGATATAAGGTAAATCCCTTTATTTATGGGATTTGGATATGCTTCAACAATCAGATTTGGAATAGGAATATTATGGAGATAATCAAGAATATTCAGATCTGATTCGTGGATATAAATATGAGACAAACACGGCTGCATATACACGATTTTACAGAGCAAAATCTGCACCCAGATTTTGAGATCTTACGAAACTTGCAAGAGCCAATATACTGTGTTCCAACACTGTCCTGCTGCACTAAGTTCAGAATCGTACACCTTAATTCCTCGGGAGGAGGAGATCTTGCGTCGACGGAGTTCGAGGTCAGAGGGAGTCTGATCAAGGCAGATCGGTAGCTAGGGGAGCTAGCAGAGTCCACACGTCATAGTTAGTAAAGATAAGTATTTTGTAAACTGTACTCTGTACTGTATCTTTTTAATTAGTGGATTCATTCTGAACTGGGCCAGGCCCCGCAGATGTAGGTGGTTTACACCGAACTGCGTAACCAAGTTGTGTGTCTTTTACATTTTACGTTATTTTACACTTGGTTAAACTAAGCATGTTGGAACACACTAATAAGTACTAGAAAAAGTGGTAAAACCAAATTTCACCTTCAATATTTAGGCTTGCATTTCTCCGTACTTTCGACACACAAATAGAGAAACATTGATAAGATCCTTATCTAATATTTGCTCTTGTTCTTTTCGCTTCGGTGCTTTCTCTTTCATTCTTTGATTTCTCTTCTTCAGTTCAATCTCTGCATTGAATATTTTCTAGCGCAGCTCATAATCCTTCTTCTCTTTTTATTTCTTCACCTCAAGGCCTGCACAAGTCAAGTCAAGTTGTTTTTCTAAATATGATTGAAGATTACCTATAGCATCGGCCACCCCAACTTTCACGACCATTTTTTTCCTGATCTTTAATAGCCTTTCTTCCATTGCTTGGATGAGAAATTCCTCCATCATTTTGTATTTTATCCTCGACACGATTTGGATCGGTATCAACAACCATAGGCACTGCACCAATAACCAGATTTGCTTCAATTTGTGTTCCATTTAGTGTTGAGTGCTCATCGGAGATATTAATAACACACTTCAGCTTCTTAGATGCATCCTGCTTAGTTAGTTGTCGGGTACACCATTTCACGTGTTTCCTACAAATCTCCCAACATTCTTCATGCTTGAATGGTTAATTGTTGGATGTGTCCTGATATATACGTAGTCACTACTATAAACTAAAACTAATGTAACACTTTCTTTGCAACACTTATTCAAAATATTACAATAGCTTATAAAGTGTTACTTAAACTTTTGAAAAGTGTTACAAAATTGTTACCTAAATTTTAAAAAAGCGTTATTCCTATGAGGTAGGCTCAGAATCCTTCGTTAGATCTAATGTAACATCACCTAAGGTAATACTTGTAAAAATGTTACTTTAGGTGCTATTGTAACACTTTGAACGCAAAGTAACACTTTTACATGTATTACCTTAGGCGATGTTACATTAGATCTAACGTAACGCTTTTTTAAAATTTAGGTAACGCTTTTGTAGCACTTTTCAAAAGTTTAAGTAACACTTTATAAGCTATTGTAACATTTTAAATAAGTGTTACAAGGAAAGTGTTACATTAGGCTTAATTTGTAGTAGTGAGTGTAGCTCTTTTCTTCACATACATATTCAAAAAAGACCACATAATTGCTAGTGCAATCAACTGAAAAACAAAATTTTAAGTGCAATCAACTAAAAAACAAATCTGTAAGTGCAATCAACTAAAAAAATGGTAAGTGCGATCAACTAAAAAACTAAACTGTAAGTGCAATCAACTAATAAAGTGCAAAGAGTTGTAATGATTTAGAATATTACCACGCCGTCTTCAAGTGTTTCTTCACTCTTTTTAATCCTCTCCAAACTCTCATAACATCTGTGAAATTTGTTTATAGCGGTTTGTAGACTTCCTCACTTACATTCCAAGGCATAAGAATTCCTAGCTTTATCAAACTCGAACATATTTTCTCTCCGAACTTGCAGAATCCGACTCCATAAAGTTTCAGATTTCCGACCCACTCTAACATCTGCATCAATGAGATGCGTAGCATTTGCAAGAGCAATATCTTCAGCAACAGTCCATCGTCGAATAATTGGTGGAATGGTTTTAGTAATTTGTGATTTTTTCCTTTTCTGGGACACTTGGGATGGCTAAGGGGGTATGGGAACATAAACCACATTCAGAGTGTTTAGTACACTAGGATAAGAAAAGTTGGCTACATTAAGATGGTGAGTTTGAGGAGAAATTTGGGCATTCAATGAATTTTCGGGAAAAGTTTGTGGATATTGAAGGTTTCTTGGCACAATGGGTTGATGAAATTGATCGAAATCCCCAATAGATCTTGATTGAGTCTCAGGAGTTTGGCTATGGACTCCTAAGGAGTTTAAAGAACCAGGAGTATTAAGAGATTCATTGAAATTTGGTTGTGAGAACTGTTCACAATCTCCAAAATCCATAAGAACTATAAAAGGAATCAAGTGACCTAACGAAAAGACAATCCATTGCATAGATTGGTTCCACTTCAGTAAAATGATTTCCACATGAAAATGAAAACAGAACTTAAAGACAGTTGCAAATCCAGTAGTGAAACTAAGCCAATACAGTTGCAGAGCCAAACACGAGATGCAAATACAATAAGAACTTCATGCAATCCTAAAGTAGAATAGATGTACACACACAAACATACACTAGTGCACAATGCACGCACAAACAAAAATACACACAATAAGGGTAGCATTAGGATTCTGCAGATTGTTTACAAACTTTATACTTCATCTGTCCCAGAATAATTGACACATACATTTTTGCTTCGGTATTTTATGCAAGTTGATGTGGTAGAGAATAATTGTGGATAAAGTAGGGATAATTTGGGAGAACAGTGTGCCCGGTCAAAAAGATGTTGAAGTTAAAAAGGATACCGTAAGAATTTTAATACATATTCTTTACCATATTGGGTAAGAATTAAGATCTACCATTTTATGTGGAACTGGCAAAAATAGAAAGTGATCCAATTTGAATGCATAGACAATATTCATAAGCAGAACCATTGATATTCTGCTTCAAAATATATATCGCTTATGCATAGAAAAATATTATGCTTACTATATGGGAGGTTGTCGCCGTACCTCTCAAAGTTAATACTTTTAGGCCCTTAATGCGTCCTATCCACAATAATGTAAATAGTGGCAAGACGGGGTCGTCCACAGGAAAAGGGATTTTTCTAAGTACTTAAACACCTATATGAGAAAACGTACTAAACACATACATACATAGATATATATAAAAGCATGTAAACAAGGGGGGAGGGGGGGTTTGGTTGGATGGTTCCTAAATTAGCAAATTAAAATACAACAATTAGCAAATCAAGAGAATGATGCTAATCATGTAAACGCAAATAAAGATGTGATGAAAATACAATTACGAAGCCTTGGGCGCAATTGACTTCCACTTCCAAACCTCTTATCCATCATTGAACATGCAACTTATTTACTACTTTCACTACTTGTTGTGAAGACTAAACTTCTATCCTTCTTAGATAGTAGTTTGCAAGAGTGAATTCGACATCTCTTGTCAAACCTCACCAATGACTCCCGTAGTCGAAACACGACTCAAGGTATCCCATTAATGGCATTTAGCACGAAGGATCAACAAACTCGGCAACACTTATGACCACTACACCGTGACTAAGCATTTAACCGATCTATGCATTTACACGGGATTAGTCAAGAACGTTCAACGCTTATAGACTTCTCCCGTTTGCTACAAATGATAAACATGGCAAAGAGTTCGACATTGCATATCTATCTAGCAATCATCAATCCATCAACATAATCAAAAGCTCTAAATCATACTTATACATTCCTAACACATTCAATGCTCCATAAATGCACAATAGCAAGAGTAATAAATAAGCTACAAATTGTTCTTAAGACATGGGTTTGGAAGCCTTAGTCAATTGCTCCCAAGAGATAAGTTAGCTACAAGAGTTCATGATAGTCTAACTAAAACAACAAACCAAAAAAACAAGATAAATTAAAGAAGAAAAATGGAAGAATAGGGTTTAGAATAGTACAAAATCCGCCGCTCTGGAAACTGGAATGAGAGGAGAGAAAAAATGGTATTTATAGTGGAAGGAAAAGAAAGTAGGATTCTGGTCAGTGGCCGTCGCGACTCGCGACGAACATGTTGGTCGCGACGAGTCCGTCGCAACTTGCGACGGTAACCAGAATTTTTGCATTATTTCTTCTTCTTCTCCTTGTGGCATGTAGTCATCTCCATAGTCACTCCTCTCAACTTCTAAGTCTTCAACGGTTTCAAAAGTGATCTTCAATGGCCTCCGGTCTTCACGTCTTCGAAGCAAGTCTTCAAAATCTTCGAAAGTGTAGTCTTCAATGGCCTCCGATCTTCATTACTTCGTCACACAAAAAATCTACTTAAAAGAGGTAAAAGAGCGCAAAGTTGCTCTTACCCCTCCTAAGAGGATTTCATGGTAAAACATAAGTTGTTGTAATGAAAGAGCACAAAATGGATCCTAAATAGTACTAAAATAAGCATATAAAGTGGACGCATCACTATAGTCCTTATGGATGAAGAAACTTCATATTTTGAATGCATAGGACAACATTCGCAAGAAGAATATCCATAAGCACAATATTCACAAGCAACTACTCTTAATGCATAGAGCAAACTAACACCTTAATAATAATCAATGGTGTTGGAATATTCACACCTCACCTTAGTAATCAAATATGCTAGATGATTCACACCTCACCAGTGGACTAGTACAAACTAAACCTGCCAAGTATCAAACATTTGAACTCAATAGAATTCATATAGCCTTGGAAACTACTTCAAAACTACTTCAAAAAAAAACCACAATTCTCATTAAGGTATTTTCAATAATCGTACTGGGAATTATAACTTTCATAAACACTCCTACATTTGGTGCGACCGCTACTAAAAATAGCCAACGAGTAAAAAACATAAAAAGGTTTAAGAAGAAAGATAAATAAAATGGACGAAAAAACCCTAGCAATTGAATTTGCACAATGGATGAAGATGAAGGAAAGTCGTGTTACCTTGACATGAATAATCTGCTATCTTCATATGATTCCTCCGTCTATATCTTCAAATGAGAATTTGGGCATGCTCTATCTTCATAATATTCATGTCAAGGAAAGCAGTGTTAGCTCGACATGAATAATCTGCTATCTTCATATGATTTTTCCTCCTATATCTGCAAATGAGAATTTCAGCGTGCACTATATACTCCCCGTTTTTCACTCCAAATTGGGGGAGTCTCTCACTTACCGATGTACGCCAAATTCATTTTGGAATTTTTGTGCCAAATTTTTGGCGGCATTGAACTTACATATGGCGCCAATTTTCTTTTTTTTGCAATATTTTTTGCTGGGTGGACAAGCGAGAGCCGCAGAATGGGACTCTCCAAACAGAGGCCCTATTTGACACTGTGAGTATAAAATTATGCCACATCAGATTGCAGGTATTAATTGACCCTTGCATTGGAGAAGGCATTGTAGTTTGGGAGTCTATTAGTCTGATGTGGCTAGTGACCTTTTGTAAATTGAACCCTGGGTTGGAGATGCTCTCAGGGCCTCAACATGAACTTCTCTATATATAAGGTCAATAGAAGCTCTAATTGACCCTCCTCTAAAGAAAAGTGTGTCACGTTATATTAATGTTTTCATTTGAACCTTGCATTAGAAATGTTTTTGTGGGTTGATGGTCTATCAATATGACGAGGCAAGTACTTTTGCCAAAGTGACTCTTGTATTGGAGATGCTCTCACTTTGCTAAAAGTCACTTGCATCATATTAATACTTGATAGACTCTCAACCCTCAAAAATATCTCCAATGTGGAAGGATCAATATGACATGACCCAATTTTATTTAAAGGGGGTTAACTAAAACTTCTACTAGAGAAACTTATAGCATCTCTAATAGAAGAGTCAGTTTTGGGAGTTTTTTTTGCCAAATGACATGTTTTAGTTGGAACTTTAATATGATATAAACAAAGTAAATTAATTGACGTTCTTATTTGATATTTCATCTCCAATGCTACCTTCACAAGAATAGCTTCGGTACGACGTATGAGTTATTGATTGAACAAAATTTTAGTTCGACCGATGCATATTTATGAATACATATTACTTTTTCTTGGAGAGACAAGTGAGAGCCTCAATATGAACTTCTCTATATAAAAGCTCTAAGAGCATCTCCAATGGAAGAGTCAATTTTGGGAGTCTTTTTTGTCAAATGACATGTTTTAATTGGAACTTCAATATGATGTAAACAAAGTAAATTAAGTGACAGTCTTTATTTAAATTTTCATCTCCAATGCTACCATCACAATTATAACTTCAATATGACGTGTCAATCATTGATTGAACAAAATTTTAGTTGTGTCCATGCATATTCATGAATACCTATTACTGTTTATTGGGAAGAGAAATGAGGGTCAATATGAGCGAAAATCATGACCACTTCGCAAAGAGGAGCGTATCATCATTAATCACTTCGTCAAACAAGGATCTTCAAGAAAATGTAACACCACTTGATCTAAAGAACAATCTATGTTGTTCGAGCAGTAAACACCTTAATAGGCATAGATCTGAACTCATCCAAATTAATGAAAAACATAATACAAACACAAACCAAATATGCGAAACCATGATTTGTACAATCCAATCGAGAACAAAACATCTACGCGACCAACTAAACCGAGTGATTATCATGAACACAACAATCTAATTTATTGGGTCGAAAAAAATACTAGTATATGAACATAAATCTATACTTATTCAATAAAATAAACGTTCAAACAATTTCAAATGGAAAGATGGGGAAAACAAGATCCAAGAAAAAGTAAAGATTTTTAAAGAGAGAATGGAGTTTGCGGCTTCTGTATGATTCTAAATACTAAATGAAAAGGGTAAGCACAATGCTTCTTAATCTCCATCAAATTATTTTAAATGCGGAGCCTGAAGCTAGCAGACTTTCGAAGAACCGAATCAGATCTCACTTTATAAAATTGGCGGGAAATTGAAACGATGATCCAGTATTCACTTACTTAGCTTAATCAGGAGCCACTTATACACTAGTTACATCAGTGGTGTAAAGTATACCAACCTGCACATCAACCACCTTATCAGGTCATATTAGCCATAGTTACTAACTCCAACTAACTACATATGCAATCCGAGTCGTCTTTCGCGAGTCGTCTTTCGCAAGACATCTTACCATAAGATCAGAAACTAAATCGAAAATAGGAAAATGACAAATTAAATTTGGGAAAATTTAGGAATATTTCTGGTTCGAGGTTTAATTTAAAAATCATGCTAAATTTCAGGGACTAAACATGTAAATAAGAAATATTTAGAAACCCTCCCCTCCACCTCCCTCCTCCGCCTCCCCCCTATGCCTTCCTCCCCTGCCTCCCCCCTTCAATCGAACTCCCTTCGTATCCTTCCCTCCTTTTCCGACAGCGATGGCGATGTTCTCCGTCATGCCTCCTCCGGTAGCTCCAATTTCGTTTCGATTTCGCTCCGACGAACCAGCACCGTTCTCACCGTCGTCGAATTTCAATTTTTGGCAGGGAAAGTTCTGCAACTATTATTTTTCTGGCAGTGCCGTTCTCACCGTCGTTGGCGATTATTTGATTTATAGTTTTGGGTACCGAGTGAATAAACTTGAACTGTTGTGGTGTTCGGTGCCATTTGTTCTTATATCGACAATCATGTTTTGTGGGTCTTTATTGTTGAGAGAAACTAACAAAATCAGTGCTCTATAATGTTGGGATTTCAGGTTGTATAAGAAATTAACATATTGAATTAAGAATTGTTGCAAGGATGCACCCTCCTAACACAGCGTATGCACCCTTCCAACACCTGATAGCTCAAAATCGAATAAATCCAATAAATTATCACTGTCACAACAAAAACATATAAAATTAGCATATAAAACTAAAAATCTTTAAATTAACTTTTACGTCAACCTGTGAAAATGCCAATCGTCATAACTACCGAATGCCCTAAAAAATTGCTAACATAAAAACTGAAAAAAAACCCAAATAAAGCTAAAACACCAATAACCATCCAATGTCTCAGTTATAACAAATAAACCAATATTTTTAAAACATCTTTCTCAAACAATACATTAAAAAAAATTCTATTTTCTTCCCCCGACTTGTTTCCCTTCGTTGCTCGCTTATTCACAAACTTGCCTTCTCTTCAGCTGGTTTTGAAGAGGATGACTCTTCTACTCCATCAACACCAAGATCAAAGGTAGGCTCTGGTCCTCTATTCAAGGGAACACCTTCAAAGTATGATTCTTCATAGCATTTTTTATTACCTCATCAATGACATTGTAAAGCTCTATCTTGGAAAGTATTTCTGTGAAATAAATATAAAACATCACATACAGTAATTAAAATATCAATATGTGAAATTAAAACATCATAATAGCACACATAACAGCACTGACAACTGCATTGAGAAACATCAAATACAATATTTAAAACATCAATATCAAAATTTAAAAATATCAACATCACACACTAAAATATCAAAAAAACAAAACTGAACATCAGTTGCATACTTAAATATGAAAACACCGCAAGCATTAAACACTGAAATTATAACCTTATATCAACACACATAGCAATACTTAGAGTTTAAACATGAAAGATCAAAGATTAGAATTAGAAGCATCAACAATAATATCTAAAACATCACAACTAAAAAAAGAAAACTTAAATTTCTTACTTCCTTCTCGATTGCAGCAATAATGGGCAAGTGATCTTAGACATCTAAGAAACAACAACAAAAAAATAGCACAAATAGTAACAAAACCCTAAAATATCACACACAATCAAAACAAAATCTTAAGATATTACACACAATCAAAACTGAACATCAACTGCACACTTAAGCATGAAAACACCACAAACATCGAACACTGAAATCAAAACATCATACCAACACAGATAACAATACTTAAAACATAAATATGAAACATCAAACAAAAACCTAGAAACATCAACAACATTATCTAAAACATCACTACTAAAAAATAAAAAAAACTTACAGTCCTCCTTCTTTCTCGATTGAAGCAATTGTAGGCAAGTGTTCTTAGACATCTAAGAAACAACAAAAATATTAGCACAAATCGTAACAAAACCTTAAGGTATCACACACAATCAAAACTGCACATCAATTGCATACTTAAGCATGAAAACACCACAAGCATCAACACACTGAAATTGAAACATCACACCAACACAGATAACAAAACTTAAAGCGTAAACATGAAACATGAAACAGAAAATAAGAAACATCAATAACATTATTTAAAACATCACAACTGAAACAACAGTGAGGCAGGTCTTCTTAGACATCTAAGAAACAACAACGACAACACAAAAATTAGCACAACTCCGTAAAAATAATTCACCAAACACAAAAAAAACATAGAAATCCCCAAATTTCAACTCCGCAAACAACATAAACCCTAAAACACAAAATAAAAACATGATTGAACTACATGATGAAAAAAACACAAAATAAGCACAATAATACTCAATATAACCTACACAAACCCTAGAAAATTACATGAACAAAAAAATTAAACAAAAAAAAAATGCATAAAAATCAGAGCAAAGACACTGCCTTCGAAGATAAACACAAAACGAAGGTCGAATTGTGTTAGATCGCCGAAAATCAAAGCTAAAACCGGCAAAATTGCCAGAAAATAAAGAACAACTTCCCTGCGTTCATCGTGAATCATTGTACAGAAGAAATGTGGAAGAAAAAGGGAGAAAAGGAGCTGTAAAATCGAAGGAAGGGAACAGTTGTGTACGGTTGAAATGGAGCTCGATGAGAAATGGAGAGAGCAATTGTGCAAAAGACGGAAGGGAGAGTAGAGAGAAGAAGATGAAAGATTGATTTTTTTATCTTAAATTAAATGTAAATTAACAAAATTGCACATATAAAACTTCAATTTGAAACCCCATGATAAATTCTTTCCAATTTAATACTGTCATACAATCCGCGCACGAAGATTGCAGCTGTTGTTATAAGCAACTTGTCGCACTTCCATCAGCTTTCGATTCTTCCTAACCAAATAACAAGGAAATACACGGATACTTAAGCTATCTGCCTTGGATCTCTGTTAAACTAACATCATTGATTGAATGTCCACTTTGCGAAGAACAGCATTGATCTTGGAAGTGCGACAATCTAGCAGTATAAGCTGGTAATTTGGGTCGAGGGAGTTCCCCAATTTCATTGTTGAGCATCGATACAACACTAGACATATTTGGCCTCTCGTTTGCACATTCTTGAACGCACAATAGTCCAACTTGGATACATCTCTCGACTACCATTCCATTACTTGGATCAATATTTTCTGTAAATGACAATTTCACTGCTTTGTTCTCCTTCCACAGTTTCCAGGCCTGAAGTTTTTGAGAGGTGAGACAAAATTACTTGGATTAAGTTAGCAAATGCAAGTAAGATCACTGTACATTTTTTCGACGAAACTTCCATGGTTTAAGAGAGCTTACATATCCAAGAAGGCTTAGATTCTCCTCGTCATAAAAGCTGGTGTTCCTCTTTCCGCTTACAATCTCCAATAGCATCACCCCGAAACTGTAAACATCCGACTTCTCTGAAAATTTCCCTCCCATCGCATATTCTGGAGCCATGTATCCACTGCATTGCATCATAGAGGAAAAACAAGAAAGTGCTGAGTAAATCGATAGTGTAGTTAGGACTTAGGAGCTGCCAATAACAGAAGAAATGGAATGTACTTACTAGGTGCCAACGACCCTGTCGGTATTTTCTTGATCTTGCTTGCCTCCGAAAATTCTTGCTAACCCGAAATCTGATATCTTAGGATTCAGCTCCTCATCTAGCAAGATATTGCTTGCCTTGAGATCTCTATGGATGATTCTCAATCTTGAATCTCTGTGAAGGTAAAGGAGGCCTCTACTGATCCCTTCTAAGATGATCCACATTCTATTCCAATCAAGCAAATCTTTTTTTCCTGAATCTGGAGAGAAACTTATGTAAAGTACAACATAAAATGTTTTCAATGTAAACACTAGTCATCTTCCAAAGGGGGATGAAAGTGCATGGTAAGAGAAGTATTGTCAACTAACCAAATAGATATGCATCAAGGCTTTTGTTTGCCATGTACTCATACACTATCATTTTTTCTTCTCTTTCAACACAGCAGCCAAGGATTTTGACGAGATTGCGGTGTTGCAGTTTAGAAATGACAGTAACTTCATTCATAAACTCCTTAATTCCTTAACTGGAAGAATTCGAAAGCCTTTTCACTGCAATTTCCTGACCTGTTAAGAACTTCCCCTGTAGATAAATTGCATTGTGGTTAACAGCATTGATTTCTCCTTTCACTGAAATGTGCAAAAAATTCTCCGGTAAATAATGTCAAACATGTACCTTGTATACAGGACCAAAACCTCCCTGACCTAGCTTATTATCGGCGTAGAAATCATCTGTTGCATTAGCTATGGTCCTATAACTGTACAAAGGCAGCTCTTTGAATTTTGATTTGTCAGAACTCTCGCTAATCGCTGTTTCTCTTTTGCATGCTCCACCTGCCTCAACTGATGGCAAATCAACATTCAGTTTCTAATTGAGAACAAAAACCTGTAGTTTTTGACAAGTTAAGGTTATTACCTCGATGCTTAGTCCTCCAACTCCACATGAAGTAGAATAATATAGCAAGGAATAACAATGGCACAGTAACAGAAGAAGCAATAATTGCTTTCTTTTTCTGATTGCTCCAAGCATAATCTGCATTTCAGAGATTTTAAAGAGCAGACACCTAGAAATCCAATCCTCAGAGAATATATTTAAAAAGAGTCAGGTGAATTAGATCAGTTAACTACCTATATCACAAAAGTGAGTGTGCCAATGAGCGAGTAGAGAAGAGCTATTACCTAGTTCAGAATGAGCGACACGTAGGTACAGATCAGGCCCTTTAATAGAGAACTGCTGGATATCAATCAAGTAATGAGCCCAGTGCATGCATCCAATCCCTACAACAAAAGTATAGGCTGAGCAGGAGCAATTCTTCAAGCACTCGTTACCACATTCCTCTTCTGAAGTAACTATAACATTGGACAAATCAGGAACTTTAACATTTGCGAACTTCAAGTAGCCATCTTCTTCATCTTGATGACCTGCAGAACTGTTTCTGTCACACCAAAGAGGTGCATTTCTTAAGCAGCCACCACTCCAGTTTCCTTTAGTCCATTTTTTGAAATCTTTAGGCTCAAAACCTTTCAAGCAAGAACAGATTGGTGAACCCTTAGGATCACAAATCCCATTAGGTCCACATTTTCCATACACATCACATTCACTTGTTACCAACGAAGAGGGTACTTCCCAGTCTCCTTTCCCATTTGAAACCTTCTCTTGAAGAACCCCCGAGACATTCAATTGGAAGTGCAACAAAGAAGATGTATTACTGTAGTCATATGTAAAGTATACTATTCCACCACTGCCTTTCACCATATAGTAATATCGATATTGACTGCGATATTCAGCTCCAATCCTTGGTACTCCGATCATCATAAGACCGTCCCATGGACCACTCCGCCAGTAAAGAACACCTCTATTCCATACGAAAATTTCCGGGATGCGAAGAGGGTTGACACCAAAAGTGAAACTTCCAGTGGAGGGATCAGAGGGACTTCTCCATGATGTTAGTTGGACTGTTCCATTTTCAGTTACTCCTATCCTCATCCCGGGCAAAAATGTGTCCCCGGCATTCTGAAAACTTTCCCAAATATGTCTTCCATTTGAGCTGTCTCTCAAGACCAAGTTACCATTTTCAAGAAGTTGAGCAGTTGAGTTCGGAACAGCATCTGTTGCATTTGACAACCAGAGTACCTCCTTCTTTCCATTCAAAACCTCAAGATTCCCATCATTTGAAATGGTCAGAACCCCAGAAGAATCATTCAAAGGTTTGTTCCTGTTCGCCACCCATACAGAAGCCATTTTAGGAACATTATACATGATTCCCACGTATCGGTTGGTGGTGTTTTCAGGACTGAAGAATCCCAACTTAAAAGTTCCACCTGATGAAACTATAAAGTTGGGATCTTGAAGAGGCTGTGTAACTGAAATTGTGTCTATGGCACTGGAATCTTGAAAAAGAGAGACTGAAGAAAGCAACAAAGCCAGATGCAATAAGCATGGCAGAGGTGTCAGTCCCTTCATTCATATGTAGAAACTAATGTCTACAACAATAGTACAATGAAAAGAAACTAATGGTCATGTTAGTCCAGTTTCTCATCTTCATTTAACATCAATGAACAAAAGTTTCCACAAATAATGACAATCATGTTAGTCCAGTTTCTCATCTTCATTTAACATCAATGAACAAAAGTTTCCACAAATAATGACAAATTAGTAAAGTCTTATTTGGTCTCCGTGATGGAGCCTCTCATGCAACCTGTTAAGACTCTGACAGCAGCTCAAACGTGAATACTCCGGAGCAGAGAAATTTTAATTTAGAGTCTCACATTTGTGAATAACAAAGTTATAGCTTAAAAGTGTATAAAATTATGGATCACAATGCGCATGACTCTAATAGTTGCAAAAAATGATTGACAGAGAAACTTAAGAGATGCCTTGAATATAAAGTACTGTATATGTTAAGAGATGCCTTGAATATAAAGTGATATGTCTGGCCAAAACAAAAATGGGACAGTTTACATAACCATATGAGGAGATTTTTTGTACACTTAATAACTAAGGGCGCAATACAAAATTTACCAGTGAAAAGCACAATGGGCGACCACTTGAAAATGAAGGGGGGAATAACCTGATAATATATTACTCCGTCCCAGCCGAATGTGCACACTTTTTGGTCAACTTTCTCAGGTCATGTTTGACTAACGATAACTTTAGTTACGTATATTAACGGTGTGTTAAAATTTGATATTTGGAAAATACAGCATGCAGAGAATCCAACAATATCTCACATGATGATATTGGTATCTATATACTAGTTGAAATTTATGGTCAAACGTATCTTGAGAAAGTTGACCAAAAAGTGTGCAGATTCGGCTGGAACGGAGGGAGTATGTCTTATGATCACCTTGCATTTAGGCCACAATTTCAATAAAGTAAAGATGGAATTATAGGAAGAAACGTGCAAGGAATTCAATCTCCATACACTATAGGAATGTACAAGCAATTTATAATGTAAAAGCAATTTATCATATATATGTATATATGATATATTATGACATTGACCCGATTGCGATCTGCCAACCTGAAATGACAATATATATATATATACATATATATATATGTATATATATATATATATATACATATATATATATATATACATATATATATATATATATATATATATATATATATATATATATATATATATATAATATGACATTGTCGATCCGCTATTTGAAATGCATTTTGGAGTATGTGTTTCAAGCACGAGTAGGCTTACTTTATATGTAGCAAAAGGCAAGTAGTTTTTGCACAGCTCATATTGAACAGACGCTTCAAAAGACACCAAATTGTAATCATTTTTACGCACAAAATATAGAAATCTAATGCAAGAAAACATATCTGCAACATTACTTCATCTGTTAATTATGTCGTTTATTTTATTGGGAATTAACTGTGATTTTACGTGATTAATGTGCACTTTAAATGTTTTATTTGTAACAGATCACAGTTTTTGGGCTCGAGAGCAATTTGGAGGAGAAGTAGGGAGAATCGGGCAATTATTGCAAATTATCGCAATCAAATGAAGATCAGAATCGTAGCAATTAATTTGGAGCAGATTGGACTGATATTCTTGGAAATATTCTTGAAGATATTTGAAGATAATGTGAAGATTGGATCAGAATTTAATTTTGGCAAGAATTCTATTTTATTTGGAAGAGTCCAATATGGACATTATTTTATAATGACAGCCTATAAAATTAGGCGCATGAAGACAGACCGGGTGTGCTGTTTTTGGGTATTATTTTTAGGAATGCTAGTAGTTTGAGGAAAAGAAAGGTCAACACATTATTTTCTTTCCTCTGTTTTGTTTTCGGGCGGAAGTAGCTTTAGGGGAGGAAGAAGACAAACATTCTTCTCCTTCTTCTTTTTCTTTCCTTTTTGGCTTTGGACGAAAGAGTCAGAGGGAGCAGCTTTAACCTTGGTTGTCTTCTCCCTGTGTTACTATTTTTTCCAGACGTGGATACAGACTTAGTGGAAGCATTGGTTTTGTTTTCTTTAATTACTTGTCTCTTTTTCATTCAATTTCAGTAAGCATATTTATATATTATTATATATATTTTTTTTTGTTTAGTTATCATGAGTAACTAATTTATATATCGGCAGAGAATAACAAATGCTAGTTTATAAATCGTGAGGCCTAATTGCATTATAATTGATTCTTGCATGTTCTTGATTGTCCTTGGTTGAATTTATTTCTAATATGTTTAGGCCTGATCAACTTAAATGTTTTTAGAATACTGCTATCTAATTTCCGCCAATACGTAATTGTTGGATGAGATTAGTAAGTAGCACAGTCTGTGAAAAACAGCTAACTAGCTAAGACTGCTAATAGCAAGATAGGGGATAATTGAGTGTGCGTTACTATTTACTTTTACTTTGGTAATTGCTATACCGGGTTCTTTTAAGCATACTTACTTCCCTATAACCGGTAGATGTGTAAGAATAACTATCATGAGTTATTGCGCCTATGATCGATAATAACTAGCATGAGTTATTCTTAGCCGATATCATTCATTCATATATTTATTTCTCATAAGTTTAAGTCTTTCTTTGCATTTTTTCTTTTGCTCCCTTCTTATCATTGTACTAATTAATATTAATCTGAATTTGCAGGTTATTTGGCGAGTAAAACAATGCTCACCAGCTGAGTGACAACAATCTCACCACGTGTAATGTGCAGCTCTACAACTTCTTCATCAGCCTAATGGATCAGCTCAGAGGCTTTACAAATTGGCTGGTCTTCGTCAAGAAACTTGTTTCATGGCTTCTTTCTCTATGAGTTCATCCAAACTGAAAGATAGCACAAATTTTCGCTCTTGTAATGTAATGAAATCAGTGTACGATACAATACACACACATGGCATACATCAAATATATTTTGTATAGATTAAACGCTGCGATATTTGGCAGCCAACACACTTTACATCATTAACGACAATCCTCGCAAAAATCAAACAGCAGCAAGATTACAGATTTCTGGGACATATTTGGCTATCTTCCTTCAACATCCGTCAAGCTAACATCGTTAAATGATTGTACGCACTGTGGTAAACATTGATGATGAAATAGGGAGAGTCTGGCAGTATAAGCTGGTAATTTTGGTCGAGGGAGGTCCCCAATTTCGCTGTTGAGCATCAGAAGGATATCAGACATATTTGGCCTATCATCTGCTGATTCTTGAACACACAGTAAACCAACTTGGATGCATCTCTGGATTCCCATTTCTGTGCTTGGATCAAGTTTTTCCATAAATGCCAAGTTTGCTGCTTTATCCTCATTCCACAGTTTCCAGCCCCAAAAAAATTGGAGAATGATTGACTTGTCGAGTTTGACTATCAAATGCAAATGAGATGATAAGAAAGCTTACATATCTGAGAAGGCTTAGATTCTCTTCATAAAGATAAAAGCTGGTGTTCCTCTTCCCACTTACAATCTCCAACAGCACAACTCCAAAGCTGTACACATCTGACTTCTCCGAAAATGTTCCTCCCATTGCATATTCTGGAGCCATGTAGCCACTGCAAAGAAAAATGCAGTTAAAAGTCAGATCATGTTTCCTTGAATGAAAAAAAAGAAGAGATTTTAGTCATATAGTTAGGATTAAGGAACGTGCTTACTAGGTGCCTACAACCCGGTTGGTCTTGGCTTGTTCTTGCTTGCCTCCAAAAATTCTTGCTAAGCCAAAATCTGAAATCTTGGGATTCAGGTCTTCATCTAATAGGATGTTACTGGCTTTCAGATCTCGGTGGATGATTCTAAGTCTTGAGTCTCTATGGAGGTAAAGGAGACCTCTACTAATGCCGTCGATGATGATACACCTTCTGTTCCAGTCAAGCAAATCCTGTTTTCGTGAATCTGAAGAGTGGCAAAATGTAATCTCCAACATAATGTGTTAAAGATCCCTCTTTCCCTTAGTAGAAAAATATATTCAGAGTAATATTATCAACTAACCATAGATATAAGCATCCAAACTCTTGTTTGGCATGTATTCGTACAATAGCATCTTTTTCTTCTCTTTCAACACAGCAAATAAGGAGTCTAACCAGATTGCGGTGTTGCAGTTTAGAAATGAGCGCAACTTCATTCATAAACTCCTTCATCCCTTGAGTTGAAGAGCTCGAAAGCCTTTTCACTTCATTCATAAACTCATCTTGCTTCTTTCCAGATTATAGAAAAAAAATGGAAGGAAGGAATATTGAATACTGATGCTAGTATCCCAAAAATTCAGATTAACACCTCGAGGTTTCCACCACCATTTCCTCAAAAAGTAGAATAATACAGCAAGGAATAAAGATCCTCCCACAGCAACTGAAGTAGCAATAATTACTGTCCTCTTCAAACTGCTTCTAGCATAATCTGCATTTCAGATATTTTAATGAACATAAATTTAGACATGGAATTCTCACAGAAGATACTAGGTTATTTATAAATATCAGAAACAGATGAATGCACCAACATTCAACCTGCAAATACAGCTGAAGTAAGTTACCTAGTTCAGAATGAGCGACACGTAGGTAAAGATCCGACCCTCTCCTCAAGAACTGTTGAATATCAATCAAGGTATCAGCCCAGTGCAGGCACCCGATCCCCACGACTGCGCAGGAGCGGTTCTTCAAGCACTCATCACCACACTCTTCTTCTCTAGCTGCTATAGTACAGGACAAATCTGGAACTTTCACATTTTTGAGCGGCAAATAGCCGTCTCCTTCCCCTTGTAGACCAGCAGAATTATTTTTCTGGCACTGAAGAAGTTCCTTTCTTAAGCAGCCACCACTCCAATTTCCTTTACCGCATTCTTGCTCATCTTTGGGTTCAAAACCTTTCAAGCAAGAACGAATTGGTGAAACCTTCGGATCACATATCCCATTAGGTCCACATTTACCATACACATCGCATTCACTTTCAGTTATAGAAGCTGCAACCTGCCAGCCCCCCTTTTCATCCCTTGAACATTCCCTGAGAAAGTCAATTGGTAGTGCAACGACGAAGTAGTATTTGAGTAGTCATAGGTATAATATGCTGTTCCCGCATCGTCTCTCACCATGTATTCTCCTCGCCTTCGATCGTCAGTGCCCATTCTTGGTATTCCGATGAGGAGTGTGCCGTCCCAAGGACCACTCCGCGAGTGCTCAACCCCTCTGTTCCATATGAACTGATGATACTCTTTTGAATTGGGCACCAGCCAAGCCACCCAATCACATTTAGTCAGGATGTCCATTTAATTTGTATTTAATAATGATTGTGGTTACATGCAATAACGCTTAGGGTTGAATTAGTATAAATATAAATGTATTCATTTTGATTCATTCACAATTATTCCTGAGATTAATTACGGACTTTATCATCGGAGGATTTCTCCCGGACCTGTCAAATGAGTTAATTGGATAAACCTATTATCCAAACTCAATGGGTCATTATCCAATTAACTCATTTATTAATGGGTTGGGTCATTAAACGGATAACTCATTGGATAACCCATGAGATATTCATATGACCCAATGAGTTAAAATATATTCTCCAATAAGTCATTATCCAATAAGTCATTATATAATTAACCCAATAAGTTATCATTAAACATTTTCTATCAATTTGGGTTACAAGTTGTCATTATCCAATGGGACCAGGCAGTGGCGGAACCAGGAGTATATGTTAGGGGGGGCGAAAAAGAGGTTAAAATTTTTTTTGCAACGCTAAATAAAATAATTTTTAACTAACAGCGCTTACATAATAATATGAATACATACTAATTAGATTTTTACAACAAAAAGCTATCACTGCATAAAAAACTACGTTTCAATACTTGAGTTGCTAGAACTAGAACCACTAACCACAGGAGACAACTGAGTTCTACGATGTTGCATACGCTGATAACGTTGCAAAATTGGTTCATTATCAATCCCAACAAAAATCTCCTTCTCAATATGCACTGTCATAACATCATTCATCCATTCATCTCCCATTTTGTTGCGTAAATCAGTCTTGATTCTCTTCATGGCTGAAAAAACTCGTTCAACAGTAGCAGTTGCAACTGGTAAAACTAAGGTTAACTCAATAAGACGATATACCAGTGGAAAACATGTATGCCTACTTGTTTGAACCATCTTTTGAGCAAGACTTCCAAAGTCCTCAACAGCCAAAAACTCATGATCAAGTTGCACATTATGAATGAAAGTACTAAGTTGTTGATGAAGGCGGGAACGATCTTCTACAGAGAAGTCACTTGGATATAGTTCAGCAAGATGAACCAACTTACCAATATCAAACTTAGAAAATGAATCTCTTGGATCAAGGCAAGCCATACAAGTGAGTAACTCCGTATTTGCTTCCGGAAATCGATTGTTCATTTCATGAATCATCCTATCAACAACCTAGTATTCAAAAAATAAAAGGTTAGCATGTAGTAGTGAAAAAAATTACAAATCAAATCAAATAAGGTATGTAAATTATAAAAAGTAATACCTGAAGAAAAGTATCAACACGAAAGAAATCACCATGGGTCTGCATTTGCGTAAGTCGTTTCCTACGACCACGAATTGTTCGTTCATCTTCCATATTAACTACCGAGATATCATGATTGACACAAAATGTGTTGACTTCATTTAACAACTCATCCCAACCATTCTCTCTGTATTGTTGCAACTCAAACTTCATTGTATTCATCAAACTCACAGCCAACACAATATTTTGATTCTTTTGTTGCAATGCATGGGACAAAGCATCTACAACTCCCAACAAACGCTTCATCATAAGCATCACAAAAACAAATTCATAACTCTCCATTTGCTCAAGCAAACCGCTCGCTGAAGATTTACTCAGATTTGCATCACCATCATCGTGGACGTTTTCAATCAATTGCAAAATAGATTCCCACATAGTAATGAAATGAATAATAGTAGTGTAATGTGACCCCCAACGAGTATCCCCCGGCCTTCTCAAACTAGTCTCTTGATTTTTGCCTCTTCCACTCACAATATCTCCATTCTCCAATCCCTCTACAATTCTAGCATGTTCTAAATCAAGAAGCATGTCTTTTCTTCTACATGAAGCTCCAGCTAAATTCACAATCATACCAAGATAAACGAAAAATTGACACACAGTTCGATTATCATTAGCAACAGCAAGAACAACCAATTGAAGCTGGTGAGAAAAACAATGGACATACCTCGCAGATGAGTTTTCTTTCAATATCAAAGCTTTCAGTCCATTATACTCTCCTCGCATATTTGAGGCTCCATCATATCCCTGACCTCTCAACTTTGACATTGATAATTTATGTTTTGCAAATAATTCATCAATTGCACTCTTCAAACTAATAGTAGAAGTATTACTCACATGCACAACACTAAGAAAACGTTCAAGAACGCATCCTTGTTTGTTGACATATCTTAAAACAACCCCCATTTGCTCTTTTATTGATGCATCTCTAGCCTCATCAACCAATATAGAAAAACAACTATCTCCAATATCATTAACAATAACATTTGTTACCTCACTTGCACAAGCACTTGATAGTTCCTTCTGTACTTTGGGAGATGTGAGCTTGCAATTTCCAGGGCCATTTTCATTCATGGTCTTAGCAACAACATCATTTCGCTTGCAATACCAGTCAATCATTTCGAGATAATTGCCCTTATTCAGAGAATCTAGCCCTTCATCATGGCCACGAAAAGCCATACCTTGATTTAGCAAGAACCGTGTCACATCCAAAGCGGCTGTCAAACGCGTGCGATATGCAATCTCCGATTCCCGCCCATGTGCCTGATAAGAATGAAGGATACTCTGTCTTTGACGCTTAAATGCATACAATTGTTCAACTGCATCATTATGAGAACTACCCGTTACGCCAACATGTTTCTTATATATATCAAGCGCTTTCTTCCAATTGTTAACCCCAGTCACAGTAAATGCATCCTCCCCATCTCGATATCCCTTATGTGAATTCCTAAAGAGATAGCAACAAAAGCAAAATGTTGCATCCTTTGACGCGCTATACTCCAACCAATCAAATTTTTCATACCACGAAGGTTGAAAACATCTATAGTCATTTCCCTGCTTTGTCTTCAGAAAAGAATGACCCTTAGGCTGGCAAGGACCTCTCAACACATATTCTCTCATCACTTGATCTCTAATAGAAACATCAAAATCCTTAATAGGTTTACGTTTCCCGGGATCATTTATAACATCATCCGAATTGAACTCAACACGAGAATGTTTTTGACTACTACCCTCTTCATTAATCCTTTCTTCATTTGATTCACTCGGTCTCTTAAAAATAGATGATCCACTACTTCGAATTAAGAATTTATCCATATCCTATTTTCCATAAAATAAGAAAAATATGTCAAATTAAATATGTATATGCTATTCAATATTCACAATTTCTCAAAAATATGTCTAATTAAATATGTCAAATTAAATATGTCTAATTAAATATGTCTAATTAAATATGTCTAATTAAATATGTCTAATTAAATATGTCTAATTAAATATGTCTAATTAAATATGTCTCAAAAAAATGTCTAATTAAACATGTCTCAAAACAATGTCTAATTAAATATGTCAAATTAAATATGTCTAATTAAATATGTCTAATTAAATATATATGTCTAATTAAATATGTCAAATTATTCAAATCTATATTTAGCAAAATTTCACAATTTCAACACAATCACTAAATTATTCATATAATCATATCTAAATTCAATATTCACAATTTCATCCAAATTCAAGTTATTTAACATTACATAACAAAAATATATTAGTCCCTTGATACCTTGCTCTTGGTTGGTTGCTGATAGTGGTTGTAGAAGGGATGGAGCGGCAGGCGGCGGCGGCGCGGCGGCGGCAGGTGGCGGCGGCGGTGTGTGCGCAGTGGCGGATTTGGAGTCTTGGAGAATGGAGAGGCAAGTTTGGCCTTCTGCCTTAGTTTCTTGCTGCTACTTTTATTAGGTTAGGTTATTAATTTGTTTGGGCCAATTGGGCTCAGCCCAATTGGCCTTTTATTTTTTTTAACCCGCTAAGCAAAACGACGTCGTTTCACTTAGCCAAAACGATGTCGTTTTGTTTAGTTATACCAAAAAAATAAAAAAACGTTGTCTTCCTCAGTGAGCGTCCCTCCCGCCTTGCTCTCGCCGCTGCGCGCCTCCGCCTTCACGCCGCTGCGCGCCTCCGCCTTCACGCCGCTGCGCGCCTCCGCCTCTCACGCCGCTGCTCGCCTCCACCTCGGCACCTCCCCAGCCACTCCCTCGCTCCGGCAATGACGATAACTCAAGGGGGGGCGGAATCCGGTGGCTTTCGGTGGCCCTAGGCCTAAATTCTGGGCCGCCGGATCTTAGGGGAGGCGCTAGCACCCCCTCGCCCCCCCTAGTTCCGCCACTGGGACCAGGTACTAAATGCTCATTATTTTTTAGGATTTGGGATGAGAATAATTATGTTAATGGAAAATTTTGATCTCAATGGGTCTCATATTATGTTAACTCAATGAGAACCTAACAAATACCCAACAAATATCCAAAATTACCCAATTAAATGTATGTGTAATATTTAGCATAAATATTCACTATAATTCACAAATTATACAAATTATAATTCACAAATTATTCGAGTTCAATCTCGTACAATATTCGAGTTCGTACAGTATTCGAGCTCGTACAGTATTCGAATTCAATCTCGTACAGTATTCGAGTTCATCAAAATTCACACTCAATCTCGTACAGTACTTGAGTTCGTACAATATTCAAGTTCAATCTCGTGCAGTATTCGAGCTCAATCTCGTACAGTATTCGAGTTCGTACAATATTCGAGTTCAATCTCGTACAGTATTCGAGTTCGTACAATATTCGAGCTCAATCTCGTACAGTAGTCGAGCTCGTACAATATTCGAGCTCAATCTCGTACAGTATTCGAGTTCGTACAGTATTCGAGCTTAATCTTGTACAGTATTCGAGCTCAATCTCGCACAGTATTCGAGTTCGTACAATATTCGAGTTCAATCCCGTACAGTATTCGAGTTCGTACAATATTCGAGCTCAATCTCGTACAGTATTCTAGTTCGTACAGTATTCGAGCTCAATCTCGTACAGTATTCGAGTTCGTACAGTATTCGAGTTCGTACAGTACTCGAGCTTAATCTCGTACAGTATTCGAGTTCGTACAGTATTCGAGCTCAATCTCGTACAGTATTCGAGCTCAATCTCGTACAGTATTCGAGTTCGTACAATATTCGAGCTCGTACAGTATTTGAGCTCGAGCTCAATCCCAACTAATATTGTTCGTTAATTTCGTCGAGTTTACAAAGTCAACATATTATATATTTTTTATTTTTATTAAATATAATATAATGTACATAATATTATATTACATAATATAATAAATGAGTATATATTAGGGAAAAATTAAATCATTCGTAATCAAACTTGTGAAAATTTAGTTATCTTGTGATATGAAATTATCCACGGGTCACCCATTACCCAATCCAACTCAACCCACCCAAAATTATCCAACGGGTAAATAATTATCCAACCCAACTAAACCAAATAACTACAACTCAATTATATCCATTAACCCAATGAGTCAATATCTAATAAGTCTTATCCAATAAGTGAAAATAGTATATGGATAACGGTTATCCAACGGGTGACCCAATCCGTTTGACGGACTTAGCTTTGTCTTGCAGGTCATAAACTAAGGATTCGGTGGTGCACCTAGTAAATTACATGAAAAGGAATACCCCTTTTAATTTGTTTTGTATATATCATATTCCATATTTGTTTAGATTTTGTATACACTTTGTACTCACTATATATCAATACACACAATCACAATTATTTGTGGATTTTACATTCTATCGTGGTATCAGTAAGGTTTCTCTAAATCCTCTGACTTTTTTCAAAATTTTCCATATTTTCTTTCCTATGATTTTCGATCCCTAGCGCCCACCCGCCACCTCCTTTGTCGATCTCCACCGTTGCACCCTGCTCACCAGTGATCGCCAATCAGACTCACCTCTAGCCGCCACACGCTCTTGCATGCGCCGCTTCTCCGACATTCACGCGCCCCCCGCCGTGAGCTTCACGCGCCCCCCGCCGTGAGCTTCACGCGCCGCCAGATCCACCACCTGTTGTTCCGGGGGTGCTGCTACATCCTCGCACGAAGGTTTAATTAGTCGTCCACTGCCACTCACAAGCTTGCTGTGTGTTTGGTGCAATTTGATTTCTCTTTTGTGTTGGGATCTGTTTATGCTTTTCCTGATGACGTCAATTACGCTTCCATCGTTGATCAGCCGCATCACCATCAAGCTTGATGGTTCCAACTATGCTCATTGGTGTACTCAGGTTACTTCTGTCTTTCGTACTGTCAATTTGATTGGTTTTGTTGATGGATCTGTCAAGTGTCCGGATCCCCCTGCGAGCTCGACTTCCAAAGAAACAGATGACAGGGTTTCCGAGGAGGACAAGGCTCGTGATGTTTGGATCCAGCAGGATCAACTAGTCCAGGCTGCTCTTTTCTCATCCCTGTCACCGGTTGCAATGTTTGTAGTTAATTGTATAGTCACTGCTGTTCAGGTATGTGATGCTTTCGCTACAAAGTACCAGAACACTTCTCATTCTCGTCGCCTTTTTCTTTGTGATCGTCCGTACGTCGTTCGTCAAGATGACCATTCAGTTCAGGATTATTATTCTCGCTTTAAGGACATTATTGATGAACTACGTGTACTTAAACATCCTCTCCATGATGAGGATGTTACTGTTATTTTTTGTACTGGTTTGAACCAAAACTTCTCTGGGTTTTCCATTTCTGTCATGTTGAGAGATCATTTACCACCTTTATTCTCTATTGTTACTGATGTTGAGGCTTTGGAGTTTCATCTCAAAGCTCGTTCGTCAACTTCTGGACCTGCACCTGCTGCTTTTCTGCTAGTTAACAAGCGTCCGGACAGGCTAACCGTGACATTGGAGGCCGCAGTAATGGACGAGGAAGGGGGGCGGTCGAAATCCATCGCCGGCCAGCGGTCCTCCATTTGCGACGGGTGGCCGTGGTCGTGGCACCTACGTCTACCAGTGGTGTCATCGTCCCGGTCATCTTGCTGAATTCTGCTACAAGCTTTCTCATGTTGGTTGCGATGATATTGCAAATACCATGAACACAGCTCAACCTCAGTACTATCAGCAAAATAATGCAACTTCAGAGTGGTACATGGACTCTGATGCTACCAATCACATGATAGCTTCTGCATCCAACCTGGATAATGTCGCTCTTTATAATGGTAATCGTCATGTTTATTCTGGGAATGGTGCCTCTTTGCATATTTCCCATATTGGCAATTCCCAGATTTCCGATTCTCTTACTTTATATGATGTCTTGGTTGTTCCTCACATCACCAAGAATTTATTATCTACTGCCAAGTTGACCAGGGATCTAAATGTTGTTGTTTGTTTTGATGACAATGTTTTCACTATTCAGAACAAGGTTACCAAGGAGCTCGTGGGCCGAGAACACAGTGAGGGCGGTTTCTACATTTTAGATTATGGTGGTGCTGCTTTAGTTTCTTTTGTTAATGCAAATAAAGCCAAAGCCTCATTTGAGCTATGGCCCAATCGTTTAGGACATGTTCCTTTTCATGTAATTTCTTCTTTGAATAAGACTAGTAGTTTGTCAGTTACTAGTTTGCTGCCTAAACCTCATTTGTGTTCTTCTTGTGAGATGGCTAAAGGCAAGCGTCTTTCTTTTACTGATAATTTGAAGCACGCACCATGCATACTTGATTTAGTTCGTTGTGACCTCTGGGGACCCTCACATGTTGTCTCTCATGTCGAGTACCTTTATTATGTCATTTTTATTGATGATTTCTCTCGGTTTACTTGGTTGTTTCCTCTACGACAAAAGTCTGATTTTGTGTAGGCATACATGCGATTTGAAGCTCTTGTTGAGAATCAGTTTTCTACCACCATCAAGGTATTTCAGAGTCATGGTAGAACCGAGTTTGTAAATCATCGCATGTAGGCTCATTTTGCGTTTAAGGGCATTCATCATCAATTTTCCTGTCCTTACACTCCCGAGCAAAATGGTCGTGCAGAGAGGAATCATCGTCATATTAATGAGATAGGTTTTTTGATACTCTTTCATTCTGGCCTTCATCTTTCATTATGGTATGATGCTTTCTCTACGGCGGTCTATATCATTAACAGACTACCTACTCTGGTTTTATCTGGTCAGTCTCCACTCTCTGTTATTTTTTGTACTACACCTGACTACTCCAATTTTCATCCATTTGGTTGCCGAGTTTTCCCTTATTTGAGGCCCTATGTTGCGCATAAACTGGCACCTCGGAGTATGTCTTGTATATTTTTGGGATACAGTTCTCAGTACAAGGGTTTAATGAGTTATTTTTTCGGCTACTCGTACTGGTACTGTTACAGATTTTTCATCACTGGATGTTTCTGCTTTTTTGGAGTCTTCGTCGGTTCCATCAGAAGTCTTTGGGCCATTTTCTTCAGCACAACTGCCCATTATTTTGGAAAATTCAAATTTTTCACCTGTACCGGAAGCTCAGGGTTCTTTAGAAAATTGCATTTGTTTGCCACAAGGTGATCATCAGTACCCGTACTGGTACTATTACAAGCCTCCGTCGCACCACCCATCCCAGTCCAGCCCCAGCTAAATCATGAGCCTTAGAAGCCCCGCCACCTCTCTATCGGCGAATCAACAAATCGAGAAACGCCCACGATGAAGACCACAGCTTCGCAACGATGAAGATCACAGATAACTAATCTTCACCGGCGACTTTGCACCATTGGTGGCCGAACCAGCTCTCATAGATTCAGACACCACACAAACCTTGACTTTCACCCAGTTCGAATCCATCGTTTCCAAACTCTCCTACTCCCTTTTCCACCATCTGGACATTAGGAAGAACGACATGGTTTTGATCATCGCACCAAACTCCGTCCAGTTCCCCATTTGCTTCTTCGGGATTATTGGTTCATCGAAGAAGAAGACCGGCGCCAAAATCGAATATAGAAATTGGAAGAAGTTCAGTGCGTGAGGGTTGAAAGAAATAGAAAAAAGAAATAGAAAATTATAAATTGGAAATTTTTAATTGAAAATATTTCTAGTAAAATTATGAAAATACCCCTGGCTATATCAGAAAACCATTTCGGTTTACCTGAAAACCACCTTTGGGGACCAAACAAATTATTTTGTATTTGTTGGTTGCTGAACAAATGCGGTATTGGCCTTGGAGACCAAACAAATATTAAGATGCCATGTTGGGGACCAAAAAAATAATTTAGTCATATAATAATAGAATAAAATGATTTAAGTTGGGTCAATTTGACTCCGAAAAGTCTAACTTTATCATTTTTACTGGATTAGATAGTTCATTCCAATTTTCTAGTCTCTTCAATATTTTATTACTTTTTTTTATATTTAATTTGTTCTGTCATATCATGCTCAATGGATAAGTGAATCGCTATATCACGCCCTATATTATACTCAAACACGCTCCGTATTTGTACTAACGAAAATATAATATGTATTTTCAATTTATTTAAATGAATAAAGGAAGATTAGTTAAGTTAATAATAATTAACTTTAATTAATATTATTTAATTAGTATAAGAAATTCTATTATTTAAGATGTTCTCCATGGCAAGACCCGAACCGTTTCTCTCCTCTACCCATTCTCCATTCAAACCACCAAATCGGGTCTCCTTGACCGGTTCTCCCTGGCAAGACCCAAACTGAGTCTCTTGACCGGTTCTCCTTGGGAAGACCCGTGACCGGTTCTCCCTCCCAATCCCTTCCCGGTTCTCCTTTCCATCTCTTGCCTCTGGTTCTCCTTTCTTTCCTAGCCTTCTTCTCCTTTCCCTCTCATTTTCGGTTCTCCTTTCCCTTCTCCTAGTTTTCTTCTCATTGCCCAGTCCGGTTCTCCTTTGCCCAACTACCATCTGCCAACATTTAATGCCATTTACCCCTTTTAATTAAAAAAGTGTACAAATTTTCTATAAAATAGGCTGTAAAAATGCTCATTGGGTAGAAAATATCATATTTTTTACTCTAAATTTGGGTGTTGAAAGCTTCATGTCTTTAGAGTTATTTTTTTAAATTCAAGTGTTGGTTTTCGTAATAATTAATAGTTAAAGTTATGATTTATTAGTTGTTTAAGTAGAAACTTATATTCTATCTCATAATTAATAGTTGTGATATTTTTTTTTAATTTCATATATAGTTGTTTAACATTTTATTGTTTATGCATGTCTCCATATATTGAATTTAATTTTGTTCTAGACTTCATCATTTATAGTTGAAAATATGTTAATTATTATTTTAATCTTAGTTAAATGAATAATTGGAAAAAATAAGAAATTATGTAATTTAAATATGTTAAATTAATATGTTAATTTTCATGGTTTAGTTCATACGTTAAGATATAATATAAGTACAATTTTTAGTACTTACACATATTTAAGTATCACATATGGTTCTACTAATGATGATATAATTTGGTACAATATTTTAGTTCATATGTTATTTCTGCATTTATAAGTAATAAATTATAAAGGTTCTACTAACATAATTTAGAGTAGTTCTAGTAATGTGTTGGGAATTGTTGGTAGACTAATGAGATAATATTAGTATAACATATGGTTATACTAATGATGATATAACAAAATTTAGTGTGGTTTTACTAATTATTTTAAAAGCTGGTACAGATAAAATAAAATTTGTATAACTAAGTCATAAGAATGTGTAGATGTCTTGTATTTTTAATGGGGTTATAGATTTCATGACTGGTAGTGAGAATTACTATACTTTAAATATGTGTAGGTATCTTTTATGCACTTATAAAAAAGAAAAGTGTTATATTTTATTAGTTATTAGAATGATTTATGGCATTATTGTGTTTGGTATTATATTTTTGTGAAAATAATTACTTGATATATAATGTTGTTTAAGGATGACAATGAGTCATATGGAGCGGTTCCAGGGGAGAATGGTTAGTCAGCATTCACAACCACAAATGTGTTTCCAAGTCATATCGAAGCTTATTCCTACCTGCAACAGACTGGCCATCGTGTAGGATTTGAACTTGTCATGGGGTCGTAAAAGAAAAATAAGATTGGGCCCTTAAGGATATATTGTATTTGCAATCGGGGTCAGAATGATAAGGCAATCGATATGAGCGATTCAAATGTTGTTCGAAGAAGTAACACATCGACAAGAATTTGTAATTGCCCTTTCACGATTGTCGAGAAAGAGTAGCACATGGGAGGGTTGGAATGTAGTACCATGCAAGGATTCTCAGCGAGGGATGCACAACCACCAATTTTCAGTGTACGCTGAGGGGCATAGACAGAGTAGCAAGCTCCATGCAGAGGCAAAACAAATAATAAGAGACTTGACGAATGTCGAGACAACTCCTAGGCATATCAATCTGAGCATCAATCGTTCATTTCCAGACCTGCATCAAACCATTGTGCAGGTATATAATGAGTGATCGGCTTATGGAAGAGAAAGGTGAGGCGGGCGCAACACAACTGAGAATTTTTTGCATTTTGCCACCTCCAACAGGTATGTTACTAGTCACCGTTCAACACTTGATGGTACTTTGACCCATTTATTCCTGGCTCATCCCGAAGCTATTGTGGCATTTTGGACTTATCCATGGATTGTGTCCATAGATTCAACGTACAAGACGAATCGATAAGGCATGCCATTCATTGAGATGGTTGGTATGTCTCCATGTAACACAAATTTCCTGGTCACCTATGCCATTGTCTTCAAAGAAACGACAGATACTTATGAGTGAGTTCTTCACACACTGAGAAGCTTGCTTGTCGATGGACCTTTCCCTGAGGTTGTGGTCACCGATCGTGAGCTGGGATTGATTAGGCCAATTTTGGGTAGTGTTTCTGGACTCGAAGCATTTGCTTTGTACTTTCCATATCAACAAAAATGTGAAGGAACGTGTTACTATGTTAACAGGGAATAAGAGGAACGGGGCATCCTTCAAAAATGGTGCATGGTCATGGGTTTGCAATGCTTCCACCATTGTTCCCTACGAAGCTGCATTGGTAGATTGGAGGGCTGGTTGGTATTGGAGCGAAGCTGTTATTAGTTACATTGAGACAACATGGCTCAACCCCCATAAGGAAAAATTTGTTCGGGCATGGACAAATGGATTTCTTCATTTTGGGAACACAACTACATGTCGGGTCGAAAGTGCACATTCATCATTGAAAGGGTGGTTACAAATATCTACTGGTTCCCTGGATACGATATGGAGACGTGTCGACCTGTAGATAGCTGGGCATATTACAATGATCAAGGAGAACTTCGAGAAATCAAAAACGCTCATTGGTAGATTACACCGTAGAGTCCTTTTCAACAACTTGTTCAATAATGTGTCAAAACATTGCCTGGATAAATTGACGGTTGAGCATATGATCATGAAAACACTTGGAGCACAAGTTTATGCATATTATGGTTGTGTACTGCATTCAACGCACGGAATACCATGTGCTTGTGTCATAAGGACGGCAATTGAACAAGGAATCCCCTTATATTTGGACTACATTCATCCATTGTTTAAGACACTGGTATTGGGTGATGACTCGCTCAACAGGGAAAATATTTCCAGGGGTGATCAGGACCAAGCATTGTTCAATAGTCAATTGGAAGAGCTAGCCAGTAGCGACCTATCAGTTCTCCGCCAAGTTTCAAGCTACATAGAGAAGCAGTTGCATCCGGAGGATTGCGGCATTAGAGAGCTGGACAATGTTACTAGGACACGCGGTAGACCAAGCAAGCAGGTCCCCAGATCAAGATCAACAAGGCGGTCATCGAGCTACCACGAGCACGTGAACGGGCGATACGGGCCATCTCCTAGCGAGCATAGTTCAAAGTCGCTGGGTCGCGGTACATCAGAGAGAGGAAGTCGACACTGTAAGTCTACCAATTATTCTCAAGTTATTTGATTATAATGTTATAGTAATATCACTCCAGAAGACTGAAAATAATCTAACCTAATCTGAATGTTTCTCCCACAACGACATTCCCATATCTTGAAAGTGTCCCCCACATTATCAGGCGTTACATCGAGGGCTGGAACGATGTGGAGAGTGATGGAAACTGTGGCTTCAAATGCATTGCCGATGCCTACCATGTAGATGGTAAGGGTGACTGATTTGGGGCTCGTCCGGCGGTATTTAACGAGTTATCAGCTCATTGGCCTGATTATGTTCCCGTATTCGGTTCGAAGGAGAACGTTGAATTAGCCAAAATTCGTATACACCACACCAAAGGTCCATATGGACCTGAACATTAGTTTGTGGTTATTGGGGATATTTTTCCCATCGCCACCTACTATAACACGACTATAGTTTTACACTACATCAGCGAGAATGGGTCTGCAGACTATTGTTGTACAGTTCTGGCAGTGAGAGCGGGCGGGAGCGAGGATGGAACAAGGAGGGAGCTATACATCGTATATGTGCGCAATGCAAACCATTTTGTAAGGATACATGTCAAGGAAAACTGCCTCATGCCCCCTGTGGTTTACCTGTGGACAATTTAGAGAAAGTCGGATATTGTTGGGTGGGAGTTACCCTTTCGTAAGAGGATGGCGGCTTGGAACAAAACATACACGCAGCCGTAATTAATGGAAGCACGATATGTATTTTTAAGTCAAACCCCATTAGCTGTGTGGAGCTATTATTCTTGCAAAATGTGTTTAGTGCTTCTTTCTTTTTTTTTTGAAAAATATTTTCATATTTGAATGCAATGAATTGCACTGGATCATACAAGGTTTATGATATCGAACACAATAGAAGATTTCAGAGTACATATAAATAAACCAAAATAAGCAAATAGTATGAAGTACATAAATGAACAAAAATAAGCAAGCAGTACGAAGTGCATGGTCATGGGTTTGCATTGCCTGACCGACACACTAATCCTTCTTTCTCGTATATATCGGCCTTTATCAATGGGTCTGCCGTTAGTGCTAATCTGTAATATAAGAAATAAAATTATTATCTTAACGATAAATTAATTATAGGATAAATATAATAACACATATAGAAATAAAATGTTAGATGATATGAAAATAATAATACATAATTTCAAACTACTAAAGAAAATTTTAAATTTAAATAGAACATAAACTACATTTTCAACTACTCATGTAATTTTTCATCTTACATGTTATAAATAATAAATTACATATATATATATGTATAGTGAAATGTAAATATAGCATAAAAGAACAAATTCTTAACAAAGCATACAATATTTTCTATACAAAAAATTATTTATTTTTATTATTCACAAAATAAATAATTATTATTATATCATCAAATTTACTGCAAAATTATTTTATATATTTTAAACGTGATTTTCACAATATTATTTTTAATAGTAAATTTACTTTTATAATATTATATTTAATTTTAAAATATTTTTAGTTTTTGAATTTAATTTGAACAGTATTTTCAAATTATTATTTTTCATTTATAAAAAAAATTAGATTTTAATATTTTATTTTGAATTGATTTCGAGAATTAAATTTAAATTAAAAAATTTTTAATCTTAACCCTAACTACCCTCCCCTCCCCCTCTCCCCAGCTACCCACCCCCTCAACCTCATCTTCTCCGAGCTCACCTACCTCCCGACGATCTCACCTACCATCGTTCGTCCGCCTCAGCTTCTTCCACTAGCCCACCACCGACCATCGTCCGCCCACCTTCCACTAGCCCGGCATTCCCCCTGCGACGCCTCCACCTAGTAGCCCTCTCCCGATGGGCAAGCCCCTCCCTTCTCTCCCAATCGAATCCCACCTATCCCACCTCTCCAACATCTCCCAAAAACTAAACCCTAACAACATTTCCGGCGGCATTTCATTGATTTACGGGTTCACAACATTCCTAAAACTCAAAAGGTAACCAGAAAATTCAACCCAAACATTTCGAGATTCAAACACATTTTTGGCCAAAAAAATAGATTAAGACGACATTTAGGGCAACAAATTCGAATCTCATTTTAAAAAAGGAAAAGTGACTTTTCTGGCGAGATTCCGGCGGCGTACGGTGGTCGACGGTGGGCGGTGTCCGAAGCTCAGCACAGTTTCAGGAGGAGAAAAGCCAAAAATGGTGAAAGGGAGGGAGAGATATGAAATTTTAACGAAATTTTATTAATTAAAAAATTTTAACTATACACTTATAAACAAATATTTACACAATAAAGATATAAAATATTAATATTAATACATGTATGTGTATGTTATAGGGTGTAAATAGTAAAATAAAGGGCATGATATAGCAACACCCGATAACAAATTCGTTTAATTTTTTCTTTATACCGTATTACGTTATTGAAAGTGAAATTTGAAGACTGGCTATAACAATTAGAGTACTCCTCTTGAAAGACGGTCTTTCCATAAGTTATGGAAAGATCAAGGTTTAAACTACAAATTAAAATAATTCAAGATAAAATTTTCAAGTTGCATTAATCGGTCATAGATTTATAACTCCTGTGTGTTGCATAATAAATATTTAATATTGCAACTAAAATATTTTACCTTTTTTATAATTCTAATTCAACTTATCTTTCAGAAGACTTTGCCCAACAATTATAACAAATTAAATGCAACTTATCAAATAAAATTTTAATTGAATATTAATTACCGAAATATAAGGAGATGGTCTACTCTGAGACATTCTAAACATTAGGCAGGGGCTTTTATGCAATTCTAACAATATTCTAGCCCCAGAGACCAATCTCTGATAATTTTACAGAGACCTATATCTAATTATTTTACAAGGACCTATCACTAATAATTTTCCAGAGGCTTTTCGTCCAATTTCTTCTCATCATTTTCCCGTCATCTGCAATCTACAAAAAAAAATCAAAAAATAATTTATAAAATGTTTTTAAAATGCAAAAAATCAATATGATCAGCGAACTGAATATTATAAACATTAGCAAAAAATAGTAGAACATCAACGAAAAATCATAAAACATCGACTGCAAAATTTCAGCAAAAAATGTATAAAAAACCAAATAAAAATGAACAAAACTTTTTTAAAAAACATCGACTTCAACTAACAAAACATCAACTGGAAAAAAAACATCATAAGCTGAAAATTATAAAAACATCAACAAAGCTTAAATTATCAACTTTTTTAAAAAAAAACTACAAACATCAACCAATATCACCGAAAAGCTAAAAACATCAATTCCTATCACCTAAACTTCCCTAGGAAAATGAAAAACATCAACATAAGAAAAAAACACTCTAAAACGTCAACCTATATTACCAAAAAAACTATAAACATCAACTCATATCACCTAAATCTCACCTAGAAAATGAAAACATCAACATGAGAGGGGGAAAAATTTAAAAATATCAATAATTTTTTATTAAAAAAAACTACAAATATCAACCTATATCACCCAAAAACTAAAAACAACTCCTATCACCTAAACCTCATTCAGAAAAAGAAAAACATCAACATGAGAAAAAAAAACACTACAAACATCAATTCCTATCACCTAAACCTTACACAGAAAATGAAGAACATCAACACAAGAAAAAAGACACTACAAACATCAACTCCTATCACTTAAACCTCACCCAGAAAAGGAAAAACATCAACAAAGAAAATAAAAACAACAACATTAAACTATATCATCCAAAAAACTGCAAACATCAACTCATATCACTTAAATCTCACCCAAAAAACCGTAAACAACAACTAGAATTAACTAAACATCAACTGAAAATTATAGAATCGAAAAAAAGATTAAAATTGTCGAATTTTATAGAAATTTCAAAATGTCACTGAAAATCATAAACATCAACTAGAAAAAAGAAAGAGAAAAGTGAAAATATAACCCTATACACTTGACGAAAGTGCAAATATAACCCTGCGCTAATTGAAAGTGCAAATATAACCCTATCTATTCAGGTTGTGTGCAAATATAAACTTTTCCTGCAATTTGATGCTGGAATTAAGTGAAAAGACAGATTTACCCTGTCGGTTTATGTTTTAAAAAATTGAAAATTCCAAATGAGGTAATCACCATATTTCCCTTCTTCTCCTTCAAACCCTTCTTTTT